>CM067167.1:155838020-155970520 GCA_034093135.1 Erigeron breviscapus | reverse complement strand
GTTGTGATTGATGGCTTATGATTGTCGAATGATGATTAGTGGGTTAAGATTGACGATTATTGATTATTAGTTTATGGTTCATCGTATGTTGATAGACTTGGTTAATATTTTGGTTAAGTATTAATGGCTGATGTTGAGGAATGGTGATTATTGGTTTATGATTGACGATTATCGATTGATGGCTCAGATTTGGCGAATATTGATTATTGATTCATATTCATCGTATATCGATCGTTGATTTATGATTTATGCATTTACATTTGATTGTAAGCATTGCATACATTATTGTTGGACCCTCGGCAGGGGATTTGCCGGCATCCTGGTGCATAGATGTATGCACCCATTTTGGATGTAGTCATGACCCCGAGTATATAGACATATATAACTCGATGTTTTTGAGATACAGCCTTGTCCATAGGGTTGGCAGAAGGGTATCGTTGCATTGTGACCGGCGTTCACGCATAGGATAGGCATGTTGGCTTATTCATGCATTTGGCATTTACATTGATTCATATATCATTTATGCATTCCTTATCTACACATTTACTTGTCTTGTGTAATCTTGTTGTTGGACGATGTTGTGTTATGTAGAGGCTCACTGTAAGTCATGTCTAGCCTCTATTCTTATATTGTGATTATTGTTGTTGGTTCTTTACGAACCATTACTACGAACTCACCAACCTTGTGTTGACTATGCTTAGTACACTTTTCAGGTAACCAGGTCATTCAGGACGTGGAGTTGATTGTTTGCTTACTGTTGAACCCGGACTGGACTGATATGGATCAAGGATCCATTTACCTTATGTTGCATTGTATTTAGGATTGTTAGCTTTCTTTCGTTGTCAATTGTAATCGTGATGTTTACTTGCTCCCGTTGTATTTCGTTACTTGTTTATCGTTTTGTATGGATTCACTGAATCCTCTAATTGCATTTAGTTTGTTCTATTGTAATTCCACCTGGTGCTATGTGATTTCCGTGATATTCCGAGCCTCGGCTTGGGGTGTTACAGAATGGTGGCCCATGCGTGGTCGTAGAGAATTAGGCGGTTTGACCTAGACTACGACTTAAGTTAAAACTCTTCATATAGCATGCATGGTTAGGAAATTCGTGTGCAATGTGAAATATGTGAATCCCCTTGTGAGTTCGTAGTTAAGACCACTTATGTGATGGCTTGAATTCAACGTGATGAATGTGGAATGGATACAATGTGGTTAATGTGTGCTTTGATTAAATTTGACTGTCATTAATATGGATTGTTGTTATTGATTGGTGCTAGTTTGATGATTTAGAGCAAAATGAAGTTATGTTATTAACTTAGTATAATATTGTGGCAACCCTAAAAGAACCCGATCAACTCTTTTATGGTCACCCAATATTATAACAGGTTAATAACATCATGGATTGCGCATGCTTGGCTTAGAGTATAATAAGGAACCGATATGCTTAATGGGAGTTGATTAGGTGGAGGGTTAGCCGTTGGTACACCCTGTATACATACCTGGTCAATAACTAGAGAGCATATCGAATTCGGATTATACTTTAAATCACTCGTGTTAGTGACTTGTTTTAGTTGCTTGTAATGAGATGTGTTTAATTCGAGTAATTGGTTTTGACGATGGTAAATTGTTGTGAACTTAGCACGAGAAAAATGATAGATAACGATTAATTGAGAACTTTGATATACTGTCCTTAGTGTAATAATGTGAAACACGTAGGGTATGTGGTATGATAACATAATATATGACGGTTAGTTGAGAATAAGTACATGTTGGCCTTAGTAAGAAACATAGAACATGTGTAGTGTGTCGGCGTTAAAACACTAACTAATAAGACGGCTAACATGAGAGAAACTTTGAAGCTAACCCCCGAGTCATAAACTCTAGAACTACTACTATTATTGGATTTAGTGGTGGAATGACATATTGACTAGTATGACTTAGTAACATATATGTTATGCATGTGTGACGTGTAAGTATGTAGGTATGGCCCGTAGTGGTCAAGTTGAGGTCGTAAATGCTTTTGTTGTAAATTGACTTAAAACATGTTGATAAACGGTTAGGATACAACGTGATAGATATGTTGATATGCACCCTAAGAGAGTATCAAGGTTGTAAACATCCTAGCTCATATGTATTATAAATGAATGATTTTCCAATACTAATAATGTTAATCGTAATCGGTGAACAATAGGGATATGTTGCTTAATGGTATGTGAACTTAAAAACGTATAAGGCCTAGTTAAACTTGATTGCATGCGGGTTAGGGGATAACTGGTAATACACGTGTAAAATGTATTAGTAAATGGACGATTGCATAAATGAAGTTAACAAGTTAGTTTATTTTGTAGGGTGTATTGACACGCTTACATGAATTAAAGATAACCAATGGTAATGAGCTTGACATGATAAAATAATAAATAACAAATTTCATAGGATTCTAACACTCTTACCTTAGTTTAATGAGATGAAACGAGTATGCTATATGGTATGAGAGCATTAATTACTTGTGTGACTAATATGTGAGTATTGTGAGGCTAACTTTCGGGTCAACGCGTTACTTACCTTGTAGAAAATGGTGAGATCAAGAAGGAATACGACTAGCCATAGCGATGAGCCGGATTTAGCAACCGTGATTGCCCAAGCTGTGATAAACGCCATACCTACTATCGTAGCCCAAGTCACGGCAAGCCTTCAAAGAAGCAGTGAAACGCGTGAAGCTAGAGTAATTATGGACGATGAGAAGGTGTCGAGTAGAGTCTCATTGAAAAGGAAAGAAATCGGAGAACCTAGTGGGGCAAGGAAAGCGGGCAGGTGTGACCCCAATGGTCATAATAAGGGTAGGTTCAGGACGGCGATGGGCCCGGTGAGGAAAGCTTATGTTGGACCTCATCCGTTATGTGAAAGATGCAACAATCACCACACCACCGACGTTCAATGCAAGGCGTGTTTTAATTGCAATCAAGTTGGCCACATGTCCAAGAATTGTAGAGCCCCGAGAACGGGCCCAACGAACGTGGCTCCTATTCATGTCGTCCCTCCCCAAGGTAATCAACAAAAAGGCGAGTGTTTTGGATGTGGTAGTCGCGCACACTACGTGAAAGATTGTCCAAAATGGATTGGACAACAAACTGAAGTAGCAGAGCCGGTAAGGAAAACTTACTTAGGATCTCACCCCTTGTGTGGAAGGTGTAATCGCCATCACTCTCCCACTATCCAATGTGGGACTTGCTTTAATTGTAATCGGCGCGGGCACTTAGCTGGGAATTGTAGGGCACCGAAAGCGACACCATTGAATGTAACGCCTCTTCAAACCATCTATCCCCAAGCTGACCACTCTCGGAGCCATCAAGATGTTTGTTTTGTGTGTGGTAGCCCCGATCACTACAGAGATGTTTGTCCTAGATGGACTGAACCACAATCCCAAGTAACGATTCCTCGTAATCATCTACAAATAGTCGTTTATAACCAAAGCCGTGGTCAGCAAGACCATCAAGTTCAACTTCGTAGCCGAGCTTTTGCAGAGAATGGCGAAGGAGACCAAAGTGATCCTAACGTTGGTTAAGGTATATTTCTCCTAATGGTTGTTATGTTACTACACTATTCGATATCGAAACCGACTATGAATCTCGTTTACTCTAACGTTACTCCCTTGAGTTACATTCGTTCGTATGTCTTGAAATTATATGTTTGCAATTTTGAATGTTTAAGCGACTCACTAACTAAATTTATTCAAATATCCCGTGTATCTATCTCGACTCTAAAAGACGACAAAACTTCTCATTTACTTGGTGCCTATGATCTAAAGATTCTTGGCGAAAAAGTGAGTGTAATCTGGATGCCGCCGGGTAAAGCAGTTCTAAAGTTGCGTAGTAGGGTTACTAGTGTAAAATATCTAACGGTAGAATTCTTAGGGTTCCGAGTAAGTCTTCAAACTTGAGCGTCTTTAGAGCTACCTTCTTAAGAATCTGAAAAACAAACGCCGTCGCTGTCAACCTTGAGTCTCCCGAGGCTTTTCCGGACGACTCATCGGGCTTGTTCCATCTCGATGTCCTAAATTTCGTATATACTTAACTTTCTAACATCGCGCGCGTAGTCAAAACCCTTATAGACTTTTAGGGATGTAAATAAGCGAGTAGTGAAGGACCAGATTGAAGATTGGAAGGAAAACGAATTGGAATGGACTTCGCCATGAAGCCGTTGACGACAAGAAGCGATCACGATACGACGAAACCAATGAAATTTGACAACTGGGCACGTTAGCATGTAGAAAAGTGGGTAGGTGCACGGAGAATTGATTCCTATCATTTCAGAGAAAGAAAGTCGCTTAACTCCTATTCAGGGAGCCATCTAATGGACGACGGGCATTCGAACCGACTTGAGACTTGATCGCGTGTAAAGAGTATGTGCTAATGACCAAAACGGAGATCTTATGCAATAACAAGGGTTAAATGAGTATTGAATGTCATCAACCAAAGCACTGAGTAGTGGAGATGTCACTCCCCACCGGATAAACCAAGGATCGAATAAAGCCAATGCAGCGGGACAGGGATATTAATTGGAATGACAAGGACGATTTCTCAAGCTAAGAGAATAGTCCAACTAGCTCGCAAGCTAAGAAAAGGAGTATGCCAATGTGAAACGGAAACTGTTAGAGTTGAAGTAGGTGATTTTGTGCCCTGAAAGTATCAGCGTAGAGAAGCGTTGTCCGATTTGTGAAATGAGGAAAGCTTGAGCCAAGATACATTGGTCCTTTCACGAAGGTTGAACAAGTTGGGAAGGTTGTTTGTCGAATTGAATTACCACGAGAACGTAGCAACATACAAGATGTGTTTCATAATGGTAACCCACGCAAGTGTTTGGCGGATCCTACACATCATGTGCCTACGGACGAAATTTAAGTTAATTTGAAGCTGAAGTTATTGGTGAATCGGTAGAGAATTTGGACCGTGAAGTCAAGAAGCTCAAGAATGAGCGTTACATGATTCATGAGGTTAGATGGAATGTTAGACTTGGAACTGAGCTCAGTTGAGATTGAGAGAGTCAAGCGGAGTCTAATTATCCGCCTTTATTTGCTAATTAGGGTTTTCGTTGAATTTCGGGACGAAATTCTTTCAACGGGGGGATAATGTAACATCCGTGAATTTTGACCCGTTGACTTTTGTGTAATTTGACTAACAACTTGTTGAATAGAATTGGGTTAATGCTTACGGAAAGATTTTGGTGTTTAAAGGGTTAACGTTTAGCTATTTGTCGGATTTAGCGGAGCGGGAGCCTACCCATTTTGACTATAGGCCGGCCCCCCCCCCATAAGACCCACCCCCCCCCCCCCCCCCCCCCCCCCCCCCCCCCCCCCCCCCCCCCCCCCGCCCCCCCCCCCCCATAAGACCAATCATTTTCCCAAAATCTTTTTCTTCCTTACTTTCTTTCTTTCCTTCCAATCTCATTTCTTCACCCAAAAATCAACAAATTCATAATCAAATTTTGGATAATCAAAGGTGTTCCAAACTAGATTAATTCAAGAAATTTCATCATCTTCATCATTTATATATCAGATCAAAGGATTAGAGTTCAAGAACAAGAAAATCTTCATTTTTAGTTAAATTCGGATTTGAGCAATTGTGGAAGAAATTGTAAGTTAAAACTACCTCATATTAGTCATTTTATGTTGATAAACATGTTTCTAGTAAAACCCAAACGTTTTGTGCCTTGAATCGAGTCAAAAAAATCGGATTAGATTCACAGTTTCAAGCCGCTGTACAGTAAACGCGCGATGGGGTTTGAACGCGCGTTTGGGGTTAAGCGCGCGTTAGGGTTAAAACGCGTGTAAAGGTTCCAAACTCGTGTAGGGTTCTAAACGCGTGTTGGGTTCATAAACTCGTGTTACTATTCCTGCTTTACGCGTCAGTTTTCAAACGTCAGTAACTTTTGAACCGTGAGTCCGTTTTAGTCGTATGACCTATCGTTGGAATCGTAAGGGAGTCTAGTTCTTGTAGTAACACTCTTTTTATAAGAATCTTTGGTCATTTCTAAAAAGGTCGAGTCGAATTGGGTTAATGCTTACGGAAAGATTTTGGTGTTTAAAGGGTTAACGTTTAGCTATTTGTCGGATTTAGCGGAGCGGGAGCCTACCCATTTTGACTATAGGCCGGCCCCCCCCCCCCAATCATTTCCCTCCCCCCCCCCCCCCCCCCCCCCCCCCCCCCCCCCCCCCCCCCCCCCCCCCCCCCCCCCCCCCCCCCCCCCCCCCCCCCCCCCCCCCCCCCCCCCCCCCCCCCCCCCCCCCCCCCCCCCCCCCCCCCCCCCCCCCCCCCCCCCCCCCCCCCCCCCCCCCCCCCCCCCCCCCCCCCCCCCCCCCCCCCCCCCCCCCCCCCCCCCCCCCCCCCCCCCCCCCCCCCCCCCCCCCCCCCCCCCCCCCCCCCCCCCCCCCCCCCCCCCCCCCCCCCCCCCCCCCCCCCCCCCCCCCCCCCCCCCCCCCCCCCCCCCCCCCCCCCCCCCCCCCCCCCCCCCCCCCCCCCCCCCCCCCCCCCCCCCCCCCCCCCCCCCCCCCCCCCCCCCCCCCCCCCCCCCCCCCCCCCCCCCCCCCCCCCCCCCCCCCCCCCCCCCCCCCCCCCCCCCCCCCCCCCCCCCCCCCCCCCCCCCCCCCCCCCCCCCCCCCCCCCCCCCCCCCCCCCCCCCCCCCCCCCCCCCCCCCCCCCCCCCCCCCCCCCCCCCCCCCCCCCCCCCCCCCCCCCCCCCCCCCCCCCCCCCCCCCCCCCCCCCCCCCCCCCCCCCCCCCCCCCCCCCCCCCCCCCCCCCCCCCCCCCCCCCCCCCCCCCCCCCCCCCCCCCCCCCCCCCCCCCCCCCCCCCCCCCCCCCCCCCCCCCCCCCCCCCCCCCCCCCCCCCCCCCCCCCCCCCCCCCCCCCCCCCCCCCCCCCCCCCCCCCCCCCCCCCCCCCCCCCCCCCCCCCCCCCCCCCCCCCCCCCCCCCCCCCCCCCCCGCGCGTTTGGGGTTAAGCGCGCGTTAGGGTTAAAACGCGTGTAAAGGTTCCAAACTCGTGTAGGGTTCTAAACGCGCGTTTGGGGTTTAAACGCGCGTTTGGGGTTAAGCGCGCGTTAGGGTTAAAACGCGTGTAAAGGTTCCAAACTCGTGTAGGGTTCTAAACGCGCGTTTGGGGTTTAAACGCGCGTTTGGGGTTAAGCGCGCGTTAGGGTTAAAACGCGTGTAAAGGTTCCAAACTCGTGTAGGGTTCTAAACGCGCGTTTGGGGTTAAGCGCGCGTTAGGGTTAAAACGCGTGTAAAGGTTCCAAACTCGTGTAGGGTTCTAAACGCGCGTTAAGGTTTAAACGCGTTAGGGTTTGTGACTTGACCTAATTGTGCTAAAACAACTTGTTTATGATATAGAGTTGACATTATAATATATGACATGCTTTGATAGGTTGTGGATGCGTGGGACCCGATACTCGCCATAAAATCTTTTATTAACTTGACTTAAGCTTCTTTGCCGATCAAGGTGAGTTTCGTATCTCCCTACTCACTTGAGATCCGGGCTGAAAAGTGTAAACCTGGTGTGTTTAATTGCATTTATTGATTGATTGATTGATTGATTGTTTTAGTTGTTGGATTGGTGTTGTGATTGGTGTGATGTTTCCTTTCGTTTGATTGATTAAATTGGTTGAGTATTGAATTGTTGATGATTGATTGATTGTTGATTGATTTCGTTCGGTTGACTTGGTTTTCGTGAGATTGGTTTTGGTTGATTCAGGTGGAGTTGATTGTTTGCTTACTGTTGAACCCGGACTGGACTGATATGGATCAAGGATCCATTTACCTTATGTTGCATTGTATTTAGGATTGTTAGCTTTCTTTCGTTGTCAATTGTAATCGTGATGTTTACTTGCTCCCGTTGTATTTCGTTACTTGTTTATCGTTTTGTATGGATTCACTGAATCCTCTAATTGCATTTAGTTTGTTCTATTGTAATTCCACCTGGTGCTATGTGATTTCCGTGATATTCCGAGCCTCGGCTTGGGGTGTTACACCTATAATAGTTGGGTTTTTTTTTTTTTTTTTTTTTTTTTTTTTTTTTTTTTTTTTTTTTTTTTTTTTTTTTTTTTTTTTTTTTTTTTTTTTTTTTTTTTTTTTTTTTTTTTTTTTTTTTTTTTTTTTTTTTTTTTTTTTTTTTTTTTTTTTTTTTTTTTTTTTTTTTTTTTTTTTTTTTTTTTTTTTTTTTTTTTTTTTTTTTTTTTTTTTTTTTTTTTTTTTTTTTTTTTTTTTTTTTTTTTTTTTTTTTTTTTTTTTTTTTTTTTTTTTTTTTTTTTTTTTTTTTTTTTTTTTTTTTTTTTTTTTTTTTTTTTTTTTTTTTTTTTTTTTTTTTTTTTTTTTTTTTTTTTTTTTTTTTTTTTTTTTTTTTTTTTTTTTTTTTTTTTTTTTTTTTTTTTTTTTTTTTTTTTTTTTTTTTTTTTTTTTTTTTTTTTTTTTTTTTTTTTTTTTTTTTTTTTTTTTTTTTTTTTTTTTTTTTTTTTTTTTTTTTTTTTTTTTTTTTTTTTTTTTTTTTTTTTTTTTTTTTTTTTTTTTTTTTTTTTTTTTTTTTTTTTTTTTTTTTTTTTTTTTTTTTTTTTTTTTTTTTTTTTTTTTTTTTTTTTTTTTTTTTTTTTTTTTTTTTTTTTTTTTTTTTTTTTTTTTTTTTTTTTTTTTTTTTTTTTTTTTTTTTTTTTTTTTTTTTTTTTTTTTTTTTTTTTTTTTTTTTTTTTTTTTTTTTTTTTTTTTTTTTTTTTTTTTTTTTTTTTTTTTTTTTTTTTTTTTTTTTTTTTTTTTTTTTTTTTTTTTTTTTTTTTTTTTTTTTTTTTTTTTTTTTTTTTTTTTTTTTTTTTTTTTTTTTTTTTTTTTTTTTTTTTTTTTTTTTTTTTTTTTTTTTTTTTTTTTTTTTTTTTTTTTTTTTTTTTTTTTTTTTTTTTTTTTTTTTTTTTTTTTTTTTTTTTTTTTTTTTTTTTTTTTTTTTTTTTTTTTTTTTTTTTTTTTTTTTTTTTTTTTTTTTTTTTTTTTTTTTTTTTTTTTTTTTTTTTTTTTTTTTTTTTTTTTTTTTTTTTTTTTTTTTTTTTTTTTTTTTTTTTTTTTTTTTTTTTTTTTTTTTTTTTTTTTTTTTTTTTTTTTTTTTTTTTTTTTTTTTTTTTTTTTTTTTTTTTTTTTTTTTTTTTTTTTTTTTTTTTTTTTTTTTTTTTTTTTTTTTTTTTTTTTTTTTTTTTTTTTTTTTTTTTTTTTTTTTTTTTTTTTTTTTTTTTTTTTTTTTTTTTTTTTTTTTTTTTTTTTTTTTTTTTTTTTTTTTTTTTTTTTTTTTTTTTTTTTTTTTTTTTTTTTTTTTTTTTTTTTTTTTTTTTTTTTTTTTTTTTTTTTTTTTTTTTTTTTTTTTTTTTTTTTTTTTTTTTTTTTTTTTTTTTTTTTTTTTTTTTTTTTTTTTTTTTTTTTTTTTTTTTTTTTTTTTTTTTTTTTTTTTTTTTTTTTTTTTTTTTTTTTTTTTTTTTTTTTTTTTTTTTTTTTTTTTTTTTTTTTTTTTTTTTTTTTTTTTTTTTTTTTTTTTTTTTTTTTTTTTTTTTTTTTTTTTTTTTTTTTTTTTTTTTTTTTTTTTTTTTTTTTTTTTTTTTTTTTTTTTTTTTTTTTTTTTTTTTTTTTTTTTTTTTTTTTTTTTTTTTTTTTTTTTTTTTTTTTTTTTTTTTTTTTTTTTTTTTTTTTTTTTTTTTTTTTTTTTTTTTTTTTTTTTTTTTTTTTTTTTTTTTTTTTTTTTTTTTTTTTTTTTTTTTTTTTTTTTTTTTTTTTTTTTTTTTTTTTTTTTTTTTTTTTTTTTTTTTTTTTTTTTTTTTTTTTTTTTTTTTTTTTTTTTTTTTTTTTTTTTTTTTTTTTTTTTTTTTTTTTTTTTTTTTTTTTTTTTTTTTTTTTTTTTTTTTTTTTTTTTTTTTTTTTTTTTTTTTTTTTTTTTTTTTTTTTTTTTTTTTTTTTTTTTTTTTTTTTTTTTTTTTTTTTTTTTTTTTTTTTTTTTTTTTTTTTTTTTTTTTTTTTTTTTTTTTTTTTTTTTTTTTTTTTTTTTTTTTTTTTTTTTTTTTTTTTTTTTTTTTTTTTTTTTTTTTTTTTTTTTTTTTTTTTTTTTTTTTTTTTTTTTTTTTTTTTTTTTTTTTTTTTTTTTTTTTTTTTTTTTTTTTTTTTTTTTTTTTTTTTTTTTTTTTTTTTTTTTTTTTTTTTTTTTTTTTTTTTTTTTTTTTTTTTTTTTTTTTTTTTTTTTTTTTTTTTTTTTTTTTTTTTTTTTTGTAGTGTCATACAAAATACTTAATTCAGATAGTTTTCAATATTAATTAATTCAAATAATTGAGATGTTTTATTTTGTCCAAACGAGACACCTTATAAATAAAATGTAACACTCAATGTCGTCTTCTATGAGTTTTGAGTCTCAATACCTCGCCGGTGAATGGGAGGTTGAGATGTAAACAACTTTACATCTTTCTAGGTAGAGATGTTGCTTCCAACATCTATCTAAATGATTGAAAAAGACCTTCAACCTTTACATGAGGTGAGAATTAAACCCTTAACCTTTGTCTCCAAAGACAAAAGTGTTAAACACTTAATCTAACCATGCTACATTACATAACAGTTGATTGTCAAGTTTCTACCATCATAAAAAGGTGACGCGTGCTATATCTTAGTATAATTTCAATTTGGATATCTTTTTATTCCATAATAAAATGTCAGAATTTCATTTTTATTTTGTCACAAAGTATGTATCAAATTATAATTGTAATTTTGTCAAATTCAAAATTAATTTGTCAATTATACCATGTATCGTTCATCTTTGATAGAACTTTAGTAAAAATAATATTTAAACACTTTTTTTAAATTTAGAGGGGTACCCACACAATATGGTAGCGGTGGCAGCGACAGGTGGTGTTAGTGGTAGTGGTGTCGATAAAGATGTGATTATTAATGTAAAAGTAATTGATGTAAAAGAGGTAATATAGTTATTTTATGGGATATATGTTGTAAATAATTTCATTAAGAGTATTATAGGTATATTATATGGAAATATTTAAATTAGTGAATAAATGAGAGTGGTAGTTTGAATAGATAGAGTTTGAAAATATTTTAAGGATATTTTGGGTGGATATAATGTGTGTGTTGAAAATGAGTTGAAAGTTAAGAGTATTTTGGGTTTTATAAAGATAAAAAGTTGAAAAGGGGAATAATAGTTTATTTTATAAAGAAGTAAAGAAAAGAAACATTTTATTGTCATTTTTGTTACGACATCATGCAATAATCATACTTATATAAACCGAAATTAAAATCTTTTTACTCTTTCTAATATCTTATATCTTATATTATATGTATATAAACAAATAAGAAACAATAGATAAGATGCATTATAAATGGCTAAAAATTGTTGTAATTTTAAATTTATCACTACCAATGTATATATACCTACACTGGCGGAACTACATATAAATGAGGGTAGCTCAGCTACGGGTCCGTTAAATTTTTGTAATATAATTTTTCTGAAAATTGATGTATTTTTTATTGGTGCTACGGGTCAAATAAATATGGATACCGGTGAATGTAATTAATTTTAATCTTTTGTAAGATTTTCTTCTAAATATAACTTATAAAGATGTATTTGTGCTATAAATATGAAAAGAATACGACAAAAAATTGTCAAAAACTCTTAAAAGCCTCAAAAAAATAGACAAAAATCCTTAAGAAAATGCTAAAAATCGTAACAATATAGATGTGGTCGTTATTTTACGACGATACGAGTTAGTGGAAAAAATTTGTGTCACGAGTCACATTCGATCATAGTTTTGCCACCGTATACCTAGCAAAATAAAAGAAAGATAAAAAAATGAGTAAAATTTAGACATCAATCTAAATATGTTTATAAATTAAAATTATCAAATTATCTATTGTATTGTTACTACACATTTCCTACCAAGTTAAACTTGCCAAAAGATGATGGGCCTATGTGTAAATATACTAGTGATTGATAACACGCGATTCATATAACGCGTGAGTTTCGCGTTGTGTGATGCTTTAGACCAAATGGAGATGTCGGTAAAACCGACTTACAGATGGGACTTTTAAAAGAACATATACCGCTGTAATCGGGTCGGAGTGTCCGGGATGCTTTGTCAAATATTATTCTCGCAACTACTAAATCAACCGCAAAACCGCAGCCTTATTTTTGCTTCTACTAATTTCATTTTATTTTCTTGCCTTTAAAAACATTTGGCTTGTTATTTTAGGATTTTGGTTAACCTATATTCCTATGGCTAATAGATAACAGAGTATAAAGATTTTTGACAACCATATATTGATGAGGCACTATTCGTTTCCTTTTTCATAATAAATTTTAGGGGTTTTTGAATAATTAGTTTCTATAGTTTATTAATTATTTAGGTTTCATTGTTATAATTTTCCTCTATAAATAGGGTTAAAGTTTTGTTAGTAATTAGTTTTTGATTGATATATGAAATTTCATATTTTCCTCTCTATACACAAGTGTGTGTTAGTGTGTGAAATACCCTGATTATCGGTATTCTTTTTGAATCAACGATAGTTAGAAGAATTGTTCCTGGTATTCTTTTTGAATCAACGATAGTTAGAAGAATTGTTTCTGGTATTCTTTTTGAATCAACAGGTTCAATTGTTTATCCTTTTTTTCTCTACATCATTTGTATATAATATTATATTTCCTTTCTGTAATTATAAACATAACCATAACAATATATCTAGCAAACTCTATTAATTCAATGTGATATGTTTATGGATAAATACAGACTGAATCATAAAACTAACAAAGGTCAAAGGCATGTTTGTTTTGTCGATGAATTTGTGTATTTGGGTTTCTTTAGATCGACAGGATAATTTATATGAACTGTGTACCCATTTTTCAAATGAAAATTGATTTGAAAGTCACCACTACCAAATGTATTTTAGGATGTTGTATTATATCATACTTTAAAACATGTTTGGTGATATATGACTATAAATAAGTGGTGCACGGTCAAGTTTCTTATCAAATACAGTACTTCAATTCAGCCATATGCAATCCGAGTATCAATTATTTCGTATTAATTTATATAATACGCGTTGATATTCAAGTTTTTATTGTGACAAATTCCACATGAGTTTTTGCGTAAATAGAAATGCGCCCGTTAATTTGGAAGCTACCACAACCTGAATTGCTATAAAACTTCTTCCAAAAAGATTGGGACGATTATAGGCAATTGTTGCCTTGTTTGTATCACAAATCATTACTAACTGATCGATATATTAGAGCTTATTAATGACTTTGTTAATGGGTCACTAATTTCCATAGGTCACTTTTAATAGTGTAAGGGTGATTATAGTTATATTATGAAACTAGTTCTAATTATACCCGTACGATGTACGGTAGCTATATAGATTGTATCATAAATAAATTGAAATATGCCTCATACATGATTCGTGAGTATGAAATAAATTGTGGTTAAAGTAAATCGATGATCGAAGCTAAATTATAATAAACAGTAATGATAAATATAATATGATATATGAAATTTCATATTTTCCTCTCTATACACAAGTGTGTGTTAGTGTGTGAAATACCCTGATTATCGGTATTCTTTTTGAATCAACGATAGTTAGAAGAATTGTTCCTGGTATTCTTTTTGAATCAACAGGTTCAATTGTTTATCCTTTTTTTCTCTACATCATATATAATATTATATTTCCTTTCTGTAATTATAAACATAACCATAACAATATATCTAGCAAACTCTATTAATTCAATGTGATATGTTTATGGATAAATACAGACTGAATCATAAAACTAACAAAGGTCAAAGGCATGTTTGTTTTGTCGATGAATTTGTGTATTTGGGTTTCTTTAGATCGACAGGATAATTTATATGAACTGTGTACCCATTTTTCAAATGAAAATTGATTTGAAAGTCACCACTACCAAATGTATTTTAGGATGTTGTATTATATCATACTTTAAAACATGTTTGGTGATATATGACTATAAATAAGTGGTGCACGGTCAAGTTTCTTATCAAATACAGTACTTCAATTCAGCCATATGCAATCCGAGTATCAATTATTTCGTATTAATTTATATAATACGCGTTGATATTCAAGTTTTTATTGTGACAAATTCCACATGAGTTTTTGCGTAAATAGAAATGCGCCCGTTAATTTGGAAGCTACCACAACCTGAATTGCTATAAAACTTCTTCCAAAAAGATTGGGACGATTATAGGCAATTGTTGCCTTGTTTGTATCACAAATCATTACTAACTGATCGATATATTAGAGCTTATTAATGACTTTGTTAATGGGTCACTAATTTCCATAGGTCACTTTTAATAGTGTAAGGGTGATTATAGTTATATTATGAAACTAGTTCTAATTATACCCGTACGATGTACGGTAGCTATATAGATTGTATCATAAATAAATTGAAATATGCCTCATACATGATTCGTGAGTATGAAATAAATTGTGGTTAAAGTAAATCGATGATCGAAGCCAAATTATAATAAACAGTAATGATAAATATAATATATGTTTAGTTAGAGTTTTGGATTTACCTTAAATTTTTAGAACCACATCAAAATCGGAACTTGTAAGCATAGTGGATGATGGCAAATAGCCTTGTGATTTCGGATCATAAACTCAAATTTTTGAAGTCTTCATGTTAATAACTTATTATAATTAATATAAGTAATAGGAGTTGAAAAATTGAGAAAGAAAAAGAGACAATTTATTAATGAGAAAACGATCAATCAAATAAGGTTATAATGTCTTTTGTATTAATAAGCCAAGAGTTAAAGTTTAATTCTAAGTCTAATAAGGAAATTGAATTTATATACAACTAAAAAAGCTAATTTAACAAAATAAATAAATTAAAAGGACATGTGTCGATCAAGGATTACGCCACGTGTCGTTTCAAGAATATGTCAATCCTGTTTTAGTTTATTGGTAGATCATGAGTATGATAGTACTATAATCTACCACTTCTATTATTGTCAACTAGGAAATTTTCGCCCCGCGTTGCGGGGCATCAGTTGTCGCGTTGAAACGATTGTGTTATTTAGTATACTTGCGTTGAATTAACAAATATTCTGTCATGTATAGGTGTAACATCCCGAACTTTTATTTAACGTTTGACTAATGCCGTTAAGTCAATTTGGGGTGTCGTTAAGTCTTTACTTAATATTTGAATGTAGTTATGTGTGGTTAACGTAGATAAAGTAGTTAGGTTTAAAAGCCTAAATTTTAATGACGAATAAAAGTGTGATTAATGTCGCTTAAAGGCTGTGTAGTGCCTTTTAATGAAGGACTAATGTTGTATATGGTCAATAATGCAGTTTGTGGCCAATAATGAAGGGTTTAGAAGTCCAGGGACTGATTTTGACATAGGTTGAAATCTAAAAACGGGTTTAAGGATTTGATGTGTGTAATTAGGGCTGATTTAGCAGCCATTAGCAAATAATAACTCACACACAAAGTCTCTCTAATCTTTTCTTGATTTCTAAAGCAATTAATCTAGTTTTTGGGTCTAACGATTGGGTATTTTGGTGTTGGAATCGATCAGCCATCTAGCAAGCAGGTAATCATTGATTTATTGTTTGTATTTCAGATTTAGAGGTGGTTTAATTATGGGACAAATCTGATTAAGATGGGATTATGCAAGTAGTTAGGGTTTATGTGGTGTTTTGGGTAATTAACATTGAAAGTGATGTTAAACGAGTCCGTAGTCGATCGTGATGATCAAAATATGTTTAATTATGTCGAAAACATGTTTGGGAAGAAGACTTGATCGATTGAAACCTGGATAATTAATGAAGAAAGTCGTTTTACGAAAGCTGGATGAAATTATAGTCATTTTCGTAAAACTGAGCCTAAGTTCGTCGGAACGAAGATAGACTTCGTTTGGAGCTATCTTCGTTAGGAGTAGATAACTTCGTAAAAAGGATTTTGAGATTAAGTTCGTAAAGAGGATTAATTTCGTAAACTATCTTCGTTGGTTATATAAATTCGTTCAGAGATCATCTTCGCAAGTTATAATCATTTTCGTAAAGTATTAAACGAAGTTTATGTTCGTACGAAGATTAACTTCGTATGAATGATTTTTGGGTTATCTTCAGCAGATCAACTAAATTCGTAAAGAAGCTATTTTCGTAAAGTAGATCGAACGAAGTTTAAGTTCGTACGAAGGTTATCTTCGTAAGGTGTAATTCTGGAATTTTACGTAGTCAGTCTTAAGTTCGTACGAAGGTTATCTTCGTAAGGTGTAATTCTGGAATTTTACGTAGTCAGTCTTAAGTTCGTACGAAGGTTATCTTCGTAAGGTGTAATTCTGGAATTTTACGTAGTCAGTCTTAAGTTCGTACGAAGGTTATCTTCGTAAGGTGTAATTCTGGAATTTTACGTAGTCAGTCTTAAGTTCGTACGAAGGTTATCTTCGTAAGGTGTAATTCTGGAATTTTACGTAGTCAGTCTTAAGTTCGTACGAAGGTTATCTTCGTAAGGTGTAATTCTGGAATTTTACGTAGTCAGTCTTAAGTTCGTACGAAGGTTATCTTCGTAAGGTGTAATTCTGGAATTTTACGTAGTTGAAATGCTATATGTGTGAACGTGTGATGTGTGTTGTGCCTAATAAAACTTGTCTAATAATGAAGATTGTTTTAATCGGACAAATGCTTTTAAATTAAGTGTTATCTTACTTAGCTAATCTTATAGCTAACACTTGCTTCTTAATGTGGTTGTTCCCTCAGGTTTAGCTTGATGGAAACTAGATGCAGGACGTGCGAGCTTGGGTAGATGCAATGCAGGAGCCTTAGCTACCCTTAGACGATGCTTTCTTTAGACATTCATTGCATTTCGTATTTAATGTCGAATTTATGTAGTGATGTGTGAACGGTTGTTTTATGTTGGGCAACCGTTGGGTTTTCATTTGAACTATTGTTTGATATGGCATGTAACACCAAATAAATGCAGCAACCGAAATGTTTTTATCGGTTTTGACTTTTACAGTCTTTACTTCCGCAATTTAACACCGTTAGGTGAAAAGTTTTGAAAACCCATATTTTTAAACGACGGGTGTTACAAGTTGGTATCAGAGAAGTAGTTTAAGTGAACCAAGGCCTATTGACCATAGGATTTGGACTTAAACTTAAGATATGCATGCTAAGTATTTGTAGGATGCCTTAGTTTTAATGAAAGATGATATAGGATGGGTTGGGACGAGTGCGAGTGTGATAGGGCTGATGAGATGTTTACGTTACGATGATAGGTTTTAGCCTTATCTTAATAAGCATTTTGCTTTAATTTGCGCTTATCGACTCTACCTTTTTATTAAAGGAAAATGGTTAACACTCGCAACCGCAACTTCCGACGTGATGGAGCTACTGCTAGCATTACCCCACCTGTCCATCCAGGTGCAGGCGCTGCAAATGCTGCTGCTGCTGTTGCAGCCAATGCAAATAGAAATCGAGGAAATCCCCGCCAGGTCAATCAGCAAGGCTCATTGGGTCCTATGCCTCCACCTCCTGGCAATCCACCTAGGGTTAATGAGGAAGTGGTGGAACAAATCCCTAACGCGGCTGAGTTGTACAATCTCGTATGGACTCTCCAGACCCAATTGGCCCAGACACAGGAACAATTGAACAACGCGCTTGCTGAAAATGCTGAAGGAACTAATGGCAACTATTCAGTGCCTTCTCACCACTCTGAGCCACCGGTCGATGATGTTGTTATTCCCCATGCTAATGTTAATGTGGTTCCTCCTAATGATGTTCACGCCCCTCGATTCAAGTTTGAAAGTTTCCAGAAGTGTGGAGCTCAGAAATTCTATGGAACACTTAATGCGGTAGGTTGCATGGAATGGCTTGATGATACTGAGATGGTTTTTGAAGCCTGTGACTGTCCCGAGGATAAGAAGGTGTTGTGCGCTAGTCGAATGTTGAAAGAAGGTGCTCGGGATTGGTGGAAGAGCATTACTATTTCGATGACTCCAGCTATGGTATCTGCTATCTCGTGGGCTAAATTTAAGCAGAAATTCATTGAGGAATATATTGGGGTTCATGAGCAGCGTAAGATGGAAAAGGAGTTTCGTGCCTTGACGGCTGAAGTCGGGAAGGTCAACGAGTATGCTCGTTCCTTCATGGAGAAGATGAAGTTCGTGGGTCATTTATTCCGTACTGATGCAGATCAGGTTGCTTGCTATGTTGATGGTTTGCCTCCGAGTTATCGAGGTATCTGCAGGCAGCACAAGACTCTGACTGAAGCTATCAAGGAGTCTAAGAAGCTTGACGATGATTTCGCTTCGGACAAGAAGGTTGAGAAGAGTGATGATAAGAAGCCGGGGTTTAAAAGAAGGTCAAATTGGTCTTCCAATAACAATAATAATAAGAAGTTCCGTGGAAGTGGTAGTTCGAGTGGTGACAAGGATAAAAAGAAGAATGGTTCATGGTGTACATTTTGCAAGACAATTCATGAAGGGCATTGTACCGACAAGACAAGAAGGTGCCATAAGTGTGGGAAGTCGGGACATCTTGCCACTGAATGTAGGGACAAGACTCGTTGCTACAAGTGCCAAGAAACGGGTCATCTCATTGCCGATTGTCCACAGATGAAGAATGTTGGAAAGAAGACCGCCACGACAGCAACAAAAGTGAGAGCTCTTCAAATGACGGTTGATGACGCAAGGAACAACGATGAAGTGGTATGTGGTACTTTCCTTGTTAACTCAAAGCCTGCCTCTGTTTTATTTGATTCAGGTGCAAATAGGTCGTTTGTGTCCACATTATTTGCTCCTAAGCTAGAAAGAGTCACTACTCCCTTAGATTGTTCATTAGAGGTAGAAATTGCTAATGGTACGGTTAATAATATACGTGTGGGTTATGACGATTGTGAGATTGAGATTGAAGGTCGTTCTTTTCCAGTCCAACTATTGCCTACTACCTTAGGTGGTTTTGATGTAGTGATTGGTATGGATTGGTTGGCTAGAAATGAAGCTAGTATTTTATGTTCCCAAAAGATAATTCGATTGCCTATGTCCGAGGGTAAAGTGATAACGATGTATGGAGACAAGAAGAGAGGAGGAATAAAGATTATTAGTATGATGAAAGCTATTAAATGTATAAGGAAAAACAAGAGCCATTTCTTGGCTTATGTCATTGATGCAAGGAAAGAGAAGTCTCCAATCGCTAGTGTTGATGTAGTATCCAATTTCCCCGATGTGTTTCCCGATGATCTACCCGGTATTCCTCCCGATCGTGAAGTTACTTTTCAGATAGATCTTATTCCCGGTGCTACACCCATTGCTAAAGCACCTTACCGATTAGCTCCTACAGAAATGAAGGAATTAATGACGCAACTACAGGAGTTACTTGACAAGGGGTTCATACAACCTAGTTCCTCGCCTTGGGGAGCTCCGGTTCTCTTTGTTAAGAAGAAGGATGGATCAATGCGCATGTGTATTGACTATCGTGAGTTGAACAAACGAACGGTCAAGAACAAGTATCCTCTCCCGAGAATTGATGATCTTTTTGATCAACTACATGGTGCTTCGTATTTTTCAAAGATTGATTTGCGGTCCGGTTATCATCAGTTGAAGTTAAAGAAGGAAGATGTAGCAAAGACAGCTTTCCGGACTAGATATGGTCATTATGAGTTCTTGGTCATGCCATTTGGGTTGACCAATGCTCCAGCCGCGTTTATGGACTTAATGAATCGGGTATGCCGCCCCTTTCTAGATCATTTTGTTATTGTGTTTATTGACGATATTTTGATCTATTCTAAGTCAGAGGATGAACACCGTGAGCATTTGAAAGCAGTTTTGGAGGTGTTGAGGGAGAAGAAGTTGTACGCGAAGTTTTCTAAATGTGAGTTTTGGCTCCGAGAAGTGCAGTTTCTTGGTCATGTTATTACATCGGAAGGTATTAAAGTAGATCCTTCAAAGATTGAAGCTGTTTCAAATTGGGAACAGCCAAAGACTCCTACCGAGATTAAGAGTTTTCTTGGTTTGGCTGGGTATTATAGAAGGTTTATTCAGGATTTTTCCCGAATAGCCAAGCCTATGACGGAATTAACAAAGAAGGGTGTGAAGTACGAGTGGACTGAAAAGCAGGAAAATGCATTCCAAACGTTGAAAAAGAAGTTGTGTGAAGCTCCTATCCTTGCCTTGCCTGAAGGTACTGATGATTTAGTGGTATATAGCGATGCTTCTATTACGGGTTTGGGTTATGTCTTAATGCAGAGAGACAAAGTGATTGCCTATGCTTCACGTCAGTTGAAGCCTCATGAGAAGAATTACCCTACCCATGATCTTGAGCTAGCGGCGGTTGTGTTTGCATTGAAATTATGGAGACATTACTTATATGGTACTAAATGCACACTTTACACCGACCATAAGAGTTTACAATATATGTTTACTCAAAAGGAGATGAATGTGAGACAAAGAAGGTGGATGGAATTACTTAAAGACTATGATTGTGAAATCAAATACCATCCGGGTAAAGCCAATGTAGTGGCGGATGCACTAAGTAGGAAAGTGCAAAGCTCTTCTTGTAAGTTGATGAGCATGCAAGTTCAAGCCAAGTCGGGTCTATTAGATCGAATTAAAGAAGCACAAGAGATGGCATTAATGAAGGATAATATTGATAAAGAGAGTATTGGGAAGAAGAAACGACTTGTGATGGAGACTAATAGTCGTGGGTTTAAAACATACAAGGGTCGTATTTGGGTGCCACTGCTTGGTGGTAACCGGGAGTTGATCCTTGAAGAGGTCCATAGAAGTAGGTATTCGATGCATCCCGGTGTCACCAAAATGTATGTAGATTTGAAGCCGATTTATTAGTGGCCGGATATTAAAGGTGAAGTAGCTCATTTTGTAGCAAAGTGTTTGACATGTGCACGTGTGAAAACGGACCATAAAAAGCCGTATGGTTTGTTGCATCAATTAGACGTTCCCGAGTGGAAATGGGATCATATCACGATGGACTTTGTAACGAAGCTACCGAAAACGCCGAAAGGGAATGATATGATTTGGGTGATTGTAGATAGATTGACGAAGAGTGCTCATTTTCTAGCTACCCGACAAGATGTGCCTTTAACGAAGATGGCGAAGTTGTACATTGATGAAGTAGTTGCGAAACATGGAGTCCCGTTATCTATTGTTTCGGATCGAGACTCGAGGTTTGTGTCAAACTTTTGGAAGGGTCTTCAACGGGAGTTGGGTAGTAGAATAAATTTGAGTACCGCCTATCATCCCCAAACCGATGGGCAAAGTGAGAGAACCATTCAAACCTTGGAGGATATGTTGAGAACGTGTGTACTTGAATACGGTGGAGCATGGGATGAACACTTGAAGTTGATTGAATTTCTTATAATAATAGTCACCATGCAAGTATTGGGATGCCACCATTTGAAATGTTATATGGAAGGAGATGTAGGACTCCAAGTTGTTGGATGGAGCCCGGTGAAAAGCAGTTGACCGGTCCCGAAATTATTGAAATTACCTCTGAAAAGGTTAATGTAGCTAAAGAAGCCTTACGTGTGGCAAGAGAAAGGCAGAAAACATATGCAGATAAGAAAAGGAGACCGATTGAGTTTAATGTTGGTGATTTAGTGATGCTGAAAGTATCACCTTGGAAAGGAGTTATCCGATTTGGAAAGAAGGGAAAGTTGAGTCCACGTTTCATTGGACCTTTTAAAGTGGTGAAGCGCATTAAAGATGTGGCATATCAGTTGGAATTACCTCCAGAATTGGATGGAATTCACAACACCTTCCATGTATCCTACTTGAGGAAATGTTTAGCTGAGGAGTCGAGTGTGATTCCTATTAAAGACGTGAGTATTGACCCAATGAAGAGAATAGTAGACGAACCGGTAGCGATACTTGGAAGAAAGCAAAAGAAGTTACGCCGAAAAGTGATTGAACTTGTCTTGATAAAGTGGAAGCATAATCATGGAGAAAGCTTGACTTGGGAAACTGAAGCAGTAATGAAGGAGAAATATCCCGAGTTGTTCCTATCTGATGAGATTCCGGGGACGGAATCCTCTTAAGGGGGAGGTATTTGTAACATCTCGAACTTTTATTTAACGTTTGACTAATGCCGTTAAGTCAATTTGGGGTGTCGTTAAGTCTTTACTTAATATTTGAATGTAGTTATGTGTGGTTAACGTAGATAAAGTAGTTAGGTTTAAAAGCCTAAATTTTAATGACGAATAAAAGTGTGATTAATGTCGCTTAAAGGCTATGTAGTGCCTTTTAATGAAGGACTAATGTTGTATATGGTCAATAATGCAGTTTGTGGCCAATAATGAAGGGTTTAGAAGTCCAGGGACTGATTTTGACATAGGTTGAAATCTAAAAACGGGTTTAAGGATTTGATGTGTGTAATTAGGGCTGATTTAGCAGCCATTAGCAAATAATAACTCACACACAAAGTCTCTCTAATCTTTTCTTGATTTCTAAAGCAATTAATCTAGTTTTTGGGTCTAACGATTGGGTATTTTGGTGTTGGAATCGATCAGCCATCTAGCAAGCAGGTAATCATTGATTTATTGTTTGTATTTCAGATTTAGAGGTGGTTTAATTATGGGACAAATCTGATTAAGATGGGATTATGCAAGTAGTTAGGGTTTATGTGGTGTTTTGGGTAATTAACATTGAAAGTGATGTTAAACGAGTCCGTAGTCGATCGTGATGATCAAAATATGTTTAATTATGTCGAAAACATGTTTGGGAAGAAGACTTGATCGATTGAAACCTGGATAATTAATGAAGAAAGTCGTTTTACGAAAGCTGGATGAAATTATAGTCATTTTCGTAAAACTGAGCCTAAGTTCGTCGGAACGAAGATAGACTTCGTTTGGAGCTATCTTCGTTAGGAGTAGATAACTTCGTAAAAAGGATTTTGAGATTAAGTTCGTAAAGAGGATTAATTTCGTAAACTATCTTCGTTGGTTATATAAATTCGTTCAGAGATCATCTTCGCAAGTTATAATCATTTTCGTAAAGTATTAAACGAAGTTTATGTTCGTACGAAGATTAACTTCGTATGAATGATTTTTGGGTTATCTTCAGCAGATCAACTAAATTCGTAAAGAAGCTATTTTCGTAAAGTAGATCGAACGAAGTTTAAGTTTGTACGAAGGTTATCTTCGTAAGGTGTAATTCTGGAATTTTACGTAGTCAGTCTTAAGTTCGTACGAGGGTCCATTTAAGGTCCTAAATGACTTATACTTTATATGTTAATGTACGATAGGTGTCGGGGTTTACTGATAAGCACTATTAGCTATTTGGTTGCACGCGTACACTACTACCAGGTAAGATACACTACTCTGACACGCTGGGGGATCAACTAAAAGCTGGTTTCAAATCGTAAACACTTCCATTCGGTACCTTATTATTGCATGTGGGCATATGGGTTACTTGGGAGGTATTATGGGTTATGCAGTTGACCATGAGACCTGAGATGCAGTCCCTATTGTAGTGTAATGCAGTATTGCTTAATGTAATATGTAGTTATGCAGTTGATGTAGTTTAATGAAGTATCTTGATATGTATGATATATAGAAATGAAGTTGATGTGTGATATGCATGCCTGACCTGTACGCCTAGTTCACTAGACTTGCTAGGTTGCTATGTCACTTGCACGTTTAAGGATCCAAACGTAATGAAGTTAAAGTGTGTGAATGTCTAGGAATGTGTGTTACCTAGACTATATGTGTGTGAATGTTTGGGAATGCAGGGACCCAATCTATATGTGTGAAATTGAGCTCATAAAACAGATGCAGTGAAAAGTGTTAAGCTTAACCCGTACTAGCCTTAGCCGGGCAAGTGCGTAGATGCAGTTGTTGCTTGGGTGGCTCCTCGCAACGTGGTCTCTATAACGCAGGGCGAGTAATACGAGGGTTTGACCAACCTACATATACGGATTACTCAAGGATTGGCTTGCCATTCCTTAACGACGTAAGATGAGTAGTCTTTTGACTAATCATCCAGTCGGGTGTGATGCAGGGCACACTTATATGCAGTTAACAAAGATACGTGTGACAATGTGTGAACTAATGCAGGATAGGCACATTTAGGATGATTATCCTAATTGAAACGAAGTTGAAAGGCAGTATATGTGTGAACGTGTGATGTGTGTTGTGCCTAATAAAACTTGTCTAATAATGAAGATTGTTTTAATCGGACAAATGCTTTTAAATTAAGTGTTATCTTACTTAGCTAATCTTATAGCTAACACTTGCTTCTTAATGTGGTTGTTCCCTCAGGTTTAGCTTGATGGAAACTAGATGCAGGACGTGCGAGCTTGGGTAGATGCAATGCAGGAGCCTTAGCTACCCTTAGACGATGCTTTCTTTAGACATTCATTACATTTCGTACTTAATGTCGAATTTATGTTGTGACTTGTGACGGTTGTTTTATGTTGGGCAACCGTTGGGTTTTCATTTGAACTATTGTTTGATATGGCATGTAACACCAAATAAATGCAGCAACCGAAATGTTTTTTTATTCGGTTTTGACTTTTACAGTCTTTACTTCCGCAATTTAACACCGTTAGGTGAAAAGTTTTGAAAACCCATATTTTTAAACGACGGGTGTTACAATAGTTTGTTTAAAAGTTTATCAAATCAAATATATATTTATTTAAGGCCAAAACCACAATAGTTTCCATATGCGCGTTGCGCGGTTTCAATTAGTTTGATTACTTTTTGTTATTGATGATTTATGTTTACTAAAAACTTTGACATATAAAATATATATTTATTCAAAGACAATATATATCAAAAAAAAATAATAGAAGTTTTTAATAAATTGTTTAGAAACCTGGAAACGATTATGTTTTGTTATTGATGATGTGTCGCTATATATATTTGTTAAAATCTTTGACATATGAAATAGATATATGTTCAAAGGCAATACCACAAAAAAATTGTTTTGATATACTATTTGAAAACCCAAAAGAAAAAAAATATATAAGAAACCAAGAAGTCCGTAATTTTAAACCTGAAAGGGATACAATGTGGTAAAATCTGAATATTGTTAAAAAAAAATAAACGTTTTCAATATAATTATTTGAAAACCCGGAAGGAAAAACGTATGGGAAAAACCAAAAAGTAACTCGTATTATAAAATCCGAACGGAAACACGATTTGGCAAAATCCAAATAATGATGCGGAATATAGCATGGACGAATAGTAACTCGCCACACAGGCGAGTGACTATTCACAAGCTATTCAATTAGTATAGTATATAATATAATATAATATAATATCGTTTCTCACCCAAATATCCCAATCAGCACCTCTAAGTTGTTGGCAATTGTACTTTTCCTAGCATATCTCATATATTTTATCAAGTATCTATAAATTATGAACTATGACATTTATTTAATATGTACAATCAAACTTATATCGAAGGTTTTATATGGAAAAATGATAAATCCTCTTAAAAATCTTCTTAACTATGTGATCAGTGACATATTTGGTAAAATCAATGGATTAAATTAAGAGAGAAAATTAATAGATTATACTTGTCAACATTTAAGGTTTTTAGGATGATTAGTAGGTTATTTATTAAGAGAATATATCATTATCTTTAATTTTACATGTGTCATGACTAAAATTATAAAAGTTTATTATGTTACATAGAAAACTAAAATATTTAATAGTCCACAAACTGCATAAAGGATTAACTTATTATATCTCTCTCTGTCCCTATAATGTCTTATTTTGAATTTTTAAAATCTTTATTTATAAACTTTGACCATATATATAATTTTGTGTGCTATATAAAACTTGATGAAAAATATATACTATTAAACATTACAAACACACACATATATATATATATATATATATATATATATATATATATATATATATATATATATATATATATATATATATATATATATATATATATATATATATATATATATATATATATATATATATATATATATATATATATATATATATATATATATATATATATATATATATATATATATATATATATATATATATATATATATATATATATATATATATATATATATATATATATATATATATATATATATATATATATATATATATATATATATATATATATATATATATATATATATATATATATATATATATATATATATATATATATATATATATATATATATATATATATATATATATATATATATATATATATATATATATATATATATATATATATATATATATATATATATATATATATATATATATATATATATATATATATATATATATATATATATATATATATATATATATATATATATATATATATATATATATATATATATATATATATATATATATATATATATATATATATATATATATATATATATATATATATATATATATATATATATATATATATATATATATATATATATATATATATATATATATATATATATATATATATATATATATATATATATATATATATATATATATATATATATATATATATATATATATATATATATATATATATATATATATATATATATATATATATATATATATATATATATATATATATATATATATATATATATATATATATATATATATATATATATATATATATATATATATATATATATATATATATATATATATATATATATATATATATATATATATATATATATATATATATATATATATATATATATATATATATATATATATATATATATATATATATATATATATATATATATATATATATATATATATATATATATATATATATATATATATATATATATATATATATATATATATATATATATATATATATATATATATATATATATATATATATATATATACTATAAATGATATTTATATTATTCGAATATGTATGTTTTTTGGTAAATATCAACTTACCAGTTTGTTAATCTTATAATTTTAAATTTGTATTTATTAGGTTTTTTAATATTAATTTAATAATTAGTTTTATTAAAAAGGGCTTTTAGCTTGGAAAGTACCTCAACTTGTCACGTTTTACTTTATTGGGGTCTCAACAAAAAAGTGTCCTATATCGGGGGGAAAAACCGGCTAAACCATCTATATTGCGATTTGACCGGCTAAGTATTATTTTTATCCGGTTTATGTATTTTTTAATACTCCACGTGTGTTTGTATTTCCACCTGTATTACTTAAAAAAAAATATATTCCACGTGTACATCAATATACATATACAAATATAAATATATAACCTCACTCAACCCCTCTTTCTTTCTCTCTCTCTCTCCCCCACTCTCTCTCTCTCTCTCTCTCTCTCCCCCAGTCTTCTTCCCCCCTTTTCTTTCAAAAAAAACCCTAGAATTCCTTCATGTCATATTCTGCAAGTTTTCATCCAAGACGTAACAATCGAAGTGTTGCGCTGCGCGAAGGAGAGTCACTATGTTATTGTGGGTATCGAATAAACCCTAGAACTTCATGGACGAGGAAAAACCCTGGAAGACGATTTCTATCTTGCCCAATAGTTGTAAGTATACAATAAAGATTCGATTTTTCGTGTTTATGTTGTTGTTGTAATTGTTGTTTATTGATTATTATCAGGATACTACAAGAAAGTGTAGGTTGTATCAATTTTTGGATGAAGAACTACCTAGTGACTATTACAAAGATCTACTTTATGATATTCACCATGATTTGGAAGCTTATAAAGTCGAATCCGAATCTGATCAGACTTATGAAGAAGGATTGAAGGCGAAAGAGGATTTGAAATTGGCAACTAGAAAACTGCAAGTGTATGAGAGGGTGTTTGTAGGCTTGTTTTTGGTTGTCATTATTTTGTGTGTGATATTAGGTATTGTGGTTTATCAATGAAATTGTGTTGTATTTCCAGTACTCTTTTGTAACTCCAGAATGTTGTAACACCTTTATCAATGAAATTAGCATATTCAAGTTTTTATTCTGCAAGTTATTACTTCATGCAATATACACATACTTTGATTTGAAGAGACAATATATACAAAAGACATAATATTACCATAGGCAGTTTATGCATGTTTATCCAAGCAAACATATGTTACAAGTTTCTGAAACAAAAGACATAAAATAGCTACTGGACCACATGTTTCTGCCAGACATTACAAGTTCAGTACATGCATACATACATGGTAATTGTTTTCATGACAAAAGATAAATCCACCCACACATTACAAACACATTAGGGCATAAATATTGGATCTTCTGGAGTGGCTCCTTGTCCTCCAATTTTCATTCCAAGCCTCTTCAGAACAACTCTTTGACTTGGGACCCTTCTTTTCACCTCAACTAACCTTGCACTCCTCCTTTCTGGGGTAGCAGTTGTCTTCTTTTTTGGTGTTCTTTCTGGGGTAGCAGTTGTCTTCCTTGTTGATGTTCCTTCTTGAGTAGCAGTTGTCATCCTGGTTGATGTTCCTTCTTGAGTAGCAGTTGTCATCCTGGTTGATGTTCCTTCTTGAGTAGCAGTTGTCTTCCCTTTTGGTGTTCCTTCTGGAGTTGCATCTTTCTTCTTTTTTGGTGATTTGATTCTGACAGGTTCTTCCCCAATTGGCTCTTGATCCCTTTGAGTTGTCTCTTGATTATCATTTGTCAAAGCCTGTTTCTGCTTCCACAACTCTGTAGCACTTGGGATAGGCACATCTTTTGGCCAAATTGGGACAGGGATCCCATCACCACCACCTATGAATTGTTCTCCAGTTTTGGGGTCAACACATATGCCTGCCCCCCACCAACTAGGGTGTTTCCTTGGACATATATAATATGTAATATGTTTGCATTATGGGATGTTCTAAATTATAATCCTATATTCTATAGTATAATGAATAAATAAGGGATGTTGTAAATAATTAAGGTAACAAAGTACAATGATAATACCTTTGACACCTAGGAATTTAGGATTCCTGAACCCCACACTAGAAACACCAATGGCCACTCCAGATTTTGTTGCTGCACTACAAGATCCTATCACAAAATTGTCATAATCAATCTTCTTTTTTGGACTAAGGACTTTGTCCACATAAACAACTTTTTTGGTCCACCTATGCTGCTCATTTGGATTTGTCCCTGTCTCACCCAATTTTTGCTTTTTCTTCAATTGAGAATCAGGAGGTCCACCTTGAGAATTTATTGGTCCACCTTGAGAATTTGTTGGTCCACCCTGATGAGTTGTTGGTCCACCTTGAGAATTTGTTGGTCCACCTTGAGTTTGTTGGTCCACCTTGAGAATTTGTTGGTCCACCTTGAGAATTTGTTGGTCCACCTTGAGAATTTGTTGGTCCACCTTGAGATTGTGTAGGTCCATCATGTTGAGATGCTCTTGGTCCACCTTGAGATTGTGGTTGGCTACTCTGACCCACATTCTTGGGTGGTCTTCCCATTTTCTTTTTCTCTGTAGGGGGCCTTTCCACTGGATCATTTTTACATCCCTTTTTGTTATGACCAGGTTGTAGACATCTCTGGCATGTCATTGTAACACCATGCTTGGTCACCCTTGTCCTACTACCCTTCTGACTCACATGCTGCTCATGTTGTGCCCTTATTCTCTTCTTCTTGGGTCTACCAGGCATGACCCTTTGTTTGGGAGGTAGAGGGTTGTTATATGGAGTAGGTTTCCAAGTTGTAATTCCACCAACTGCATGCATGTGATACCCATATGTTTCTTGGTACAATGTTTTCTTAAACCATATAGGAACATAATCCTCTACATTCTTTGCCAGTTTAAATATGACAGACACTGCATGAGGGCATGGCAATCCAGTTAGCTCCCACAGCCTGCAACTACAAGTCCTACTTGCTTCATTCACTTTGAAGCCTTCATCAGCCTGTCTTACCTCCCATTCATCCATACCACAATGATATGCCTTCCAATATCTGCATTAGTAATTCCTTATTGTAATATACACTTTTAGTGATTTAATACATAATGTAAATAATAAAAAAGAAATTACCTCTGTTGATCTTTGCACCAGTCTAGTCTCTTGATGATTGATGGGCATATATCACTTGTCCATGACTGACACAACCTTCTCAGAGTGTTCATCCTTTCCAATACAATTGTCCTAATAGCTTCTAACATGGTAATTATAGGCTTATGTCTTACCAAAGCTGTCACATAATTAAAACACTCAGAAAAACCATTTTCCACGGATTCACAACCCCTGTGCAGTACAAAGAAAGCCCTTGACCATGTTGTTGGGTCTTTCTCAACCAAGTACTGATGTGCAGCAGGATTAGCATCACGTATCTTCTTCATGATTCTCTCAAACAGTTGTGGGTATGAGGCTTTAGATGCTTCCCAGAAAAGCCCTTGCAGATATGCACCAGTGTAATACTTCCTAAAGTTGTCATATATATGCCTTGCACATTGTCTGTGCTCAGCATTTGGCAATACATCCTTAACTGCTTGTATAAGACCCTATAAATAATTACATTACCTAATTAAGACATGTTGCCATATAATTACATAACAGATATGTAGGAACTAACATAAATTAGATAGTAGACTTACTTTGTGTTGATCTGATATGAGAGTTATACCAGTTCCAGCTCCAAGGTCAAGATCCTCAGCCAACAGCTCCAAAAACCAGCTCCAATTGTCTTTATTTTCAACACCAACAACTGCCCATGCTATGGGATAGATATGGTTGTTACCATCTCTCCCTATGGCACTCAACAACTCACCTTGATTAGGTTTCTTTAGAAAACACCCATCAAGTGCAATCACCTTTCTACAACCATGCAGCCATCCTTTCTTCAAAGCATCAAAACATATGTACATTCTATCAAAATAGACCTTGTCATCAGGATCCCTAGTTACACCAATCTTGACAGTTGAACCAGGGTTGGATTCTAACAATTCTTGTGCATATGATCTAAGCATGGCATAATGTTCCTCCATTGACTTCTGATACTCATGTAATGCATAAGTCTTGGCCATCCTAGCCTGATTGGGAGTAACCACACACTTATATTTCTTCATAACCATGTCAGATATAGCAACTAACTTAATATCAGGATTGGCTCTTATTCTGTCACCAAAAACTTTCCCTATCCACTTATAGTTCACAAGTGACCCAAACCTAAAATTTCTCACACATGTATGCTCATCATGCAATGATGTGATCTGGAATGAATCTTCAGTTTTCATTTTCTGTGCAAAACATCTCCAAGGACACTTTGGTTCTTCACCTCTTTTGGCAGCAGGATACCTATGTTGCTTTCTTTGTTTTCCTAATTCTGGTTCTTTGAGTGGTTGTGGTGGTCTCTGTCCACACCTGGCTACACATTTCTTCTGTGTTGACTTCTCAAACCAGATGTTGAACCCATTAGCAATTGCATAATATGTCATCATCTCCCTAAATTGTTGATGGTTAACATATCTTTCACCTACTATGGGTCTTTTATGTCTCCAATGTATGGTATGGTTATGAATTGGCCACTTGTCAAGGGTCTCAATCTTCTTGAATAGATCCTGATCATCATCATCTGCCCCTTTCAATTTTTGAGCTAACTCTTGCATGAACTCCTCATGTTCAGCCACAACTTCTGGAATCTCTGCATTTGTATTGACTCCTAGTTTAGGTTGTCTAGTAGGCTTAGGTTTATTCTTAGCAGCAGCTTTCATTAACCTAAACTCCCTTAATTCATCTTCACCTTTTGAAAGATAGTCAACAGATACAGCATCATCACTCTCACTGTCACTAGACTCATTTGGCTCATATTCCTCATCACTAGTAGAATACTGATCATCACCCACATTTTCACCATCCTTGGGTTCACCTGCCAATATTTCTTCCCCTTGTGACTTGCAATTAGTAGACTCACCAGTGTCACTACTACTACCACTAGACACAACATGTGTTGCATCCTCTGCAATTTCATTAGGTAAAGTAGGTTGACTTGGTTCACCTAGGTTAGTATGTGGTTGACTAGGTTGAGTTGCAGGTGGTTGACTCTGAGATATCAAGTAATCCTCTACCCTAATGGCATTACCATCCACATCATTACCCTCATCTGATACATCCCCTTCATTTGCTTTTGAAGGAATAACTAAATACTTACTCAGGTCATCAAAGAAATGGTCTAAATATATATGAATTCTACCATAAGAGTACCCTAAATCAAACAACATATCAACTTCTGCCTGACCATCAATTTTAACCAACCCAGACTCAAGTTCATTTTTTGGTATTAGAAAATACATGTTGTTGAAAGGCTGGCCACATTGTTCTTCTAACCAAGAAAATAGTTCATGATAACCCCTGATTGGGGTGAATAAAGGTAAAACAATTTCATGAGTGTACCTAAGTGGTTGATGTTCAAACGAACCGTCGAAGTGGATAGTCAAGTCGTAACCTCTTTCACCCATCCTGTATAACATACAAGAACATGAAATTAATTAATAAATTATTAACAGAAACTATAAAAGAAATATTATTTACATATTTTATTATTAATATCTCGAATTTCAATAAAATCCATGCATCTTCCCCAAATGATCGGTGAAACCCTAGTTTTTAAAATAAAATCCATACCTGACAACGATGTCGACAAAAACAACAACGATTCGAGTTACGTGGTGGTCTCCATACGATTAATATATGATTTAATCTAGTTTTGTGATTTTAGGGTTTATGATTTTATGTGAAAGAAAAAGGGGGGCGGGAGAAAAAGAGGTGTGTGGTGGGATCGATGAAAACGATCGAAGATGTATGTATACGTATATATATAAATATTAGATATAATTATAAGGATATATAAATATTAGTTAGTGGATAAGTGACATGGCATCCACCTGGCGAAAATTAAATACAAAATGAATTTCAAAATTCAAAATGACCGGGTACCGTGTAGCGGGTCCAATATAGATGGTTTAGCCGGTTTTCCCCCCCGAGATAGGACACTTTTTTGTTGAGACCCCAATAAAGTAAAACGTGACAAGTTGAGGTACTTTCCAAGCTAAAAGCCCTATTTAAAAATATGATTAACTTCAAGTATATTTGACACATGACTCAATATAGCTAAGTAACAAAATAGCCAACTCTTTGTGTCCTACGTTAAGACCATTTGTAAGGGATAGGTGAAGATATGGTGGAATGAAATGACATGACAAGTGAAATAAAGTGAAAGCTTTAAGGGTTGTAGGTAATCACGGTCAACAAAACAATTCTTAACCTTTCACCTCTCCATCTATATTTTTTATGCCACATAAGCTTCAAATTTTTATCGGTTGGCTGCATTTTCTTTTTCGGTTGGTGAGATTCTATTGTTGGTGCATATTGGCTGTTGTTATCAATTTCGAGTGCAGGTGTTGCTAAAATTATATTTCTTCTTGATGAAGACTTTAGATCGGTTGAAGCTTGGCCAGTATGGTTTAGTTTTGTTAGAATCGTTGTTTCTTTCCCTCGGGGCTTGTTTGGAACTACATCAAAAACACCACGGAGTGAAAACCGGTGACTCGGCCTCCGTTGGTGTAACATCCCAAACTTTTTTTAATTAACGGTTGACTTGAGTCGTTAAGTCAACACTACGTGTCCGTTAAGTCTCTAGGAGAATTAATGCTTATATGTGATTAATGTGCTATATGTGTGAGGCTTCAATACCTTAATGATGTATATGTTAACGTGTTTAAGATGTCAAATATGATTAAATGTGTTGAATATGTCGAGAAGTATTCCCATTAGGTTGTTTAAGCCTTAGATGTAAAGATGTAAAGTGGAGGGGCTTGAATGTAAGCTTTGAAACTTGGGTCCAGGTTTTAGGGGTTAATTAGATTAACCTAATTGATCATTATTCAGTTTCTAATCCCCTAATATCCTCTCCAAATCGTTCCCCCTCCTCCCCATTCGATTCCTTTGCAAAATCCTTCAAAACGTGTGATTTCGGGTGTGTTTGATCAAGTCTTTTGCATCCTTCTTGTAATCTACAGGTATTTGAGGTATTATTACATTGATTTCATGTCCTTTCAATCCCTTGATTCGTTTCATAACTGATCTAGGTCTTTAGAGGGTTGATTGGAGTCAAAATCGTGAGTTTTAATCGATTCGGTAACCTAAAATGTTTGTTATTGTGATGCAAATCAAGTAAGGGTTAATCAATGATTTCATTGCATCATTGTGGTCTTAAAATGATGAATTTTGAGGTACAAAAGTCGTTCATAGGGTTTGGGGTCGTTTGAGATGTGTTTGGTTAGGTTTTGGAGGTTAAATGGTTGTTTTTCACGTCTGGTCGTCGTAACTCCCGTTACGGTTGTGTAATTCCCGTTAGCTGGGTAACTTGTGATAACACCTACACTGTAACTCCCGTTACAAATTTTCGTAACTCCCGTTAGGGACTGATTTTGTTAACATTTTTAAACGACCATAACTTTTGAACCGTAACTCCGTTTTTAACAAATAAGCTATCCACGGAATCGTGAGAGAGTCTACTTTCTAATGGTAATGCTTTCAAAAGATGATTATGATGTCAAGTTTCCTGAAAGGTTAATTTAGTGAGTGAATGCCGAGTTCCGTCGAGTTATGTAAGCTCTAAAGTATTAAACAAACCTCCGATGCATCAAGCATTGTCGTAGGTCATATTTTTAGGTATTTAGACATGTTTCATGACCATAAGTAAGTGGGTTTTTGGTTAGCTCATTTATTGGTCGTTTAATGATTATAGGTAGTCGGGAATACTTGCAAGGCTCGGTAATTTACGTTATCGTTTGTTGTGCGCTTCTACGAGGTAAGATACACAACTTTGACACGCTGAGGGTTCAACAAAAACATAGGTTTCATATAATAACTTCCCAAATGGTATCTTGTTTGCTTATGGGTATTCGGGATTATACAGGAGGTGATATGGGCTATGTAGATGAATATTGAAGCCTGAAATGCTACCCCAATGATATGAGATGATAAATGATATGTATATGTGCATGTGTAGAAGTGATGATTACATGGCTTGTTAATCTAGTTCACTAGACTTTGTAAGTTGCCATGACACGTGCACGTTTAAGGGCCCAAACGTTAAGATGTATATGTGATAATTGTTTAGGTAGTGTAAACACCTAAACTATATGAGATGTGAAATCGAGCTCGTAATTTAGATGTGAAAGTGTTAAGCTTAACTCGTACTTCCCCTTGCCCGGCTAAGTGCGTAGATGTGGTTGCTTGGGTGGCTCCTTGCAACATGGTTTGAGATGTGAAGAGTAATACGGGAGGTCTGATCAGCCCCATTTGTCTTGAACATACGAATTACTCCGGGATTGGCTTGCCATTCCTTAACGATATTGTTGTACAGCCGTAAGGTTTGTCCATCTAGTTGGGTGTGACTTATGTCACCCTACGAGATGTATATGTTATATGAGATGTGAAGAGTAATACGGGAGGTCTGACCAGCCCCATTTGTCTTGAACATACGAATTACTCCGGGATTGGCTTGCCATTCCTTAACGACATTGTTGTACAGCCGTAAGGTTTGTCCATCTAGTTGGGTGTGACTTATGTCACCCTACGAGATGTATATGTTATATGAGATGTGTGACTTATGTCACAACTACAAAGATGTTTAGATGTTATATGTGAGATGCAAAAGATGACTAGGCACATTTAGGATTATCCATCCTATAAGAAAGATGTTTAATGCAAGATGTGCTATGATAGATGTGATGACTTGTGATATGTACCTTAATGACAAATGTGACTTTTCATAATGTTTAAATGGACAAATGATTTATTAACCATGTGTTATCTTACTTAGCTAATTCGTTAGCTAACACTTGTTTCTTGAAATGTGTTGTTCCCTCAGGTTTAGCAAGCTTGAGCTAGATGATGAATAAAGTGCGAGGCATGGGTAGATTGCAATGAAGATGACTTTAGTTTACCCATAGTAGCTTCTCATTTTAGACAATTGTTTTTTTGTCTAGACATTAATGACTTGTAATTTCTTAGATGTCGGTTGTTTAATGTTGGGCAACCGTTGGGTTTCCATTTGAACTTATTGAGATGACATTGCTAGTAACACCATTTAATAAATGAACCAAACCGATCCTTTTGGTTTGATCATTTAAAGTTTACTTCCGCTATCTTTTGACGCCGTTAGGCGAAATTTTTTGCAAATCCGTATTTTTAAACGACGGGTGTTACAGTTGGTGGGGGTTTTTCTCTTGTCTCGAGATCGTAATTGGCACGAGTTTTTTCATCCATTTTTTAGTTCTCGCAGTTAAAGCCTCGGGATGAATCTAGAAAGTGTAGTTCTGTTTCGATTTCTAGATTTGTAAATGTATTCTTTTATTATTTGCTACTAGTATCTTACTAGTTGCTTTATTAATTTATATATATATTCTGCCGTTCAAAAAAAAAAAAGCTTCGAATTTTTATCACCATCACCATCGCCCCCCCTTAACTATTAACCTTTATATTTAATAATTTAATATACCTTACAATATCTAATCAAAATAATATAAAACAAAGAAATGGACCGTACTATGATATGTGAACACATTCACCTTTCCCCTATCACTTACCCCTTTCAACTACACTTTTAAACCATTCACCTCCTTCAACGTCTTCTCTCACCTATTGACTCACCCACCTTTAATAATGGTCCCTATCACTTACCCCTTTCACCTACACTTTTAAATCATTCACCTCCTTCAACGTCTCTTCTCTCACCTATTGACTCACCCACCTTTAATAATGGTCTAAACGTGAGCTTGTTGGAAAGGTTCACCGTCTTTGTTTCTTTTTTTTTAAGTTTTGTTTTTATGTTAAACACATAGGCTCGAAATTGTTTTTGGAGATCCGATTTGCGTGTTGTGTGGCGATGGAACTGATTCGGTTGAACACTTGTTTTGTGAGTGTGGGTGGCAGCTAGAGTTTGGCAGACAATTCGGGATTGGTGTAATACGACACCATTTTATGTCTTTACTATTAAAGATCTACTGGAAATGCATGATCAGTCGGCAGGTGCAGATGGAAAAAAGAGGCAATTAAAGGCATCATCATAATAATCCGCTGGAGCATTTGGAAGGCGGGGAATGACATCAAATTTAACAATGCTTCGGTTAATGTAATGGGGATTTTCCAAATATTAAGTCGGTTGGGTATTTTTGGTTCAAAAATAGAACGAAACATAGAAGCCTCTCTTGGCATGATTGGTGTAATTTTAAGTTGTTGTAAGTATTATATATTTGTATATATACACTGCCGGTAATTTACCGGGGTGAGTATGAATATAAGATTTACTTTTCAAAAAAAAAAAAGATAGTCTATCTTGCTAATTGTACTATATTATATTCAAAGGAGTGAATACGGTGTTGTCACACAACTTGGGAAAAACTCTCACATATTAATTTTTTAATACATAAAAAACATGAGGCTCATCATTTATTTCATTATTAAAAAATTTTTAATTTTTTTTTTTGTAAAGTTAGTTTCGATTCAGACGTGTTGAAGGCAATTTTAACCAGCGATTTGCTGGACCTCCAACCCCCTCCTCATAGAAAATACCTTGAGATGAGAAACTCAAGACTCGAACCCGAGACCTTGGAGAAAAACTCACTTCCGGGGCTCACATAGTGGATTTAGAAGATACCCCTGGTCACTGGGCTATTACCCAATGGTTTATTAAAAAAATTAATTATTAGAGGACTAGGATTAGTTTAGTGGATTGGGTACATGTGAGAGGACTAGGATTAGTTTAGTTAGGCGGCTAAGTTAGTTTGTTTCATAGGTTGCTTACCACCCGTTATTTTCCTTGGACCCATCGGGCACTAGAAACTCTTAGTTAAGTCCTTTTATATGTATGTAGGCATGGTTATTATAACACTTTTAAAATTTTCTCGTTCTATATAGTTGCTATTGTATGTGTATTGTTGAACTTGTGCTTAAGCTATCTAGGTCGCTTGTTTGCTACTTTTCCCTACTCTTAATGTTGACGGGTGTACTCAGCAGACAGGTATAACCTCGTATGCTATTTTCGGACGACAGGTACAGTAACTGTACTTTCTTCACTCTTCGATTTTCATCTCTTTGTGGCCGAAGGTCCCTATTGGAAGCAGTCTCTCTACCTTTGGATAGAGGTAAGACTGTGTACAGCTCACCTCCCCCATACCCCGTCCAGGGATTAGGCCCTGTTGTTGTTGTCGTAGATTTTTCACCCAACTTGACAACACCATATTCATTATTCTCATCAAGCCGTTAATACTTTACTTTTTTTTATAAAAAAAATCTGAATGGTTGTCACATTTAGTTACTCAAAAATTACAATCTATTGACGATACCAAACTATACCCTTTGTCATAATTTACCTTTTGTACTGATAATTTTTAAAAGTTAAAAATTATTACTTTTTTTGTTGGCTCAATTTTTTTCTCACTTAATTAGTCTATCTTTGTTTTTGTTAAAAAATAATAACCTAATGGTTTTAATTTAATGTAATTTTATTTTATATATTCATGAAATATGCTATATCTTGGTTTAAATATTGTATTTTAATTAAATAAAGATGGGTCAAAATAATAGATAAATGGTTATAAGGAAATGAGGAGGTAAAAAAGGTGAGATAGTGATGCTGATGTAACAGAAAAATAATAGGTGACATATATGAACGTTTACGAATAGTCTAAGTGAATGAACATATATTATATTATGAAAAAAGAAAATAATATATTCTCCTAATAAATAACCTAATAATCGTCTTAAAAACCTTAAAACATGACAAGTGTAATCCGGTCATGTTTTTTTCTAATCTTATTTTTTGATTATATCAAGTGTCATAATCATTTAGTTAAGAGGATGTTTAAGAGGATTTCTCATTTTCCTATGAAAAAACTAGTCATTTATTTGTTCATTACTATTAAGGATTAAGGAAGCATCTTGTTGTAGCATGGTCCTTACTGATACGGGTTTGTCCAAATTTGCGCAAAATAAACATCGCACATGCCGTTTAGTAAAACCAAAAAAACTCTATGCCAAATTAAGCCATTACTTTTTTAAGCTTTAGTATATGGTGTCCAAAGATTTCATTTTGGCCCGTTACAGAAATACTCCGTATAAATAACACATGCATTTTATTTAATTTAATTAGTCGAAATGCAGAATGCGTCGAGGGGATCATCAAAATTTTGAAATCTTATTAGAAAGTACTTGAGTTTTGACACTCAAAGATGGACGGGTACTATTTGATTTTCTTTGGGTTGTCTAATTGTAGCCCTATGTTGTCCCCGAACCCTTCAAATTTTAGCCAAAAACACTTATACACTCCTTTAAGTTGAAACAGAAAATTGTATATATATAAATAATATATATATATATATAGAGAGAGAGAGAGAGAGAGAGAGAGAGATTCAACTATCTAAAATGATATATATTTCATTTTGTTTCGTATGAGTTATGAGACGTACTTAAGGTTGTATGTAATTTTAAGACTTTCTTTTCAATCATCTTGTAACAGAATATTCGATAGAAAAGAATGATAACTTCTCATATATATGATGCGACACAATTTAGCTAATGGCTAGGAGTAGTGTAAAGGGACGGTTATCGCTTCATAAGACATATTGAATGTTAGTGTTTACTGCAGATTGATGTTACTTAGTTTCTGTTGGATATTTTAGTGTAATTGAATCAATTTGTCATTTTAGTCATAATAATACATCATGTAATTGTGCGGTGCGGAGTACACGCTTATATGAATTTAATATGATCTAAGGGACGGGGGGACGGGGGCAGCGTCCCTGGAAGCGGGGTCCAAGGGGGCAGAAACGTCTCAAAAAAATAATTTTCAGAACTTGAGGGTGCCAATCTTGCTAAGTCACGTTTTAACTGCTTAAAAGGCAGTTATGGGCCCTGATCCCATTCTTATGTTTATCACGAATTCTCATAGAATTCTCTCTGGTTTACATATACGATCTCAAACACAAACATACAGAAAATTCTCGAATCTCTGATTGTATCCGATTGAATATTTTGGGGTGAACCACCAAATTGATTAAATCTGAAAGTGTTTCACGCCTTCAAAGATTGATTTATATCCTGTTTTGTCCGTTATTTACTGTATATCCCTTACAGCCACGTACTTATTTAGTCACTTGACCTTGTTAGCTATTTACTCAGGCTGTCGTTTTAAGTCTTATTTTGAACAATTGGTGGAAATAGTCGAATAGTTTAGAAGGCGTTAATTAAATGGTGCGGCTTTTGCCAATAATCGATCGAGTCTCTATGGGTAAAAAATAAATCAACTGTCAAGAATATAAATTGGAAAAAATGGAGATATTATCAATTATATTATACTTTATTATGTGTGTTGCAGACAGCAATTTGCTATGCTTGCTAATAATGAATTGAAATGGACAGTATTATTTTTTTAAAACAAAAATAACATGATTTACGTACGAACTCTGCGTGCCAACCCAATAAAACCACACTATATGTTATTTTTTCTATTATCTACGAAAACGCGTAGCAGATCAAAGTTATAGTATTAAAATAAAACCAATAAAATGAATGAACCAGCACTAACGAACAAAACCATCAAGATTCTTACAATAGTCACTTAATTCTAAATAAAGGGATCATAATGGATGTGCTTTTGGTAACATTGTTGCTTTCAAGATTTAATTATTTAAACTCATTTAAATTTTTTTAATATGAAAACTGCTCATCTTAACTAGTGTGTTGTAACAATTAATAGTATCACAAGAAATAAAAAAACATCGAGGGAATCTTCAATCTATCTTGTGACAAAAGATTACGAATTGAATATTTGAATATATCATAAATAAATCATGATAATACAATTGTATGTATAGTACTTGTATATAATCATGATTTGAATGAGCAAGCGCCTTTCGATTTTCAAGTGGAGTTTAACCAAACTTGAGCTAAGCTCGTGCTTAATTTCAAACTCAATTATTAAAGGAGATTGGAATCGACCAATATCATGAACTAATTAAGTAGAATTTTAATTTTGTGTTTTTTTTCCCGAACATTCAGTCGGTATGCGACATCATGGAAACCTCACCGTATAATGGTGAAGCTTTGCACGTACCCTAGACAACGAGATGTTGACCATGGGCCGTTACAAGTATTCGGAGGAAAAAACCCAAGACTTGCCATCCCTAAGGATCGAACTCAAGACCTTGGGTAAAACCTGGGATGCCTCCGACTAGTAGGACTAGTCATCATTGGCTTAATTTTTTGTGTTTATCATCGATCTAAGAAGTGTGACAAATATTACATAACGCCGCCTAGCTAAGATAGGTCAAACGAATATTAATATTTGTAAGAAAGGATATATATATATATATATATATATATACTATCATCTAGGTGATCTTTAGGATTCAGTACTTAAGAAAACAATCTGTCTCACTCTCTTCTATATTTGGAGCCACATGGACTTGAAATTTATAGAATTATTGTACAATAATAGTAGTAAAAACGTTGGGATAGTTAATTAGCAAACACACGTAACACAAATGCTAACCCAAATAATAAGTCTCGAGGAAAAGCATACAGCCCAAAAAAATAGCATCGAATTACATGCAAATTAAAGACACATACGTTGTTTAAGTGTTTCGGATTTCAAACGACTTAGGTGATATAAGAGTTTTTTTCTTTTTTGGTACAGGTTAAAATTGTCATAAAATAGAAAGAAAAAGAAAGTTGATTAGTGATGACATGTTCTCAGTTTGTATCTATTTTAAGTCAACTAGTTTAGTCATACATACCACTTCTTCGAAATTGAAAGCACATTTTACTAATTAACTTTGCCGATCAGTTTATGTTTACTAGATGTATTGTTTACTTTTAATATGTAACGTGTTTTAAGTATTAATTGTAATTATTTTTTTTTATTAGAACGGCAATATATATATAAAAACAGGTGTCTAGCAAAGCACTAGACACCAAAGAGTAATACAATTACAAGTACATTATCTAGGAAACTCGGCAAAATGAACAAAATCCTAGATACATCTTGAGACTCGAACTGCGAGGAAAGCAAAAAGGGTCAAAAAACTCGCGCCAATTACGCAAACGAGACACGAGAAAAACCCTCACCAACAGAGGCCGAGCCACCGGTTTTCACTCTGTGATGTTTTTGATGCTAACCCAAATAAGTCTCAAGGAAAAGCATACAACCCAAAAAAATAGCATCGAATTACAAAAAGAGTAGAGGGTTTTGAAACCACTCATCACGCGACACCCGAAGTTTTCTACATCTACTTGTAGCCCAAGCAAATGATTGCACCACAATTGTATCAAATAATAGCTCCTGCCGATTACGTCCCGTAGAAAAGGTAGTAGCATCTATTACGGAAATTCCAAATAGGGTTAATTTTTTTAAGTTATCATTTATTTTTATAAGTATATATAGATTAATATCACACTTAGTAATTTATAACTCATTCCTTGAAAAACGGTCTTTCTACCTTTAAAAAAGGTAAATTTTTTGTAACTGATTAGGTATTGTTGTCGACATATCAAAAATATGATAAGGGCTTCGCCTATAGTACCAAATTTTTTGGAACTTCTTATCCGCCACTTCAGCGCCATATCACTCAGAACTTTTCTCAGAACTCGCTGCTTATATAAAGAGTTTCTCAGAACTTCTTTGCACACCATAAATTATTTTTATTATTTCCTATTACTCAAACATAAGATTATATAAACACTTTATTAATAAAAAATGTAACACCCGCGAATTTTGACCGTTGACTTTTGTGTAATTTGACTAACAAACTTATTGAATGAAGTAATTTGGGCCCATTTATGATTTTATGACTATGTGGTATGTTAGTCGAGTCGTTAATTTGTTGTTTGGCGTTTAGTAGTGTAATCGATGGTTTTATGGCTTGTGGGAGAAACGGGTCGGCCCGTGGGTAGTCCATGACCCACCAGCCCCAATGACCCATTTCCCCCCCCCCTTATCCTTTCCTTCCTTCTTTCTTCTCATTCTATCTATCTCTTATTCTCTTTCTCTCTTCTCTCAAAAACTAGCAAAAGAACCAATTTAATCTCTTCACCATTTCTTGCATCAAACTAGTAGTGGGTCGATTGTAACACAAGAATCTTAGCCATCTTAACCTCGTTTGCTTCATATCGAAGAATCAAAGTCAAGTTCTTACCATTTTATCCATTTGACCTATTTTCGGGTTCTAGCTCAAGGAGACGTTTTGGTAAGTCAAATTCATCCCATTTACTTCTATTTATACTTGTTCAAATGTTCTAGTCGTTTTTATGGGATTTCAAGACATGTTTATGGTAAAAATGGAAATTAGGTTTAGGGTTAGGGTTTGATTGATTCATGAGTGATTTTGATGTTTTGGTCGAAATTGTGGGTTGGGTTATGTGTATTTATGGTCATTGATGTTTAGTTATGCTTCAAAATGGGTTACAAATCGTTTTGGTGTGGTTTGGGTTGAAATTGGGGGTTTTGGGTTCGTGTTGCTGGTTGATGGCTGCAGAAAGTGGTCACTGCGGCGCAGTGCATGTTTCTGCTCCACTGCGGCGCAGTGGGCATAGTTCTGCTCCACTGCGGCGCAGTGCATAGTTCTGCCACTGCGGCGCAGTGCATAGTTCTGCCACTGCGGCGCAGTGCATAGTTCTGTCCACTGCGGCGCAGTCCAGTTAGCCACTGCGGCGCAGTGGGCATAGTTCTGCTCCACTGCGGCGCAGTGGATAGTCACTGTGATTTTATGTGTGTCGAATTTCAAATTGTTGAGGTTGTATAATTGACATTCCAGTATATTGTTGTATAATTATAGGTTGTGGTGGTGTGGACCCTTTTAACCGTTTGTAATCTTTTACTAACTTCTTTGCCGATCAAGGTGAGTTTCGTATCTCCCTACCCGCTTGGGATTCGGGCTGAAAAGTGTAAACCTGGTGTGTTTACTTGTATTTATTGATGTATTGTTTGTTTGACTTGATTGTTGGATTGATGTGACGTATCTTTTCGTTTGATTGACTTGGGTTGTGTTTTCGTTAAGTATTACTTATACATTAGGATAGACGTACATACATGGAAGTCGGTTATGCCTTCCTTTGGGTTTTAGATGTGGTGGGAAGGCTGCGGGTGACCCTATACATAAGCATCTGGGACTTGAAGAAAGTAGAATCCTCTGAAGTATATGTACGTATAGTTGGTTCATATTGTGATTAGTGGCTCATGTTTTGTTGATTATTGATCGTTGGCTTTTGGTTATCATACAGTGATTCCTGGGTTATGTTTGAGGATATTGATTGTTGGCACAGGTTATCGTGTATTGGTTGTTGGTTTATGAAGTATGCATTTACATTTGTTTGTAAGCATTGCATACATTATTGTTGGACCCTCGGCAGGGGATTGCCGGCATCCTGGTGCATAGATGTATGCACCCATTTTGGATGTAGACCTGACCCCGAGTATATAGACATATATATCTCGATGTTTTTGAGATACAGCCTTGTCCATGGCGATGGCAGAAGGGTATCGTTGCATACGTGATTGAAGGTCACGCTTGGGATAGGCATATTTGCTTATTCATGCATTTGGCACTTGCATTGATACATACATCATTTGTGCATTCTCATTACACTCTCATTTCTTTTGTGTAATCTTGTTGTTGGATGATATTGGGTTACTTAGAGGCTCGCTGTAAGTCATGACTAGCTGTTATTCTTATATTGTGATTATTGATGTTGGTTCGTTACGAACCATTACTACGAACTCACCAACCTTGTGTTGACTATGCTTAGTACACTTTTCAGGTAATCAGGTGCTCCCCGGACGTGGTGTTTAGTTGCTTGCTTGCTGTCTAACCCGGACTTGGACCTCATGGATCAAGGATTCATTGACCCTCCTTTTGCATTATACTTAGGATCGTTTGCCATCTTTGGATGTTATGTTAACGTTGATGGCTATTTGCTCCTGTTGTATTTTGTTACTTGTTTTGCTATGTTTTGGATTCACCAAATCGTTAATTGCATTTAGTTTGTTCTATTGTAATTCCACCGGGTGCTGTATGATTTCCGTGACATTTCGAGCTCCGGCTTGGGGTGTTACAGAATGGTGGCCCATGCGTGGTCGTAGAGAATTAGGCGGTTTGACCTAGACTACGGCTTAAGTTAAAACTCTTCATATAGCATGCATGGTTAGGAAATTCGTGTGCAATATGAATTTTGTGAATCCCCGTGTGAGTTCGTAGTTAAGACCATTTGTGTGATAGCTTGAATTCAACGTGATGAATATGGTTACTATGATTTGTTGTTGTTATTTGTTGAAGCTAATGTGACGAGTTAGGGCAAAATGAAGGGATGCCATTAACTTAGTATAATATTGTGGCAACCCTAAAAGAACCCGATCAACTCTTTTATGGTTACCCGATACTATAGCAAGTTCATGACATCGTGGATTGCGCACGTGTGGCTTAAAGTATAATAAGGAACCGATATGCTTAATGGAAGTTGATTGGGTGGAAGGTTAGCCGTTGGTACACCTTGTATACATACCCGGTTGATAACTAGAGAGCATATCGAATTCGGATTATACTTTGAATCATTCGTGTTAGTTGTTTAATTACATGATGAAATGAACATGAGTACTTAATTTAATGATAAAATATGGCAATAAATGCAACGTGATGATATGATATGTAAACCCCCTTACGATTTTAACACTGTTGCCTTAGCATAATGTTATGAAATGAGTATGTGGTATCGGTATGAGGGCATGACTACTTGTGTGACTAACATGCGAGCATTTGAGACTAACTCTCGGGTCAACGTGTCACTTGTTTTATAGAAGATGGAAAGACCAAGAAGGGTCCGAACAAACTATAGGGCTGAAGAAGAAGAGCCTCAACCGGAAGCTCAACCGGAAGTACAGGGAGGTAGAGGCCGTGGTAGAGGCCGTGGTAGAGGCCGTGGTAGAGGCCGTGGTAGGGGTCGTGGTAGAGCTCCTGAGCCAAACTTGGCTGAGGTAATCGCTCAAACGGTTGCCGGTATCATGCCAACCATCATTGCTCAAGTCACGGCGAGTCTTGGGCAAAATAATGGGCCTCAAAACAACGAAGCCCCAGAAAATGCAAACAATGAAAATGATCAACCGCAAGCCGAAGAATATGAGGAAGAGGAACCAATGGGAGTTAATATCGGGATGCCCATGAATAACCAATATGGTGGATACCGTCAAGGGTGTATCTTCAAAGATTTTAAGAGTTGTGGGGCACCGGAGTTCGATGGGAAAGGTGGTCCCACGGAATGTATAAGATGGTTTGAGGCAATAGAAGCAGTGATTGAAAGGAGTCATTGCACCTACGATGACCGGATTTCCTATGCATCCGGCATGTTTAGGCATGACGCCTTGAGTTGGTGGAACCAGGAAATAACTCTAGGGCGGACTCAGAATTTGGAGTGGATTGACTTCAAAGACAAAGTGAAAGCCAAGTTTTGTCCTCCGTACGAGCTACAGAATTTAACCATAGAATTTGCAAACCTCAATATGGAAGGAGCCGATTACAAGGGCTATGTGAGACGATTCCAAGAGTTGTCTACTCTCATTCCTCACTTGGTGGGTACCGAGCCACAAGCCATCCAAAAATTTGTGTTGGGCTTGAACCCGCAAGTCCGGTCTTATGTTAATTCAAACATGCCTACTTCCTTGGCTAATGCGGTCAACCAAGCCGGAAGTGTGACTGAAGATTTATTGAGGAGTGGTGTTTTGAGCAAATCCTCATCAAACAAGAGGAAAGAAGTGGGTGAGTCAAGTGGGATGAAGAAAGCGGGAAGGTTTGATCCCAAGAATGCTTATAGGGGTAGGGTGATGGCGGCGGTAGAACCGGCTAGGAGGCCTTATACCGGGCCCCATCCTTTCTGTGGGAGGTGCAACAGGCACCATCCCGCCACCACTCCATGTGGAGCATGCTACAATTGCCACCAAGTTGGGCACGCATCCAAGAACTGTAGGGCTCCAAGAACGGGCCCAATGAATGCGGCTCCTATTCGGGCCGTTCCTCCTCAAGGTAACCAAAGAAGGGGCGAGTGTTTTGAATGTGGTAGCCGTGACCACTATCGTAATGATTGTCCTCGGTGGGTGGGACAACAAGTCCAAGTAGCCGTCCACCCCAATCAACTCCAAATGGTTGGGCCTAATCAAAACCGGGGGCAACAAGGCCACCAAGTGCAACCCGCGGCCGAGCCTTTGCGGCAAATGTAAATGAAGCCCGCAATGATCCCAACGTTGTAGCAGGTACTTTTCTCCTTAATGGTCTCTATGCAACCGTCTTATTTGATTCCGGGGCCGATTATAGCCTCGTGTCTGCTAACTTTGTGCCTTTGATTGATGTGCATCCTTGTGCTCTAAACTATGTGCTTGACATTGAAATGGTAAACGGGTCACTAACTAGAATTAGTCAAATACTCCGTGATTGTGTCTTGACTTTAGAGGACGTCGACTTCTTCATCGATCTTATGCCTTTAGACATTGGTAGTTTTGATATTATAGTGGGTATGGATTGGTTGACGGCGGTGAATGCAACCATTGATTGTGGTGAAAGAGTTGTTAAAATACCTTTGGCTAACGGTAAAATTCTTAGGGTTCAAGGTGAAACCTCCGATTCTTCAACTTCTAAAGTCTTTAGTGCTACCATCTCAAAGGTAGAATTGAAGACCGTCCCTATCGTTTGTGATTTTTCCGATGTTTTTCCGGACGACTTACCGGGGTTACCTCCGCCCCGTGAACTTGATTTTCGTATCAATCTTATTCCCGAAGCCGCGCCTATAGCAAAAGCTCCTTATAGACTAGCCTTAACTGAAATGCAGGAGCTACAAACTCAACTCAAGGAACTCCAAGAGAAGGGTTTCATTCGCCCTAGTCAATCTCCTTGGGGTGCTCCTGTTCTCTTCGTCAAAAAGAAAGACGGATCCTTCAGAATGTGTATTGATTACCGGGAATTAAACAAGCTCACAGTGAAGAACCGGTATCCCCTCCCTCGAATTGATGACTTATTTGACCAACTTCAAGGAGCTAAGCACTTCTCAAAAATCGATCTTCGCTCGGGTTATCATCAACTTCGAGTACATGAAGATGACATCCCCAAAACGGCTTTTCGCACACGGTATGGCCATTTTGAATTCACCGTAATGCCTTTTGGGTTGACTAATGCACCGGCGGTGTTCATGGACTTGATGAACCGGGTGTGTCAACCATATTTAGACAAGTCCGTTATTGTGTTCATTGATGACATACTTGTATACTCGAAGACAAAGGAGGAGCATGTTAAGCACTTGCGCGAAGTGCTTGAATTACTAAGGAAGGAGAAGTTGTACACGAAATTTTCCAAGTGTGAGTTTTGGTTGGAAGAGGTCCACTTCCTTGGTCACGTAGTGAGCAAGGATGGTATTCATGTGGACCCAAGCAAGATTGAAGCAGTCAAGAATTGGAGAAGACCCGAAACGCCATCCGAGATCCGCCAATTCCTTGGATTGGCGGGTTACTATAGAAGGTTTATTGAAAATTTCTCCCGTATCGCACAACCACTCACCCTCTTGACTCAAAAAGATAGAAACTTCGAATGGGGCGAAAGACAAGAGAACGCCTTCCAAACCCTTAAGGATATGCTATGTGATGCTCCTATTTTGACATTACCGGATGGGATAGAAGATTTTGTGGTTTATTGTGATGCTTCGGGCAAGGGTTGGGTTGCGTTCTTATGCAAAGGGGTAAAGTCATTGCTTATGCCTCTCGTCAATTGAAGGTGCATGAGAAGAACTACCCGACACATGATTTGGAATTGGGAGCGGTTGTGTTTGCTTTGAAGTGTTGGAGGCATTACCTCTATGGCACCAAATGTGTGATTTATACCGATCACAAAAGTCTCCAACACATCTTCAACCAAAGTGAATTGAACATGAGGCAAAGGCGTTGGTTAGAGCTATTTAGTGATTATGATTGTGACATTCGTTATCACCCGGGCAAGGCAAATGTAGTAGCCGATGCCTTGAGCCGAAAGGAGAGAGTGAAACCAAGACGGGCTAGAGCTATGAGCCTCACGGTAGGGCCAAACATTCGTGATCGGATTATTGAAGCCCAAATTCAAGCCACCCTACCGGAAAACTTTGGAAACGAAAACCTAGATGGCATGGAACAACTATTTGACCGAAAGAATGATAACGGGCTTTACATGGTGGAAAGACTTTGGATTCCTATATTCGGCGATTTAAGAACGCTCATTATGAATGAAGCCCACCTATCACCTTATTCGGTCCATCCCGGGTCGGATAAGATGTACTTTGACTTGAAGGAATTGTATTGGTGGCCGGGCATGAAGCGTGATGTGGCTAAGTATGTGAGTGAGTGCCTTACTTGCTTACAAGTTAAGGCCGATCACAAGAAGCCACCCGGATTGTTGGTACAACCGGTGATGCCCGAATGGAAGTGGGAGCATATTTCAATGGACTTCATTACTAAACTACCGAAGACAAGAAGCGGCCGTGACACGATTTGGGTGATAGTAGATCGGTTAACGAAATCGGCTCACTTTTTAGCCATTCGTGAAACCGATAAATTTGACACTTTAGCTCGTTTGTACATCAAGGAAATAATATCTAAGCATGGAGTGCCGATTTCTATCATTTCGGATAGAGATGCCCGTTTCAAATCAAAATTTTGGGAAGCCTTTCAAAAAGCCATGGGTACTCGACTTGACATGAGCACGGCGTTTCACCCTCAAACGGATGGGCAAACCGAGAGAACCATTCAAACACTCGAAGATATGTTGAGGGCGTGTGCAATTGATTTTGGTGGAAGTTGGGAAGACCATTTGCCGTTAGTTGAGTTTTCATACAACAATAGCTACCACGCTACTATTCAAATGACACCCTTTAAGGCCTTGTATGGTAGGGTGTGCCGTTCTCCTTTAGCTTGGGCGGAAATTGGAGAGAGTCAACTTATCGGGCCGGAAATTGTGATTGAAACTACCAAGGTAATATCTCAAATTAAGGAGAAGTTGCAATTGGCCCGTGAACGTCAAAAGAAGTATGCCGATGTGAGACGAAGACCGTTGGAGTTTGAAGTTGGTGAATTTGTACTTTTGAAAGTGTCGCCTTGGAAAGGCGTCGTACGATTCGTGAAGCGGGGAAAACTTGCACCAAGGTATGTTGGTCCTTTCAAGATTCTTGAACGGGTTGGGAAGGTTGCTTATAGGCTAGAATTGCCTCAAGAGCTTAGCGGCGTGCATGATGTGTTTCATATTTGTAATTTGCGCAAGTGTTTGGCGGATCCTACACATCATGTGCCTATGGACGAAATTAGGGTTGATTCGAGCCTAAACTTTGTTGAAGAACCGGTAGAGATCATGGACCGTCAAGAAAAGAAACTCAAGAAGAAACGCTACACAATTGTCAAGGTTAGATGGAGTGCTAGACGTGGAGCCGAGTTCACTTGGGAGAGAGAGGATCATATGAGGTCGAAGTATCCACATTTATTTAATAATTAGGGTTTTGTTGAATTTCGGGACGAAATTCTTTTAACGGGGGAATAATGTAACATCCGCGAATTTTGACCCGTTGACTTTTGTGTAATTTGACTAACAAACTTATTGAATGAAGTAATTTGGGCCCATTTATGATTTTATGACTATGTGGTATGTTAGTCGAGTCGTTAATTTGTTGTTTGGCGTTTAGTAGTGTAATCGATGGTTTTATGGCTTGTGGGAGAAACGGGTCGGCCCGTGGGTAGTCCATGACCCACCAGCCCCAATGACCCATTTCCCCCCCCCCTTATCCTTTCCTTCCTTCTTTCTTCTCATTCTATCTATCTCTTATTCTCTTTCTCTCTTCTCTCAAAAACTAGCAAAAGAACCAATTTAATCTCTTCACCATTTCTTGCATCAAACTAGTAGTGGGTCGATTGTAACACAAGAATCTTAGCCATCTTAACCTCGTTTGCTTCATATCGAAGAATCAAAGTCAAGTTCTTACCATTTTATCCATTTGACCTATTTTCGGGTTCTAGCTCAAGGAGACGTTTTGGTAAGTCAAATTCATCCCATTTACTTCTATTTATACTTGTTCAAATGTTCTAGTCGTTTTTATGGGATTTCAAGACATGTTTATGGTAAAAATGGAAATTAGGTTTAGGGTTAGGGTTTGATTGATTCATGAGTGATTTTGATGTTTTGGTCGAAATTGTGGGTTGGGTTATGTGTATTTATGGTCATTGATGTTTAGTTATGCTTCAAAATGGGTTACAAATCGTTTTGGTGTGGTTTGGGTTGAAATTGGGGGTTTTGGGTTCGTGTTGCTGGTTGATGGCTGCTGGTGTTGGCTGCAGAAAGTGGTCACTGCGGCGCAGTGAGCTCACCTTTGCTCACTGCGGCGCAGTGATTTTGTACTGGTTCTGGGCAAGTTTAGCCACTGCGGCGCAGTGGGCATAGTTCTTGCCCACTGCGGCGCAGTGCAATGTTTCTGGTCCTGGTCCAGTTTAGCCACTGCGGCGCAGTGGATAGTCACTGTGATTTTATGTGTGTCGAATTTCATATTGTTGAGGTTGTATAATTGACATTCCAGTATATTGTTGTATAATTATAGGTTGTGGTGGTGTGGACCCTTTTACCCGTTTGTAATCCTTTACTAACTTCTTTGCCGATCAAGGTGAGTTTCGTATCTCCCTACCCGCTTGGGATTCGGGCTGAAAAGTGTAAACCTGGTGTGTTTACTTGTATTTATTGATGTATTGTTTGTTTGACTTGATTGTTGGATTGATGTGACGTATCTTTTCGTTTGATTGACTTGGGTTGTGTTTTCGTTAAGTATTACTTATACATTAGGATAGACGTACATACATGGAAGTCGGTTATGCCTTCCTTGGGTTTTAGATGTGGTGGGAAGGCTGCGGGTGACCCTATACATAAGCATCTGGGACTTGAAGAAAGTAGAATCCTCTGAAGTATATGTACGTATAGTTGGTTCATATTGTGATTAGTGGCTCATGTTTTGTTGATTATTGATCGTTGGCTTTTGGTTATCATACAGTGATTCCTGGGTTATGTTTGAGGATATTGATTGTTGGCACAGGTTATCGTGTATTGGTTGTTGGTTTATGAAGTATGCATTTACATTTGTTTGTAAGCATTGCATACATTATTGTTGGACCCTCGGCAGGGGATTGCCGGCATCCTGGTGCATAGATGTATGCACCCATTTTGAATGTAGACCTGACCCCGAGTATATAGACATATATATCTCGATGTTTTTGAGATACAGCCTTGTCCATGGCGATGGCAGAAGGGTATCGTTGCATACGTGATTGAAGGTCACGCTTGGGATAGGCATATTTGCTTATTCATGCATTTGGCACTTGCATTGATACATACATCATTTGTGCATTCTCATTACACTCTCATTTCTTTTGTGTAATCTTGTTGTTGGATGATATTGGGTTACTTAGAGGCTCGCTGTAAGTCATGACTAGCTGTTATTCTTATATTGTGATTATTGATGTTGGTTCGTTACGAACCATTACTACGAACTCACCAACCTTGTGTTGACTATGCTTAGTACACTTTTCAGGTAATCAGGTGCTCCCCGGACGTGGTGTTTAGTTGCTTGCTTGCTGTCTAACCCGGACTTGGACCTCATGGATCAAGGATTCATTGACCCTCCTTTTGCATTATACTTAGGATCGTTTGCCATCTTTGGATGTTATGTTAACGTTGATGGCTATTTGCTCCTGTTGTATTTTGTTACTTGTTTTGCTATGTTTTGGATTCACCGAATCGTTAATTGCATTTAGTTTGTTCTATTGTAATTCCACCGGGTGCTGTATGATTTCCGTGACATTTCGAGCTCCGGCTTGGGGTGTTACAAAAAAAGAAGGCAATCTGGAGCTATTTTAGAATAGATGGTAAACTATAAAATTATTGACTAGATACTTGAAATAAACTGGTATATAAAAAAATGAAAAGAAAACAGGGAAAAAAAAAAAAAAAAAAAAAAAAAAAAAAAAAAAAAAAAAAAAAAAAAAAAAAAAAAAAAAAAAAAAAAAAAAAAAAAAAAAAAAAAAAAAAAAAAAAAAAAAAAAAAAAAAAAAAAAAAAAAAAAAAAAAAAAAAAAAAAAAAAAAAAAAAAAAAAAAAAAAAAAAAAAAAAAAAAAAAAAAAAAAAAAAACAAAATTAGAACTAATATAATCGTAACCACCTTTTCTTATTTTTCTTTTCTTTTTCTGATTATTCATGTTTGATTACTACATTATTATTATTTTATTTCTATCAAAATATATATCACGATTATATTTAAAACTGTATAAGTATGTATATATATCATGTGTGGCAAATAATTTTTTTCCAAACTTATATAGTTATAATCACAAAACTCCTTTATGATTGCAAAGTTAATTATGATTCCATGCAATAAAAACTTCTTTGCAATTAATTCGTATTCATATCGGTAAGATTCATTTATTCATGAAACCTTGAATAAATTAAACATTCTTTACGCTAGAGAACTCAAATTAATTACATAAAAAAAACCTATAAATTAAACTTGTTTCTTTTCGTCGGCCCAATCAAAGGGTCAAAACGATTCGTTATATTTTTCATGGGTGAACATAGTGAGATACTGAGATGTGCTATATATGTATGAAGCATGTTAAACGTATAATATGTATACTTTTATATCCAATAATATATAAATACATTGTTAGGTACAAAAATCCAGTCTTCGATCTTCATATAAGTATAAAGGAAATCGAACTTTTAACATTTTAAAGATCGATACGTATTCATTCAGGTCGATGCAAGTCCAATAAACTTATGTAAAGAAAAATAGCAAAACTACTCTATTTAAGTTCAACACTAATTAACACCGCCGTAGGGTCCAATTGTTTTGTAAAGAAACTCAAGTATATCGATCTCCTTATAAAGAGTGCATCTAAACTAATTTATCAAACTATTGGAGAATCATACATAACGCGCATAAACTTTCAATGAAATGAAGTCACTGAACAAATTTTTTCTTTTAAAAAGTTGCACAATTATGAATGTCTAATTAAAGGTCCATCTTACTTTAAAAGTAATTATCTTGTTTGTTGCTAATTTTATCTTGATTAGTTTTCTGTCGATCTTGAGCTATATATATATATACAGAAAATGTAGTTTAGCAACATTACGGAATACTAATTACAATCTTTGTAAAACAATGCTCATATTATATCAAATCAATCGACGACAAGTCTCTTGGAATTAAACGTTATGATGTTCGGTTTTCATTTCGTGCCGGTGAAACTCGATCCATATATTTGCTCGACTCTTATATATGTATAGTATATATATATGAAAAAATATATATTATATATTTATATTATATATATATAAATTATGAATGTCTAATTAAAGGTCCATCTTACTTTAAAAGTAATTATCTTGTTTGTTGCTAATTTTATCTTGATTAGTTTTCTGTCGATCTTGAGCTATATATATATATACAGAAAATGTAGTTTAGCAACATTACGGAATACTAATTACAATCTTTGTAAAACAATGCTCATATTATATCAAATCAATCGACGACAAGTCTCTTGGAATTAAACGTTATGATGTTCGGTTTTCATTTCGTGCCGGTGAAACTCGATCCATATATTTGCTCGACTCTTATATATGTATAGTATATTGAGCTATATATATATATACAGAAAATGTAGTTTAGCAACATTACGGAATACTAATTACAATCTTTGTAAAACAATGCTCATATTATATCAAATCAATCGACGACAAGTCTCTTGGAATTAAACGTTATGATGTTCGGTTTTCATTTCGTGCCGGTGAAACTCGATCCATATATTTGCTCGACTCTTATATATGTATAGTATATATATATGAAAAAATATATATTATATATTTATATTATATATATATAAATTATGATCATGATCTATATTATCTTACTTTAAAAGTAATTATCTTGTTTGTTGCTAATTTTATCTTGATTAGTTTTCTGTCGATCTTGAGCTATATATATATATACAGAAAATGTAGTTTAGCAACATTACGGAATACTAATTACAATCTTTGTAAAACAATGCTCATATTATATCAAATCAATCGACGACAAGTCTCTTGGAATTAAACGTTATGATGTTCGGTTTTCATTTCGTGCCGGTGAAACTCGATCCATATATTTGCTCGACTCTTATATATGTATAGTATATATATATGAAAAAATTTTATCTTGATTAGTTTTCTGTCGATCTTGAGCTATATATATATATACAGAAAATGTAGTTTAGCAACATTACGGAATACTAATTACAATCTTTGTAAAACAATGCTCATATTATATCAAATCAATCGACGACAAGTCTCTTGGAATTAAACGTTATGATGTTCGGTTTTCATTTCGTGCCGGTGAAACTCGATCCATATATTTGCTCGACTCTTATATATGAAGCTATATATATATATACAGAAAATGTAGTTTAGCAACATTACGGAATACTAATTACAATCTTTGTAAAACAATGCTCATATTATATCAAATCAATCGACGACAAGTCTCTTGGAATTAAACGTTATGATGTTCGGTTTTCATTTCGTGCCGGTGAAACTCGATCCATATATTTGCTCGACTCTTATATATGTATAGTATATATATATGAAAAAATTCTTCATTGCCATTTTGCTAGTTAGAGCTTATATATAGATTATCCACTGCATGGTTCATTCAAAACCGTAATTAATAAACATTAGCAATATATGCATTATTTGGATAAGAATAAACCAACCAATAAATGATTCTCTTTGTTAGTGGGAAAGTAAGACTAATGCGTGAAGCATGCTAAGAACATTTATATAGCATGCATAGATATGAGACATCCAGACATAGATTCCTTGTATATTAGGCATCCGAGAAAGATGCTAAAATTTTAAGAACAACGTTTACTTATGAGTCTTAGATATTGGATTCCAGTTCCATCTAGTGGACATAAATATTTACCTCAACATCTAATTGTAAAAAAAAAAATTTAATTTTTGAGTTATAATATGAGAATGCCTTCCACTATAAAATAACAAAAAACGTCAACATATATATATATAGTCTCATGCTTTTTTTATATATATAATTATTATTGAGAAAATGATATACAATGATGACACCCTCGATTTTAACATATATGTCCTGCGTAAGTACGCGTACCGTTCATAAAAGTTGTCCTGTATGTCTAAATAAAACAAAACAGATTTTTAAAAATAGCAAAGTACGAACACTTGATATTCTTAGCTAGTGATCACTTCTGCCAAATACGATATTTAATTTCTACTGCAAATTAACAATTTGATCTAAGAATATCATATCTGGAGCAATGAACATTGTTAATGGCGTTGGGAATATTTGTTGACTATTTAACAAGATTGCAGAATTATTTACGAATTTTAATCTATATATAATAATGAAGTCATGTGACACCCACACACACACACACATATATATATATATATATATGATTTAAAATATGAAAATTCTAGTTAAATAATGGAGAGTTGATGGGAATGTCAAGGTCTAAGACTGTGTCAAAGCTAAGGAGAGTCAAAACATTTATGATTATTTAGTATGGGATCCACAAGAAAAGCTCTTATCTCAAAAGAGAGGGAGATTGTTCGTCACCTAATCTGATTTTAAATTAAATATTAGGTATGAATCATATCAATATTTGATTTTGAAAAAACTTCACATTCAAATATATATGTGATGGTGAATTTGACACCATGTATGAGCAGATCATAATTTTTGTGTACACAAAAGCAAAAATGGACATGAAAGCTGCAATAATGGAAATGTCTATGTTCTTCCCATTTTTGTGAACATCCATTTCTTGTATATATTCAACAATCCAAGAGCTACTTTTATTGTTGTAAGTTGCTAAGTATATAAATGTTTATGCCTAGTGTGATAAAGAAATGGATAGATTCAAAGCTTGTGTCTCTAAATGTTATTAAAGCAAACTATGGATAGAGATTGTTAGATAATTGACTTGCATGCCATATTAATTCATCCATTAATTGGAGGCTTTTACATCTTTATGAACTATAGTTAGTTAATGGTATACTCTCTTTATATCTCCAAAAGAACCAACTACAACTAGAGACTTGACCATGACCACAAAATGGGCCATATGTAAAGAGGTATGGTAAAATAGCTTAAAAAGCCTAGGTCAAAGTTTGAATTACTTCATAATTTAGGATAATGTTCTTCTTTTGACAAAAATAAAAGTATTCTAATACCAACAAACTTACATTATTCAATGTCTTGAAACATGACATATTGGGTGACATCAATTTGAGAGGATCCAGCTTCGATGATTAGAAAGAGATTATATATCGATAATTCAAGATATGAATGAAATAAAATAGAGAAATTTCGAGATTAATTGTAGCTCAAAATATACCAAATTTGGATGTTCAACCTAGCTCATAGAGTCATAGCTAATTAAGAATCCGCCTAAGCTTCAAGCAACGTCATTCGCAACTAATATTTAGCGGATGCCTTCTAGATACAAATTGAGAAATACTAAAAACAACCTTTAAGTATAATATACATAAATGGTAAAAGATTCTCGACATTTCATTTCATTTTAATACTTTAAATTGTACATCTATCACCGCTTTCAACTTTATCATGAAGTGTGTTATCTAGTTAATATCAATGATGGATTAAACGTACTAAATGTTTAATTGTTACATAAACGTCGAATCAACTATATATGGTTTATATATTGTGAACTATCTTCATGTATATACTGGTTTTCGTCGTCACACCAAATAATAAAGATGGTGACAATTAATCTAACCATGCGGAATAGGAAAAACCAATAATGGAAAATAAACTTTAGATGTTACGAGCATTATTACATCATATCGCATCGATATCTATATATGTAGTTGGATTAGACTTGTTTAAAACCAGTGAATGAAGAAAGAATATATATTTTTAACTTTAAGATGTTGATAGTCTATTACTCCATCCATTGCTCGATTGAACTTTGTTGTTGCGCCTTTTGGAGACGTTACCCCATAAAGGCAACTTCATCATATAGGTCCCCTCTTTTGTTAGGCTTTAATTTGTCCCATAACAGAGATACTCCTTTTATTGATGCAACTCCCATTAGTGGTCGTTTTAATCATGAATATATATATATATATATTTTTATATGTTTCATACCTTAATAGTTATTTCAATGGCCCTCTTCAATCAAAAAAGTGACACCTGGTATTATATTTATTACATTTTTTTTCCTTCTGTTTTGAACACAAGATTTGACTGGTAAGCTATAAGCCTATAAACCATTTTTGTCTCAGCCATATATAGTGTAAACCGGATAAAGCTAGTGGGTTAGTTGGGCTAATTAATAATAAAGACTTTCTTTTGAGGTTGTTTTAACTAGTTTGATCCAGTAGAAATTTTTAACGCAGATAAGTTGAGAAATGGAAACCAAAAGATGGCAAACTTTGTATTTCAAGATGCAAAAATCAGGGTATTTCGAAGTTCCCGAGTTGATAATTGCTTGGAAAAATAACCCGCGAGGTTCAGATATCACCGTGTTTTGATAATTGGTGGAGCTGGTGACAGTGCCTGTTTTTTAGTTTTGTTTTTCGGGTTCTAGGCCGGGTCAATGTCATTTGGGGCGAGTCAGAGCTGGGCTTATCTCAGCTTTTCTTCTGTGGTGTCTATTCGATGGTGCTCTAGAAGAAATGAGTAAAGAGATGGTGAATTTGTTGTTTAGCAAAGAAGAAAATGTTGTATCGCCAAAGGATTTCCTGCTGCTAAAAAACCCAATGATCATTCCTCGCATGAACTGCAACGGATTGAATATGTCCAGCATTAATCTTTTCAGATGCGTCAACAGGGCAAATACACCACACATTGACCAGGACCACCAGGTGAATCTTTTTTGGAAAAGTAGAAGCTCACAGATAAATATGTATATACTAATAAACACAAACATATATAAAATTATATCCCCGGTACCGGTATGAGACTATGGTTTTTTCGATATCATGGCTTCCTACATAAAATAACACAACGCTATTGAAGTTCAATGAAAAAGGCCGAGAACAAATAACTATAAGTCTATAAATTCTACTTGTTATCACTTATCAATTTATCATAGTCATAAAAGAGACATCTCGACACGAAAAAACATATACAGCAACATAGGTTGACAATGCCTTTAGGTCTAGCCATCCATCAGTTAAAGAGAATCCTCTAACATTTTGATTAGCAGCTTACAGTAAACTTTGTGAATAACTACATAGAGTCATAGAGAGACCAATAAGACTGGTCATTTTAGAGATGAAGTCGCATGAAGTTGATAAAGTATCAAAACTTCAACCCTTACAGTTGAGAATACCATCCGCAGTCCCACCCAACATCACTGGAACACTAAATTCATTCAACACTTTAAAACATGCATAAGTTTGATGTAATGGTTACACACCTGAGATGAAAACAATGGAACTACAATGAAGATGATAATGCCTCGTTTACGTTGATTCCGTTATGCCCAGATCCTAAAAACTCAAAACATACCAAAGTTTTTTCAAGTAACCAAACATTAATTAACATAAAGCATGCATAACAAAAAACTACAGTGCTAAACCAAGAAGGTAAAATCTAACAAAACTCATCAAGAATAGCTCAATGACACGAACTATCATAGGATTTAATTTTCAAAGCCAGATGTATTTGGAGCAACCCTGCCCTTTACTCATGAATCTTGGGAGGTTGAAGCTTGTCTAACTCTTCTTTGATGAACATCCCAGTTGTACACTCGAGCAGTAGTAACCTACAAAAGTGATTGCAAAAAATATAAAATTAAACCTAAATGTCTAGTGAAAAAGCCAATAAGGAGAGCCTAAGCTTTTTATAGTACTAAGCAAGAGGTTTAACAAGAGATTAACAATTCCTAGATAAAATTCCACTCATGTTCCCAACAAAAGAAGAGTACTTTTCCTACTCGCTAAAGATGGAAAGATAGTGACTCAGATGGGTAGTGCGGTGGATGAAAACTCGGATTGAAACATGTCACTTGTAGTACGAATCAAAAAGGAAAGGTTGGTTAACAGCTGACCACAAACACTCTTATGTCTAACTTTTTATGAAAATAACTATATATAACTGATGTGTTAATATTATTACAAAGACCCCAAGGGGCCAGTGAGCAAGTCTAAACACTGCCCTCCTCTTGCCAGTGAGCTCGTTTGACCCATTAGAGATAAAACACAATCCAAACTAGCCCATTCAGGAAAAAAAATGGGTCAAATTACACCTAAAGTTAAAAAAACAACTTCAAGGAGATGTACCTGGGTGATAGTGACTTGATCACGTAAGAATTGTAAATCACCAACTAAAACTTCTAAACTGGCTTTTGCATTTTCCAAGTTCTTCTGCAGTAGAGAAGTGGCCTGCAATTGAAAAGAAAAACTCCGATAAATTCCAATCTTTTTCCCTGTGTAAATAAAATAGTTAAGCCTATAAAAACGTTCATGCATACCTCTTCACAAGAGTACTCGAGCATTACATTTGCTCCAAGCCACAAGCATACTGAATCGGTATCATCTATTCGAGCTCGGGAATAGATGCCTTCGGATACTTCAAAATCAGTTAGCAATGTCTGTGATATAGTGAATCCCAGCACGTTAGGTACCCAAAATAATTCAGAGTGATGAATCCCAAAACGCGTATAAAATCAGTTCAATATAACTCTCCACTTAACAAAAAATATTTAATGATATCAATAGTTATTCTAAGGAAATCCACTGCACTAGAATGACGAACCTCACCGGTACCCTTCTTAGCTTGTAAAGTAGATACTACGTCCAAGCATTTCTCGATGTCTGGAATCTTTGCCTGATAAAAAAAAATAGAAGGTTTCATTTTTTAAAATTCTGGTTCAAATTAGAATAGAACTAAAAAATTTATCAAAAAAAATCCAAGAGTTATTTCATGATCAATGCCTGCCCATAACTAGGGAAGGAAAACTATATGTTGCATGCCCATACAGTTATTTCAGGTATTACCTGAAGATCCCTCTGTTGAGCAAGGAGTTTCATCTCAACCACCTTGTATTGCTGAAGTCTGAAAAATACAGAACACAGTAACAATCATTACAACACTCATATCAAAAACACAAGATTGAGACAGAAACTAGCAAAAAATTTCATTGCATTAATTAGACATTCATACTTTCAAATAGATAAACTTAGTCACGAACAAAGTGCCATTCCCTACAAATATTATAGTTCAAAAGACAATGCATACAAAACGTGCACCCGTTACTCTTTCGGTCATTTATTCAGTCTTTATTTCAACTATTTAACATTTATGCTAAATCTTCTCATCTTCTCAGCATCAATTTTTTATTATCAATATACTTTGTTCTTAAAGAAAGTTTTGTAATGGATAACTTATAATAGGATGCAGGGAGAGTTCTATGTAATAGTTTATTTGCAAATATGCAGAAAATGGTATTAATTATAGTTGATCCACAGCGAGTAGGTGCAACCAATAGCAGGATAAGCTGCAAAATTTTAGGTAAATCCAATCCAGTGCACCGAGCAAGAAAAACAACCACTTTCAACAATCACACTTTCATGTAGATACACAATAATTCCTTCGATTTGACAGTCCAACAAATTTTAGGTTTATTGTGTAGAATGCCTACGTATTTCGTCATATGTCACTTGAATACCATGTAGCTATATTTTGTCCATGGGTCATTAAAAGATGGTTTGGTGTCCTACTGAGTTATTATAAGTTATTTTTATAGAAAAATTGAGGGTTTAATGATGGTAACTTTTGAGATCAGATGTTATAAATTTATACACAAAAAACCATAGCTTTACATAAAGATAGATACGTTATACAAAATTATTTGAATTTAAAAATTTAATTAGGGACAGAACCATTTTTTGATGACCTAATTGGACAAAATCAGTTCGACAAATGAGAAATTAGGGACAGAACCATTTTTTGATGACCTAATTGGACAAAATCAGTTCGACAAATGAGAAAGTAAATAGGTGTTCTAGGCAACCAATCCTAAATGTTTGTTTATTTGTGATAATCATCAGACAAAATAACTCACTGACAAAGATATTATGATCTAAGCTACGGCAGATGTATCTATAAAGATATTATTGTCACACAATCTTCATAGCAGAGTATTCTATAAAGATGTTTCTTCAGGCCAGCTAGGAAACTTAAAACAGATATGTTTCTCTAAAGTAATGTTGTAGTCCTAGCAATACCGCTAGTTTGACACTCTGTTTCTACATTCTTAATTCATGGTCTCAAGAAACATAAAATTAACATGTCTTCCTAAAAACAAGCAGTTAAATCCTGAGAGTGGCAATCTACTATACAAGTGCATATTCTGGTCTGCCACAATGATGTCAAATGATGTCCCACAAATCAAGACAAATCCAATTTATATAACTTTTTCTTCGTTTTGCGCTTTGATAATACTAAACATAAATTATTGTTATTCGCAGTTTAAAGTTTACACTAAATGAAACCATATTTCGGTGTAACACGTAACTTCTTTATCTGAAACTATAGTTTAACCCAAGGGTTATGTGTAGTCAAAAATATCCCAGTTCACCTAAATACTTGTTTTTGCAAGTAATAAACTTTAAATGTTGGTGTTGTATGCATCCAACTTTCAATTAATGTTACTGTATATTTTTGACCTCTTATGACTTGTAAACCAGTAACATTACACCGGATTTGATAGTGTAGTAGATGATGTGGCAGCCACATCAGCAATAGCAAATTATACGAGCACCCTTAACAATCTCACACACCACACACGAAAAAAAGTTGTCACGTACTCGCATCAGCGCCACATTGGACCCACTTTTTCACTTTTAACTATCACACTAATCTTTACTCAGAGACACTGATACGAACCAATGGCTTGTATCAAATGATAAGAAGAATAAGAAAGATAGGCTGGTATTCGAGAACCAGTAAACTCCCAATTCCCAAATTGACTAACAAGAACAATAAACTTCTGAATAATATTCCACACCCTCAAATTACAGCCCTATGTTCTATAAATACAAAGCTAAAATAAAAATAATATATACTCGTATCTAAAATAGAATTCATCTACTAAACAAAATACCAAAATAATAAATATTATCCCTTAATATTAAGATTCGTATCAGACACTGAACCAAATGGATTTTCCCAGTGTGGTATAACATGTACCACCACATTGAGCAAGTAACGGATCACACTGGGTTTCCTGCGTGATTTTCTTCCACAAGGCCGAAAAAGGCACTCTTTTAAGGGTGCTCTAAAGTAGGGGTATTTGGCCTTGGCTTCTTTAGTTCTTTTGTAGCTTATTAAATTAATTATATTTTGCTTATCTCAATAATCCCCCCTTGTTTTTGCTTATTTATAAGCTTATCATAACTTTAATTTGCATAATAAGCTTGAAGTCTAAAAAAAGCTACAAATAATGAGCTTATCGAAGATTAGTGATACAAGCCAGGTAAGGACTTCGCCAATACCGAACAGCTACAAGAATCAATCCTGTTATAACCCGGGCTCGCAAACGTGACTAAATGGGGATGGAATAAAGATCAGAGAATGGGTCAAAATCAGCGTTTAAGCAAGTAGATGTGGTCATCAAGTGTCCTTATTTTTAAGATAGTAGTGATAACTAGTTAACGACATACATATATGCACGTTCCTTTATTTACAAGCCCATTGCCTTTTCTCAGGCATAGTGATATAGTGGTCTCAGAGAAATTGGTATGTAGTCTGGGGTGTATCCAGCACCAGACTCCATCCATCCGCCTTGTCCAGAGTTGGTTCGGGGTCGTGGTGTCCCATATTTTGTTGCCAAGCTTGGCGTCTACTTTTCCTTCTTTTTTTTTTTTTTGTTATTTAGTCTATGTATATGTTATATGTATGTATGTAAGAATGTCCGGCATATAGGGTCGTATTCCTGTAAGAATGATTAAAAAGTGCGAATTTGTTCAAATAAGATCATTCTTGTTAATATCACCCAACTACCATACTTCGTGCCCTATGTTAGTATATGTTGCAGTAGCAGTATTCCTTAACTATTTATATGTAACCAACGCATTTTGTTGAGAGACGAAAAGAAAACCGTTGAAAACATATTTTACTTATTTTCTTTGTTCTTGGGAGATAGATCATCTCAGAACAATAAGCTACCCCAGTTCCGAACACCCCCAAGATGTATACAATATAATTTTTTGCGTAAAAAATCCGATACGTTGATTAGAAAAACAAAGAAAAAAACAGTTAATCCTAAACCTATCACATAAAGAATTTCAAAAAAAAATCAATCAAAATAACCTTTACTTTATAAAATCATAAGAAGTCATGAAATTGATCAAAGTTTAGATTTTTTATTTCCTAGCTAATATTACCAAACATCACCTTTTTCCATAAAACATAAATCAAATAAAACCTCCAATAAACCCTAATTTCTAGAGCACAAGCATATAAACTAATATAAATTAAATAAAAACAAGTAATAAATACTCAATTAATATATAATAATGCACCTTTCTTGAAGGAAAGCGAGAGTAGAGTTAACATCAAGACCTAATTGATTTAAATAAACTTGCACATCTTCTACAAATGATGCCGCCGGTATTCCTCTTCTTTCCGCCACCATTGCGCCACCGCTCTGTGGCGGCGACGGCGATGATGCTCATATTTTGTTGCCAAGCTTGGCGTCTACTTTTCCTTCTTTTTTTTTTTTTTGTTATTTAGTCTATGTATATGTTATATGTATGTATGTAAGAATGTCCGGCATATAGGGTCGTATTCCTGTAAGAATGATTAAAAAGTGCGAATTTGTTCAAATAAGATCATTCTTGTTAATATCACCCAACTACCATACTTCGTGCCCTATGTTAGTATATGTTGCAGTAGCAGTATTCCTTAACTATTTATATGTAACCAACGCATTTTGTTGAGAGACGAAAAGAAAACCGTTGAAAACATATTTTACTTATTTTCTTTGTTCTTGGGAGATAGATCATCTCAGAACAATAAGCTACCCCAGTTCCGAACACCCCCAAGATGTATACAATATAATTTTTTGCGTAAAAAATCCGATACGTTGATTAGAAAAACAAAGAAAAAAACAGTTAATCCTAAACCTATCACATAAAGAATTTCAAAAAAAAATCAATCAAAATAACCTTTACTTTATAAAATCATAAGAAGTCATGAAATTGATCAAAGTTTAGATTTTTTATTTCCTAGCTAATATTACCAAACATCACCTTTTTCCATAAAACATAAATCAAATAAAACCTCCAATAAACCCTAATTTCTAGAGCACAAGCATATAAACTAATATAAATTAAATAAAAACAAGTAATAAATACTCAATTAATATATAATAATGCACCTTTCTTGAAGGAAAGCGAGAGTAGAGTTAACATCAAGACCTAATTGATTTAAATAAACTTGCACATCTTCTACAAATGATGCCGCCGGTATTCCTCTTCTTTCCGCCACCATTGCGCCACCGCTCTGTGGCGGCGACGGCGATGATGCTGATGATGATGTGGCCATTATTTTAATTTCTTCTTTTTTTAATTTGTTATTATTAATTAATAAATAATAATGATGAGTAATAAATCTAACAGCAGAGACTATTGTTTGTGCTGATGAAAATTTTAAAACTGTAGGAAGACTGAACACTGATGTGGTTAGATGCTAGTGGGATTATTTTTATATTGCACCCATATAATTTGATATATTACCTATATGCACCTTATGTTAGTTAACCTCGTACCATGTTTTTTACTACTAGGTAAGCTAATAATAGATCGTGTATTGTTGTTAGTAATAACAGGAAGAAAAAAAAAATTGTAGTTAGTTTGTATGCAGACGTTGGTTCTGTTGTTATTATTATATGCAGAGATCTAATTGTAAAAGAAATGAAACAATTACGATATTCTGATTTGTACATGATATATATACATTGGAACTTTGACAATGTATGTTGTTATAGTGTATAACAGTTGGATGATTTTCACAAACGATAGTTGAGTGTCTACATCCGCTAAATGATAATTTGTGGATTATATCTAGAGTTTTGTTAATGACAGCCTTAGGGCTGTCAGTAAAAACTATTTGGGTGCATTAAAATTTGTACTTTGCTGTTAGAAAATTCAGGGAGCGGTTTTTAATACATAATATACATGTTTTTAAGCATGTAATAAGTTGTTAGTGACATCCTTAGGGCTGTCATTATCATTTTCCTATTATTATATCTATGTAATATTATTTATTTAATATTTATATTATCATATAAAGCACTTTCAAAACTCAAAAGTATCTTCATAGTATCTTAAGTTATAATATTAACATTACTATGCAACTCCTTGACTTAACAAATACATATATGCTAAATAACTTTTCTTCGTATTCCCTAAACAGAAGCCTACCAGTAGTAGTCAGTAGTCACTGACTAGAACTTTACTAGTAAATTAACCCGTATTTTGTTGCGGGCGTAACATATTGTAAGTAAACTTCGTTACATTAAAAATTATGTAATGGTCGTTAACGGATATTAGAGAAATGGACCTGTTTTGCAGCAGATTTTTTGACTAAATTTCACGGTCGTTAAAGCTTTTTATTGTTTTTTGTTTTTATCTACGTGATACATAGTTGTACCTTAAGCTATACTATTAACTACAGTTAAAGTTACGTCAAATAATGTAATGGCCGTCAACGACCGTTAGAGAAAAAACCTGTGTTTGTAGCAGATTTTGATTACATTTAATGGCCGTTAAAGATATATATTGTTTATGTTTTATCTACGTAATACATAGTTGTACCTGAAGCAATAAAATCTATACTATTAGCTACAGTTAAAGTTCTGTCAAGTAATGTAATGTCCGTCAATGACCGTTAAAGAAAAGGACTTGATTTGCAATAGATTTTGTAACCACTTAACGACCGTTAAAGTTATTTATTGGGTTTGTTTTATCTATGCAATACATACTTGTACTTTGTATGCATAGATAGCTTGTAAAAGCATATAGCTTTTTAGTATATAGATAACGAGAAATTCTACCCGCGCGTTGCCACGGAAACGCTAATTATCATATTTAACACTATTAATGTAGGAATAAAAATAACCGAGCGAAAATAAGAATGGGAAAGTAGAAACCAATATAAAAAATTCGAAGTAAAATATCAATATAGTTTCATTTACTTATTTATCTAAAGTATTTCCTTGTTAAATAATATTAAGTATCAGTTTACCGAGGCAAAAAACATAATTTTTTTTCTTTTTTAAAAGAGTTTTTGTAGAAAAGGAAAAAATTAGACCAAAAAAAAGAACCAAGGAAAAAAGAAAAAAATTTCAAAAAAAAAAAAAACTTTGACCCCGGGCGTTGCCGGGTGCCCGGGATCGACGTTGCGTCTTGCAAACATATATAGATACAACATTACCTAAAAGTTTGGACATTTAAAGTTTACTATAAGGGATAGAAACTAAAAAAATTGGTGGTCAAAACCAAGAGTTTGATGGTAAAGTTAGAAGCCTTAAAATAAGAGATAGAAAGTAAAAAAAATAAAATAAAATTGATGATTAAAGTTAGAACTATAATTAAGTTTGTATACAAAAAGTTAGACTAAAGTGATAAAACCTAAAAGTTAAGTGGTAAAAATAAGAATCTCTAAAAGTATACAATCGTAAAAAAAAAAAAAAGAAGGAAAAAAGACAAAATAAGAATAAGACAAAATTGCTGACGTCACATGACGTCATCATTTTACTGTTCTAAGAGCATAATATATAACCATAATATATAATATAATAATATGTAAATTGTTGGTATGTGGGCAGTGGGCTAGCCCAAAAAGTAACATATGTATGGAGTTAACGAAGTCCAGCAGAATATGTAACCCGTTTTAGCCCAAACAAAGAAACAGACTCACACTTATCTTTTATTTCACACTTGTCCAATTTATCTTCATGCATTTGCATTGCATGGGTACGATTCTAGTTTTACAAAGTACTGTACTATAATAAAATTGTATTATATCATTCATATAACGGGCTTATACTAAATAACCTTTCTTCGTATTCCCCAACCAGAAGCCTACTAGTCAGTAGTCACTGACTAGAACTTTGCAATGTAAATTGTTTTTATTATGGGCTAGCCCAAAGTACATATGTATGGAGACTGGAGTTAACGAAGTCCAGCAAAATGTGTAACCCGTTTTAGCCCAAACATAGAGACAGACTCTTCACTCTTCAGATGCAATAACACCATAATTCGCTTAACACTAAATTATTAAAAGGAACAATTGTATACACACAAAAAAAAAGGTCAAATTATGTGAAGTAATGTTGGTATTTTGATTTATTAAAGCATAACAAGCCAAATACTTTTTGTGCAAAACAAGATTATGATTAGACATGGGGCCGGTAAACTTGCAAACAAAAAAGTTGTGTGTTGCAAATGAAGCTAGCTCAACTGGCAGATGCATCTCTGGTTTTTTCCACAGGTCTTGGGTTCGACTCTTAGAAGTGACAAGTCTGTGGGTTTTTTCTCTGAATCACCTGTAACGGCTTATGGTCTACATCTCGTAGTCTAGAGTACGTGCATGGCTTCACCATTATACGGTGAGGTGTTCCCTGATGTCGAATACCGACTAACTGTTCAAAAAAAAAAAAACTTTGTTTGTTTGGTATAAGAAAAGAAAAAAAAAAAGTGTCGATGTACAGTTAGCCTCAGTTAGGCCCCGAGTCAAACATCAAACCATATGTAAGCTTATCTTATCGTCGGGATGTCAACATTAATATTGAAAGGTGGTTAACATATCCTAATTTTAATTGGTCCACTTTACTTAATGTTTAGTGGTTTAGATCAAAAGCCGTACGAAGCATGATGTTTGATTTGATTAATAACAATAACAAATAATTGATAATAATAAATTTAATACTTGGTGTATTCTTAATGATGTTTATTTAAGTTGTGTAGTATATATATATATAAAGTTATGTAACGGTTCCTTTCAAGTTTTAACCATTATTACCAAGATGCAAGATCATGATATTTTTATAAAAAGTCTTAAAGGTGAACTAACATCACTAAGCAAATACGGAGTATATTGAAGATGACATAAATATATAAAAGTTTTATCCTAGTTTTCAATATAAACTAAACATGGAAAATCTCCCTTTTTTAATTAATGGTTCCTTTGAAGTAGATAAAAATTTAAATATAATATCTCATACTTATGATATATAGAAATAAAAATAAAGGGTTAGGTTAAGCTACGTACAGCTTAAGAATCTATAACTTCTTCACATCTTCTTTCGTCCTTGAAAACGAACTTAATTAATGTGGATTAACTTGATATCAGTCAAGATAAAAGTGACATATAATCAAATATATGTTACAAAATGCTGAATTTATGTTTTAGTATAAAACTTTAAAGTTGAAAGTATATGAAAATAGTAGGATAGTAAAACAAATGGTGCATTGTATATTTGTTAGTCTGGTGATATATTCACCTGATGAATGCTATTGGTAATTGAGGGAGATTTTGACATATAGATTGTCGGGTTTAGAGTCAATATATTCAATATATTCGTATCGTAGTTAAGAGTATACAGAAAGCGAGAGTAAGAATTGTAAAATAGTGACTTATCAAAACACAACATAAAGTTGTACGTTATTATTGTTGAATCATCATATTGACTATTTAACTTTTGGGCGGTCTAATCTATAACTCCTTGTCAAAAGGTTCGTACTTCATAGTTTGTACCTCTTTGAGTCTTGACAAGTGAATGTTAAAACGAACAAAGTTATTTTAGATCTAAAAGAGGCTGACTACTAACACTAGCTATCCATCTCTATGGTAAATAAATGAATTATGTTATGCCATATCTAGTTTAACAAGATTTTAGTGGCAAGTTACACTATTGTATTATAAAGAGACAAGTTCTGAAGTTCTGAAAAAAATAGTTCTTTAGTGACAAGTTTAATTCGTTGTAAAATATAAAAAAGTAGAATGGTTTAAAAAAACAAATATAAAATAAAGAGATGTTTTCATGTTTTTTTATATCAAAAAGTAGAAAATATTGTTTTCTGTTTTTTTAAAGAAATTTTCTTGAAAACTATGATTATAATGCATTTTCTGTTTTAACATGAGTGAAAAACTAAAGGGTTTTTTCCGCAGCCAAACGCACCCTATAGTTCCATGTTTCGTTATAGATTCTAACATGCAAATTAACGGTAGTGCATACCCAACACAAGAGCCAATAAATCAAAACCAACACTATATCTCTTCTAACAATCTAAAAAACCACACAAAACTTAGAATGTATGGGTCTTGCGATTCATGTAATGTAATCTGCCAACTTGATCGTTTGATCGGTTATATAAATAATACGTAGTCAACTCTAGGCTTTTTTTTACTTTCTCATTAAACACTCACCATGATATGTCATGTTGAAATCAACTTGGAGAAGGATCTCCATTAAACATCCTCCTAGAGTTAAATGCACTTTATGACTTTCATTCAAGATTGAATTGAAACAAGTTTTCATGTTATCGAAGTCAAAAGTAGTGTATTATCGAAGTCAAAGTTGACTTCAATTATGGTAATTAAATTTTATCTGCTTTAACCCAAATTATTGGACCCGGCTCTTTGACACCCTTTCGCTATCTTTAATTTTGTTTGATAGCTCCATCTTTAGGCCTTTTCCATCTTTAAAGGGGAAAGGGACTCACATTGGCATGAATACATTGAACAAGTAAAGGCAAAATTCAATGATCTTTCACCTACAAAATTTTGCCACATGCACAAAGCTCTCTCTATGTATGTGGGATTATTGGTAGGGTCATAATGTTTGGTTATGGTAATCCCATGTGGAACTTTTCTAATGCTTCAATAAAAAAGGTATGCAAGTTTGATAATGTTATCATTAAATGTTTAATGCTATATATCTATTCGTTCACAAAATTAATTGTCAAACAAACAAACTAGAAATGCTACATGTACTAATAAATTACAAACAAAATCATACAAAATAATGTGACAATTTATGTGAATCAATTAGATTTAAAGCTTTATTCTTTTTCTTTATTTTTTTTTCATCATTTTAATTTGTAGGTTGTTTGTAACTCTAGCATTTCTCCAACCATATATAGCTTAAATAAAAGAATAATCATTATAGTTTTTTGTTTCTTTATATGATAATATGTTTTTTCAAATTGTAACTAATTTCAATTAGGTAACCTTATGGTAAATGAAAGAAAAGGAAATGTCCACTATCGTTTTCACGTTTTTTGGGCCCCAATACCTCGACGAAGTACGGGGAAGGTTAAGATATAGACAAACTTTACCACTACTTAAGTAGAGGGACTATTTTCATGTTCTACCTAAATGGCAAAAAAGGACCTCCGGTCTTTGTATGGGATGAGAATCGAAGCTCTGACCTTTGTCTCCAGAGTCTAGAGTGTTTACCACTGATCCAAACCATGCTGTTTTTGGGTAACCTAATGGTAAACTTTACCAATTATATATCTTTGTTTATAAGTCGACAATTACTTTTAGACAAACTAAAATGACAGATGAGACATTATTTCATTATAAAAACATATTAACATGATGAAAAATTTCATTACTTGCCCAGTGTATGACATAAATCCAGAAAGAATAAGTCATATATTTATGAATTGCAACTTCTCTTGCGAAGTGAGAACTCTTCTATCCTTTTGGTTACACGTAACTATTCCCGTTTTGTGTGTCCAGCTGAAGTTATTAAATGGATTTCGAAACTACAAGTTTTAAAGAAGTATAAGCTTATGATGGAAGCTATCTGTTTTACGTGGTGGTGGTGGTTGCTATGGAAGCATAGGAACGATGTTGTCTTTAACGGGAGCTCTACCTCAAGTGTCGATGTATTTAACTTTATAGTTTCTATGTCTTTTTTCTATATTAATTATCGTAATAAGAAGGAAGTGTTAGATTGGTCCTTGTGGCAAATTAGTCCATCATACCTGATGTAACTTTAATTTTTCTTTCAGCGTCTTGGCGAAAGAATTTTTATTAATATAATATTGTTCTAAAAAAAAGAATTATAAATTCGTCCTTTTAAAAAAAGTCACTATATAACCGCATGCAACAATTACATTATACTAAATGTGCATAACTTTGTCTTTTAATTTATCATATATTTCTAACTTATGCCATAAATTAGCAAAGCCTTCTATTTTTTTATGTGGAAAATCTGTTTTTTAATTAGATAAATTATTTAGTTTAAGTTGACAATATTGTTCAAAAAGAACGTGTATGTCGTAAATTTGTAATAATAATTTGGTCAAATTGACATTTTGTAAAATGAAAAATTCTATAACTGAAGCATATATAGTATTCAAAATAATCACACATAACTTTTTATTACATGGCATGCATACAGAATTTTGGCTGCTATAAATTTGGTACTATAACAACATATTCTCTATGAAATTGTCTTATTTGTTGCAATTGTCCTTGTCATTTATAAAGTTCAATTATCAATAGAAATTCTTTTCTTTGTTGTAAAGAAACAAGAGACTCTATTTTTGCATATACATAATATCGTCATTTCTTACTATGTTAAAAACGTATTAGTATATTTAGATGTGTTAGGAATTAGGAAACATTGATTATACATTAGTCTTCATTATCCACCTTACTATTTCTTGCAATATGTTATTTTATTTTTTTTGCCTGATGGATAAAATATTAATAAGGAAAATAAGATAAAAGCCGAAAATTCGGAACCAAAACTTTTGGTATGATTTTTGGTTTTATTCAAATACCAAATGAAACTGACTCATTCACGGCCATATGTGACTTTGTATAGTGTTTTTTTAACCATTAGAAGATCTTTAAGTTTTTTTTTTTTTTAAACAGCAGTGGTGAGTGGACTCAGCGGCATGCCTCTTCATCGTCCGGTAGAGATCGACCACGTCAGCAGCACAGTCAATCCGAGGGCATGACTGGCGGTGGAAGTCCCACTACCGTTCTGGAAAACCAACTAAATGTTAGAGAAAACCCTCATGCCCCACCTCATTGGCAAGGACTTCCCAATATACGATTTTTTTTAATGTCATGCTCTAGTCTCATGAAAAAAATTAACATATAACTTACTATTTTTATTCTTTTATTGAAACAGAATACTCCAATATGATTACTATATATTATCACTAGTACTTATGAATTTCTTTGTCTCTTTGATTAAGTTAGCAATACTTGTAGATTACAGTCTCACTTCCTATCAGTATCTAAGTATCTTTTGTGATAATAAGTTTTGTGCAACATATATCTATCGATTCTTATATGTTTCATGATTGATCACGCAAAACATATGACAAGAGATAATCATTTCACACGTGAAAAGATTTAAGATTTATCATATATGGACATATGGTTTCTTCCAATTAATTAACTACACTTTATATATATTGTTCAAATTCAATCAGAACACCTTAAAATGAGAACAACGTGGGAACACTGAAAAACTTCATTTTAATGCATTATAAGTCTATAAAACTAATATAGTTTATATAAATAATTATCATTAACTAAATGTTTAGTCCACAAGTTGAGTCTCTCTAAACTCTTCTAATGGCCTCTGTTTTGGATGAGAGTTTTTTCTCGGGTCTTGGGTTACCGTAATTGGTGCGAGTTTTTTTCTAACCCTTTTTGCATTCCTCGCAGTTCAAGTCTCAAGATGTGTTTAGATTCGAGTTGTTAGTGAGTTCGTCTCTAAACTTTGTTGTGTATGTGTAACTTTGTATCTTTTTTGGTTTTCTAGTGTTTAGCTAGAAGACCATTCCATACATATATATATATATATATATAGTAAAAAGATAAAATGAGAACCAAATATTTGTCGAGAACCTTTATGTATAAGGATAATATTGTAAATTTGTAATGTTAATTTAAATAATCAGTAATTAAAATGAAAATACTCCTTTAATATCTCGTTTGTTACAACCTAAATAAGGAGTTACAAAAATTTGAAATTAATTAGCCATTAATTACCATTCCTACGTAAAGAAAAATTCTTTTCCTTAAACAAATATTTTTCATTTTTGGTTTATATTAATAAATAACAATAAGAAATTAATTGTAATATAAATTGCCTCCACCTTATACATTCACAACAGATTTCTATACATTTTTGTTGTTCGTGTGAGAGGCGTAATCAGGTGTTTTGAATAGTGATAGAATATGTAAATAAGAATTTAGAAAGCATATTTATGCAAATAACACATGTGATATGATTGATAGAAAAATGTGTACACCGAACGACACATGTATCCATATCCCATTATCACATATGAAACATACCGAACACATGTGCACACAAACGAAAACACGTGTACACTGAACGACATATGTGTACACATGCGAACCTAGTATTAATACGATGTATGTTTGTGATCAACTATAATGTAAAATGTATACTTATGATCAACTATATATATGCATGAGTTAATAAATCATAATACTGTTAAAGTGAATGCAAAAATAAAGGAATAAATATTAATATAGGTCCATGATTTTTGGTGGATGGTTACCGTCTTTTTTAAAGTTAAATGTGTATTTTTTTATTTTTTTTTAATATTCCTTTTCTATCCTTTTAATTGTCTCATGTGTTTAATTGAGTAATTTTATTTACAAAATTGCCATTGAACTTAATAACCTTTGATTTACTTAATCTAATGGTCATAATTAGTTCTCTAGTTCTCGACAATTTTTTAGTTCTCGCAATAACTTTACTCTCTCTCTCTCTCTCTCTCTCTCTATATATATATATATAATATATATAATATATATATTACTTTCTTTGCCTTTTAAAAAAAAAAACTCTTCTAATGGCTCCATTCAAGGCATGAGGAGGTAAGGGTGGCTGTTAGGTCCAGATTTACTGGACTCGCTCCAGACTCGACTACTGGAGCCTTACTGAAGATCTGTCCAGAAACTGACCTACTCCAGACTTGGAATCTGGAGTCCCTCCGAAGATTTGTCCAGAAATAATGGAAGACCAGTGAGCAAATACTTGTATAGGAAATCTGGAGTATTCTCCAGATTAGCTCACTGGACTTCACCCCAGTCCAGATCTACTCTACTGAAGACGTTCTCACTGAAGTCAAAGACTGAAGTCTGAATAAAGAAGACTGACAAATGGCGGAGTCCACTGGAAGTCTTACCAGATCTGCACACTTGAGGATTGTCAGTGTTCTAGACCTTACAAGTCTGAACACTGATATCGAGGATTTGACTTTAAGCCTTTACACACTTTCTAAAGAACAACCCACTTGTTCTTTACCAAAGTATACGTGTGTTAAGGTGGTTGGATAAAAAGATACACTTGCACTTGATGTGACTTTATCCTTATTCCTTATCCAATACATTTAATGTTCTTGTCGGATCATTAAATGCATCCAACCATATTTGTACGGCACAAAATTCACTGGAGAATTTTGTTGCCTATAAATACAAAGTCATTTCTTTGAGAAAAATCACTTTTTAGCAAATTGGTGAACTTGCTTAAATACTCTCGATCTAAACAGTTATACTTCACAACTCTAAGTATATCGATCAAAGGAGTTTATTTAGCAAGTATAGATCACTTGTAATTCAAAGATTGTTTAGATACTTACATACGTGTAATATCTAGGTTCCGCAACGATCTTGTATTTTGTTTATTCTTCAATAAAGAAAATACACTTGAAAACTACATTTGTGTTCCACCATTTATTTACTTGTTTAAATATTGCTAAAGTCATTTATTACTTTGTTTATATTCTTGCATATTTATATTGAAGTAATACTAGTCCAAGTCGAGTTCATACTTGTCTTGTATTTTACACTCGTGGGTTAAACCATCGTGTGAGGGACTTTACAGTGGTCATGGCAACCCTACAATTTTTATAAAACTCTATATTTTTAGTATTATTTCTAAGTATTTAATCAGTTTTAAGGTAATTGGCAACCCCAGACTAGAGTAATTGAATTTTGTAGTTAATTTTACACTTATTAGCATCAATGAAAACTGTTCGACGACCTCAGGATAAAAATCTTGACTCCGCCACTGTGTGTTGTTAAACATTTAGTTAATGATACATAGCTATATAAAGTATATTAGTTTTATGGACTTATAAAGCTGAGTCTCTCTAAACTCTTCTAATGGCCTCCAATTCAAGGGCATGAGGAGGAAACAAATACGATACAATAATAACAATAATATAGGGTTTGTTGTGTATATAATATAGCTTTAGTCGTATTTGTATAGTTGGCAAAGTAGAGGGTTAAAAGTCCATCAAATTTTCTTTTAATCATGTTTCCAGTAGTTCCACAGTGGTCACTAATACTGCACCACCTTGTGCGGCATTAATATCTTCTGAGAATGTATTTTCTATGAAGAAGATGATGTCTGAACTAATGGATTCTGGAGTCTGTAATGATATCTCTCCAGACTGTGATGAAACTGACAGTGATGACCTGGTTGCAATGATGGCCAAAACGTTTAACCGTTTTAAGGCCAGAGCAAATAGGCCCACTGGACAACATGCACCCAGTTCTTCCACTGACAAGACCAATCTGACATGCTTTAAGTGTGGCAGAAAAGGTCATTTCATGAAAGAGTGCAGGTCCAGTCAGTTTGTCTCTCAGTCTGGTCCAACTGCTTCTTATAACAAGCCTGATGATAGCTATAAATTGAAATACAAAAAGCTTAAGGCTCAGATTGCTCTCTTGTCTAAACAGATTGAAGACAATAACAAATGCATGATAGCAACTACTGAAGAAGCATGGGTTCCCTCTGATGATTCATCAGTCGATGAAGAAGAGGAAAGAGATTGTTGTTTTATGGCTCTGGCAGATCAAGAGCATCTGGTGAGGGATGATGTCACATCTGGTCGTTGGGTCGACATTGTTATTAAAAAGGTTAGTGAGTATGATCTTGAAACTAATCCTGAACTTAAATTGGACATCGCTGAAGCTCTAAATTCTGATTTAATTTTTGTGGAAACTGTTAGATTTGACAGTCTAAATGGTCTAGAAACAGATTCTTCTGAAATAAATGCTTTAAAATCAAAATTAAAAGAACTTCAAGACATTGAACTGGCATTTCAAGCCCAGGTTCTGGTAACTGAACAATTGATTCAAGAAAAGAAAGATCTTGAAATCATTTTAGAGAAAGAAAAACTGGTAATAAAGTCATGGCTAGAAACCAAAAAGCCATATGATGCTTGTGTAAAACAATTTCCAACTCAAAAACGTGCATACTTAGATGGAAATACTCATATAGCATCATTAATACCAGTAATCGATCGATTACCAGAGGGATTCAGGCCCACCACTGTTTATGATGAGCCTGTAACTCCCAAGGCCAATACTGTCCAAGTTCTTTGCCCAGAGGTTAAGACTGGAGCTGTCCAGATGACTGCTCCAGTTAAAAAGGTTAAGCAGAATAGACCTTTGCCTTAGAACAATCCCCTACCTAAGCCTACAACTGGAAAGGCTCAGGTATCATCTGATGAAAATGTTTTGTCCAGGTTAGAGAGCCAGATTCAAACGCTAACTCGTCAATTTCAAAGTTTTAACGCAAGATTAAACTTTATTGAGGGTACTTCATCTGACCCTAGACAAAATACTAAACCTTTTGCAAAGATAGACAAATTCATTTCTCCAGTTGAGAAAAAGAAAAAGGTTTCTAAACTATCAACTCCAGTAGTGTTTTCAACAAAAACTACTGTTGAAGAAAGTGAACTAGACCAGATTGCCCCAGGGATCCATAAGGGTGGATCCAGTGAACCCATCAGTCGATGGGTTCCCAAATCTAACTAATCAATATCTGGTGTATGTGTAGGGCGATCAAAAGAAGCATACCTGGTATCTTGACAGTGCAGCTGGCAGGACAATGACCGGATGTAAGACCCTACTGGAGGAGTTCACCATTTCTGATGGACCCTCCATCACTTTTGGAAATGATGGTTGTGGAAAGACTGAGGGATATGGTGTTCTGAACAATGGACAAGTCAAGTTTACACGTGTTGCATTTGTGAATGGTTTGAAATATAACTTGATCAGTGTAAGCCAACTGTGTGATGATGGCTATCAAGTCTTATTCAATGTTGCTCAGGGCATCGTATTCAACAAGGACTCGAAGGTAGTGTTGATTGCTCCCAGAAAAGGGAACGTGTATGTGATGGATATGGAAAGCTCTTCTTCAGTTCAATGTTTCTACACTCAAGCAGATGAAGACACAAACTGGTTATGGCACAAAAGGTTATCCCATTTAAATTTCAAAAACATTAACAAGTTGTCCAGAAAACAACTTGCAGATGGGATACCTTCAGTTTCCTTCAAAAAGGAAAGACCATGTCCAGGATGTGAGATGGGAAAGCAGAAACGTGCCAGTTTTAAGACCAGACAGAATTTCAGCATTACTGAACCACTTCACATGCTTCATATGGATCTCTTTGGTCCAGTGAATGTTCAGACTCGTGCTGGTAAAAGATACACCCTGGTGATCGTAGATGAATTCTCCAGATATTGTTGGGTAATCTTTCTTAGGTCTAAAAATGAAGCTGCTGTTGAAATCATCTCTCTTATCAAGCAGATTGAACTGAAGCATAAGCGAAAAGTGTGTCAGTTAAGAAGCGACAATGGAACAGAATTCCAGAATGCAACTCTGGAGAAATTCTGTACTGACACTGGCGTCTCCCAGAACTTCTCATCAGCACGCACTCCAGAGCAGAATGGAGTGGTTGAAAGGAAAAATCGAACGCTGATAGAAGCTGCCAGGAGTATGCTAGCTGAATCTGGTCTTCCTACCAGTTTCTGGGCTGAAGCAATTACAACTGCTTGCCACACCCAGAATCGATCAGTGTACGTGAAGCGACACAAGAAGACTTCCTATGAAATATTGAGAAATAGAAAACCAAATATTGGTTATTTTCACGTTTTTGGATGTCCAGTTTACATCCTGAACGACTCCAGTCAGTTAGGCAAATTTGATGCCAAAGCTGATGAAGGATATTTCTTAGGATATTCAGCCATTCGCAAAGCCTTCAGAGTTTACAACAAGAAACTGGAGATAGTACAAGAATCCATACATGTTACTTTTGATGAATCAAATGCTGCAATCAACAAGAAGTCAGCCCTTGATACTCCCCCAGAAACTCCAATTGTCTTTTGTGAATCTGATCCAATAAACGACAAAATTGAAGATTCACCAGACAAAGTTTCCAGTCATCCTGATCTGGAACCTGTTCAGAAAAAGAAACTTTCCAGTAGTACTCCATTCTATCCTTCTATTAATTTCAAACTACCCTCTGAAATTAATATTGGTTCAGATGTTCGTGCTACTCCCCCAGTATCAGTGTCAGTTGAGAGCATACCAGAATTGTGTTCAAATGAAGAATTTCAAACTGCAAATCGTGATTTAAAGAGCAGATGAAGATGGCCACGTAATCAGAAACAAGGCCAGACTGGTAGCACAAGGCTACTGCCAGTCAGATGTCGACTTTGATGAATCATTTGCTCCAGTGGCTAGACTTGAAGCGATCAGAATATTTTTAGCATTCGCTGCTCATCATCAGTTCAAGGTCTACCAGATGGATGTAAAGAGTGCTTTCTTGAATGGAAAGCTTGAAGAAGAAGTTTATGTCAGACAACCTCCAGGTTTCGTTGATGAAAAGCATCCACATTGGGTATATCGTCTGGACAAAGCGCTATATGGCCTCAGACAAGCCCCACGTGCCTGGTATGACACTCTGACTAAACATTTATTGAAAAATGGTTTTAAACGAGGTGCAATTGACAATACCTTATTTATTCTTCATGAACGAGGTAATCTGTTACTGGTACAAATTTATGTTGATGATATTATTTTTGGGTCTACTGATGAAAACATGTGCAAGAAATTTTCGAAAATAATGTCCACTGAATATGAAATGAGTTTGATGGGTGAATTAACATATTTTCTTAGACTCCAGATTAAACAAAACAAAGATGGCATCTTTATTAATCAGGAAAAATATGTTAGAGATCTTTTAAAGAAATATGATATGAACTCTTCACCATCTAAACCAACTCCAATTTCTGCACCACTGACACTGGACTCTGATCCAGATGGTAAACCAGTGAACACTACTGTCTATAGAGGCATGGTTGGTTCACTGATGTATTTAACTGCCAGTAGACCAGATATAATGTTTTCAACATGTTTATGTGCCAGATATCAGTCTAATCCAAAGGAATCTCATATGCTTGCTGTAAAGCGCATACTGAAGTACCTTAAAGGTGTCCCCAGTCTAGGTCTTTGGTATCCCAAAGGCTCAGGCATGGATCTAATGGGTTATTCAGATTCAGATCATGCAGGTTGTAAGATAGACAGGAAATCCACTACTGGTGGATGTCATTTCCTTGGTGGCAAACTGGTCAGTTGGACCAGTAAAAAGCAAACTTCAGTTTCATTGTCCACTGCTGAAGCTGAATACGTGTCTGCAGCCAGTTGTTGTGCTCAGATACTCTGGATGAAGAACCAGTTGCTTGATTATGGTATTAAGTATTCAAAGACTCCAATCTTTTGTGATAATACCAGTGCCATTGCTATCTCAAACAATCCAGTCATGCACTCCAAAACCAAGCACATTGATCTCAGGTATCACTTCATTCGTGATAATATTGTGAAAGGAAACATTGAACTCCATTTTATCCCCACTGACAAACAACTCGCTGACATTTTTACGAAACCATTGGATGTCAAAACATTTGAATATCTTGTTGGTGAGTTGGGAATGTTAAACCCTTAAATCTGGAACCTATTCAGAAAAAGAAACTTTCCAGTAGTACTCCATTCTATCCTTCTATTAATTTCAAACTACCCTCTGAAATTAATATTGGTTCAGATGTTCGTGCTACTCCCCCAGTATCAGTGTCAGTTGAGAGCATACCAGAATTGTGTTCAAATGAAGTAATTCAAACTGAACCTATACTACAAGAAATGCCTTCATATGAAGAATTTCATGATGCAAATCGTGATTTAAATAATCAGATGAAGATGGCCACGTAATCAGAAACAAGGCCAGACTGGTAGCACAAGGCTACTGCCAGTCAGATGTCGACTTTGATGAATCATTTGCTCCAGTGGCTAGACTTGAAGCGATCAGAATATTTTTAGCATTCGCTGCTCATCATCAGTTCAAGGTCTACCAGATGGATGTAAAGAGTGCTTTCTTGAATGGAAAGCTTGAAGAAGAAGTTTATGTCAGACAACCTCCAGGTTTCGTTGATGAAAAGCATCCACATTGGGTATATCGTCTGGACAAAGCGCTATATGGCCTCAGACAAGCCCCACGTGCCTGGTATGACACTCTGACTAGGTGCAATTGACAATACCTTATTTATTCTTCATGAACGAGGTGCAATTGACAATACCTTATTTATTCTTCATGAACGAGGTAATCTGTTACTGGTACAAATTTATGTTGATGATATTATTTTTGGGTCTACTGATGAAAACATGTGCAAGAAATTTTCGAAAATAATGTCCACTGAATATGAAATGAGTTTGATGGGTGAATTAACATATTTTCTTAGACTCCAGATTAAACAAAACAAAGATGGCATCTTTATTAATCAGGAAAAATATGTTAGAGATCTTTTAAAGAAATATGATATGAACTCTTCACCATCTAAACCAACTCCAATTTCTGCACCACTGACACTGGACTCTGATCCAGATGGTAAACCAGTGAACACTACTGTCTATAGAGGCATGGTTGGTTCACTGATGTATTTAACTGCCAGTAGACCAGATATAATGTTTTCAACATGTTTATGTGCCAGATATCAGTCTAATCCAAAGGAATCTCATATGCTTGCTGTAAAGCGCATACTGAAGTACCTTAAAGGTGTCCCCAGTCTAGGTCTTTGGTATCCCAAAGGCTCAGGCATGGATCTAATGGGTTATTCAGATTCAGATCATGCAGGTTGTAAGATAGACAGGAAATCCACTACTGGTGGATGTCATTTCCTTGGTGGCAAACTGGTCAGTTGGACCAGTAAAAAGCAAACTTCAGTTTCATTGTCCACTGCTGAAGCTGAATACGTGTCTGCAGCCAGTTGTTGTGCTCAGATACTCTGGATGAAGAACCAGTTGCTTGATTATGGTATTAAGTATTCAAAGACTCCAATCTTTTGTGATAATACCAGTGCCATTGCTATCTCAAACAATCCAGTCATGCACTCCAAAACCAAGCACATTGATCTCAGGTATCACTTCATTCGTGATAATATTGTGAAAGGAAACATTGAACTCCATTTTATCCCCACTGACAAACAACTCGCTGACATTTTTACGAAACCATTGGATGTCAAAACATTTGAATATCTTGTTGGTGAGTTGGGAATGTTAAACCCTTAAATCTGGAACCTTAGTATTGAACGCCATTGTGTACTACTAAGGATCTTTGATTTAAAGATTCATAAATTTATTTCTGGATCAACATTCCAGGGGGAAGACTTTGAAAGATATATTTTTCTTAAAAATGTTTAAAATTCAAAGGGAATTTATTAATTTATTTTCTCACTGGACAAAATTTTCTTACTGGACGAATTGTCCAGAAAATATTACTGGTGCTTTGTAAATGTGTCCCTCTCATTTGTCTGTATTAGTTGAAGTGCATGTTTGAGGAGACTTTTGTCTTCTTGTAAATGTGTCCCTCTCATTTGTCTGTATTAGTTGACGTGCATGTTTGAGGAGACTTTTGTCTTCTTGTAAATGTGTCCCTCTCACTGGTAACTGGACAGGTTGAAGTGCATGTTTGAGGAGACTTTTGTCTTCTTGTAAATGTGTCCCTCTCATTTGTCTGTATTAGTTGACGTGCATGTTTGAGGAGACTTTTGTCTTCTTGTAAATGTGTCCCTCTCATTTGTCTGTATTAGTTGACGTGCATGTTTGAGGAGACTTTTGTCTTCTTGTAAATGTGTCCCTCTCATTTGTCTGTATTAGTTGACGTGCATGTTTGAGGAGACTTTTGTCTTCTTGTAAATGTGTCCCTCTCATTTGTCTGTATTAGTTGACGTGCATGTTTGAGGAGACTTTTGTCTTCTTGTAAATGTGTCCCTCTCATTTGTCTGTATTAGTTGACGTGCATGTTTGAGGAGACTTTTGTCTTCTTGTAAATGTGTCCCTCTCATTTGTCTGTATTAGTTGACGTGCATGTTTGAGGAGACTTTTGTCTTCTTGTAAATGTGTCCCTCTCATTTGTCTGTATTAGTTGACGTGCATGTTTGAGGAGACTTTTGTCTTCTTGTAAATGTGTCCCTCTCATTTGTCTGTATTAGTTGACGTGCATGTTTGAGGAGACTTTTGTCTTCTTGTAAATGTGTCCCTCTCATTTGTCTGTATTAGTTGACGTGCATGTTTGAGGAGACTTTTGTCTTCTTGTAAATGTGTCCCTCTCATTTGTCTGTATTAGTTGACGTGCATGTTTGAGGAGACTTTTGTCTTCTTGTAAATGTGTCCCTCTCATTTGTCTGTATTAGTTGACGTGCATGTTTGAGGAGACTTTTGTCTTCTTGTAAATGTGTCCCTCTCATTTGTCTGTATTAGTTGACGTGCATGTTTGAGGAGACTTTTGTCTTCTTGTAAATGTGTCCCTCTCATTTGTCTGTATTAGTTGACGTGCATGTTTGAGGAGACTTTTGTCTTCTTGTAAATGTGTCCCTCTCATTTGTCTGTATTAGTTGACGTGCATGTTTGAGGAGACTTTTGTCTTCTTGTAAATGTGTCCCTCTCATTTGTCTGTATTAGTTGACGTGCATGTTTGAGGAGACTTTTGTCTTCTTGTAAATGTGTCCCTCTCATTTGTCTGTATTAGTTGACGTGCATGTTTGAGGAGACTTTTGTCTTCTTGTAAATGTGTCCCTCTCATTTGTCTGTATTAGTTGACGTGCATGTTTGAGGAGACTTTTGTCTTCTTGTAAATGTGTCCCTCTCATTTGTCTGTATTAGTTGACGTGCATGTTTGAGGAGACTTTTGTCTTCTTGTAAATGTGTCCCTCTCATTTGTCTGTATTAGTTGACGTGCATGTTTGAGGAGACTTTTGTCTTCTTGTAAATGTGTCCCTCTCATTTGTCTGTATTAGTTGACGTGCATGTTTGAGGAGACTTTTGTCTTCTTGTAAATGTGTCCCTCTCATTTGTCTGTATTAGTTGACGTGCATGTTTGAGGAGACTTTTGTCTTCTTGTAAATGTGTCCCTCTCATTTGTCTGTATTAGTTGACGTGCATGTTTGCCAAATCTTTCAAATTCCTTCATTCTTTTCCTATCATTAAATCTCTCATATTAACTGCAAATTCATTAATTTCTTCATAAACCCTAAATTTATTCAATTTCATCTTCATCTTTCAATCATAAATGGCACCCAAAAACCTTTTATCTGCCGAATATGCTCCGGTTGATGATGTTACTAAACCTAGACACATCACTCTTGAAGCAAAAGCTATTCGAATCAATATGAATAATTGGATGGCCAAGCTTTCCAGTGCTCATCCTGCTCAATCTATCATTGGGAGATTGAATACTTTCTTTCTCTCATCTCCTCTGTATGGTGCATTAACCTTAAATCCAGGGAGAATGTACCATGATTATTTATGTGAATTCTGGTACTCCGCATTTTACAATGAAGAAACCTCATCAATTTCTTATACTCTAAGGGGTGGTACCAGATCTTTCAATTTCTCGGTGAATTTACTCAGGTCAGTTTTACAGTTGAATTATCTTGACCAGAATGAGTTGCCCATCGAACTTCCCACTGGCATAAATTACAGGGAAGTGTGCAGGTTGATGGGGCACACCGAAATACTTGATGACCATGGCCAGTTATTAAGAAAGGGGACTATTTATATGAGCAGATTGACAGACTCGTGGAGATTTTTCTTCACACACCTGGTTGAATGTCTGGGAGGTAGTTCTGGGGGTCTTGATCAGATAAATCAAACCCAGCTCCAGATTGCCTATTGTTTGTGGTTCGGAATAAGAGTAGATTTTGCTCAGATCTTATTCAATGATTTGGTGGATCGATTGAAAGCTAAAGGGAGAAAACCCCATGTTCCATTCATTCGTTTTCTTTCCCTTATGTTTAGAAGTGCCCTAGGAGACCAGTATGACTATGATACTACTCACTTTTCTGTGAGTGAGTTTATGAGGGACTTGAATAACCTTCAATCAAGAACTGGAGAGGTAGATATTCCTCCAGCAATGTTGGTTTTTCAAAGGGAACAAGTAGAGGGTCCAGTTAGAGTTCAAGATGTTGAAGGACCATCTGGTGATGATGTACAGATAATAGAGGCTGTACAGCCCATAAGACAAGTTGCTCCAGAAGGTCAAGGTCAAGAAGTTGTTGAAGATGTTCAATCTTATGAACATGCTTCTGGTGAGCAAGAGGCTCCACTGGACTTGAATGTTGAGGTTGGTGAACAGGTAGATATAGAGACTGGTGAACAGTCTGGTGAACAGACAGTTGGGATTGCTCAAGAATGGGATGATGTTGATTCCCCAATGTCTGGAAGCTTTGATGTTAACATGAATTTTCTGGGTGAAGATGTACAAGAAGAAGAACATCTACCAGAAATGCCACCACCACCACCTTCAATTCCAGAAAACACCCAATACTTCACTCCTACAACCAATCAACCTTCAGAATCTCAACCTACTCCTCGTGCGCCGGAGTCACCAGTTGCACCATCTGAAGATGCAACTGAAGAGGACTGGGCACAAGTTCCTCTAATGACCAGATTACCCTCAACACTTGAACCTCCCACTGGTCTCTCCACTTCTTCTTCAACCGAGGTCCAAGGCCTTTTAAGTAAGGTGGCGGACCTGGAGAGATCACTCCAGAGTTCATCTCAGGTTATTTCAGACTTCAAGTCTTTATTATCAAATAACCTGGCATCTGAGATGAATGTCTTTGCTGGAAATGAGAAACTGGTGTATGAGAAGCTGGATGAACTGGTACTGGCCACAAACAAATTGCCACCACCACAAACAAACATGCCACCACCACCACCACCTTCAATTCCAGAAAACACCCAATACTTCACTCCTACAACCAATCAACCTTCAGAATCTCAACCTACTCCTCGTGCGCCGGAGTCACCAGTTGCACCATCTGAAGATGCAACTGAAGAGGACTGGGCACAAGTTCCTCTAATGACCAGATTACCCTCAACACTTGAACCTCCCACTGGTCTCTCCACTTCTTCTTCAACCGAGGTCCAAGGCCTTTTAAGTAAGGTGGCGGACCTGGAGAGATCACTCCAGAGTTCATCTCAGGTTATTTCAGACTTCAAGTCTTTACTTTCAAATAACCTTGCTTCAGAGATGAATGTCTTTGCTGGAAATGAGAAACTGGTGTATGAGAAGCTGGATGAACTGGTACTGGCCACAAACACCAACACTGAAAAGATCAAGGTGGCAGTCCAGGGATTAGAGAATAGGTTGGTTACTTCTGTTCAGAGTGCAGTCACTGGTGGACTGGCAGGTCTGAAAGAAGAGGTTCAGAATTTGGTTTTCAGGGTAAGCTCTCTGGAGAGCAGACCCACACTGGAACAGAGTGCAGTTGTTAGTACTCTAAGTGATGAATGTACAAGGAAGTTCAGAAACAACATGTTAAAAGAATTATGTGAAGAAGTTTCTGGGACTGTCCTTCGTAGCATTTATGATGGGGTGTTACCCCAAGTGGAAAAGCTACTGGATGAGAAGTTGCCACAACACTTGCCTTCAGCTGTTGAAAATGTTCAGAAGGAAGTACAGGCACTCAAGAAAGTTGTGTCTGAAACAACTCCAGTAGAAGGTACATCTTTTGGTCCACTAGACAGACTCATGCTTGAACAATTGTGGAATGATCTCAAGTCAAGTACTGGAGATCGTTCCAAGGGGGAAAGGTCGTCTGGTGACCAAACTGAAAGACAAGCATATGGCACTGAAGCCGGGCTTACTGAAGAGGCTGCTGGTACTGAAGCCAGTGAGCCCCAGTTTGAAACCTTCCCAGATATTCCTACTACACTGAAGGCTGTTTGTAACATCCCAAACTTTTCTTTAAGATTTGACTAACGCTGTTAAGTCAACCTCATGTGTGTCGTTAAGTCTAGTGTGAATATATGCATATACGTAGTTAATGTGTGTTATGTGTGAGGTTTGAAAACCTAAATGTTAATGTTGTATAAATGTGTGAAATATGAAGAAATTATGTCTATGTAGTGACATTTAATGAAGGGTTAATGTTGTATATGGGCAATAAAGAAGTTTGTGACCAATAATGAAGGATTAGGAAGCCTAGGGACTAGTTTTGACATGTGTGGAAAGTCAAAAACGGGATTAGTAGCTTAGAGGCTGTCATTAGGAGGTTATTTGCAGATCTCACTTCTTCTAAACAAGCCCTAACTGATCCTAAGTCATTCCATAGTCTTCTCTCATCAAATCTCAAGCCGAAAAGTCGTTTTGTGTGTGAATTGGTGGTCATTGTCAAGAGTATTTGCATTCTAATTGTCATTTGCAGGTAATAATCAATTCATTGATCGTATTTTCAGATCATGAGTCGTGTGTGTTGAATCAAATCTGATTGAAAAGGGGTTTGTAAAGGAATTAGGGTTTCATTGTGTTCTTGGTTAATTTATGTGTTTTAATCAAGTATTTGGCCTAAAACGATTGTAAACGATGTTTAACGATTTGGATTGATAAGAGATGTTTTGATGATCAAAGATTAATGTTTTTGTGTCAATTCGATCGGTACTTAAAGAGTTTTGGGTCATTTTCTGGAAAAAGGTCGAAAAACACGTTTCTGCACTTCGAACGAAGATAACCTTCGTAAGGCTTCTATTTTCGTACGCAGTCACTATCTTCGTAAGAACAAACTATCTTCGTAAGAACAAACTATCTTCGTAAGAACAAACTATCTTCGTAAGAACAAACTATCTTCGTAAGAACAAACTATCTTCGTAAGAACAAACTATCTTCGTAAGAACAAACTATCTTCGTAAGAACAAACTATCTTCGTAAGAACAAACTATCTTCGTAAGAACAAACTATCTTCGTAAGAACAAACTATCTTCGTAAGAACAAACTATCTTCGTAAGAACAAACTATCTTCGTAAGAACAAACTATCTTCGTAAGAACAAACTATCTTCGTAAGAACAAACTATCTTCGTAAGAACAAACTATCTTCGTAAGAACAAACTATCTTCGTAAGAACAAACTATCTTCGTAAGAACAAACTATCTTCGTAAGAACAAACTATCTTCGTAAGAACAAACTATCTTCGTAAGAACAAACTATCTTCGTAAGAACAAACTATCTTCGTAAGAACAAACTATCTTCGTAAGAACAAACTATCTTCGTAAGAACAAACTATCTTCGTAAGAACAAACTATCTTCGTAAGAACAAACTATCTTCGTAAGAACAAACTATCTTCGTAAGAACAAACTATCTTCGTAAGAACAAACTATCTTCGTAAGAACAAACTATCTTCGTAAGAACAAACTATCTTCGTAAGAACAAACTATCTTCGTAAGAACAAACTATCTTCGTAAGAACAAACTATCTTCGTAAGAACAAACTATCTTCGTAAGAACAAACTATCTTCGTAAGAACAAACTATCTTCGTAAGAACAAACTATCTTCGTAAGAACAAACTATCTTCGTAAGAACAAACTATCTTCGTAAGAACAAACTATCTTCGTAAGAACAAACTATCTTCGTAAGAACAAACTATCTTCGTAAGAACAAACTATCTTCGTAAGAACAAACTATCTTCGTAAGAACAAACTATCTTCGTAAGAACAAACTATCTTCGTAAGAACAAACTATCTTCGTAAGAACAAACTATCTTCGTAAGAACAAACTATCTTCGTAAGAACAAACTATCTTCGTAAGAACAAACTATCTTCGTAAGAACAAACTATCTTCGTAAGAACAAACTATCTTCGTAAGAACAAACTATCTTCGTAAGAACAAACTATCTTCGTAAGAACAAACTATCTTCGTAAGAACAAACTATCTTCGTAAGAACAAACTATCTTCGTAAGAACAAACTATCTTCGTAAGAACAAACTATCTTCGTAAGAACAAACTATCTTCGTAAGAACAAACTATCTTCGTAAGAACAAACTATCTTCGTAAGAACAAACTATCTTCGTAAGAACAAACTATCTTCGTAAGAACAAACTATCTTCGTAAGAACAAACTATCTTCGTAAGAACAAACTATCTTCGTAAGAACAAACTATCTTCGTAAGAACAAACTATCTTCGTAAGAACAAACTATCTTCGTAAGAACAAACTATCTTCGTAAGAACAAACTATCTTCGTAAGAACAAACTATCTTCGTAAGAACAAACTATCTTCGTAAGAACAAACTATCTTCGTAAGAACAAACTATCTTCGTAAGAACAAACTATCTTCGTAAGAACAAACTATCTTCGTAAGAACAAACTATCTTCGTAAGAACAAACTATCTTCGTAAGAACAAACTATCTTCGTAAGAACAAACTATCTTCGTAAGAACAAACTATCTTCGTAAGAACAAACTATCTTCGTAAGAACAAACTATCTTCGTAAGAACAAACTATCTTCGTAAGAACAAACTATCTTCGTAAGAACAAACTATCTTCGTAAGAACAAACTATCTTCGTAAGAACAAACTATCTTCGTAAGAACAAACTATCTTCGTAAGAACAAACTATCTTCGTAAGAACAAACTATCTTCGTAAGAACAAACTATCTTCGTAAGAACAAACTATCTTCGTAAGAACAAACTATCTTCGTAAGAACAAACTATCTTCGTAAGAACAAACTATCTTCGTAAGAACAAACTATCTTCGTAAGAACAAACTATCTTCGTAAGAACAAACTATCTTCGTAAGAACAAACTATCTTCGTAAGAACAAACTATCTTCGTAAGAACAAACTATCTTCGTAAGAACAAACTATCTTCGTAAGAACAAACTATCTTCGTAAGAACAAACTATCTTCGTAAGAACAAACTATCTTCGTAAGAACAAACTATCTTCGTAAGAACAAACTATCTTCGTAAGAACAAACTATCTTCGTAAGAACAAACTATCTTCGTAAGAACAAACTATCTTCGTAAGAACAAACTATCTTCGTAAGAACAAACTATCTTCGTAAGAACAAACTATCTTCGTAAGAACAAACTATCTTCGTAAGAACAAACTATCTTCGTAAGAACAAACTATCTTCGTAAGAACAAACTATCTTCGTAAGAACAAACTATCTTCGTAAGCCTAGTTCACTAGACTTGCTAGGTTACTATGTCACTTGCATGTTTAAGGATCCAAACGTAATGAAGTTAAAGTGTGTGAAGGTCTAGGAATGTGTGTTACCTAGACTATATGTGTGTGAATGTTTGGGAATGCAGGGACCCAATCTATATGTGTGAAATTGAGCTCATAAAACTAATGCAGGGAAAGTGTTAAGCTTAACCCGTACTTGTCTCAGCCGGATGAGTGCGTTGATGCAGTTGTTGCTTGGGTGGCTCCTCGCAACATGGTCTTTATAACGCAGGGCGAGTAATACGAGAGGTTTGACCAACCTCCACATACGGATTACTCTTGGATTGGCTTGCCACTCCTTAACGACGTAAGATGAGTAGTCTTTTGACTGATCATCCAGTCGGGTGTGATGCAGGGCACACTTATATGCAGTTAACAAGATACGTGTGACAATGTGTGAACTAATGCAGGATAGGCACATTTAGGATGATTATCCTAATTAATATGAAGTCGAAATGTAGTATATGTGTGAACGTGTGATGTGTGTTGTGCCTAATAAAACTTGTCTAATAATGAAGATTGTTTTAATTGGACAAATGCTTTTAATTAAGTGTTATCTTACTTAGCTATTCTTATAGCTAACACTTGCTTCTTTAATGTGGTTGTTCCCTCAGGTTTAGCTTGATGGAATTAGATGAAGGATGTGTGAGCTTGGGTAGATTCATTGAAGGAGCCTTAGTTATCCATAGACGATTCTTTGCTTAGACATTTATTTACATTTCGTACTTAATGTCGAATTTATGTTGTGACATGTGAATGGTTGTTTTATGTTGGGCAACCGTTGGGTTTTCATTTGAACTATTGTTTGATATGGCATGTAACACCAAATAAATGCAGAAACCGAACTGTTTTTATCGGTTTTGACTTTTACAGTCTTTACTTCCGCAATTTAACACCGTTAGGTGAAAAGTTTTGAAAACCCATATTTTTAAACGACGGGTGTTACACTGTTAAAGGAAAGGAAAAAGTTGTTTCTGGTGAAGAGGAAGAGCAAACTGAAGATGTTGATAATGAAACTTCAAGGAAGTTAGAGCAGGAATGCATAATGATTGAGATTTTTAAAAGAAATCAAAAAGATGAACTGCTGGCCCATCAAAGGGAGATGGCAACAATGGGTACTCTGGACTCCTACAATGCTGGAAGGTTAGGCATTAATATTGAAGTTTTTAAAAGGATGAAGGATGACCCAGAGTTCATCAATGCCTAAATGCATTAGATGATGTTCATGTACGCTCGTTCTACGCTGAAGAAGAGCAAGTCTATGACTCAATTATTTATGGCGTGAGTGTACCAGAACTCATCAGACAGAGAAAAGCTGAACTGGTAAGTCTCCAGAAGAAAATAAGAAAGAATGCTGGTGCTCTGGAGATAGAGTACAGAAAGAGACTTATTGGTTTACCTAAGTTGACTGCCAGACAGATCAAAGCAATCAGAGATGGTGATGTAAGTACTTTCATTCCCCTGGACACTTCTCGAAGAATAAATCATCAAGAACTCCAAACTGCTGTAGAGCAAAGGAGAGTGTCCAAGGATACTGAAGCTTTGATCCAGCAAGCCAAGCTGAAGGAAAAATACAATGAAATGATGAACTTCAGGGCTGATGCTAGAAGGATCACTGGTGCTGAAATCAAATTGGCTGAAGATCATGAAGGCATGTCAAAATTTGAAGTAAAGTTGACCAGAGAGGGTAACTTTACTGATGAGAGGAAAAGTACTTCAGTTCAAGCTTTTGGTTTGAGTGAACTGAAGGAAATCGCTTTAACGTTCAGGGGGAAGACAGATGTGTCGACTGATGTTAAAGGATTTCTGAAAAGGGTTAAAAAGGTGTTCAGAAGGAAGCAACAAATGGAAGTTGCATTGGGCTTAAGATCACCAGATTCACTACCTTCCTCTCCTTCTCCAAAGAGAAAGGCTACTGAAGATGCTCCAGAAAGGACATCGAAAAGAAGGGCCTAACTCTTATTGTTTACTTATTGTAATTATTGTCTTATGAAAATTGTATACTATTTATCAGTTGATGAATGTAATAATAGTTGCAATTTTTTATTTTTATAAGTAAATGACCAGATTTAGTCTAAGTTAGAACTTAATTGATGAAACTAAAAACACTCATGATCTATAAAGTGTTTTCCAGTAACTTAGATTTTTTAGACAAATCGAAACTTGTGTTTTTCAAGCTTACAAAATGTATAGATTTAAGCCTGAAAACACTTGCATTATTTCTAAACAAATAGGGGGAATTTGTTAGGTCCAGATTTACTGGACTCGCTCCAGACTCGACTACTGGAGCCTTACTGAAGATCTGTCCAGAAACTGACCTACTCCAGACTTGGAATCTGGAGTCCCTCCGAAGATTTGTCCAGAAATAATGGAAGACCAGTGAGCAAATACTTGTATAGGAAATCTGGAGTATTCTCCAGATTAGCTCACTGGACTTCACCCCAGTCCAGATCTACTCTACTGAAGACGTTCTCACTGAAGTCAAAGACTGAAGTCTGAATAAAGAAGACTGACAAATGGCGGAGTCCACTGGAAGTCTTACCAGATCTGCACACTTGAGGATTGTCAGTGTTCTAGACCTTACAAGTCTGAACACTGATATCGAGGATTTGACTTTAAGCCTTTACACACTTTCTAAAGAACAACCCACTTGTTCTTTACCAAAGTATATGTGTGTTAAGGTGGTTGGATAAAAGGATACACTTGCACTTGATGTGACTTTATCCTTATTCCTTATCCAATACATTTAATGTTCTTGTCGGATCATTAAATGCATCCAACCATATTTGTACGGCACAAAATTCACTGGAGAATTTTGTTGCCTATAAATACAAAGTCATTTCTTTAAGAAAATCACTTTTTAGCAAATTGGTGAACTTGCTTAAATACTCTCGATCTAAACAGTTATACTTCACAACTCTAAGTATATCGATCAAAGGAGTTTATTTAGCAAGTATAAATCACTTGTAATTCAAAGATTGTTTAGATACTTACATACGTGTAATATCTAGGTTCCGCAACGATCTTGTATTTTGTTTATTCTTCAATAAAGAAAATACACTTGAAAACTACATTTGTGTTCCACCATTTATTTACTTGTTTAAATATTGCTAAAGTCATTTATTACTTTGTTTATATTCTTGCATATTTATATTGAAGTAATACTAGTCCAAGTCTAGTTCATACTTGTCTTGTATTTTACACTCGTGGGTTAAACCATCGTGTGAGGGACTTTACAGTGGTCATGGCAACCCTACAATTTTTATAAAACTCTATATTTTTAGTATTATTTCTAAGTATTTAATCAGTTTTAAGGTAATTGGCAACCCCAGACTAGAGTAATTGAATTTTGTAGTTAATTTTACACTTATTAGCATCAATGAAAACTGTTCGACGACCTCAGGATAAAAATCTTGACTCCGCCACTGTGTGTTGTTAAACATTTAGTTAATGATACATAGCTATATAAAGTATATTAGTTTTATGGACTTATAAAGCTGAGTCTCTCTAAACTCTTCTAATGGCCTCCAATTCAAGGGCATGAGGAGGAAACAAATACGATACAATAATAACAATAATATAGGGTTTGTTGTGTATATAATATAGCTTTAGTCGTATTTGTATAGTTGGCAAAGTAGAGGGTTAAAAGTCCATCAAATTTTGTTCATACTCGTAATACATTTAACACACAATATGATCACTTTTCGCCTTTTAAATTGAAAATGACAATTTACTAAGTTCTAGCGACTTGATATAATTAGAAAATTCAAATCGATCATATCATAATTTGTGAAATAAAAGGATTAATAAGCTTTGGATTATAGGAATATTGGGCAGAAGTCGAAGGACAAGTCTATATGACCCCTCCATGTGATTTATAAGAACTTTAAACAAAATCATACATTTCCTGATTGAATGTCCTTTTCTTTATCCATGCCCCTTGTTGGCATTCACATGCCATGCCGAAACTCTTGGATTTTAAAATTTATGTAAACCATTAAAGAATATGATGAAAAACAAAGACAGAGACATTTGATTGCTTATGTTGACAATTTTTTATTTTTATTTTTATTAATTTCTTATATAATAACTAGTCCTAATACCCGTACGATGTACGGTAGCTATATAGATTGTATTATAAAGAAATTCGAATATGTCAATACATGATTCATGAGTATGAAATAAATTGTGGTTAAAGTAAACCGATGATCGAATCTAAATTATAATAAACAGTAATGATAAATATAATATATGTTTAGTTAGAGTTTTGGATTTACCTTAAATTTTACAATCACATCAAAATCGGAACTTGTAAGCATAGTGGATGACGGCAAATAACTTTGTGATTTCGAATCGTAAACTCAAATTTTTGAAGTCTTCATGTTAATAACTTATTATTATAAGTAATATAAGTAATATGAGTTGAAGAATTGAGAAGAAAAAAGAAACAATTTTGATAATGAGAAAACGGTCAATCAAATAAGGTTATATTGTCTTTTGTATCTATAATCCAAGAGTTAGAGTTTAATTCTAAGTCTAATAAGAAAAATTGAAAGGACACGTGTCGATCTAGGATTACGCCACGTGTCGTTTCAAAAATATGTCAATCCTGTTTTAGTTTATTGGTAGATATTTAGTCTTCTATAAATGCACGGAGCAATAAATAAATTATATATTATCATATAAAGCAATTAATATTCTTTTGTTAACGACGCTAGGCGATTTATACTAATACTTTATTTATACTCATCATCGTAAACAAGTGGAACAAGTCTATTCAAAGGAGATGTATTTATATATATATTTGCATTTTCTTATAGGAACAATGGTTAAATTACAATATCTGGTAAGCACAATAAAAACAACTTTAAAAGTTAAAATAAAACCAAGTTCGTTTCCTATAAGAAGATACATTTGTAATTTTGTATGCAAGACTATTTTTGTTTCTTTAGAATGTATAAAAAATGTCCGACCTGACAAGTGTATGAGATGATTAAAAAAAAACAAAAAGAAAAGAATAGACTTTCGTTCCAAGTGATCAAATTTATTAAGTACTAGCAGGGTGCCCGCGGAATACGGCGGCGGTGGCGGCAATGCGTTGGTGACGGGTGGCGGCGGCGACTGATGGTGGGAACAACGAGTAGTGTAGGCTATTGATGTAAATGTAATTAATATAGTGGTTAGTGAAATTAGTTTAAGAGTTGAAAAACTGGCTGTGTAATTTATTTCATTAAGGGTATTTTAGGTATATTAGTGGAGACAATTAAATTAGTGAATAAAGAATAGTATTATTTAGAAGAAGAGCAAGGGGTATTGTTGTCATATTGCATAAAATAATTTCAACATTTCCATAAATAAAAGGGCCTATTTTTTTTATATGTAGGTATAGATATCTAACAAGCATACGACTAAAAACAAAAGCCACAAAGGTTATACGTTATGTCAATGCTTGAGGTTAGCGGGTAGCCAACTTTGATTAGTTAGTTTTGAAGCTAATTAACTCATCATTATTATTGGTAAATCTTTGCTTCTAAAACAAAATTGATACGTACAGTAATTAACTTGTACCTTAATTAGCGCATTACTGGTATTGTCGTATTGATAGGTATTGATTATGATAAATCAACCTAACTCATATGATTTAAAATCAATCTAATCATAAAATGATAACATGTGGAAAAAAATCAAAGGATAATATTAGAAAATATAATTAGTAGAATCCGTGTTTGGTTTTAGGTTGTTTTTAAGCATATGAGTTAGTTTGATTTATCATTTTCTCTGGTATTATCAAAGTGTAACAACTACTGCACTAAATAAAAGAAATTGAAACGTCACTTTTGTATGTTTCTAAAACTAACATAAATATAAACGAGTGATTGATTACTAAAGACATATGTATGATGCTATGAATAAAAATATGCACTTTCAGGCTCGAGCTTGAATATGATATTACGGCTTTAATTATCTAGCTTGTTGGCATTTGGGAGATTGCAGATTGCATGAGAATTCCGCCATTAAAAATACCAAGATAGAAATGATCGGTAAACAAATGTGGCAATTATATTAACAAAAGAAGCTACATGAATTGAAACTGTTTAGAGGTCTTATTAAATTTGAACACATGTATCGATATAGGATATGCTTTTAGGTTATCAGTATTGTACGTTAAACTGTTAAAGAAGTTATTTAAAATAAAATGAACGATTGTAATTTTGGTATCATTTTATGTTATAAAAAGTTTAAAATGGATCATCAAGTCTCCCAAACTCAAATGAGACAAACTGACCCATGACGTAAATGAGACAGGAAAAAAACCTAATTTTCACTGACGTGCTATAGTTCGCTTTTGTATTTGACATACATATATGCTTTTTAGTATATGTTTAGTAGTATAATTTAATCATTTTAACTAAACAGAGTTGTAAGGCTAAAAAATGGGACCTATCCGGAAGGAAGAAAAAAAAAAACAAACAGTTTGTTTTGAAAAACTAATACATGCAGGGCATGTTTAGCAGGAGCTTTTCAAGAGCTTTTGGAGAGCTTTAGCTTTTAATTTTGAACAAAAAGTTCCTATTGTGTTAAAAGTTTTGTTTGGATGCAACCAGCTTTAGTTTTTATTTGAAAGAAAAAGCTCCAAAATGAAACGCTACTTGAAGTAGCGTTTCAGGAGCTTTAGCTTTTCGGTAAAGCTTTTAATCTTTAAAAGTTACACAAATACCTCTTGAAGTTGCAGCTACAGCTACCATACCAAACACTTCTAAAAAATAAAAGCTCTAGCTAACAGCTTTGCTTAAAAGCTACAGCTTCAACTAAAAGCTACAACTACAGCTACAAAATACAGCTATCAGATACAACTACTTTTACCAAACATACCCGTAATTAGACAGATTTTTGATACCAGATTATTTAAGCAAAAATAAAATAAAATTATGAATAAGGGAATATATTAGTGGAAAGGGAAATATCAGTGGTCATGATTTGCGGTCTTTATTTGGAGATTCATGATTTTATATATATATAACTAGTTATGTACCCGGGCGTTGCCCCGGGAGACATAATATTGCTTTCAGAAACTTTATACAAGCGGGAGATACATTCGTTTGTTTCTTATTTAAACGTGTGTCTGAAAATAAAATGTCGTGTACATATCTTATGATTTACATGATCAATTCTTTGAATAGTTGAAAGAATAAAAAAAGAATGTTAATCATGTAGCAACAATATGATTAATCGAAAAAAGTGTGACAAAACGGGAGAAAATAATGAAAACGCACTAAAATTATACTAATATATGTGAAATACAAAAAGAAATGGGAAGTACCATGTAAATCATTGTAGAAGTTAAAACACAAATGAACGCGGATATCATATTAAATTTGTACAATAAATTATAAGAAGTCAAAATTTAGTTAAAAATATAATCTCACGATCATCAACACCCGTTTGAGAAAAGAAACTAACTCTTTGTCAGAGAAATGGACCTGATTTGTAACCGTATTATTACTCCCATTAAACATTCAAACAGAACTTAACGGGCGTTAGTGCTTGTTAGAGTTTTCTAGAATTTAATAACGTTAAGGACTATTATTGCAAAGAAAGTTAACGACAGGGATTATTTTTGCTGAAAAAGAAATAACGTTAAGGACTATTGTTGCAACAAATTTAACGACAGGGACTATATTTGCTAAAAAGGTGAGGCGCACGGAAATCGAGCAACGGTATTTATACTCCCTATTAAAAATTATATAATTCAAGATTTTCATATTTATTTTAATAAGATAACTATAATACATTACTAGCTTATGTCATCAATGTCCCATGATAATGGATGGGAAATGATATATCCTCCTAATAAATAGTTTAATAATTCTTTTAAAAACCTTAAAACATGACAAATGTAATCCACTTATTCTCTTTTCTAACTCCATCCCTTGATTCTACCAAGTATCATGATCTTATGGTTAGAACTTTGAAGAATTATTTAGGAGGATTTATCAATTTTCAAAATGGATATTAGTATTATTCATTAGCAATTAAAATTTTCAAATCATCTTAAGACTACGTGAAAATATGATGTATGTAAAATTTGGATGAGAAAGAACTGAAATATCAATAACACAAACGGTTGACAATTGATAATTTGGACTATGAATCAACCAAGATTAAACATTTTGGTTATTGGTATAGCCGTATAGGTAAGAAAAACCATACCAACTTAACCGAAAGAACCTTATTAAAATATGTTTTACTACTACTTCATATAAATAAGAGAAGAAATGATATTTACATAAAATTTTATGTTTATTTACAAATACAGTAGACATAATAATACGAGTAATAATAATATATACGACACACACTGTATAACCGTTTAAAAATTCGTATTTCTGTTAAATTATTTTCATGGCAATATGGGCCAAACCTACAAAAACTGACCCATCCAAAGGAAGGAAGGAGTGAACAAATAGGGGTCCCGGGCCCCACCCTTGGAGGTATGTATCACTTTGATGATGTGTCTTTAGTCTTTACCCACATGCTTGCCACTACTTATTTGATGCCCATCTGTGACCCTACAACATATATATTTTTTTTTTATCTATAACTAGTTTTTTAACCCCGGCGTTGTCCCGGAAAACATAACGATACGTAAAACTTGCAATGTGTATAAGATGAGTGATACATACGTAAAAATAAGCGCACATTACAAAAGCGTATCATAAATCTAAAAAAAAACATGAATAATAAAAAGTAGTACAAAAGACTATTTAAAAAAATACTGCATCATAGTGTCATGTGGTTATTTAGTCGTTGGCCATGGAAATATCAACTATTTTATTATTTAAAAAACCCTTGAAACGCCCGTACAAACTAATATATTAGTAAATGAATAAAGAACAAATAAAAGGTAAACGTTATAGTCGTTAGCCGGGGATTACCTGAACGTTGACCGGGAAAATATTAGTTTTTTTTGTTAGAAAGACCCTTTATAAAAATGATTACAAATTAATATACTACTAAATGAGTGAAAAAATAAATGAAAGATTAGCGTTAGGTAAAGGAATGATAAAAAAAATGCTAAAAATATATAAATAAAGTACGATACGCAACAACATATCAGTTAGGATAATTAAAAAACGAATTTATTGAAGAAAAAAAAAGCAAGCAGGCTGACAGGCTGTTGTGCAACAGGCTTGCTTCACTATTCCTAAGGACGTCCTAAAATGTATATATATATAAATTATCACGAAAAGTAGGCATAAAAACGTAATCTTATTCTAAATAAATAAAACATTAAATTCATCTAACCATGAGTTAATATGTTAAGTACATTTGAACTAATGAAGGCCGGGTGTAAACTATTATTGTATGATGATTTGTATCAATCACTAAATAACTCCTATAGTCCTATTACACATATTTGTTCCCAAGTTGAACAAAGAAAATCATGTTTGTTTGTTTTTTTGCTTTTCTTATAAACCTTTTCGAATATCCTTTTCTGCGTGTGGTGTAAACGTCACTTACACAAGTGCGCGATTTCCTTTTATGCTATCACATACGGTTGCTCATTAAGTTAGTTAAATTCTATCCTTTTATTTATATATATATATATAGAGATATATCTTCTTTGATGGTATTGTTGGTTTTATTTACTCTAAACTTACATGTTCAAACTATTGTAGATAATCCTAAAGCTGTTTAAAGAGTCTTATGTGTTTTAAATCATTGACCGCGCCAATTTTATAGATTTAATTGTACGATTTTTTTTAAAATATTTTTTTATATATGAACTTTCCTTTTACGAATAGCCAGTTTCCAGCATAGTATGTGAGTTGATCCATAATCAAAATGTAATGAATTCAAGTACCACGTACAATTAACTAACGGTCCTTGGTTATTCGGAGGTGACGCTTCTAGTTGGAGCCTAGATAGACCAAATGATTGTTGATACTATATTACTAAGCTCCTAGAAAGAAATATTATACACTCATATTGTTAAAAATATGTTTATATTTCTTGTTTTACAATCTTATAACCTATAGGGACTGGTCTTGTCATTTATCAAAGTTATTCAGGTATGTATACTAGATTTCTGCCATATTTGTTATATTCTATTTGTGCAGGGGTTAAAGTGAAACATTGAAATGAGATGACTATATATGCGATTCTTTATCCAGATTTAGGGTTAAGAGAGTTTTAGTATAGTATTCGATATATATTTTCTGTATTTTGTCTATTAGATCATCTTGACCTTGTTCATTCATTCGATTATTGAGAGTTGTAGTGAGGTGGTATTGTAAGTGTGTTTATGTATTAGTGAATCGCATCCATTAAGGGGACGATTCTTTCTCTTTGTAATAGTAGCACTCGTTTGAGGACTACTAATTGTTGATTGTTTCTGGGCAATAATATTGGATTATTGCATTATATTGTGTTGGTTTATATTTTTTACATGGTATGAGAGCTAGGTTCTCTGAATTAGGGTTTGTGATATTTGGGGATTTTCTGGCTTTCGAGATCTAGGGTTTGAAAAATTAGGGGTTTCATCTAAAAAACCCTAATTATTGTTGGAGTTCTTGTTATTGCTTCCGATGAGTATCATATTGGTGATATTCTCTTCTTCTTCAACTCCTTCTCTTTCCTATAGCATTGTAAGTCTTCTTTCCATTATCTAGTGGATTGCCTTGGGTTGATATACAGGGTATTTACAGCTGCCTTGACCCTCTTTCTTGAAGAAGTGTGGAATCCTGGTAGTAGTTGTACCTGCAAACTATATTGACTCTTGTGTGGTCTACAAAACTCCATATAATTTTACATATTTGTTTGATTATTTGTGTTGCTTGTTATCTGTTTATCTGTGTATTATTTTGTTTGTGTGATTGTTGTTCTGATCTAAATCTAACTGTTGGACATCCAAATGGCACTCTTGCAAAAATAAAAGGAATTGAGAATTTAAAACTTACTGATAATGTTATTATGTATGATGTTTTAGTTGTTCCTGATTATTGTGTAAGTCTGTTATATGTGCACAAGTTGATTAAGGATAGTAAGTTGTTTGTTGGTTTTGATGAAAGTAAATGTTATATTCAGGATTTGACAAGAAGGAATGTCTTGGGGCCTGGTAGTGAGTCAATTGTCTCTATTTGTTTGATCAATGTGATTCTGTTGTTGGTAAGTGTAATAATGTGATCAGTATGAACTTTCATGTTTCTAAAACTTTATGGCACAATAGGCTAGGTCATCCTGCATATCAAGTTTTTGCAGTTTTAAAAACTGATTTAAATTTGGAAAAAAATGCTTATGTGTCTCCTTGTGAAGTTTGTCATAAAGCCAAGCAAACTAAAGAACCTTTTCCTTTAAGTTCTCATAAAACTAATAAGTTAGGTGAATTAATTCATTTAGACTTATGGGGACCTTATAGGGTTCCAAGTAGGGAAAGGCTTAAATATTTTTTGACAGTTGTTGATGATTATTCTAGGGCAGTTTGGGTATATCTTTTGAAGAATAAAGATGAAGTTTTTAAAATGTTTGAATCTTATGTCAATTTGTTACTTAATCAGTTTGAAGTTAAAGTTAAAAGTATAAGGTCTGATAATGGTACTGAGTTTGTTAACAACAGAATGAATAATTATTTGTCTGAACATGGGATAATACACCAAAATTCTGTAAGTTATACTCCTCAGCAAAATGGCATTGCTGAGAGAAAACACAGACATTTACTTAATGTGGCTAGAAGTCTTTTGTTTCAAAGTGGTTTACCTCTTAGGTTCTGGTCTGACTGTATTCTGACTGTTGTTTATCTTATTAACAGGTTACCCTCATCAGTTTTAAATGGTTTCTCTCCTTATCAACAAATTTATAAAAGAAAACCTAATCTCTCCCATTTAAGAAGTTTTGGTTGTCTATGTTTCTCTACTGTTTTAAATAATTCTGATAAATTTTCTTCAAGGTCTGAAAAATGTGTTCTTATTGGTTTATCTTCTATTAAAAAGGCTTATAAGTTGTTTAGTATTGACTCAAATTCTGTTCTGTTTTCTAGAGATGTTAAATTTTATGAAACTGTCTATCCTTTTAAGATGAAATCTGGAAAAAATGTTGAGTCAGATTTAATTGGGTCTTCTGAAAATGAACAAACTAATTTTTTCAACAGTCAAAAAGATTCAAATCCCAATGATGAAGGGAGAGATACATTTTATGGTGAAGGTAGTGCAACTCACTTGTTTGATTCCATTTCATGGATGATCAAGTTGATGGCAGCACAACAACACCTATAAATGAAAATGTGCAAGAAGTTAATGCTGATGCTTATGCTCCTGAGGGAAATGTAAATCATATACCTATTATTAATAATGATTTAAATAATGATGAGGGTAATGCTGGTCTAAGAAGGTCAGAAAGGATCACAAGACCTTCTGTTAGGTTAAATGATTATGTTGTAGGTTCTAATGTGAAGTTTGGTATTGAAAAGTTTGTGAATTATTCTCATTTAAGTAATGGGAATTTCTGTTTTTCTACTTCTTTAAATAAGTTTGTTGAACCTACTACTTATGAAGAAGCTATTAAAGATGATAAGTGGGTTGATGCTATGAACAAGGAAATAGAAGCTCTTCATAGAAATGATACTTGGGAGATTACTGATCTTCCTTTAGGAAGAGAACCAATAGGGTGTAAATGGATTTATAAAGTTAAGTATAAAGCTTCTGGTGAGGTTGAGAGATATAAAGCTAGGTTGGTAGCTAAATGTTACAATCAAAGAATAGGATTAGATTATGAAGAAACCTTTAGTCCTGTTGTTAAAATGGTCACTGTGAGGTGTATGATTAGTCTTGATGTCAATAAAGGTTGGTCTTTATATAAACTTGATGTTAATAATGCTTTCCTTTATGGTGACTTGGAAGAGGAGGTTTATATGACTATTCCTCTTGGTTGTGGTCATGTGGATGATAACAAGGTTTGTAGATTAAAAAAAGTCTCTTTATGGACTTAAGCAAGCCCCAAGGCAGTGGAATGCCAAGCTTACTGGTGCCTTGGTTGAGCATGGCTTTGTGCAGAGTAAGTATGATTATTCTCTGTATATTAAAGAGTCTAAAGATGTGTTTATATCCTTGTTAGTATATGTTGATGACATTGTTATTACTGGGAATAATGAGGATGAAATTAAAAGGTTTAAACAGTTTTTAAGCAGTAAATTCATGATTAAAGATTTAGGTTCTTTAAAATATTTTTTGGGTATTGAAGTTTTGGAAAATAAAAAAGGTTTGTGTATGTCTCAAAGAAAGTATTGTCTAGAATTGTTATATGAATATGGTCTTCTTGCTTCTAAACCTGCTGATACTCCTATGGAAACCAATGTTGTTCTAAGTTGTGTTGAATCTGAAAAAGATAAGTTTCTAAACAGTCCAACTTCTTATCAAAAACTTGAAGGAAAACTGATTTATCTCACTCATACTAGGCCTGATATTTCCTATTCAGTTCATTGTCTTAGTCAGCATATGCATGCTCCTTTACAGTCACATTTTAAAGCTGCTTTAAGAGTTCTTAGATATCTTAAAGGCTCTCCTGGTTGGTATACAAATTAATAGAGAAAGTAATCTTAAATTAAGTGTTTATGCTGATTCTGATTGGGCAAAGTGTCCAAAGACTAGAAAGTCTGTCTCTGGTTATTGTGTTTACTTGGGAAATTCTTTAGTTTCCTGGAAAAGCAAAAAGCAAGAAACCCTGTCTAGGTCTTCTACTGAAGCTGAGTACAGGAGTATGGCTTCTGCTACTTGTGAAGTTATCTGGATTACTAATATTATGTCTAGTCTTGGTCTGAATAATCTGCTTCCTATAAACATGTATTGTGATAACAGCTCTGCAATACAAATTGCAGGAAATCCTGTTTTTCATGAAAGGTCAAAACATTTTGAGATAGATCTTCATATTGTTAGAGAAAAGGTTTCATCTGGTTTTCTTAAAACTGTCAAGGTTCAGTCTAATGATCAAATTGCAGATATATTTACCAAAAGTCTTGGAAAAGTTCAGCATAAGTTTTTGAGATCTAAACTCAATTTAATGGACATGTTAATTGATAATCAAAATTAACATTTCTCTGTTTCTGGAGGTTATAAGATTGAGGAAGGGTGTTAAAAATATGTTTATATTTCTTGTTTTACAATCTTATAACCTACAGGGACTGGTCTTGCCATTTATCAAAGTTATTCAGGTATGTATACTATATTTCTGCCATATTTGTTATATTCTATTTGTGCAGGGGTTAAAGTGAAACATTGGAATGAGATGGCTATATATACGATTCTTTATCCAGATCTAGGGTTAAGAGAGTTTTTAGTATAGTATTCGATATATATTTTCTGTATCTATATATTTCTGTATTCTGTCTATTAGATCATCTTGATCTTGTTCATTCATTCGATTATTGAGAGTTGTAGTGAGGTGGTATTGTAAGTGTGTTTATGTATTAGTGAATCGCATCCATTAAGGGGACGATTCTTTCTCTTTGTAATAGTAGCACTCGTTTGAGGACTACTAATTGTTGATTGTTTCTGGGCAATAATATTGGATTATTGCATTATATTGTGTTGGTTTATATTTTTTACACATATATACTGTTTTTAAGGGATAGAGGGGTGTCACCAATGTTGTGAACTTGGGTGATTGAACTATATGTTACTTATTGTTGTTAGTATGTGATCACGTAAAATGAACGTATGTCCGGAAATGATTTGAGCCTACGGGGTCACACGTCTCGATTCAAATACAGTTAATATTAATTGATTTATTAATTAATATGGATCACGAATAAGTTAACGAACGGTCGTTAATATTTAACGGTTACTAGCTAACGGTCATTAAAGTAAGGAGATAATTGTAATTAAAACGATTAGGGAAGGTTCTAGAAAAGCATATAGGGGGCCGACCTCCCTACTAGGTTTCCTAGTGAAACCCTAAACTTGATGGCCAAGTTTAATCCTACCTATAAATACTAAAGGTAGCCTTATGGTTTTCTACAACAAACTACAAAGTTATAACTCCTAAAACCTTTCATCTCCTTCTCTCCTCTCATTCTTTTGGACGGCCAAACCAAGGAAAACCCTTTGGGTTTTTGGTTTTCGGTTTTGAAGAAGGAGATCAAGCCAAAGGTTGCTCGGTTCGTGATCAAGTGCTAGCACACCTATATCGGTGGATCGTGTGTGCAATCGTAGAGGGATTTACTTCAAATCCTTTTAAAGTTTCTTTACTTTATCATCTACATTAAGAGGTATTCCTTAATCCTATTTCAAGGTTAATTATTTGATTACATGGTTTGATTTGCTTCCGTTGCGTACTCGTGAATAATGATATTTAGTTATATATTCCAACAGTGGTATCACGAGCCACCCATGTGATTTTTAATTACCTAAAAATCAAAACTTGAAGGGGGGTTAAGGTTTCATATTTTTCGAATTTTTTATGTAATTATTTTGATTATTTTATTAATTAATTGGTTTAATTGTAATAAAATAATGAAATAAACAATAAATTTTTTTTTTTTTGATAAACCCCAATTCGAAAATCTGGAAATAAAAAAAAAAAAATTTTTTTTAGGAAACCCAAATTGCAAGTTTTGATTTATTGCATGATTAATGTGTTAATTGCATGCGTTTATGGATTACCTCTATTTTAATTGTTAAAAAGAAGTAATAATCATGAGTTTTACATGCAATTGATTCATGATTATTACTTAGTTATAATGATAAAATTACTTGATCACTAGGTCTTTTAGGTGGATAATTAAAATAATTAATTGTTTGACAATGTGATAATTATATATTAATGTTGCTGCTTGACACCAGTCCACTAAAACGATCATATCTTTGACTCATAGGGCTACAACTTTGTAGCTCTGTGCTAAGTCCAGTTCGGCCATCCGCTAGGCCTAAATGGGTCGTGAAGCTGCTGGATTTTTCAAATCAGCACCTTATGTGTTTATGTGATAAATTTGTTATTAAATTTTGGCTTACGCAATCAAGTTTACTTGATATATGTGGTCCTTTTCCTTGAGAAAGAGGAGCCAATCTTAAACCATAGTGGCCTAACCGAGGATGGATACCTAATTGTTACGTGTTTATATTTAGTATGTTTAGTTTTGCCCTTTAAGAAAATTGTGTGCAAAATTGTTTTTCGAAAATTAAACTTGACTAAATTACATTGAAATAATGATTTTGTTTATAAAATTGGTGCCCTAAAATCAAAAGTGTAACACCCGTCGTTTAAAAATATGGGTTTTCAAAAACTTTTCACCTAACGGTGTTAACTTGCGGAAGTAAAGACTGTAGAAGTCGAAAACCGATAGAAACATTTCGGTTTCTGCATTTATTTGGTGTTACATGCCATATCAAACAATAGTTCAAATGAAAACCCAACGGTTGCCCAACATAAAACAACCGTTCACACATCACTACATAAATTCGACATTAAATACGAAATGTAATGAATGTCTAAAGAAAGCATCGTCTAAGGGTAGCTAAGGCTCCTGCATTGCATCTACCCAAGCTCACACGTCCTGCATCTAGTTTCCATCAAGCTAAACCTGAGGGAACAACCACATTAAGAAGCAAGTGTTAGCTATAAGAATAGCTAAGTAAGATAACGCTTAATTTAAAAGCATTTGTCCAATTAAAACAATCTTCATTATTAGACAAGTTTTATTAGGCACAACACACATCACACGTTCACACATATACTGCATTTCAACTTCGTTTCAATTAGGATAATCATCCTAAATGTGCCTATCCTGCATTAGTTCACACATTGTCACACGTATCTTCGTTAACTGCATATAAGTGTGCCCTGCATCACACCCGACTGGATGATTAGTCAAAAGACTACTCATCTTACGTCGTTAAGGAATGGCAAGCCAATCCTTGAGTAATCCGTATATGTAGGTTGGTCAAACCCCTCGTATTACTCGCCCTGCGTTATAGAGACCACGTTGCGAGGAGCCACCCAAGCAACAACTGCATCTACGCACTTGCCCGGCTAAGGCTAGTACGGGTTAAGCTTAACACTTTTCACTGCATCTGTTTTATGAGCTCAATTTCACACATATAGATTGGGTCCCTGCATTCCCAAACATTCACACACATATAGTCTAGGTAACACACATTCCTAGACATTCACACACTTTAACTTCATTACGTTTGGATCCTTAAACGTGCAAGTGACATAGCAACCTAGCAAGTCTAGTGAACTAGGCGTACAGGTCGCATGCATATCACACATCAACTTCATTTCTATATATCATACATATCAAGATACTTCATTAAACTACATCAACTGCATAACTACATATTACATTAAGCAATACTGCATTACACTACAATAGGGACTGCATCTCAGGTCTCATGGTCAACTGCATAACCCATAATACCTCCCAAGTAACCCATATGCCCACATGCAATAATAAGGTACCGAATGGAAGTGTTTACGATTTGAAACCAGCTTTTAGTTGATCCCCCAGCGTGTCAGAGTAGTGTATCTTACCTGGTAGCAGTGTACGCGTGCAACCAAATAGCTAATAGTGCTTATCAGTAATCCCCGACACCTATCGTACATTAACATATAAAGTATAAGTCATTTAGGACCTTAAATGGACCCTCGTACGAACTTAAGACTGACTACGTAAAATTCCAGAATTACACCTTACGAAGATAACCTTCGTACGAACTTAAACTTCGTTCGATCTACTTTACGAAAATAGCTTCTTTACGAATTTAGTTGATCTGCTGAAGATAACCCAAAAATCATTCATACGAAGTTAATCTTCGTACGAACATAAACTTCGTTTTCTACTTTACGAAAATGATTATAACTTGCGAAGATGATCTCTGAACGAATTTATATAACCAACGAAGATAGTTTACGAAATTAATCCTCTTTACGAACTTAATCTCAAAATCCTTTTTACGAAGTTATCTACTCCTAACGAAGATAGCTCCAAACGAAGTCTATCTTCGTTCCGACGAACTTAGGCTCAGTTTTACTTCAAACGAACTTAAAATTCGTTTTCCAAACGAATTTAGATCCCACAAAACGAACTTAAAGTTCGTTGGACAACACTTGAACCCAGAAAACGAATTTAAGATCCAATTTCGACCAGAATTCACAAAACGGCTTCGTCCTTCAATTTTCCAGAAATCATTCGATTTAGGCTTCACCCAAAACATGTTTTCGACATAATTAAACATATTTTGATCATCAAGATCGACTTTGGACTCGTTTAACTCCGTTTAGCACGTTAATTGACCAAAACACCATCTAAGCCCTAATTACTTGCATAATCCCATCTTAATCAGATTTGTTTCATAATTAACCAACCCCTAAACCTGAAAATACAACCAACGATTCAATGATTACCTGCTTGCTAGATGGCTGATCGATTCCAACACCAAAATACCCAACCGTTAGACCCAAAAACTAGATTAATTGCTTTAGAAATCAAGAAAAGATTAGAGAGACTTTGTGTGTGAGTTATTAATTGCTAATGGCTGCTAAATCAGCCCTAATTACACACATCAAATCCTTAAACCCGTTTTTAGATTTCAACCTATGTCAAAATCAGTCCCTGGACTTCTAAACCCTTCATTATTGGCCACAAACTGCATTATTGACCATATACAACATTAGTCCTTCATTAAAAGGCACTACATAGCCTTTAAGCGACATTAATCACACTTTTATTCGTCATTAAAATTTAGGCTTTTAAACCTAACTACTTTATTTACGTTAACCACACATAACTACATTCAAATATTAAGTAAAGACTTAACGACACCCCAAATTGACTTAACGGCATTAGTCAAACGTTAAATAAAAGTTCGGGATGTTACAAAAAGATACACCGGCTCACCCATTTGAACAAACTCTAAGAGAGGTATAAGTCGGAGTGCGTTAGCCTCCTAAAAGAGCGGGTTTTTAATTGCGTCCATCGCAAACCTTTGCCCTTGCGCTTCTTTGTGCGTTCAAATGGAGCTACCGAGCTCTTTTGTATTTAAAGGCAATAAAAATGAGTTTTATAAACATATTATGTTTAGAAGATATGCATGAATCTTCAAACATAACGTTTTGATCACACATCAAATTGATTGACCCAATAAACTTAAGTCATTGCCATCCAACTTGTAAATGACACTTGTGGCTGTTGTTTTACTCACTGGTACACAGTGGTGATATGGCAGTTGCATGGCAAATCCCACTCACTGGTACACAGTGGTGGACAAATTTGCGCGCTCTTGGTTGGACGACTTAAAGCGAGTTAAGCGGTGAGACCTTAACCCGTGGCAAAAGATGGGACAAAACATGACTACAAATCACTTGATGAATCAAATGTAATTTGTAGGTCCCATTTTTACTAGGAATTGCACATGTAATGCAATTACTGCTCGTCACTTACCTTTTGAGTACAATCATTTCTAGCAGATCAACTGATGAAATGAGTGTATGTCAATTAAATCCTAGCCTTAATGAAATTAATTGTTTATTTATAAACATTGGGTAATTGATTTCTTAAGGATTTATTATCGAAAATACTGATTTTTGAACTTAATCTGTTTTGTAGATGGCAATGAATCCTCCTACAAACACCAATGCTTTTCAGCAAATGTTTGAAAGAGAAAAGCTTAATGGATCAAATTTCAATGACTGGTATCGTCAACTGAGAATTGTTCTAAGAGTTGAAGAATGCATGGATGTCATTGAAAGGCAATGGCCAACCGAACCAGGTGCTGAATCAACAGCAGCTGAAAGAACTGAATATAGAGTTCAATACACTAGATTCAATGAAGTTTGTTGTTTGATGCTTGCGAGCATGTCTCCCGAGCTTCAGAAACAATTCGAGAAATACACTCCATATGATATGATCAGAGAACTTAGATCCTTGTATGAAAAACAAGCTGGAGTGGAACTATTCGACTTAGTCGTGGAACTCCATGACATGAAACTTGAATCTGGAAAATCGGTTAGCAGTCATGTGCTCAAGATGAAGAGCATTTTTGACAAATTAGATTCGATGGAGTACGCTTATCATAAAGAGGTAAAAGTTGGCATGATTCTCAAATCCCTTACTAAGGAATTTGAGGGCTTTGTGCAAAACTATACCATGCACTCTATGAAAAAGAGCGTCACTGAACTTCATGCTATGCTCATTGAATATGAGAAAACGATTCCAAAGAAGGCCAATGACCCAAATGTTCTTATGATAAAGGGGGGTCGGATCCAGAAAGGTAAGAAATCGCACCAAGCTAAAGGCAAGTTTGATGGTAAGGGCAAGGGTAAGCAAGCTGCTAATTCCCCCAAACCAAAGAAAACCCCTCCGGCTAAAAAAGAGCATCCGGCAAAAGACCAGACCTGTCATCATTGTAATGAAGTCGGGCACTGGAAGAGGAACTGTCCCAAGTATCTTGCCGAGTTGAATGTGAAGAAGAAGCAAGCTAGCAGTGCTAGTGCTTCAGGTATCTTCACTATTGAATTATTTTCCTTTACTAAGCGTAAATCATGGGTTTATGACACTGGCTGTGGAACTCATATCTGCAATGAATTACAGGCACTTAGGAAAAGGAGGAAGCTGAAGCCCGGAGCTTTGCAGCTGTTCGTGGGCAATGGTCTACCAGCACCTGTTGAAGCTATTGAAGAATATCATTTAGTTCTTCCTTCCGGTTTAATTATTGTTTTAGACAATTGTCATTATGCGCCATCTATTACTAGAGGTGTAGTTTCAGTTTCAGTGTTAAAACACAACGGATTCATTAATGTTTTTATGATAATGGTATCTCAGTTTCTAAAAATAATGTTCATTATTTTGATGCTATTGATAATAATGGTAATTTATGAAATTGATATGCGTGGTTGTGATTCACTAAATGATAATTCAATGTATAATATTAGCAAAAGAGCCAAGACTAACTTGGACTCTACCTATCTTTGGTGTGACAACCGCCAAAAATTTCAGGTTGATTAATTTACTATTACGTGTACTATTTAAATTTTTGTTGATCAAACAATATGAACAAACATTTTATGGCATAATAAACTGAACAAATATTTTTTGATAAATTATGGATAACTATTGCCAAGAACTCAAATAGTTATTTGAGAGTTGTTTGGAAATACTTTTCCATACTTATACTAACAATAACCGTATTTATGAATAGTACCGTATTCGTGAATAGTAACCGTATACATGAATAGTATCGTATCCGTGAATAGTAATCGTATCTAGAAATTGTATTTATGAATAGTAATCGTATCTAGAAATTGTATTTATGAATAGTGAACGTGAATAGTGACTGTGAATAATAACGGTAAATAGTAAAAAGTAAATTTTAAATAGTAAAGGTAAAAGTAAATTGTAAATAGTAAAGGTAAAAGTAAATTGTAAATAGTAAAAAGTAAATTGTAAATAGTAAAGGTAGAAAGTAAATTGTAAAAAGGGTAATAAAATAAAATAATATAAAGGTGGGACCCACGTCAAATAATTTAAACTCAACGTTGAATCTGATTTCCGAATAAATTCAAAAGTGAATAGTGCTGAATAGTAAACATCGCTTTCATACTTTATTCTTATAATATAAACGTCCAAAACCGCTCACAGGGGTTAGTTGAGTAAACATTATTAAAATGAAAGTTGTAGATCTTAATTTTCTGATCTTATAGAAACTTGAATTTTCTCAATAGGAGCCCGTATGCATAATTTAGGATTAAAACAATGTATAAATATATACTACTAGTATAAAAGAAATCTATCATTAGAAACGTCCAAGAGGTAGTGGGAAACACACTTTTATCTACTTTATAATTTAAAATTTATAAATTATAGATCACGGGTCTAATTTGCTAAGTGTATGGACAAAAAGAATACTATATATATACATATCCCTTATTCATGATTAACTCTATAATATAATAATAATAATAAAATCTAATTAGGTGACTACCTTTGTTGAATTATTTCGTTGAACGACATTCTTGAATATTTTCTTAATAGGCGGGTTATGATATGATTAAAATATTCAAAAATAAACGATTTCGTTTATTATAAATAGCCACCATATTAAGCCTTAATCCTTACACCATCACATTTTCTCTTTCAAATTCTCTTTTGCTTAATCAACAATACTCATTTCGTGAACGAGATCATTTATACTGCATCATTAAGGTGAGTCTTCATACTCCCCTTTTCAATTATTTATACATTTATTTGGGGACTGAGATACATGCAATAAAACTACTTGTTATACTTATATGTATATTTTCAAAGTTATATACTTATATGTATATTTACAAAGTTATATATATATTATATATATTTTGTAACTCCACTTTATTTATTTTACCTTCGGGGTAAAATACAAACTCTTTACTGTTATGATGAACACAAGTATTCCAGAAATGTATATATGATTGATTCTAAGTTGCTCTGTTCACTCAAAGTCCTCACTATCATGAACGATTAATTATGGAAACATAAACGTGGGTATATTGAATAGTACTATTGGGGTAGGCACCCCCATTCGTGTTGGTCATACCAACTGGATACGGATGCATTATATTTGGAAAGCTTAGGGTACCCTGAACAAGGTACCTACTCTGGAGGCAAATAAACACACACTTGTCTAGTTTTGGTTCATGAGCTTAGAACTTGATGTATACAGTATCTACTCTTATATTCTATTTGATCCATTGTGTGATCAAATAGTTACTTTAAATCTTGTGGTTCATACTCTATATTTTAATTAAAACATATGATACTCTTTGCTGATATTGTATCATAACTATTTGACATTGCGGTAAGGCAATGGTCACACTGAACTCTGGCATTTTGTGAAACTATATTTTCTATATGAAAAACTTATGGAACTCACCAACTTTATGTTGACGTATTTTAGCATGTATTCTCGGGTAACTAGACGATACTCTATACATGGGACATTTTTCCGCTGCATACAACATACTGGACCATGGCCTACCCTCAGACTCTAGTAAAGACAAGTCAATTTGCTAAAGTCTCTGTCTACTGTTTAATATGGTTTAATATTAAATAAATGTTTTCAAGAATAATATCTTTCATAAATTGTAATATAAATTTGTGAACAATGCTTTTATATAAATGTATTTTAAAACGACAACGTTTTGTGTCGTTCAGTATATCTTGTGTTGTGAATCCATGTACGTCATGCCCCGTCTAGGGCGGGTGTGATATTTGGCACTGTCGTCTTGCACACATTGGCAAAAATCGCATTGAAAGACTCCAACGTGAGGGGATCTTACAATTAAATGATGAATCGTTTGATAAATGCGAGTCATGTGTTTCCGGCAAAATGACTAGAAAACCTTTTCTGCATAAACCGGAGAGGGCTAAAGATCTTCTTGGACTCATTCATACCGATGTTTGCGGTCCATTTAGACATGTGTCAAGAAAAGGAGCTAGCTACTTCATAACGTTTACGGATGATTTCAGTCGTTATGGTTATGTTTACTTGCTTAAACATAAACATTAAGTGTTTGAAACATTCAAAGAGTTTAAAAATGAAGTAGAAAATCAACTCGGCAAAACCATCAAGATTCTTCGTTCAGATCGAGGTGGTGAATACTTAAGCCAAGAGTTTAAGGATTATTTGAAAGCGTGTGGAATTGTCCAACAGATTACTCCTCCATACACTCCTCAACATAATGGAGTGTCTGAAAGGAGAAATCGAACCTTGCTAGATATGGTAAGATCTATGATGAACCTTACAACTCTCGCAATTTTGTTTTGGGATTATGCTCTAGAGACTGCTGTACGCATTCTCAATATGGTTCTAACAAAGAAGGTTGACAAGACACCATATGAATTATGGCATGGAGATATCCCTAATCTGTCTTACTTAAGAGTCTGGGGATGTGAGGCACTTGTGAAGCGCGATACGCCTGACAAACTTGGACCAAGAACTACTAAGTGCATCTTTGTCGGATACCCTAAGGAAACGATGGGTTACGACTTCTATGATCCTGTCAAAAACACTGTTCGCGTTGCTCGATATGCTGAATTCTTTGAAAAGAACTTAGCTCAACCGAACAGTGGGAGGTTGTAGAACTTGATGAGACTCAAGAAGAAGATGTGTCACCTTCTGAAGCTCCCATCAATCATCAACTTGGGGGGGAAATGTTCAAAGTGATGAACCTCAAGTCGATGATGATGAAGCGATTCCACTTCGTAGGTCCGTAAGGACAAGACGTCCTACTGACAGATTATGTCTGATGGTAGAAGAAAACGTTTTAGGAGATCTCGATGAGCCTCCAAATTTCAAAGCTGCATTATCAGATCCGGAATCTAACAAATGGCTTGAAGCTACGAAGGTGGAAATAAAATCCATGAAAGACAATCAAGTCTGGAGCTTGGTTGATCTTCCACAAAATGCTCAAATTGTTGGGTGTAAGTGGATCTTCAAGAAGAAGACGGACATGGATGGAAATGTACACACCTATAAAGCTCGTCTCGTGGCGAAAGGTTATACTCAACGTTTCGGTGTTGACTATGATGAGACCTTTTCTCCAGTTGCGGACATTAGAGCTATTAGGATTCTCTTAGCCATAGTTGCGTACTATGACTTTGAGATATGGCAAATGGATGTTAAGACTGCCTTCTTAAATGGTTACTTGGATGAAGAAGTCTATATGGATCAACCTGAAGGTTTTATTGTTCCAAAACATCCCAACAAAGTATGCAAGCTTCAAAGGTCTATTTATGGACTAAAGCAAGCATCAAGAAGTTGGAATAAGCGGTTTGATGAAGAAATCAAAAAGTTTGGTTTCGTTCAAAATCCCGATGAGCCATGTGTATATCGCAAAGCTAGTGGGAGTAATGTTACTTTCCTTGTCTTATATGTTGATGACATATTGATCATAGGAAAACACATTCCAATGTTGCAAGATGTTAAATCCCATCTTGGAAAGTGTTTTGCTATGAAAGATTTAGGAAAAGCGGCATTCATTCTTGGAATCAAGATCTACCGAGATAGATCAAAGCGATTAATTGGACTAAGTCAAAGTGCTTATATTGATAAGATCTTGAAACGATTCAAGATGGAGAATTATAAGCGTGGGTTTACACCTATGCAAGAAGGACTTAATGAGGTGGAGCGTATGCGAAGAATCCCTTATGCTTCGGCTGTGGGATCTATTATGTATGCGGTTAGATGCACTAGACCCGATGTGGCGTTTGCGCAAAACATCGTTAGCCGATATCAACAGAATCCAGGTGAAAGTCACTGGACTGCTGTTAAGAGCATTCTGAAGTACCTACGGGCTACTAAAGATATGTTTTTGGTGTATGGAGGAATCCAGACTTAGAGCTCAAAGTGACCGGATACTGTGATGCTGGATTTCAAACTGATAGAGATGACACGAAGTCTCAGTCAGGATTCTTCTTCGTTCTTAACGGAGGTGCTGTGGATTGGAAAAGCAAGAAGCAAACCACAGTTGCCATGTCTGCAACATAGTCTGAGTACATTGCCGCTTCAGAAGCCGCAATGGAAGCAGTCTGGATAAGGAAGTTCATTAGCGGGCTTGACGTGATTCCCTCGAGTGACTTACCCACTGATATGTACTGTGATAACACTGGTTCATTAATCATTGCCAACGAGCCCGGAGCTCAGAAAGGTGCCAGACATTATGCTAGAAGATATCACTATGTTCGTGAGCAGATCGAACTAGGAGAGATAAAATTACTCAAAGTTCACACATATTTTAACTTAGCTGATCCTTTCACAAAAGCTTTGGCTAGGCCCAAGCTTGAAAGGCATGCCGAGGGCATAGGACTTAAATTAGCTAGTTATTTCATGTAAATCTGTTGTTTCGGTATTTGGATAAGGGATGTTAAACAATTTATATTTTTCATAATGAAATAAAGTACTTGATATGTTTGATTTCATTTAATATTAATTGTATCATATATTTGCATGTTTAATCCTTGAATATTTTATTAAATATTCTAAATTGTCCATTGTCGATTAATTATATGGGAATATAATTAAACTAAGACGAATCTGAGCGATTGATTATATTCTTTGAATATATAATGGCTGGTCCCACCAAACTCACATGGTATCCATATGTTGCATATCGGACTACCCCACTAACGAATTTATCACTTTATGGATCGGCGTCATTAAGTGAAATTCGTAAATGGTTACTTTATTGATCCTTTGACTTGAGATACAAACAGGTCAGCATGTATGGATTGCACTTACTAGATATAGTTCTAACTCTCCTGAATAAGGGAGTACATAAAGGGCTATTTTCAGAAAGTGTAGTGAAGTATGATGACTGACACGTGTAGTCAATACAGGATTTGTTCCTCCAACTAATAGTTGCAGAATGATTCCATTGGGCCCCTCATTGGGACTATTTAAGATGTTTACATGGCCATGTCCAAATGAATCTAGATGTGTCTGGATTATGTTTGGTAATCTTAAGTAGTGATGAAATGAGAAACAGAATCGTTAAATCATGAAATGACATTGATCCATATTCATGTTTAACACGGTATCTGAACAAAGGGATAATAAATGCCTCAACCATTTTAAATATACTTTAAGAAACTATACTTAAATATTTCTGGGAGCATTGGCGTGTTGCTAGACGCTAACCAATGTTATTACCTTCATTTGTTACGAGCTCAAGTGGGAGCTGTTAGTATGTGATCACGTAAAATGAACGTATGTCCGAAAATGATTTGAGCTTACGGGGTCACACGTCTCGATTCAAATATAGTTAATATTAATTGATTTATTAGTTAATATGGATCACGAATAAGTTAACGAACGGTCGTTAATATTTAACGGTTACTAGCTAACGGTCGTTAAAGTAAGGAGATAATTGTAATTAAAACGATTAGGGAAGGTTCTAGAAAAGCATATAGGGGGCCGACCTCCCTACTAGGTTTCCTAGTGAAACCCTAAACTTGATGGCCAAGTTTAATCCTACCTATAAATACTAAAGGTAGCCTTATGGTTTTCTACAACAAACTACAAAGTTATAACTCCTAAAACCTTTTATCTCCTTCTCTCCTCTCATTCTTTTGGACGGCCAAACCAAGGGAAAACCCTCTGGGTTTTTGGTTTTCGGTTTTGAAGAAGGAGATCAAGCCAAAGGTTGCTCGGTTCGTGATCAAATGCTAGCACACCTATATCGGTGGATCGTGTGTGCAATCGTAGAGGGATTTACTTCAAATCCTTTTAAAGTTTGTTTACTTTATCAACATTAAGAGGTATTCCTTAATCCTATTTCAAGGTTAATTATTTGATTACATGGTTTGATTTGTTTTCGTTGCGTACCCGTGAATAATGATATTTAGTTATATATTCCAACAATTATGATAAATTTGATAATACGTTATGAATATGTATAATGATGTTTATTTCGTTTATACATTTACTATTCATAACAGATATGACAAATTTAGTAAGCATATTCCCAGGAGACAAAAGATACACAAATGCAAGATGCGTCATTGTCTATTACTTAGCCAGGTGGTAGTGATATATGGTTTTGTGAGAGTGACCGGCCCTATGAATGAATTGATGATGAATTAAGGTGAATTCCCCGAACAAAGGCAAAAGAACCTAAAACACACTAGTATTATATAGAGGCACATGATGATTCCTACACTACAACACACATAGAGCACTTCAATGAAAATTTGTGGGGTTCACTAACCAACAACCCACGTGAGCTTTTACTCCAAATAATCTAGAGCCGCATGATTTTCATGTTCATAACTTATCCCTTTATCGCTTTGAAGCATATAGGTTCAAATAGTTATATATATAAGTTGACATATGTTATGTTAAGAGTTAAAAAGCATTACTACTGTACGTATGTCTTTTTATGATGTTCATATTAATTATAAAAAATTGATTGTATACATAAATGTGTTGTTATGGATATTGTGTTATTTTACATCCATAGAATTGTTAAACTTGTCCATTGAATTGAAGACAAATAAAGAAAAGACATTAGAGGTGGCCCGGATGCATATTCGAAATTTTTCATAACACTCGAAAAGGTTTCATTCATATAGAAATATATGAGATTCTACTACCTCGTCCTTACTATTTATAATTGCTAACCCAGGTTTGTCATTCGAAGTGTTTTTCGCCATATTCTGACCAACTATAGTAGCGAATATTCTATTCTATTGTTTCTGTTATTCTAGATACTATGCCTATTAGTTGTTTAGACGTTGTCGTATACACAATACAACACACTAATTACTTGAAATATTAATATTTATATACAATTTACTTTTTTCCTACATAAAAAATTTAATAGGGAAAACTCATTTGTTTACCGTTTAGAGATATAAATTAGCCCACAGTGATAAACAGTTTGCTAGTCTCACGTCCTAAATGGAGGGGTTGGTCGTTCAGTTTTTTTCTCAAGAAAGAGAGACTCACCAATAACTTATCATATATTAGCTATAGTTGTCATAAAATTAACGGTGATTTGATAGATACTAATAATATTAGTATCCTGTTTACACTTGGGGGTGCTTGGTTCAAAAAGGAATGGAAATAGGAAAGGCAAAGGTAATACTAAGGAATGCAATGGGTATTAATATTATTATTATCAATTATATCAATACATATTATTAGGATATGGATTATAAAAAAACCGTTTATATATTATAATAATAATATTTGGATTAAATTTAATAACTACATCATGTGTCGCAATTTTGATAACGAGAATTATGGTATATGAGGTAGTGGGGGGAAGCATGTGGGTAATGATAGTTATTACCCTCAATTTACTCTATAATGACTCATTATCTATTTTTGGTATTGATTAACCCCTATTTTATCAACCAGGCATAACTTTTTATTATCATATCCATTGCCCACCCCTAAATACATCCAACCAACTTTTAGACACCTTAAAATTACTCTTATAACGTTACTATTTATGTTTGTAAACATTTTAAACATATACATTTTTAGAAGCAACTGAAAGATGAGAAGAAATACAGGAAGCACATGGTATAGTATTAAAAGGTCCATGAATATCACTACCCACATCTCTGACTATGGAAACTTGGATTTACAGACAATACATAAATGCTTCACTATCTTTTCTTTGCTAAAAAACACATCTATCCTATTGATATACATCTCTACGTTTATACAATTATTATCTTAATTACAAGGTGAAGTATGAGTTTCTTATAGCTTTATAGTGAGCTACCAATTCTCTCTCTTTTTTTTCTTTTTTTTTTTTCTATATCAAAGTTATCAAGTCTAGGTGTTTCGAGCTTGGGATCTTGTAAAATTGGTGTGAAGGGCGTAGCGAGCTAGACTTGTTTATGCATAGAGAATGCGATAATGTATTTGTTTCGTTGATTTTTTAGAGACAAAAATTCGTCACTTGAGTGAGTTGTGACATTTGGTTTAATACTCTGCTACAAGTTCATGACTACAACTATTATATCAATTATGTCAAAATCCAACTGTTCAAGGCTTCAAGCATATATACATTTACACTAAATTAATTAAATTATAAGATACATATAAGTTATTGTTCAACAAAACCATCTTTTCTTTTGGATATATATATATATATAGCTCCACTCCGGATTGTGAAATATGATTGTGGAATAAGGTAACAGTCAATCACAATTGCCAATTGGAAAATGTCATATCAAATAATCAACTATATCTTTATAAAATGCCTATATGCTCTCATGGTTTTATGACAAAAGAAAAGAAAAAGTAGTAGAGGCAGGCATATATAAAGATGATGAATTTAAACTGGTAAGGTTTTACTTTCCTTAAATGTGTGTTCCTTAAATTATCAAAAGACATCCATTATCTTAAAACAAGTAATATAAATTCATGATGGCTACTTTAAAAGATTCATAAACAAATAACCATCAATAACTTATCAACAATTCTAAAAATCAATAACACTTCAACATAATCAATTCACTATTATTTTAGAGTTATTTTTATTTATTATTATCTGCGTCTTCAACGAAAGAAAACCAAATTTCATATCAGAGCGGATTTGACATAGTCAATACGTTTCTTGATCATATGTTGTTGCGTTCTGTTTTGAACAATTTCTGTTTCTATCTTATATGTATATATATATACACACTATATATCATACATAACCTTTGCTATAGATATGGACACCATGGTAACAAATATGTATCGAATGAAAAATAACAAATAAAAGAAGAGACGGTATTTGAACAATGACGTACTTGAATGAAAAGTAAAAAAAAAAAAGTGAAAAACATAGACATAAAAATATAGAAAAAGAAAAAAAAAAAACTTGACAGAATTAACAAAGTATTGAATATCATGAGTTGGGTGACGGCCGATTATTCAAACTGAGGTGACCTAAAATTCCGGCGCCGGCAGTTGAACTAGAGCCACCAGATAAAAGTTCAACAAGGGCCGCCATGGCTTTAACTTGCATCTCAAGTGCAGGTATATAATCAGTAGCTTCTTCTAATACAACCGGCAATGACTGTTTCTTGCAACCGGGTACCAACCCACCAAGAACACGTGCCTTCCTTTGTATAGACGGTAAATTCTTTGTTTTCAATCTTAATATACTCACTTTCGGTTTCTTTAACCGGCTATTCCCGGTTGCACTTGCTGCTATCAAACCTCTCTGTCTTTTGTTTTTCTTAATAAATTTGAGCTTGAGTTTGTTTTTAAGTATAGCACGACTCCATCGTGTTCGGCCTTTAGCCGTTACGGCTAGCATTCGGTCTGCGGCTTCACGAATCATAGCTCGGTCTTGGCTCGGATGATGTTTGACATTATTATTATTATTATTGTTATTATTATTATTATTATTATTATTATTATTATTATTATTATTATTATTATTATTATTATTATTATTATTATTATTATTATTATTATTATTATTATTATTATTATTATTATTATTATTATTATTATTATTATTATTATTATTATTATTATTATTATTATTATTATTATTATTATTATTATTATTATTATTATTATTATTATTATTATTATTATTATTATTATTATTATTATTATTATTATTATTATTATTATTATTATTATTATTATTATTATTATTATTATTATTATTATTATTATTATTATTATTATTATTATTATTATTATTATTATTATTATTATTATTATTATTATTATTATTATTATTATTATTATTATTATTATTATTATTATTATTATTATTATTATTATTATTATTATTATTATTATTATTATTATTATTATTATTATTATTATTATTATTATTATTATTATTATTATTATTATTATTATTATTATTATTATTATTATTATTATTATTATTATTATTATTATTATTATTATTATTATTATTATTATTATTATTATTATTATTATTATTATTATTATTATTATTATTATTATTATTATTATTATTATTATTATTATTATTATTATTATTATTATTATTATTATTATTATTATTATTATTATTATTATTATTATTATTATTATTATTATTATTATTATTATTATTATTATTATTATTATTATTATTATTATTATTATTATTATTATTATTATTATTATTATTATTATTATTATTATTATTATTATTATTATTATTATTATTATTATTATTATTATTATTATTATTATTATTATTATTATTATTATTATTATTATTATTATTATTATTATTATTATTATTATTATTATTATTATTATTATTATTATTATTATTATTATTATTATTATTATTATTATTATTATTATTATTATTATTATTATTATTATTATTATTATTATTATTATTATTATTATTATTATTATTATTATTATTATTATTATTATTATTATTATTATTATTATTATTATTATTATTATTATTATTATTATTATTATTATTATTATTATTATTATTATTATTATTATTATTATTATTATTATTATTATTATTATTATTATTATTATTATTATTATTATTATTATTATTATTATTATTATTATTATTATTATTATTATTATTATTATTATTATTATTATTATTATTATTATTATTATTATTATTATTATTATTATTATTATTATTATTATTATTATTATTATTATTATTATTATTATTATTATTATTATTATTATTATTATTATTATTATTATTATTATTATTATTATTATTATTATTATTATTATTATTATTATTATTATTATTATTATTATTATTATTATTATTATTATTATTATTATTATTATTATTATTATTATTATTATTATTATTATTATTATTATTATTATTATTATTATTATTATTATTATTATTATTATTATTATTATTATTATTATTATTATTATTATTATTATTATTATTATTATTATTATTATTATTATTATTATTATTATTATTATTATTATTATTATTATTATTATTATTATTATTATTATTATTATTATTATTATTATTATTATTATTATTATTATTATTATTATTATTATTATTATTATTATTATTATTATTATTATTATTATTATTATTATTATTATTATTATTATTATTATTATTATTATTATTATTATTATTATTATTATTATTATTATTATTATTATTATTATTATTATTATTATTATTATTATTATTATTATTATTATTATTATTATTATTATTATTATTATTATTATTATTATTATTATTATTATTATTATTATTATTATTATTATTATTATTATTATTATTATTATTATTATTATTATTATTATTATTATTATTATTATTATTATTATTATTATTATTATTATTATTATTATTATTATTATTATTATTATTATTATTATTATTATTATTATTATTATTATTATTATTATTATTATTATTATTATTATTATTATTATTATTATTATTATTATTATTATTATTATTATTATTATTATTATTATTATTATTATTATTATTATTATTATTATTATTATTATTATTATTATTATTATTATTATTGGATATACAAATGGGTAGGATGTATGAATGTGTGATATGTATGTATATATGTAAATACAAATAAAAATATACCAATTGGGAGTGGGGGTGGGGGTGGGGTGGTGGGATATAAAGGAAGGAGAGTAGGAATCACATGGGAGCACGCCTTGGCCAGTTCTTTTAAATCCTTTCATTTTGAATATATTTTTTCTGTTTTTGCCCCCTCCATGTTCGTTGCTTTACAATATGGGCCCCTTTTGTTTTTTGGATTTTTATATTGGAGTAGTGGTGGCATGGGCCCCAGTAACCATTAGGTAGCCTAAACCTCGTGGGCTCCTGGCCTTCTTCCGTTTACCTCTCCCGCCTAATGGCCATTATCTTTTTATAAGCATCCATCAATTATTGATGTTTCGTTGTTTTTAGTTTTTAATCATGCTCTTGCTAATAATAAAAAAGATGTTTATTAATTATTGATGACGTACGCCCTCCGGCACACGTTACGGACATCATCATTAGCTGCGGCATTACTCATTAATCCGGAGTTAATTGTACCTAGACCCAGTGACGTCCATGCTCGTACACTGCAGAAACGTACTGAACGTCAACTAAAGAGACAAAGTTTGTTACACTAGACGACGCACCGAATAACGGCCTCCTGCCATCAAGACGTCATACACCAAGGACCACTCCTCCTTGGTGCCTATAAATAGCAGGCCTCTGTCTCAGACCAAACCAACTCAATTCATGTACCACACACACACACATTCATATACTTGGTAGCGTGGAAGTTGATCATACCTCCACACCAACTGGGAACCGCTAGCAAGTCTTCGATAAATCCAATCACGTTCTAAGCAAGATTAAAACCCCTGAAATTAAGTATAAACATAACATAGTTAGGCCCGTGTAAATTTATGCTTAAACAAGTGGCGTCATCCGTACTCTACTAACTGATCTTGCGACGAACAAATGACGGAGGAGAACCAGAGGTCACCTCCAGGATTTTCAAGAAACAATGAAAAACAGTCCGAAACAATCGAGCCGTTACTTAGAGAATGCCTACGGCGCATGAATATGCGTAGTGTGCAAACTCGGACTAGATTATGACGACTGGAGTGAAGACGTAGATGAAGAAATTGAGGCAGAAACACCACCTCAGCGAAACCCAGCGCAGGAAGCGGGTGGCCGGGTACGGTTCAGTGAAACAGTGACCGGAGGAGCACCTCCGACTAGCAACACAACAACAACGCAAGCTCCGGCCACTAACCTACCACCGCTTGCCGCGCAGCAGGTTAATCAACAAGGTCAAACATACAACCCAGCGTACAACGGCTACGGGTACACGTACATACCGCAGCCCACACCGGTACCACCAATGGGTTACGGCCAGCAGTATTTTCCAAATGGCTTCCCGCAGCAGCATCAATACTTTGTACCACAAAATAGCCCATACTTTACTCCACAGCCGGGTTTCACTCCGGTACAACCTCCTCGATTCAATAGTCAACAACCCAATCAGCAAGCAAGTAACACCGGATTACCTCCGGAAGCGGACATGGTCGTTCAGACAGAACCCGGTCCCTTTGTCCAGTGGATTGAAGACTACCCATTGCCGGAAGGTGGACTCCCGAAGGGGATGGAGATGTATGACGGAAAGGATGATCCGGACAATCATTTGAAACATTTTAATGGCATGATCCGAATGCAGAAGTGGAAGGTTCCGGTAGCATGCCATATGTTTGCTCTGACATTAAAAGACACGGCAAGAGCATGGCTAGACAGCCTACCAGTCGGAAGTGTAACTAATTTTGAAGATCTGAAGACAAAATTCAGATCCCATTTCAGTCAACAACGGAAGTACAAAAAGATACATTTGGAGGCTCACAATATCAAAAGGAAGGAGAACGAAAGTGTCCGGCAGTACATCGCTAGATACACAGATGAGACCTCTCTGATAAGAGGTTTAAGTGAAAATCAAAGAGTCTCAGGCTTCATACATGGTTTAAAATACAAAGCGTTGGTAGAATTCCTCTCCATGGACCTGCCCGAAACTTACACGGCAGCTACAGACAAAGCACACATATTTCTGACAGCCCAAGAGACAAGTGGGAATGTAGGGTATGCCGGATGTGCAGACGGAAGGGAACGACATTGGGGCAAAGACAGAAGGAACCCTCGGCAGGATAGGGGCCGTAATTCCCCCTACCCGAAGAGTGCAAATACCCCTTCCAGTAGCCACAACACTTTGCATACCCCACCTAAGCAGCACAGAGATGTTTTGTCAGCAGAAAAAACAAGAACAAGAAGTAGCATGAAGGGGAGAGACATAACCAAGTTTTGTGAATTCCATGGCACACACGGACATGACACAAATGATTGTGTTGTTTTTAAGGGAAGAATAGAAGAAGCTATGAAGACAGGCAAATTTTCTGGCCTCTTGAAAGGTTTAAGGGAACCAAGTCAAAGACAAAACAAAGGAAAGCAACAAATGAACTTACCGGAAGCAAAACCGGAACCTCTAGATGAACCAATAAATGTAATCATTGCAGAAGTAAGACACCAGGAAGACAGAATTGTGAGGCCGGAAGCATGGAGGCCGGCCGCAATAAGTTTCCCCGCAATCCAAGAGGAAGAAGCTTCCGAGGCACCCATCGTAATTAGTGCAGTCATAGCCAGCCACCCGGTGAAAAGAGTTTATCTGGACACGGGAAGTGGCTGCGAAATCATGTATGATCATTGTTTCCAAAAATTAAAATCATCACTAAAGCAGCTGAAGAAAGAATGCTCCAGCCCTCTGACAGGGTTCTCCGGGGAAAGGTCTTGGTCAGCCGGAGAAATCACCTTACCATTTACAGTTGGAGAAGGCCAAAAAGTAAGATCGGAGACACTGAACTTCGTAATAGTAAAAGCAGAATCACCATACAACATCATTCTGGGAAGAACAGCGATGCGCCGACTTGGCATCATAGCATCACCAATACATGCCATGGCAAAACTCCCAACACCTTACGGCATCGCCTGCATACGATCCGAAGCCTCCACGGCGCATCGGATCGACCTGGCCGAAGGAAAGGAGCCGGAGAGAAAAAATGAAGCAAACAAGCAAGTGAGCAGTGTCGAAGGGGCAGAAGAGAAAATCTTTATCAACGATAAGTATCCGGAACAACATGTCTTGGTCGGAAGAAATTTGCCGGAAAAGATAAAGAAGAAATTAAAAGAATTGCTGATACGAAACAATGATGTGTTTGCCTGGACTCCAGCAGACATGACAGGAGTCCCACGACAGTTAGAGATTGGAGGTGAAAAATTTGATACTCAGCACAAGCTAAACGTAATGCCGCATGTCGAACCGATAAAGCAAAAGAAACGGAGCCTAGCTCCGGACAGAAGCAAGGCAGCGAAAGAACAAGTGTCAGATTTGGTGCAAGCAGGAATCCTCAGAGAAGTAAAATACCAAAGTTGGGTGGCAAACCCAGTCATGGTTAAGAAACATGATGGTGGATGGAGAATGTGCGTGGACTTCACGGACATTAACAAAGCATGCCCCAAAGACTGTTATCCTTTACCAGAAATCGACTGGAAAGTCGAATCCCTAGTCGGATTCAAGCTAAAGTGCTTCCTAGATGCCTACAAGGGGTATCACCAAATCCAAATGTTCCCACCCGATGAAGACAAAACAGCTTTTTACACCAATGAAGGGATTTTCTGCTACAAGAAAATGCCATTTGGCCTGAAGAATGCAGGAGCAACCTACCAAAGGTTGATAGATAAAGCATTTGGAAAACAGATAGGGAGAAACTTGGAGGCATATGTAGACGACATGGTGATAAAAAGCAAGAATGGAGAAGAAATGTTGGAAGATATAGAGGAAACATTCCAGACTCTCAGGAGCATAAACATGAAGTTAAACCCAAAGAAGTGCCTGTTCGGAGCAGAGCAAGGGCAGTTCTTAGGTCATGTTGTCACTAAAGATGGGTTCCGAGCTGATCCGGACAAGATCCGCGACATACAGGACATGCAAGCTCCAAAAAGCATAAAAGAAGTCCAGAGCCTCAACGACAAGCTTGCGGCCCTCCATCATTTCTTGTCAAAATCAGCAGATAGATCTTTACCCTTTTTCAAAACCCTTAAGGGGTGTTTAGAGAAAAAAGATTTCGTATGGACAGCAGAAGCACAAGATGCATTTGAAAAGATCAAAGAATACCTATGCCAGTTGCCAATGATAACGGCACCAATCAAAGGAGAAACATTACAAATATACCTGGCAGCTGCAGAAGAAACGATCAGTGCGGTCCTAGTCGCAAACAGAGCAGAAGGACAACTTCCGGTGTATCACGTTAGCCGAGTTCTTCAAGGACCAGAGACCCGATACCCGGAAATAGAGAAGCTAGTGTTGGCACTTGTGCACGCCGCCAGAAGGCTACGGCGCTACTTCCAGGCCCACCCGATACAGGTGCTAACCGAAAAACAAATCAAACAAGTGCTGAGCAAGCCGGAAATGTCTGGAAGACTTGCAAAATGGGCCATTGAGCTAGGTGAGCACGAAATTGAGTTCCGCCCTCGGAACGCAATCAAAGGACAAGCACTCGCTGATTTTTTGGCCGAAGCTCATCACGAAAAGAAGGCAACAAAAAGGAAGTCGCCTCCGAACGAAGACCAAGCTACGGGTCAGGATGCGCCGGAGGCCGTATGGAAACTATTCACAGATGGAGCATCAAGCGCTGATGGCTCCGGCGCTGATCTGATATTGATTAGCCCCGAAGGACAAGAATTTACATATGCTTTACGCTTTAACTTCAAAGCCTCCAACAATGCATCAGAATACGAGGCACTCTTGGCCGGACTCAGAATCGCCAGACAGATGAAGGTAGAGCATATCCATGCTTGTGTTGATTCACAAATAGTTGCTTTCCAGGTAGAAGGAGCATATGAAGCCAAAGAGCCAGCAATGAAAAGATACCTGAGAAAGATTTTAGAAATAAAGCAACAGTTCAAATACTTCAAGATACAGAACCAGGGTCATCCCCGAAGATTTATAGGTCTTGGTCGAGCACCAAAAAAGGGCCCAAAGGCTAAGCGCAACAAATTTTATACATATATATATATTTTGAACAGCGAGTTTATATTATATAAGCTAATCTTTAAAAACGACGATAAATGTTATATCAATAAACATAGCAAAAGTTATTCTTCAAGAAACTAAAAAAAATGCAAAATCAAACTATTGACTTAACATATCGTATGCTAGCCGAGGATTTGAGTACTTCTCCTAGCGTTCTTCATAGAAAATTGGTTGATCAACTCTTCATAGTCTATATCATCTAAGATTTCATTCTCAATCCCTATCATCGCCAATCCGCTTAGTCTTTCTTGACCCATGGTAGATCTTAAGTAAGATTTCAGTAACTTTAGTTTCGAAAAACTCCTTTCTGCAGATGCCACTGTCACTGGAATAGTTAACAATATTCTGTTAGCAATGCTTGCATTGGGAAAATAATCAAGTTCTTTCAAATGCTGCAAAACATCAATCGAGCTGCTAAATTGACTGATGTCAAATGACCTCAACTCCATATATAGTTCATCACCATCAATATCAGATCTTTCTACAAACTTGAGTGCATTTTCAAGACGTTGACAACACAACTTATGATCTTTATCTTCGATTCCCCGTAAGTTATGTGGAAATAAAAAGCCAAATAATTTCTCATACTCCTTGAATTGTTCAAATCTAGTTTCAAGAGAACCAATGGCTTTATCAACAATATATAAGAAATAATTGACTCTAAAGTTCTCTTCTGCTGTAAATGAAACTTCTTGACTACTTGAACTCTCATCAAATTTCCTTTTCCTTTGGATCGCACGCTTTTGATGAAATATCGGATCAATACCCATTTCAATAGCAATCTCCTTAGCTTCATCAATTGCTTTAAAAACCCGTTTCTCTATAATCTTTGAAGTACCCGATCAATTTGTTTATCTCTTCAATTGCACTATCAAGATGCATATCCTTTAATTGTAACTTTTTGCTCACAACATTTACCTGGTTTAATACTTGATACCAGGTGACTATTGATACCAAAAACTCAAAGTCACAAAGTTCTTTTTCTGCTAACGAATTTGCTTCATCTGCAATTCCAGGATCAGTATCTTTTTCTCCAACTTCAAGTAAAGCTTCCCGTACATCAATAAGTTGCATTCTAATAGCCTTAACACTTTCAACACGACTCTCCCAACGAGTTTGTGACAATGACTTAAGACTCCAAGCTTTGACATTATCTTTCAAAATTTGCCACCTCTTAGTAGAATTTGAAAAGATAGTGTAAATACGTTGGATATGTCCAAAAAAACTTTTTCCTTTAGGAGTGGTGTTAGCCATATCACATAATGTAAGATTAACAGAATGACAACCACAAGGAGTGTAGAATGCTCTAGGATTTATATCTAAAAATCTCTTTTGCACTCCTTGGTGTTTTCCTTTCATGTTTGCCCCATTGTCATAACCTTGTCCACGCATATCATCAATATCAAGACCAAGAGACTTTAACTCTTCAAATGTAATATCAAACAGTCCTTTTCCGGTAGTATCATTAACATTCAAAAACCCTAGAAAAGACTCCTCAATAGTAACGGAATTAGATGAGAACTTTAAATACCTTACTATTATAGTCATCTGTTCTTGGTGACTTGAATCGGGAGTGCAGTCAAGTATGAGTGAGTAATACTTTGCTTCCTTTATCTTCTTGATAATTTCTTTTTTAATTTCTTCTCCAAGCAGAAGTATTATCTCATTTTGGATTTTGTGTCCAAGATAATGCACATGAAGTTTATCTGTTAAGATCCGTCGCACATGCTTTTTGATAACCGGGTCAAACTCTTCCAACATTTCAATGCCACCCAGGAAATTTCCATTACCTTTGCATACAAAATATATAAAGTTGAATTAGTTAATAAATAAGTATTTCATAGAAGTAAAAAAATAAATAAATTATAATTACCTTTTTGATACAACTTTTCTTGGCTTCCACGAAATGCTAAATTATGTTTAGCAAGATACTTCACTAGTGCAAAGATCCTCAAAAGGACTTGTTTCCAGTAATCTCTTTCTTTCTTGAACTGCTCGTATTGAACTTGATCGATTGTTTTGTTCAACTTCAATCTTTTACGCATATCGAACCACTTAGTCATATTTGTGAGATGATCTAGGGAAACTTCATGTTTTCGGAGAGAAGTGAAACCATGATGCCAATCTGCATATCCTTCATTAGCCAAAGCACCTCGAAGGCAAGGTAGCGAGGGAGGAAAAGTAGTAAGGGAGGGAGGAAAACAAAAAAAGAAAGGGGTAAAGAACGGGCGATAGGTAGGTGGAAGGGTCGCAAAGCCCCTGTTTTAAACACCTTACAACAAAAACAAAATATTTTATTTAGCTCTTTCGAATAAATGAGCCACTCTCTATCACACTTCTCCATGTTTGATAAAGTTCTTGTATATAAAGCAGTGGAAAATCGTCTGCCAAGTGCATCATAAGGACCATACACAATACTAGTATCTCTTTTAGGACCTTTCTCGACCAAAAGTTTAATCTGATAAGAATTTAATCCTTCCCACCTTCTTGGATCAAATATATCAATCGGGTTATGCTCTACATGCTCTTCATTTACATTAGGCTCGGCATACTCTTCTTCATTTGCTTGCTCTTCGGCCTTTTCTTCATTTATATTAGCTTCAACATGCTCTTCTTGTTCCACATCTTCTTCATTTATGTTAGTCTCAACGTGTTCTTCAACAGGTTGTCTATGGATAAATTTATCTAGAGCACCGGCTTGCGACTTTCTCATTTCTTCATCAAGTTTTCTCTTTTTACGTTTTTGACTGCCAGATGGCACTTTGGGAGGCATAATTTCTAAAAACCAAATCCAAATTTTAGGCGCTTAGTAATTTGCGATTTATCTAAATTCTAAAATTAACAATCAAATATTAAAGTTAAATAAAATAAACCTAAAGACATTAATAAAATACTCATAAGTTCAAAACTACATAAAAATTTTGATTTATAAACAACAAATCACACTATTGTTTTGTTTAATTGATACTCATAATACTATTGATATAATATTATATATATTGTTAATTGCATAAAATATTATACTGTTTTTATAATAAATATAACAAAGATAAACATTGATAGCAATTAATCATTATTTACATAAAATAAAAACAAAGTAGAAGTTCATCACTTGCAAATAAAAAGAACGGTGGGGACAAACACAATTTAGGATCACTTTGCAGCACCGCTTGAGGCTTGATTATTATGACTGCGACTTCTTTTATTTCTTCCTTTTTCGCTATAATTGAATTATATATATATATATATATATATATATATATATATATATATATATATATATATAACAATAAAAAAAATCGGGCCCCCTAAAAAACGGGCCTCGGCCCGTCGCCCACTTTGCCCACCCTATAGACCGACCCTGTACAGAACATAAGCAGGAACAAAAACAAGATAGCTGACGCTTTGAGCAAGCTAGCCTCAACCTCTTTCGCACACTTCACTAAGAAAGTGTTGGTTGAAACACTGGAAAAAAGTTCGATTGAAGAGGAGGAGGTAGTCGCCTGACAAACTTGAATCTAGATCTGTTAAGTGCATCTTCATAGGATACCCAAAGGAAACAATGGGTTACTACTTCTACTTTCCTACCGAAAACACTGTTAAGGTATCTCGATTTGCTGAGTTCCTTGAAAGGAAACTCATATCTCAAGAAGACAGTGGGAGGATTGTTGAACTTGATGAGACTCAAGAAGATGTGTCAACTTCTGAAAATACTAGCAATCATCAACTTGGGGGGGAAATGTTCAAAGAGATGAATCTCAAAGATGAACTTCAAGTTGAAGATGAAGCGATTCCACTTCGTAGGTCCTCAAGGACAATACGTGCTCGTGAAAGATTAAATCTTATGATTGAGTCTGAAGAACACGTAGTAGGAGACTTAAATGAAC
>CM067167.1:155632482-155837020 GCA_034093135.1 Erigeron breviscapus | reverse complement strand
AATTAATATTCTTTTGTTAACGACGCTAGGCGATTTATACTAATACTTTATTTATACTCATCATCGTAAACAAGTGGAACAAGTCTATTCAAAGGAGATGTATTTATATATATATTTGCATTTTCTTATAGGAACAATGGTTAAATTACAATATCTGGTAAGCACAATAAAAACAACTTTAAAAGTTAAAATAAAACCAAGTTCGTTTCCTATAAGAAGATACATTTGTAATTTTGTATGCAAGACTATTTTTGTTTCTTTAGAATGTATAAAAAATGTCCGACCTGACAAGTGTATGAGATGATTAAAAAAAAACAAAAAGAAAAGAATAGACTTTCGTTCCAAGTGATCAAATTTATTAAGTACTAGCAGGGTGCCCGCGGAATACGGCGGCGGTGGCGGCAATGCGTTGGTGACGGGTGGCGGCGGCGACTGATGGTGGGAACAACGAGTAGTGTAGGCTATTGATGTAAATGTAATTAATATAGTGGTTAGTGAAATTAGTTTAAGAGTTGAAAAACTGGCTGTGTAATTTATTTCATTAAGGGTATTTTAGGTATATTAGTGGAGACAATTAAATTAGTGAATAAAGAATAGTATTATTTAGAAGAAGAGCAAGGGGTATTGTTGTCATATTGCATAAAATAATTTCAACATTTCCATAAATAAAAGGGCCTATTTTTTTTATATGTAGGTATAGATATCTAACAAGCATACGACTAAAAACAAAAGCCACAAAGGTTATACGTTATGTCAATGCTTGAGGTTAGCGGGTAGCCAACTTTGATTAGTTAGTTTTGAAGCTAATTAACTCATCATTATTATTGGTAAATCTTTGCTTCTAAAACAAAATTGATACGTACAGTAATTAACTTGTACCTTAATTAGCGCATTACTGGTATTGTCGTATTGATAGGTATTGATTATGATAAATCAACCTAACTCATATGATTTAAAATCAATCTAATCATAAAATGATAACATGTGGAAAAAAATCAAAGGATAATATTAGAAAATATAATTAGTAGAATCCGTGTTTGGTTTTAGGTTGTTTTTAAGCATATGAGTTAGTTTGATTTATCATTTTCTCTGGTATTATCAAAGTGTAACAACTACTGCACTAAATAAAAGAAATTGAAACGTCACTTTTGTATGTTTCTAAAACTAACATAAATATAAACGAGTGATTGATTACTAAAGACATATGTATGATGCTATGAATAAAAATATGCACTTTCAGGCTCGAGCTTGAATATGATATTACGGCTTTAATTATCTAGCTTGTTGGCATTTGGGAGATTGCAGATTGCATGAGAATTCCGCCATTAAAAATACCAAGATAGAAATGATCGGTAAACAAATGTGGCAATTATATTAACAAAAGAAGCTACATGAATTGAAACTGTTTAGAGGTCTTATTAAATTTGAACACATGTATCGATATAGGATATGCTTTTAGGTTATCAGTATTGTACGTTAAACTGTTAAAGAAGTTATTTAAAATAAAATGAACGATTGTAATTTTGGTATCATTTTATGTTATAAAAAGTTTAAAATGGATCATCAAGTCTCCCAAACTCAAATGAGACAAACTGACCCATGACGTAAATGAGACAGGAAAAAAACCTAATTTTCACTGACGTGCTATAGTTCGCTTTTGTATTTGACATACATATATGCTTTTTAGTATATGTTTAGTAGTATAATTTAATCATTTTAACTAAACAGAGTTGTAAGGCTAAAAAATGGGACCTATCCGGAAGGAAGAAAAAAAAAAACAAACAGTTTGTTTTGAAAAACTAATACATGCAGGGCATGTTTAGCAGGAGCTTTTCAAGAGCTTTTGGAGAGCTTTAGCTTTTAATTTTGAACAAAAAGTTCCTATTGTGTTAAAAGTTTTGTTTGGATGCAACCAGCTTTAGTTTTTATTTGAAAGAAAAAGCTCAAAATGAAACGCTACTTGAAGTAGCGTTTCAGGAGCTTTAGCTTTTCGGTAAAGCTTTTAATCTTTAAAAGTTACACAAATATCTCTTGAAGTTGCAGCTACAGCTACCATACCAAACACTTCTAAAAAATAAAAGCTCTAGCTAACAGCTTTGCTTAAAAGCTACAGCTTCAACTAAAAGCTACAACTACAGCTACAAAATACAGCTATCAGATACAACTACTTTTACCAAACATACCCGTAATTAGACAGATTTTTGATACCAGATTATTTAAGCAAAAATAAAATAAAATTATGAATAAGGGAATATATTAGTGGAAAGGGAAATATCAGTGGTCATGATTTGCGGTCTTTATTTGGAGATTCATGATTTTATATATATATAACTAGTTATGTACCCGGGCGTTGCCCCGGGAGACATAATATTGCTTTCAGAAACTTTATACAAGCGGGAGATACATTCGTTTGTTTCTTATTTAAACGTGTGTCTGAAAATAAAATGTCGTGTACATATCTTATGATTTACATGATCAATTCTTTGAATAGTTGAAAGAATAAAAAAAGAATGTTAATCATGTAGCAACAATATGATTAATCGAAAAAAGTGTGACAAAACGGGAGAAAATAATGAAAACGCACTAAAATTATACTAATATATGTGAAATACAAAAAGAAATGGGAAGTACCATGTAAATCATTGTAGAAGTTAAAACACAAATGAACGCGGATATCATATTAAATTTGTACAATAAATTATAAGAAGTCAAAATTTAGTTAAAAATATAATCTCACGATCATCAACACCCGTTTGAGAAAAGAAACTAACTCTTTGTCAGAGAAATGGACCTGATTTGTAACCGTAATTATTACTCCCATTAAACATTCAAACAGAACTTAACGGGCGTTAGTGCTTGTTAGAGTTTTCTAGAATTTAATAACGTTAAGGACTATTATTGCAAAGAAAGTTAACGACAGGGATTATTTTTGCTGAAAAAGAAATAACGTTAAGGACTATTGTTGCAACAAATTTAACGACAGGGACTATATTTGCTAAAAAGGTGAGGCGCACGGAAATCGAGCAACGGTATTTATACTCCCTATTAAAAATTATATAATTCAAGATTTTCATATTTATTTTAATAAGATAACTATAATACATTACTAGCTTATGTCATCAATGTCCCATGATAATGGATGGGAAATGATATATCCTCCTAATAAATAGTTTAATAATTCTTTTAAAAACCTTAAAACATGACAAATGTAATCCACTTATTCTCTTTTCTAACTCCATCCCTTGATTCTACCAAGTATCATGATCTTATGGTTAGAACTTTGAAGAATTATTTAGGAGGATTTATCAATTTTCAAAATGGATATTAGTATTATTCATTAGCAATTAAAATTTTCAAATCATCTTAAGACTACGTGAAAATATGATGTATGTAAAATTTGGATGAGAAAGAACTGAAATATCAATAACACAAACGGTTGACAATTGATAATTTGGACTATGAATCAACCAAGATTAAACATTTTGGTTATTGGTATAGCCGTATAGGTAAGAAAAACCATACCAACTTAACCGAAAGAACCTTATTAAAATATGTTTTACTACTACTTCATATAAATAAGAGAAGAAATGATATTTACATAAAATTTTATGTTTATTTACAAATACAGTAGACATAATAATACGAGTAATAATAATATATACGACACACACTGTATAACCGTTTAAAAATTCGTATTTCTGTTAAATTATTTTCATGGCAATATGGGCCAAACCTACAAAAACTGACCCATCCAAAGGAAGGAAGGAGTGAACAAATAGGGGTCCCGGGCCCCACCCTTGGAGGTATGTATCACTTTGATGATGTGTCTTTAGTCTTTACCCACATGCTTGCCACTACTTATTTGATGCCCATCTGTGACCCTACAACATATATATTTTTTTTTATCTATAACTAGTTTTTTAACCCCGGCGTTGTCCCGGAAAACATAACGATACGTAAAACTTGCAATGTGTATAAGATGGTGATACATACGTAAAAATAAGCGCACATTACAAAAGCGTATCATAAATCTAAAAAAAAACATGAATAATAAAAAGTAGTACAAAAGACTATTTAAAAAAATACTGCATCATAGTGTCATGTGGTTATTTAGTCGTTGGCCATGGAAATATCAACTATTTTATTATTTAAAAAACCCTTGAAACGCCCGTACAAACTAATATATTAGTAAATGAATAAAGAACAAATAAAAGGTAAACGTTATAGTCGTTAGCCGGGGATTACCTGAACGTTGACCGGGAAAATATTAGTTTTTTTTGTTAGAAAGACCCTTTATAAAAATGATTACAAATTAATATACTACTAAATGAGTGAAAAAATAAATGAAAGATTAGCGTTAGGTAAAGGAATGATAAAAAAAATGCTAAAAATATATAAATAAAGTACGATACGCAACAACATATCAGTTAGGATAATTAAAAAACGAATTTATTGAAGAAAAAAAAAAGCAAGCAGGCTGACAGGCTGTTGTGCAACAGGCTTGCTTCACTATTCCTAAGGACGTCCTAAAATGTATATATATATAAATTATCACGAAAAGTAGGCATAAAAACGTAATCTTATTCTAAATAAATAAAACATTAAATTCATCTAACCATGAGTTAATATGTTAAGTACATTTGAACTAATGAAGGCCGGGTGTAAACTATTATTGTATGATGATTTGTATCAATCACTAAATAACTCCTATAGTCCTATTACACATATTTGTTCCCAAGTTGAACAAAGAAAATCATGTTTGTTTGTTTTTTTGCTTTTCTTATAAACCTTTTCGAATATCCTTTTCTGCGTGTGGTGTAAACGTCACTTACACAAGTGCGCGATTTCCTTTTATGCTATCACATACGGTTGCTCATTAAGTTAGTTAAATTCTATCCTTTTATTTATATATATATATATAGAGATATATCTTCTTTGATGGTATTGTTGGTTTTATTTACTCTAAACTTACATGTTCAAACTATTGTAGATAATCCTAAAGCTGTTTAAAGAGTCTTATGTGTTTTAAATCATTGACCGCGCCAATTTTATAGATTTAATTGTACGATTTTTTTTAAAATATTTTTTTATATATGAACTTTCCTTTTACGAATAGCCAGTTTCCAGCATAGTATGTGAGTTGATCCATAATCAAAATGTAATGAATTCAAGTACCACGTACAATTAACTAACGGTCCTTGGTTATTCGGAGGTGACGCTTCTAGTTGGAGCCTAGATAGACCAAATGATTGTTGATACTATATTACTAAGCTCCTAGAAAGAAATATTATACACTCATATTGTTAAAAATATGTTTATATTTCTTGTTTTACAATCTTATAACCTATAGGGACTGGTCTTGTCATTTATCAAAGTTATTCAGGTATGTATACTAGATTTCTGCCATATTTGTTATATTCTATTTGTGCAGGGGTTAAAGTGAAACATTGGAATGAGATGGCTATATATACGATTCTTTATCCAGATTTAGGGTTAAGAGAGTTTTAGTATAGTATTCGATATATATTTTCTGTATTTTGTCTATTAGATCATCTTGACCTTGTTCATTCATTCGATTATTGAGAGTTGTATTGAGGTGGTATTGTAAGTGTGTTTATGTATTAGTGAATCGCATCCATTAAGGGGACGATTCTTTCTCTTTGTAATAGTAGCACTCGTTTGAGGACTACTAATTGTTGATTGTTTCTGGGCAATAATATTGGATTGTTGCATTATATTGTGTTGGTTTATATTTTTTACATGGTATGAGAGCTAGGTTCTCTGAATTAGGGTTTGTGATATTTGGGGATTTTCTGGCTTTCGAGATCTAGGGTTTGAAAAATTAGGGTTTTCATCTAAAAAACCCTAATTATTGTTGGAGTTCTTGTTATTGCTTCCGATGAGTATCATATTGGTGATATTCTCTTCTTCTTCAACTCCTTCTCTTTCCTATAGCATTGTAAGTCTTCTTTCCATTATCTAGTGGATTGCCTTGGGTTGATATACAGGGTATTTACAGGTGCCTTGACCCTCTTTCTTGAAGAAGTGTGGAATCCTGGTAGTAGTTGTACCTGCAAACTATATTGACTCTTGTGTGGTCTACAAAACTCCATATAATTTTACATATTTGTTTGATTATTTGTGTTGCTTGTTATCTGTTTATCTGTGTATTATTTTGTTTGTGTGATTGTTGTTCTTTGTCTGTCTTAAAATGGGTGATACTGCTACAGTTAGTGGTCTTGATATTGGTAATCCATTGTATTTACATGCTAATGACACTATTGGTGTTCCTATTATTTATGTGAAACTGTCTGGTACTGAAAATTATAGAATATGGGCTAGTGCTATGAAACTTGCTTTACAAACCAAAAATAAAACTGGATTTATAGATGGTACTGTTGTTAAAACTGCTTATGCTACTAGTGTTGTTTTGTCTCAACAATGGGAAAGGTGTAATGTTGTTGTTCTTTCTTGGATTCTAGGCTCTGTTTCTCAAGATGCTTATCTAGGTCAAGTATTTTCTGAGAATGCTACTGCTGTTTGGAATGAACTTAAGGAAACTTATGATAAAGTAGATGGTTCTATTGTTTATAACTTGATGCATAAAATAAATATTTTTAAACAAAATGGAATGTCACTGTCTGAATATTATCATAAGCTGGACTTCTCTGGGAAAATCAACATATGACTGTATCTTTTAAAAATATGTTTGATGTGATTGATGTATCTGATCTAAATCTAACTGTTGGACATCCAAATGGCACTCTTGCAAAAATAAAAGGAATTGAGAATTTAAAACTTACTGATAATGTTATTATGTATGATGTTTTAGTTGTTCCTGATTATTGTGTAAGTCTGTTATCTGTGCACAAGTTGATTAAGGATAGTAAGTTGTTTGTTGGTTTTGATGAAAGTAAATGTTATATTCAGGATTTGACAAGAAGGAATGTCTTGGGGACTGGTAGTGAGTCAAATGGTCTCTATTTGTTTGATCAATGTGATTCTGTTGGTAAGTGTAATAATGTGATCAGTATGAACTTTCATGTTTCAAAAACTTTATGGCACAATAGGCTAGGTCATCCTGCAGATCAAGTTTTTGCAGTTTTAAAAACTGATTTAAATTTGGAAAAAAATGCTTATGTGTCTCCTTGTGAAGTTTGTCATAAAGCCAAGCAAACTAAAGAACCTTTTCCTTTAAGTTCTCATAAAACTAATAAGTTAGGTGAATTAATTCATTTAGACTTATGGGGACCTTATAGGGTTCCAAGTAGGGAAGGGTTTAAATATTTCTTGACAGTTGTTGATGATTATTCTAGGGCAGTTTGGGTATATCTTTTGAAGAATAAAGATGAAGTTTTTAAAATGTTTGAATCTTATGTCAATTTGTTACTTAATCAGTTTGAAGTTAAAGTTAAAAGTATAAGGTCTGATAATGGTACTGAGTTTGTTAACAACAGAATGAATAATTATTTGTCTGAACATGGGATAATACACCAAAATTCTGTAAGTTATACTCCTCAGCAAAATGGCATTGCTGAGAGAAAACACAGACATTTACTTAATGTGGCTAGAAGTCTTTTGTTTCAAAGTGGTTTACCTCTTAGGTTCTGGTCTGACTGTATTCTGACTGTTGTTTATCTTATTAACAGGTTACCCTCATCTGTTTTAAATGGTTTGTCTCCTTATCAAAAAATTATAAAAGAAAACCTAATCTCTCCCATTTGAGAAGTTTTGGTTGTCTATGTTTCTCTACTGTTTTAAATAATTCTGATAAATTTTCTTCAAGGTCTGAAAAATGTGTTCTTATTGGTTTTTCTTCTGTTAAAAAGGCTTATAAATTGTTTAGTATTGACTCAAATTCTGTTCTGTTTTCTAGAGATGTTAAATTTTATGAAACTGTCTATCCTTTTAAGATGAAATCTGGAAAAAATGTTGAGTCAGATTTAATTGGGTCTTCTGAAAATGAACAAACTAATTTTTTCAACAGTCAAAAAGATTCAAATCCCAATGATGAAGGGAGAGATACATTTTATGGTGAAGGTAACGCAACTCACTTGTTTGATTCCATTTCATGGATGATCAAGTTGATGGCAGCACAACAACACCTATAAATGAAAATGTGCAAGAAGTTAATGCTGATGCTTATGCTCCTGAGGGAAATGTAAATCATATACCTATTATTAATAATGATTTAAATAATGATGAGGGTAATGCTGGTCTAAGAAGGTCAGAAAGGATCACAAGACCTTCTGTTAGGTTAAATGATTATATTGTAGGTTCTAATGTAAAGTTTGGTATTGAAAAGTTTGTGAATTATTCTCATTTAAGTAATGGGAATTTCTGTTTTTCTACTTCTTTAAATAAGTTTGTTGAACCTACTACTTATGAAGAAGCTATTAAAGATGATAAGTGGGTTGAGGCTATGAACAAGGAAATAGAAGCTCTTCATAGAAATGATACTTGGGAGATTACTGATCTTCCTTTAGGAAGAGAACCAATAGGGTGTAAATGGATTTATAAAGTTAAGTATAAAGCTTCTGGTGAGGTTGAGAGATATAAAGCTAGGTTGGTAGCTAAATGTTACAATCAAAGAATAGGATTAGATTATGAAGAAACCTTTAGTCCTGTTGTTAAAATGGTCACTGTGAGGTGTATGATTAGTCTTGATGTCAATAAAGGTTGGTCTTTATATAAACTTGATGTTAATAATGCTTTCCTTTATGGTGACTTGGAAGAGGAGGTTTATATGACTATTCCTCTTGGTTGTGGTCATGTGGATGATAACAAGGTTTGTAGATTAAAAAAATCTCTTTATGGACTTAAGCAAGCCCCAAGGCAGTGGAATGCCAAGCTTACTGGTGCCTTCTGCCTTGGTTGATCGAGCATGGCTTTGTGCAGAGTAAGTATGATTATTCTCTGTATATTAAAGAGTCTAAAGATGTGTTTATATCCTTGTTAGTATATGTTGATGACATTGTTATTACTGGGAATAATGAGGATGAAATTAAAAGGTTTAAACAGTTTTTAAGCAGTAAATTCATGATTAAAGATTTAGGTTCTTTAAAATATTTTTTGGGTATTGAAGTTTTGGAAAATAAAAAAGGTTTGTGTATGTCTCAAAGAAAGTATTGTCTAGAATTGTTATATGAATATGGTCTTCTTGCTTCTAAACCTGCTGATACTCCTATGGAAACCAATGTTGTTCTAAGTTGTGTTGAATCTGAAAAAGATAAGTTTCTAAACAGTCCAACTTCTTATCAAAAACTTGAAGGAAAACTGATTTATCTCACTCATACTAGGCCTGATATTTCCTATTCAGTTCATTGTCTTAGTCAGCATATGCATGCTCCTTTACAGTCACATTTTAAAGCTGCTTTAAGAGTTCTTAGATATCTTAAAGGCTCTCCTGGTTCTGGTATACAAATTAATAGAGAAAGTAATCTTAAATTAAGTGTTTATGCTGATTCTGATTGGGCAAAATGTCCAAACTAGAAAGTCTGTCTCTGGTTATTGTGTTTACTTAGGAAATTCTTTAATTTCCTGGAAAAGCAAAAAACAAGCAACCCTGTCAAGGTCTTCTACTGAAGCTGAGTACAGGAGTATGGCTTCTGCTACTTGTGAAGTTATCTGGATTACTAATATTCTGTCTAGTCTTGGTCTGAATAATCTGCTTCCTATAAACATGTATTGTGATAACAGTTCTGCAATACAAATTGCAGGAAATCCTGTTTTTCATGAAAGGTCAAAACATTTTGAGATAGATCTTCATATTGTTAGAGAAAAGGTTTCATCTGGTTTTCTTAAAACTGTCAAGGTTCAGTCTAATGATCAAATTGCAGATATATTTACCAAAAGTCTTGGAAAAGTTCAGCATAAGTTTTTGAGATCTAAACTCAATTTAATGGACATGTTTATTGATAATCAAAAATAATATTTCTCTATTTCTGGAGGTTATAAGATTGAGGAAGGGTGTTAAAAATATGTTTATATTTCTTGTTTTACAATCTTTAAACCTACAGGGACTGGTCTTGCCATTTATCAAAGTTATTCAGGTATGTATACTATATTTCTGCCATATTTGTTATATTCTATTTGTGCAGGGGTTAAAGTGAAACATTGGAATGAGATGGCTATGTATACGATTCTTTATCCAGATTTAGGGTTAAGAAAGTTTTAGTATAATATTCGATATATATTTTCTGTATCTATATATTTATGTATTTTGTCTATTAGATCATCTTGATCTTGTTCATTCATTCGATTATTGAGAGTTGTAGTGAGGTGGTATTGTAAGTGTGTTTATGTATAAGTGAATCGCATCCATTAAGGGGACGATTGTTTGAGGACTCGTTTGAGGACTACTAATTGTTGATTGTTTCTGGGCAATAATATTGGATTATTGCATTATATTGTGTTGGTTTATATTTTTTACACATATATACTGTTTTTAAGGGATAGAGGGGTGTCACCAATGTTGTGAACTTGGGTGATTGAACTATATGTTACTTATTGTTGTTAGTATGTGATCACGTAAAATGAACGTATGTCCGGAAATGATTTGAGCCTACGGGGTCACACGTCTCGATTCAAATATAGTTAATATTAATTGATTTATTAATTAATATGGATCACGAATAAGTTAACGAACGGTCGTTAATATTTAACGGTTACTAGCTAACGGTCGTTAAAGTAAGGAGATAATTGTAATTAAAACGATTAGGGAAGGTTCTAGAAAAGCATATAGGGGGCCGACCTCCCTACTAGGTTTCCTAGTGAAACCCTAAACTTGATGGCCAAGTTTAATCCTACCTATAAATACTAAAGGTAGCCTTATGGTTTTCTACAACAAACTACAAAGTTATAACTCTTAAAACCTTTCATCTCCTTCTCTTCTCTCATTCTTTTGGACGGCCAAACCAAGGGAAAACCCTTTGGGTTTTTGGTTTTCGGTTTTGAAGAAGGAGATCAAGCCAAAGGTTGCTCGGTTCGTGATCAAGGGTACTAGCATACAATACAAGGGTGTCTAGTGTGCAATCGTAGAGGGATTTACTTCAAATCCTTTAAAGTTTCTTTACTTTATCATCTACATTAAGAGGGTATTCCTTAATCCTATTTCAAGGTTAATTATTTGATTACATGGTTTGATTTGCTTCCGTTGCGTACTCGTGAATAATGATATTTAGTTATATATTCCAACAGTGGTATTAGAGCCACCCATGTGGTTTTTAATTACCTAAAAATCAAAACTTGAAGGGGGGTTAAGGTTTCATATTTTTCGAATTTTTTATGTAATTATTTTGATTATTTTATTAATTAATTGGTTTAATTGTAATAAAATAATGAAATAAACAATAAATTTTTTTTTTTTGATAAACCCCAATTCGAAAATCTGGAAATAAAAAAAAAAAATTTTTTTAGGAAACCCAAATTGCAAGTTTTGATTTATTGCATGATTAATGTGTTAATTGCATGCGTTTATGGATTACCTCTATTTTAATTGTTAAAAAGAAGTAATAATCATGAGTTTTTACATGCAATTGATTCATGATTATTACTTAGTTATAATGATAAAATTACTTGATCACTAGGTCTTTTAGGTGGATAATTAAAATAATTAATTGTTTGACAATGTGATAATTATATATTAATGTTGCTGCTTGACACCAGTCCACTAAAACGATCATATCTTTGACTCATAGGGCTACAACTTTGTAGTTCTGTGCTAAGTCCAGTTCGGCCATCCTCTAGGCCTAAATGGGTCGTGAAGCTGCTGGATTTTTCAAATCAGCACATTATGTGTTTATGTGATAAATTTGTTATTAAATTTTGGCTTACGCAATCAAGTTTACTTGATGTATGTGGTCCTTTTCCTTGAGAAAGGTGAGCCAATCTTAAACCATAGTGGCCTAACCAATGATGGATACCTAATTGTTACGTGTTAATATTTAGTAAGTTTAGTTTTGCCCTTTAAGAAAATTGTGTGCAAAATTGTTTTTCGAAAATTAAACTTGACTAAATTACATTGAAATAATGATTTTGTTTATAAAATTGGTGCCCTAAAATCAAAAGTGTAACACCCGTCGTTTAAAAATATGGGTTTTCAAAAACTTTTCACCTAACGGTGTTAACTTGCGGAAGTAAAGACTGTAGAAGTCGAAAACCGATAGAAACATTTCGGTTTCTGCATTTATTTGGTGTTACATGCCATATCAAACAATAGTTCAAATGAAAACCAAACGGTTGCCCAACATAAAACAACCGTTCACACATCACTACATAAATTCGACATTAAATACGAAATGTAATGAATGTCTAAAGAAAGCATCGTCTAAGGGTAGCTAAGGCTCCTGCATTGCATCTACCCAAGCTCACACGTCCTGCATCTAGATTCCATCAAGCTAAACCTGAGGGAACAACCACATTAAAGAAACAAGTGTTAGCTATAAGAATAGCTAAGTAAGATAACACTTAATTTAAAAGCATTTGTCCAATTAAAACAATCTTCATTATTAGACAAGTTTTAGTAGGCACAACACACATCACACGTTCACACATATACTGCATTTCAACTTCGTTTCAATTAGGATAATCATCCTAAATGTGCCTATCCTGCATTAGTTCACACATTGTCACACGTATCTTCGTTAACTGCATATAAGTGTGCCATGCATCACACCCGACTGGATGATTAGTCAACAGACTACTCATCTTACGTCGTTAAGGAATGGCAAGCCAATCCTTGAGTAATCCGTATTATGTAGGTTGGTCAAACCCCTCGTATTACTCGCCCTGCGTTATAGAGACCACGTTGCGAGGAGCCACCCAAGCAACAATTGCATCTACGCACTTGCCCGGCTAAGGCTAGTACGGGTTAAGCTTAACACTTTTCACTACATCTGTTTTATGAGCTCAATTTCACACATATAGATTGGGTCCCTGCATTCCCAAACATTCACACACATATAGTCTAGGTAACACACATTCCTAGACATTCACACACTTTAACTTCATTACGTTTGGATCCTTAAACGTGCAAGTGACATAGCAACCTAGCAAAGTCTAGTGAACTAGGCGTACAGGTCAGCATGCATATCACACATCAACTTCATTTCTATATATCATACATATCAAGATACTTCATTAAACTACATCAACTTCATAACTACATATTACATTAAGCAATACTGCATTACACTACAATAGGGACTGCATCTCAGGTCTCATGGTCAACTGCATAACCCATAATACCTCCCAAGTAACCCATATGCCCACATGCAATAATAAGGTACCGAATGGAAGTGTTCATGATTTGAAACCAGCTTTTAGTTGATCCCCCAGCGTGTCAGAGTAGTGTATCTTACCTGGTAGTAGTGTACGCGTGCACCCAAATAGCTAATAGTGCTTATCAGTAATCCCCGACACCTATCGTACATTAACATATAAAGTATAAGTCATTTAGGACCTTAAATGGACCCTCGTACGAACTTAAGACTGACTACGTAAAATTCCAGAATTACACCTTACGAAGATAACCTTCGTACGAACTTAAACTTCATTCGATCTACTTTACGAAAATAGCTTCTTTACGAATTTAGTTGATCTGCTGAAGATAACCCAAAAATCATTCATACGAAGTTAATCTTCGTACGAACATAAACTTCGTTTAATACTTTACGAAAATGATTATAACTTGCGAAGATGATCTCTGAACGAATTTATATAACCAACGAAGATAGTTTACGAAATTAATCCTCTTTACGAACTTAATCTCAAAATCCTTTTTACGAAGTTATCTACTCCTAACGAAGATAGCTCCAAACGAAGTCTATCTTCGTTCCGACGAACTTAGGCTCAGTTTGCTTCAAACGAACTTAAAATTCGTTTTCCAAACGAATTTAGATCCCACAAAACGAACTTAAAGTTCGTTGGACAACACTTGAACCCAGAAAACGAATTTAAGATCCAATTTCGACCAGAATTCACAAAACAGCTTCGTCCTTCAATTTTCCAGAAATCATTCGATTTAGGCTTCACCCAAAACATGTTTTCGACATAATTAAACATATTTTGATCATCAAGATCGACTTTGGACTCGTTTAACTCCGTTTAGCACGTTAATTGACCAAAACACCATCTAAGCCCTAATTACGTGTATAATCCAATTTTAATCAGATCTGTTTCATAATTAACCAACCCCTAAACCTGAAAATACAACCAACGATTCAATGATTACCTGCTTGCTAGATGGCTGATCGATTCCAACACCAAAATACCCAATCGTTAGACCCAAAAACTAGATTAATTGCTTTAGAAATCAAGAAAAGATTAGAGAGACTTTGTGTGTGAGTTAACAATTGCTAATGGCTGCTAATTCAGCCCTAATTACACACAACAATTCCTTAAACCCGTTTTTAGATTTCAACCTATGTCAAAATCAGTCCCTGGACTTCTAAACCCTCATTATTGGCCACAAACTGCATTATTGACCATATACAACATTAGTCCTTCATTAAAAGGCACTACATAGCCTTTAAGCGACATTAATCACACTTTATTCGTCATTAAAATTTAGGCTTTTAAACCTAACTACTTTATTTACGTTAACCACACATAACTACATTCAAATATTAAGTAGAGACTTAACGACACCCCAAATTGACTTAACGGCATTAGTCAAACATTAAATAAAAGTTCGGATGTTACAAATAAAAGATACACGGCTCACCCATTTGAACAAACTCTAAGAGAGGTATAAGTCGGAGTGCGCTAGCCTCCTAAAAGGGCGGGTTTTTAATTGCGTCCATCGCAAACCTTTGCCCTTGCGCTTCTTTGTGCGTTCAAATGGAGCTACCGAGCTCTTTGTATTTAAAGGCAATAAAAATGAGTTTTATAAACATATTATGTTTAGAAGATATGCATGAATATTCAAACATAACATTTTGATCACACATCAAATTGATTGACCCAATAAACTTAAGTCATTGCCATCCAACTTGTAAAGGACACTTGTGGCTGTTGTTTTACTCACTGGTACACAGTGGTGAAATGGCAGTTGCATGGCAAATCCCACTCACTGGTACACAGTGGTGGACAAATTTGCGCGTTCTTGGTTGGACGACTTAAAGCGAGTTAAGCGGTGAGACCTTAACCCGTGGCAAAAGATAGGACAAAACATGACTACAAATGACTTGATGAATCAAATGTAATTTGTAGGTCCCATTCTTACTAGGAATTGCACATGTAATGCAATTACTGCTCGTCACTTACCTTTTGAGTACAATCATTTCTAGCAGATCAACTGATGAAATGAGTGTATGTCAATTGGATCCTAGCCTTAATGAAATTAAATGTTTATTTTATAAACATTGGGTAATTGATTTCTTAAGGATTTATTATCGAAAATACTGATTTTTGAACTTAATCTGTTTTGTAAATGGCAATGAATCCTCCTACAAACACCAATGCTTTTCGGTAAATGTTTGAAAAAGAAAAGCTTAATGGATCAAATTTCAATGACTGGTATCGTCAACTGAGAATTGTTCTAAGAGTTGAAGAATGCATGGATGTCATTGAAAGGCAATGGCCAACCGAACCAGGTGCTGAATCAACAGCAGCTGAAAGAACTGAATATAGAGTTCAATACACTAGATTCAATGAAGTTTGTTGTTTGATGCTTGCGAGCATGTCTCCCGAGCTTCAGAAACAATTCGAGAATTACACTCCATATGATATGATCAGAGAACTTAGATCCTTGTATGAAAAACAAGCTGGAGTGGAACTATTCGACTTAGTCGTGGAACTCCATGACATGAAACTTGAATCTGGAAAATCGGTTAGCAGTCATGTGCTCAAGATGAAGAGCATTTTTGACAAATTGGATTCGATGGAGTACGCTTATCATAAAGAGGTAAAAGTTGGCATGATTCTCAAATCCCTTACTAAGGAATTTGAGGGCTTTGTGCAAAACTATACCATGCACTCTATGAAAAAGAGCGTCACTGAACTTCATGCTATGCTCATTGAATATGAGAAGACGATTCCAAAGAAGGCCAATGACCCAAATGTTCTTATGATAAAGGGGGGTCGGATCCAGAAAGCTAAGAAATCGCACCAAGCTAAAGGCAAGTTTGATGGTAAGGGCAAGGGTAAGCAAGCTGCTAATTCCCCCAAACCAAAGAAAACCCCTCCGGCTAAAAAAGAGCATCCGGCAAAAGACCAGACCTGTCATCATTGTAATGAAGTCGGGCACTGGAAGAGGAACTGTCCCAAGTATCTTGCCGAGTTGAATGTGAAGAAGAAGCAAGCTAGCAGTGCTAGTGCTTCAGGTATCTTCACTATTGAATTATTTTCCTTTACTAAGCGTAAATCATGGGTTTATGACACTGGATGTGGAACTCATATCTGTAATGAATTACAGGCACTTAGGAAAAGAGGAAGCTGAAGCCCGGAGCTTTGCAGCTGTTCGTGGGCAATGGTCTACCAGCACCTGTTGAAGCTATTGGAGAATATCATTTAGTTCTTCCTTCCGGTTTAATTATTGTTTTAGACAATTGTCATTATGCGCCATCTATTACTAGAGGTGTAGTTTCAGTTTCAGTGTTAAAACACAACGGATTCATTAATGTTTTTATGATAATGGTATCTCAGTTTCTAAAAATAATGTTCATTATTTTGATGCTATTGATAATAATGGTATTTATGAAATTGATATGCGTGGTTGTGATTCACTAAATGATAATTCAATGTATAATATTAGCAAAAGAGCCAAGACTAACTTAGACTCTACCTATCGGGTGTGACAACCGCCAAAATTTCAGGTTGATTAATTTACTATTACGTGTACTATTTAAATTTTTGTTGATCAAACAATATGAACAAACATTTTATGGCATAATAAACTGAACAAATATTTTTTGATAAATTATGGATAACTATTGCCAAGAACTCAAATAGTTATTTGAGAGTTGTTTGGAAATACTTTTCCATACTTATACTAACAATAACCGTATTTATGAATAGTACCGTATTCGTGAATAGTAACCGTATACATGAATAGTACCGTATCGTGAATAGTAATCGTATCTAGAAATTGTATTTATGAATAGTAATCGTATCTAGAAATTGTATTTATGAATAGTGAACGTGAATAGTGACTGTGAATAATAACGGTAAATAGTAAAAAGTAAATTTTAAATAGTAAAGGTAAAAAGTAAATTTTAAATAGTAAAGGTAAAAGTAAATTGTAAATAGTAAAGGTAGAAAGTAAATTGTAAAAAGGGTAATAAAATAAAATAATATAAGGTGGGACCCACGTCAAATAATTTAAACTCAACGTTGAATCTGATTTCCGAATAAATTCAAAAGTGAATAGTGATGAATAGTAAACATCGCTTTCATACTTTATTCTTATAATATAAACGTCCAAAACCCGCTCACAGGGGTTAGTTGAGTAAAAATTATTAAAATGAAAGTTGTAGATTTTAATTTTCTGATCTTATAGAAACTTGAATTTTCTCAATAGGAGCCCGTATGCATAATTTAGGATTAAAACAATGTATAAATATATACTACTAGTATAAAGAAATCTATCATTAGAAACGTCCAAGAAGTAGTGGGAAACACACTTTTATCTACTTTATATTTAAAACTTATAAATCATGAATCACGGGTCTAATTTACTAAGTGTATGGACAAAAAGAATACTATATATATACATATCCCTTATTCATGATTAACTCTATAATATAATAATAATAATAAAATCTAATTAGGTGACTACCTTTGTTGAATTATTTCGTTGAACGACATTCTTGAATATTTTCTTAATAGGCGGGTTATGATATGATTAAAATATTCAAAAATAAACGATTTCGTTTATTATAAATAGCCACCATATTAAGCCTTAATCCTTACACCATCACATTTTCTCTTTCAAATTCTCTTTTGCTTAATCACACAAGACTTAAGTGATCTTCTTCTACAACACTAAGGTGAGTCTTCATACTCCCCTTTTAAATTATTTATACATTTATTTGGGGACTGAGATACATGCAATAAAACTACTTGTTATACTTATATGTATATTTTCAAAGTTATATACTTATATGTATATTTACAAAATTATATTATATATTTTGTAACTCCACTTTATTTATTTTACCTTCGGGGTAAAATACAAACTCTTTACTGTTATGATGAACACAAGTATTCCAGAAATGTATATATGGTTGATTCTAAGTTGCTCTGTTCACTCAAAGTCTCACTATCATGAACGATTAATTATGGAAACATAAACGTGGGTATATTGAATAGTACTATTGGGGTAGGCACCCCCATTCGTGTTGGTCATACCAACTGGATACGGATGCATTATATTTGGAAAGCTTAGGGTACCCTGAACAAGGTACCTACTCTGGAGGCAAATAAACACACACTTGTCTAGTTTCGGTTCATGAGCTTAGAACTTGGTATATACAGTTTCAACTCTTGTTTATGTTTGATCCATTGTGTGATCAAATGGTTACTCTAAATCTTGTGGTTCATACTCTGTATTTTGATTAAAAACATATGATACTCTTTGCTGATATTGTATCATAACTACTTGACATTGCGGTAAGGCAATGGTCACACTGAACTCTGGTATTTTGTGAAACTATATTTTCTATATGAAAAACTTATGGAACTCACCAACTTTATGTTGACATATTTTAGCATGTATTCTCAGGTAACTATGATACTCTATACATGGACATTTTTCCGCTGCATACAACATACTGGACCATGGCCTACCCTCAGACTCTAGTAAAGACAAGTCAATTTGCTAAAGTCTCTGTATACTGTTTAATATTGTTTAATATTAAATAAATGTTTTCAAGAATAATATCTTTCATAAATTGTAATATAAATTTGTGAACAATGCTTTATAAATGTATTTTAAAACGACAACGTTTTGTGTCGTTCAGTATATCTTGTGTTGTGAATCCATGTACGTCATACCCCAGATAGGGCGGGTGTGATATTTGGCACTGTCGTCTTGCACACATTGGCAAAAATCGCATTGAAAGACTCCAACGTGAGGGGATCTTACAATTAAATGATGAATCATTTGATAAATGCGAGTCATGTGTTTCCGGCAAAATGACTAGAAAACCTTTTCTGCATAAACCGGAGAGGGTTAAAGATCTTCTTGGACTCATTCATACCGATGTTTGCGGCCCATTTAGACATGTGTCAAGAAAAGGAGCTAGCTACTTCATAACTTTTACGGATGATTTCAGTCGTTATGGTTATGTTTACTTGCTTAAACATAAACATTAAGTGTTTGAAACATTCAAAGAGTTTAAAAATGAAGTAGAAAATCAACTCGGCAAAACCATCAAGATTCTTCGTTCGGATCGAGGTGGTGAATACTTAAGCCAAGAGTTTAAGGATTATTTGAAAGCGTGTGGAATTGTCCAACAGCTTACTCCTCCATACACTCCTCAACATAATGGAGTGTCTGAAAGGAGAAATCGAACCTTGCTAGACATGGTGAGATCGATGATGAACCTTACAACTCTCCATTTTCGTTTTGGGATTATGCTCTAGAGACTGCTGTACGCATTCTCAATATGGTTCCAACAAAGAAGGTTGACAAGACACCATATGAATTATGGCATGGAGATATCCCTAATCTGTCTTACTTAAGAGTTTGGGGATGTGAGGCACTTGTGAAGCGCGATACGCCTGACAAACTTGGACCCAGAACTACTAAGTGCATCTTTGTCGGATACCCTAAGGAAACGATGGGTTACGACTTCTATGATCCTGTCAAAAACACTGTTCGCGTTGCTCGATATGCTGAATTCTTTGAAAAGAACTTAGCTCAAGAGAACAGTGGGAGGGTTGTAGAACTTGATGAGACTCAAGAAGAAGATGTGTCACCTTCTGAAGCTCCTAGCAATCATCAACTTGGGGGGGAAAATGTTCAAAGTGATGGACCTCAAGTCGATGATGATGAAGCGATTCCACTTCGTAGGTCCGTAAGGACAAGACGTCCTACTGACAGATTATGTCTGATGGTAGAAGAAAACGTTTTAGGAGATCTCGATGAGCCTCAAAATTTCAAAGCTGCATTATCAGATCCGGAATCTGACAAATGGCTTGAAGCTACGAAGGTGGAAATAAAATCCATGAAAGACAATCAAGTCTGGAGCTTGGTTGATCTTCCACAAAATGCTCAAATTGTTGGGTGTAAGTGGATCTTCAAGAAGAAGACGGACATGGATGGAAATGTACACACCTATAAAGCTCGTCTCGTGGCGAAAGGTTATACTCAACGTTTCGGTGTTGACTATGATGAGACCTTTTCTCCAGTTGCGGACATTAGAGCTATTAGGATTCTCTTAGCCATAGCTGCGTACTATGACTTTGAGATATGGCAAATGGATGTTAAGACTGCCTTCTTAAATGGTTACTTGGATGAAGAAGTCTATATGGATCAACCTGAAGGTTTTATTGATCCAAAACATCCCAACAAAGTATGCAAGCTTCAAAGGTCTATTTATGGACTAAAGCAAGCATCAAGAAGTTGGAATAAGCGGTTTGATGAAGAAATCAAAAGTTTGGTTTCGTTCAAAATCCCGATGAGCCATGTGTATATCGCAAAGCTAGTGGGAGTAATGTTACTTTCCTTGTCTTATATGTTGATGACATATTATCATAGGAAAACACATTCCAATGTTGCAAGATGTTAAATCCCATCGTGGAAAGTGTTTTGCCATGAAAGATTTAGGAGAAGCGGCATTTATTCTTGGAATCAAGATCTACCGAGATAGATCAAAGCGATTAATTGGACTAAGTCAAAGTGCTTATATTGATAAGGTCTTGAAGCGATTCAAGATGGAGAATTATAAGCGTGGGTTTACACCTATGCAAGAAGTACACCTAATGAGGTGGAGCGTATGCGAAGAATCCCGTATGCTTCGGCTGTGGGATCTATTATGTATGCGGTTAGATGCACTAGACCCGATGTGGCGTTCGCGCAAAACATCGTTAGCCGATATCAACAGAATCCAGGTGAAAGTCATTGGACTGCTGTTAAGAGCATTCTGAAGTACCTACGGGCTACTAAAGATATGTTTTTGGTGTATGGAGGAAATCCAGACTTAGAGCTCAAAGTGACCGGATACTGTGATGCTGGATTTCAAACTGATAGAGATGACACGAAGTCTCAGTCAGGATTCGTCTTCGTTCTTAACGGAGGTGCTGTGGATTGGAAAAGCAAGAAGCAAACCACAGTTGCCATGTCTGCAACAGAGTCTGAGTACATTGCCGCCTCAGAAGCCGCAATGGAAGCAGTCTGGATAAGGAAGTTCATTAACGGGCTTGACGTGATTCCCTCGAGTGACTTACCCACTGATATGTACTGTGATAACACTGGTGCATTAATCATTGCCAACGAGCCCGGAGCTCAGAAAGGTGCCAGACATTATGCTAGACGATATCACTATGTTCGTGAGCAGATCGAACTGAAATCAAATTACTCAAAGTTCACACAGATTTTAACTTAGCTGATCCTTTCACAAAAGCTTTGGCTAGGCCCAAGCTTGAAAGGCATGCCGAGGGCATAGGACTTAAATTAGCTAGTTATTTCATGTAAATCTGTTGTTTCGGTATTTGGATAAGGGATGTTAAACAATTTATATTTTTCATAATGAAATAAAGTACTTGATATGTTTGATTTCATTTAATATTAATTGTATCCTATATTTGCATGTTTAATCCTTGAATATTTTATTAAATATTCTAAATTGTCCATTGTCGATTAATTATATGGGAATATAATTAAACTAAGACAAATCTGAGCGATTGGTTATATTCTTTGAATATATAATGGCTGGTCCCACCAAACTCACATGGTATCCATATGATGCATATCGGACTACCCCACTAACGAATTTATCACTTTATGGATCGACGTCATTAAGTGAAATTCGTAAATGGTTACTTTATTGATCCTTTGACTTGAGATACAAGCAGGTCAGCATGTATGGATTGCACTTACTAGATATAGTTCTAACTCTCCTGGATAAGGGAGTACATAAAGGGCTATTTTCAGAAAGTGTAGTGAAGTATGATGACTGACACGTGTAGTCAATACAAGATTTGTTCCTCCAACTAATAGTTGCAGAATGATACCATTGGGCCCCTCATTGGGACTATTTAAGATGTTTACATGGCCATGTCTAAATAAATCCAGATGTGTCTCGATTATGTTTGGTAATCTTAAGTAGTGATGAAATGAGAAACAGAATCGTTAAATCATGAAATGACATTGATCCATATTCATGTTTAACACGGTATCTGAACAAAGGGATAATAAATGCCTCAACCATTTAAATATACTTTAAGAAACTATACTTAAATATTTCTGGGAGCATTGGCGTGTTGCTAGACGCTAACCAATGTTATTACCTTCATTTGTTACGAGCTCAAGTGGGAGCTGTTAGTATGTGATCACGTAAAATGAACGTATGTCCGGAAATGATTTGAGCCTACGGGGTCACACGTCTCGATTCAAATATAGTTAATATTAATTGATTTATTAGTTAATATGGATCACGAATAAGTTAACGAATGGTCGTTAATATTTAACGGTTACTAGCTAACGGTCGTTAAAGTAAGAGATAATTGTAATTAAAACGATTAGGGAAGGTTCTAGAAAAGCCATAGGGGGCCGGCCTCCCTACTAGGTTTCCTAGTGAAACCCTAAACTTGATGGCAAGTTTGGGTCTACCTATAAATACTAAAGGTAGCCTTATGGTTTTCTACAACAAACTACAAAGTTATAACTCCTAAAACCTTTCATCTCCTTCTCTCCTCTCATTCTTTTGGACGGCCAAACCAAGGAAAAACCCTTTGGGTTTTTGGTTTTCGGTTTTGAAGAAGGAGATCAAGCCAAAGGTTGCTCGGTTCGTGATCAAGTGCTAGCACACCTATATCGGTGGATCGTGTGTGCAATCGTAGAGGGATTACTTCAAATCCTTTTAAAGTTTCTTTACTTTATCATCTACATTAAGAGGTATTCATTAATCCTATTTCAAGGTTAATTATTTGATTACATGGTTTGATTTGCTTCCGTTGCGTACCCGTGAATAATGATATTTAGTTATATATTCCAACAATTATGATAAATTTGATAATACGTTATGAATATGTATAATGATGTTTATTTCGTTTATACATTTACTATTCATAACAGATATGACAAATTTAGTAAGCATATTCCCAGGAGACAAAAGATACACAAATGCAAGATGCGTCATTGTCTATTACTTAGCCAGGTGGTAGTGATATATGGTTTTGTGAGAGTGACCGGCCCTATGAATGAATTGATGATGAATTAAGGTGAATTCCCCGAACAAAGGCAAAAGAACCTAAAACACACTAGTATTATATAGAGGCACATGATGATTCCTACACTACAACACACATAGAGCACTTCAATGAAAATTTGTGGGGTTCACTAACCAACAACCCACGTGAGCTTTTACTCCAAATAATCTAGAGCCGCATGATTTTCATGTTCATAACTTATCCCTTTATCGCTTTGAAGCATATAGGTTCAAATAGTTATATATATAAGTTGACATATGTTATGTTAAGAGTTAAAAAGCATTACTACTGTACGTATGTCTTTTTATGATGTTCATATTAATTATAAAAAATTGATTGTATACATAAATGTGTTGTTATGGATATTGTGTTATTTTACATCCATAGAATTGTTAAACTTGTCCATTGAATTGAAGACAAATAAAGAAAAGACATTAGAGGTGGCCCGGATGCATATTCGAAATTTTTCATAACACTCGAAAAGGTTTCATTCATATAGAAATATATGAGATTCTACTACCTCGTCCTTACTATTTATAATTGCTAACCCAGGTTTGTCATTCGAAGTGTTTTTCGCCATATTCTGACCAACTATAGTAGCGAATATTCTATTCTATTGTTTCTGTTATTCTAGATACTATGCCTATTAGTTGTTTAGACGTTGTCGTATACACAATACAACACACTAATTACTTGAAATATTAATATTTATATACAATATGTTTCCTTTTTTTTTTTAAGCCATGCGCTTTTCGAGCCAACTAACCCCAAACGACCCCGTCCAAGGATCTTTGGTTTGTAGAATCAATGTAAAAGCCCAAATCACCGTATCATATATTATTCGTTTTGGCATCTGTCTCACGGTTTTGTTTCTTTCAAAACGTGTCTGATAAAAGAAGGTATCCAACCCCTTATGAGAAAGCTTTCATTTTCTTTACCAACTGACATGGGATTTTACAATCAAGCTATCGAATCTACTAAAAAGTTGTGGATATTAATTTCATTAATACAGGTAGATTACAGACACACATATATATATATATATATACACATTTTATTTTATTTATTTATTTGTTATTACAACATATTGATTGGCCCGCGTTTAAATCTTACTAGGTAACATCTAGGAGGACGAAAAAAGATTATGAAAATGACGAAAAGATACCTTGATTTGGCAACATACATTTAAGTTAAAAAGACGTGCCCTCTCCGAGTAATTTAAATAGGAAATGTCATTGGGTTTATGACCTGGTCATTAGAAAAGTCTTTGACCTAGAAAAATGGGGGTTTTTGAGTCTCACTTTGTACATTATATTATAGAGGTGAATTATTGGGAGGTTTTCGAGAGGCTTGAGATCATAAAAATTCGTGTAATTTGAGAGTAAAAGTATAATAGTCTGTTGTTATGAGGAATAAACATAAATTTACTTTTTTCCTACATAAAAAATTTAATAGGGAAAACTCATTTGTTTACCGTTTAGAGATATAAATTAGCCCACAGTGATAAACAGTTTGCTAGTCTCACGTCCTAAATGGAGGGGTTGGTCGTTCAGTTTTTTTCTCAAGAAAGAGAGACTCACCAATAACTTATCATATATTAGCTATAGTTGTCATAAAATTAACGGTGATTTGATAGATACTAATAATATTAGTATCCTGTTTACACTTGGGGGTGCTTGGTTCAAAGGAATGGAAATAGGAAAGGCAAAGGTAATACTAAGGAATGCAATGGGTATTAATATTATTATTATCAATTATATCAATACATATTATTAGGATATGGATTATAAAAAAACCGTTTATATATTATAATAATAATATTTGGATTAAATTTAATAACTACATCATGTGTCGCAATTTTGATAACGAGAATTATGGTATATGAGGTAGTGGGGGGAAGCATGTGGGTAATGATAGTTATTACCCTCAATTTACTCTATAATGACTCATTATCTATTTTTGGTATTGATTAACCCCTATTTTATCAACCAGGCATAACTTTTTATTATCATATCCATTGCCCACCCCTAAATACATCCAACCAACTTTTAGACACCTTAAAATTACTCTTATAACGTTACTATTTATGTTTGTAAACATTTTAAACATATACATTTTTAGAAGCAACTGAAAGATGAGAAGAAATACAGGAAGCACATGGTATAGTATTAAAAGGTCCATGAATATCACTACCCACATCTCTGACTATGGAAACTTGGATTTACAGACAATACATAAATGCTTCACTATCTTTTCTTTGCTAAAAAACACATCTATCCTATTGATATACATCTCTACGTTTATACAATTATTATCTTAATTACAAGGTGAAGTATGAGTTTCTTATAGCTTTATAGTGAGCTACCAATTCTCTCTCTTTTTTTTCTTTTTTTTTTTTCTATATCAAAGTTATCAAGTCTAGGTGTTTCGAGCTTGGGATCTTGTAAAATTGGTGTGAAGGGCGTAGCGAGCTAGACTTGTTTATGCATAGAGAATGCGATAATGTATTTGTTTCGTTGATTTTTTAGAGACAAAAATTCGTCACTTGAGTGAGTTGTGACATTTGGTTTAATACTCTGCTACAAGTTCATGACTACAACTATTATATCAATTATGTCAAAATCCAACTGTTCAAGGCTTCAAGCATATATACATTTACACTAAATTAATTAAATTATAAGATACATATAAGTTATTGTTCAACAAAACCATCTTTTCTTTTGGATATATATATATATATAGCTCCACTCCGGATTGTGAAATATGATTGTGGAATAAGGTAACAGTCAATCACAATTGCCAATTGGAAAATGTCATATCAAATAATCAACTATATCTTTATAAAATGCCTATATGCTCTCATGGTTTTATGACAAAAGAAAAGAAAAAGTAGTAGAGGCAGGCATATATAAAGATGATGAATTTAAACTGGTAAGGTTTTACTTTCCTTAAATGTGTGTTCCTTAAATTATCAAAAGACATCCATTATCTTAAAACAAGTAATATAAATTCATGATGGCTACTTTAAAAGATTCATAAACAAATAACCATCAATAACTTATCAACAATTCTAAAAATCAATAACACTTCAACATAATCAATTCACTATTATTTTAGAGTTATTTTTATTTATTATTATCTGCGTCTTCAACGAAAGAAAACCAAATTTCATATCAGAGCGGATTTGACATAGTCAATACGTTTCTTGATCATATGTTGTTGCGTTCTGTTTTGAACAATTTCTGTTTCTATCTTATATGTATATATATATACACACTATATATCATACATAACCTTTGCTATAGATATGGACACCATGGTAACAAATATGTATCGAATGAAAAATAACAAATAAAAGAAGAGACGGTATTTGAACAATGACGTACTTGAATGAAAAGTAAAAAAAAAAAAGTGAAAAACATAGACATAAAAATATAGAAAAAGAAAAAAAAAAAACTTGACAGAATTAACAAAGTATTGAATATCATGAGTTGGGTGACGGCCGATTATTCAAACTGAGGTGACCTAAAATTCCGGCGCCGGCAGTTGAACTAGAGCCACCAGATAAAAGTTCAACAAGGGCCGCCATGGCTTTAACTTGCATCTCAAGTGCAGGTATATAATCAGTAGCTTCTTCTAATACAACCGGCAATGACTGTTTCTTGCAACCGGGTACCAACCCACCAAGAACACGTGCCTTCCTTTGTATAGACGGTAAATTCTTTGTTTTCAATCTTAATATACTCACTTTCGGTTTCTTTAACCGGCTATTCCCGGTTGCACTTGCTGCTATCAAACCTCTCTGTCTTTTGTTTTTCTTAATAAATTTGAGCTTGAGTTTGTTTTTAAGTATAGCACGACTCCATCGTGTTCGGCCTTTAGCCGTTACGGCTAGCATTCGGTCTGCGGCTTCACGAATCATAGCTCGGTCTTGGCTCGGATGATGTTTGACATTATTATTATTATTATTGTTTGACCTGTTGGCACGGACTTGACGTATGGCTTGTAATAATTTGGAGCTGTAAATTTGGTGTTGTGTTTCTGATTTCCATGATGGATATATGTTTTGATTGGATTGATTTATACAATTACTATTTTTGTTGTTGGAGTGTTTTTGGAACTTCTTCCGCTTTCTTCGCTTTGACGAATCGCAATTGTTGTTTGTTATTTGATTCGGAATGAACGATGTAGATTCCATATATATGTATATAAACAATATACAATCCTTCCTCCCTATATGAAGCACTGACTGATTCAGATGGATCGGATGGATCAGTTTTTAGAATATTTACAATTCTAATAAGACCAAACAAACAATAACCGGTTCCTGGAGAGATTCATACGAAAGTATGTCAGAAAAAACATGAATGAATCAATGAAAAATATATATAGATTCGAATATGAATATGAATGAATATTTAGTATCTAGATCATTTCGGATGCATCTTTACATTCATATTCATAATCAGAACAAAAAGGAATTAAACTATTCGATTTAGCATGTTTTAGGGCTTATTGGCTTAATTCAATTCTAATAATTCGAATTTGTTGTGTCTTGTTTTCTAGCTTATAAGATTATCAGGAGTAATAAGTTCATAAACGCAACAATCAGGCAAAACAAACAAACAAGCTTTATCAAAGATAAAAACATATACAAATAAGCCAGACACTTACAAAACCGAGATACAATCGATTAAGAATAAGGAAATAGATAAATGATGAAATACAAATAGAGATATGATAGATATAAGAAGAAAAAAGAAAAGAATTATTAATTACCTTGAAGAAGTAGTGTGATGTGAAGAGAGAAAAATGAAATGAAAAGAATGGATGAATGAATGAATAGATGGATATACAAATGGGTAGGATGTATGAATGTGTGATATGTATGTATATATGTAAATACAAATAAAAATATACCAATTGGGAGTGGGGGTGGGGGTGGGGGTGGGGTGGTGGGATATAAAGGAAGGAGAGTAGGAATCACATGGGAGCACGCCTTGGCCAGTTCTTTTAAATCCTTTCATTTTGAATATATTTTTTCTGTTTTTGCCCCCTCCATGTTCGTTGCTTTACAATATGGGCCCCTTTTGTTTTTTGGATTTTTATATTGGAGTAGTGGTGGCATGGGCCCCAGTAACCATTAGGTAGCCTAAACCTCGTGGGCTCCTGGCCTTCTTCCGTTTACCTCTCCCGCCTAATGGCCATTATCTTTTTATAAGCATCCATCAATTATTGATGTTTCGTTGTTTTTAGTTTTTAATCATGCTCTTGCTAATAATAAAAAAGATGTTTATTGTGTTAATTATTATTGATGACGTACGCCCTCCGGCACACGTTACGGACATCATCATTAGCTGCGGCATTACTCATTAATCCGGAGTTAATTGTACCTAGACCCAGTGACGTCCATGCTCGTACACTGCAGAAACGTACTGAACGTCAACTAAAGAGACAAAGTTTGTTACACTAGACGACGCACCGAATAACGGCCTCCTGCCATCAAGACGTCATACACCAAGGACCACCCCTCCTTGGTGGCTATAAATAGCAGGCCTCTGTCTCAGACCAAACCAACTCAATTCATGTACTTGGTAGCGTGGAAGTTGATCATACCTCCACACCAACTGGGAACCGCTAGCAAGTCTTCGATAAATCCAATCACGTTCTAAGCAAGATTAAAACCCCTGAAATTAAGTATAAACATAACATAGTTAGGCCCGTGTAAATTTATGCTTAAACAAGTGGCGTCATCCGTACTCTACTAACTGATCTTGCGACGAACAAATGACGGAGGAGAACCAGAGGTCACCTCCAGGATTTTCAAGAAACAATGAAAAACAGTCCGAAACAATCGAGCCGTTACTTAGAGAATGCCTACGGCGCATGAATATGCGTAGTGTGCAAACTCGGCTAGATTATGACGACTGGAGTGAAGACGTAGATGAAGAAATTGAGGCAGAAACACCACCTCAGCGAAACCCAGCGCAGGAAGCGGGTGGCCGGGTACGGTTCAGTGAAACAGTGACCGGAGGAGCACCTCCGACTAGCAACACAACAACAACGCAAGCTCCGGCCACTAACCTACCACCGCTTGCCGCGCAGCAGGTTAATCAACAAGGTCAAACATACAACCCAGCATACAACGGCTACGGGTACACGTACATACCGCAGCCCACACCGGTACCACCAATGGGTTACGGCCAGCAGTATTTTCCAAATGGCTTCCCGCAGCAGCATCAGTACTTTGTACCACAAAATAGCCCATACTTTACTCCACAGCCGGGTTTCACTCCGGTACAACCTCCTCGATTCAATAGTCAACAACCCAATCAGCAAGCAAGTAACACCGGATTACCTCCGGAAGCGGACATGGTCGTTCAGACAGAACCCGGTCCCTTTGTCCAGTGGATTGAAGACTACCCATTGCCGGAAGGTGGACTCCCGAAGGGGATGGAGATGTATGACGGAAAGGATGATCCGGACAATCATTTGAAACATTTTAATGGCATGATCCGAATGCAGAAGTGGAAGGTTCCGGTAGCATGCCATATGTTTGCTCTGACATTAAAAGACACGGCAAGAGCATGGCTAGACAGCCTACCAGTCGGAAGTGTAACTAATTTTGAAGATCTGAAGACAAAATTCAGATCCCATTTCAGTCAACAACGGAAGTACAAAAAGATACATTTGGAGGCTCACAATATCAAAAGGAAGGAGAACGAAAGTGTCCGGCAGTACATCGCTAGATACACAGATGAGACCTCTCTGATAAGAGGTTTAAGTGAAAATCAAAGAGTCTCAGGCTTCATACATGGTTTAAAATACAAAGCGTTGGTAGAATTCCTCTCCATGGACCTGCCCGAAACTTACACGGCAGCTACAGACAAAGCACACATATTTCTGACAGCCCAAGAGACAAGTGGGAATGTAGGGTATGCCGGATGTGCAGACGGAAGGGAACGACATTGGGGCAAAAACAGAAGGAACCCTCGGCAGGATAGGGGCCGTAATTCCCCCTACCCGAAGAGTGCAAATACCCCTTCCAGTAGCCACAACACTTTGCATACCCCACCTAAGCAGCACAGAGATGTTTTGTCAGCAGGAAAAAACAAGAACAAGAAGTAACATGAAGGGGAGAGACATAACCAAGTTTTGTGAATTCCATGGCACACACGGACATGACACAAATGATTGTGTTGTTTTTAAGGGAAGAATAGAAGAAGCTATGAAGACAGGCAAATTTTCTGGCCTCTTGAAAGGTTTAAGGGAACCAAGTCAAAGACAAAACAAAGGAAAGCAACAAATGAACTTACCGGAAGCAAAACCGGAACCTCTAGATGAACCAATAAATGTAATCATTGCAGAAGTAAGACACCAGGAAGACAGAATTGTGAGGCCGGAAGCATGGAGGTCGGCCGCAATAAGTTTCCCCTCAATCCAAGAGGAAGAAGCTTCCGAGGCACCCATCGTAATTAGTGCAGTCATAGCCAGCCACCCGGTGAAAAGAGTTTATCTGGACACGGGAAGTGGCTGCGAAATCATGTATGATCATTGTTTCCAAAAATTAAAATCATCACTAAAGCAGCTGAAGAAAGAATGCTCCAGCCCTCTGACAGGGTTCTCCGGGGAAAGGTCTTGGTCAGCCGGAGAAATCACCTTACCATTTACAGTTGGAGAAGGCCAAAAAGTAAGATCGGAGACACTGAACTTCGTAATAGTAAAAGCAGAATCACCATACAACATCATTCTGGGAAGAACAGCGATGCGCCGACTTGGCATCATAGCATCACCAATACATGCCATGGCAAAACTCCCAACACCTTACGGCATCGCCTGCATACGATCCGAAGCCTCCACGGCGCATCGGATCGACCTAGCCGAAGGAAAGGAGCCGGAGAGAAAAAATGAAGCAAACAAGCAAGTGAGCAGTGTCGAAGGGGCAGAAGAGAAAATCTTTATCAACGATAAGTATCCGGAACAACATGTCTTGGTCGGAAGAAATTTGCCGGAAAAGATAAAGAAGAAATTAAAAGAATTGCTGATACGAAACAATGATGTGTTTGCCTGGACTCCAGCAGACATGACAGGAGTCCCACGACAGTTAGAGATTGGAGGTGAAAAATTTGATACTCAGCACAAGCTAAACGTAATGCCGCATGTCGAACCGATAAAGCAAAAGAAACGGAGCCTAGCTCCGGACAGAAGCAAGGCAGCGAAAGAACAAGTGTCAGATTTGGTGCAAGCAGGAATCCTCAGAGAAGTAAAATACCAAAGTTGGGTGGCAAACCCAGTCATGGTTAAGAAACATGATGGTGGATGGAGAATGTGCGTGGACTTCACGGACATTAACAAAGCATGCCCCAAAGACTGTTATCCTTTACCAGAAATCGACTGGAAAGTCGAATCCCTAGTCGGATTCAAGCTAAAGTGCTTCCTAGATGCCTACAAGGGGTATCACCAAATCCAAATGTTCCCACCCGATGAAGACAAAACAGCTTTTTACACCAATGAAGGGATTTTCTGCTACAAGAAAATGCCATTTGGCCTGAAGAATGCAGGAGCAACCTACCAAAGGTTGATAGATAAAGCATTTGGAAAACAGATAGGGAGAAACTTGGAGGCATATGTAGACGACATGGTGATAAAAAGCAAGAATGGAGAAGAAATGTTGGAAGATATAGAGGAAACATTCCAGACTCTCAGGAGCATAAACATGAAGTTAAACCCAAAGAAGTGCCTGTTCGGAGCAGAGCAAGGGCAGTTCTTAGGTCATGTTGTCACTAAAGATGGGTTCCGAGCTGATCCGGACAAGATCCGCGACATACAGGACATGCAAGCTCCAAAAAGCATAAAAGAAGTCCAGAGCCTCAACGACAAGCTTGCGGCCCTCCATCATTTCTTGTCAAAATCAGCAGATAGATCTTTACCCTTTTTCAAAACCCTTAAGGGGTGTTTAGAGAAAAAAGATTTCGTATGGACAGCAGAAGCACAAGATGCATTTGAAAAGATCAAAGAATACCTATGCCAGTTGCCAATGATAACGGCACCAATCAAAGGAGAAACATTACAAATATACCTGGCAGCTGCAGAAGAAACGATCAGTGCGGTCCTAGTCGCAAACAGAGCAGAAGGACAACTTCCGGTGTATCACGTTAGCCGAGTTCTTCAAGGACCAGAGACCCGATACCCGGGAATTGAGAAGCTAGTGTTGGCACTTGTGCACGCCGCCAGAAGGCTACAACGCTACTTCCAGGCCCACCCGATACAGGTGCTAACCGAAAAACAAATCAAACAAGTGCTGAGCAAGCCGGAAATGTCTGGAAGACTTGCAAAATGGGCCATTGAGCTAGGTGAGCACGAAATTGAGTTCCGCCCTCGGAACGCAATCAAAGGACAAGCACTCGCTGATTTTTTGGCCGAAGCTCATCACGAAAAGAAGGCAACAAAAAGGAAGTCGCCTCCGAACGAAGACCAAGTCGGATGACCTGATGTGTAATTTCGAGTCTTAAATTTATAACACGAACTACCTAGCTACTGTCTACTACACACTTGCGGGCAGTGTACCCGTTCGTATGCAATATAGTTACTTGGTAAGTACGAGGTCGAACACAAGGACTTTTATAAGCAATTGTTAAATACAATGATACAAAAATAAGGGGGTTTTATGGCCGAATTGCCACGTTGCAAAAGTTAGTTAAGATTGTTAGTAATCCCGTAGGATTAATCGCAGGAGAATTTTGTTGTTTAAAACAAGAATTTAAAAGATCATCTACCTCGACTCCATGACACATTTCATTTTGGTTGCATTAAGGTTAAAGCCAATTCAAATATGTTGATTCCAATAACTAAGTTAAGACAAGGAACTCACTAGTAGGCCTCCTAGCTTATTATCCTACCCGAACTCATTAACCAATTAATTCAATCCTAAAGATCCGGCTACCACCTTCCCTATTAAGATCTCCCTATCTGATTAATTTGTTTTGTTATGATTAAACAATTTCACCTATCGACTCTACCAAACCGTTAACACATTGAACTCTCTTACCTATTGTTGTTTACCAACTCGCTACCACGAATTAACACCTATTGATTCTACCAAATCAACTAGAACAATGCACTCCTGGAATTAACTACCATTAAAACCATTTATACATTATCAACAAACAATAGAATAAATGATAAGAATTCAATACATTAAGATCTTGATGAAATGTTTAATAATCAACTTGAATTCAAAATAATATGCAACCAATATTCATTGTGTCATTTCATCTCAGTAGATGATGAGGTGTTTAGCCTGACATAGTCATTAATAAGTCACAAATAGCAAAAGAAAGAATAAACATCTTGTACCAAAGTGTGAAAGACAATGAAAAGCTAAAGAAATCGATGATTGAATGCCTTGAAACTCTTGAGCAACCCTTAGATCTTGGAGAATGTAAAAGCTGCTGAATATTGCCTCAAGAAACCCAAAAATCGCCTGAAAGTCGAAGTATATCTAAAAATAGGGTTTTGGTCTTGTATTTATAGTGTTTCCAAAAAATCCTGATCAATATATGCGGCGCACCAAGGGTGTGGTGCGTCGCACCTCTTCACTTTTTCACCAAACCTTGTGATTTTCAACTCGTTACTTCACGTACTCGTCCACGAACCATCTTAATGCATCTTTAAACCATCCAAAAGCCATTTCTCATCATTTTACCTGTTCTAAGCCTGCAATCATTAACAATACCATCAAAGCATCGAATATACATATAAATGGACATATCAAATTCCCCCATACTTAAGCTTTGCTTGTCCTCAAGCAAATTCAGATTTCAAAACAAACTTTCCTTCGGTTCTCAATTGCAAAATATGACAATAATCAAAAAGAAGCTAAACCATGAAAGTTAGAAAACAAATGAGAATGGTTAAGCAGTTTTAATCTTAAATGAAAATTGAAATGTTTGACAATATTTGAATGATCTACAAGCCTTGAAAACACGATTAAGCACTTTAATCAAATGAAAGAAGAACATCTCAACTAACTTTCTCCAACTAACAAATTATTGGGTTGAAATATTATAACAATCACTCGAAGCCAAGTCGTGATGCATATATTTTAACCATAGGCTTGTACTAGAATCGTTCCTTCATCGTCATGGCGCAAGCACCATAAACGTCTATCAAAAGAGGTAATTAAACGGTTGTAATGTACAATTCTGAAGGCTTACAAGGGTCATTAACAAAGTGTATGGAAATTTTGGATATAGATGGTGTTAAAAAGAAATAACACAAACAATTAACAAAGTTTACATATAGTCTAGTCCAATACAACCCATATCACTAGTTGCCATCTATCCAAGCCCCAAAAGATGTTCTCCAGACACTACTCCCCAATAGACCGAATAAAACCGACACCATTGTGGTGTATGACCTTCAAAACGACTTTTTACCACCTTATCTTACCAACATTGACTTTAACAAACATTTCCAACTTCAAACGAAAAATATATGAACAATACAAGAACCTTTTGTTGGTTTAAACACATGTACCAACTTAACTTGATTTGACAAAAATAGGGAAATACCAACTGACAGTCCAAGTTCGTTTTTTTCTTTTTTTTTTTTTTTTTTTAATGAACTACTTTTACCCTGCCTAATTGGTATCTCCTTTTTATAACTTTGAAGCATGTTGACAAATCAAAACTCTTACTAATTAGAATAATCTAGGCTTCATCTATAATCATGACGACATCAATCTACCCCCAATAAACGGAAATATACCAACCCGACACAACCAAGATAACTTCCAACCATCCAACTAGCATAGGCAACTAATGATCAACCAAGGATTTCGACTATCGGTGTGGAGAGGAAAGGTTAAATATTTAAGTGAATTTAACATAAACGAAAAGGTGAGGCGCAACAGGTTATCTAAAAGTTTCTTGCACTAAAAATAAGTGCAACACGGGTTTAAACAAAGGAAAATCACTAACCACTATGATTAGCTACAAACACACATGCATACAAACATGGTTTACAATAACGACATAACAAAGAGTGAATCAACAAAGAAAACACGGTTTTAATCCTAATTTACCTCTTTATCATCTAGTAACCACGGAACGATCAACTAGGCCAAGTTCTAGAATCAACGCAATCACCGGCACACTCATATCAAAGAAATAACACAAACAATTAACAAAGTTTACATATAGTCTAGTCCAATACAACCCATATCACTAGTTGCCATCTATCCAAGCCCCAAAAGATGTTCTCCAGACACTACTCCCCAATAGACCGAATAAAACCGACACCATTGTGGTGTATGACCTTCAAAACGACTTTTTACCACCTTATCTTACCAACATTGACTTTAACAAACATTTCCAACTTCAAACGAAAAATATATGAACAATACAAGAACCTTTTGTTGGTTTAAACACATGTACCAACTTAACTTGATTTGACAAAAATAGGGAAATACCAACTGACAGTCCAAGTTCGTTTTTTTTTTTTTTTTTTTTTTTTTTTTTTTAATGAACTACTTTTACCCTGCCTAATTGGTATCTCCTTTTTATAACTTTGAAGCATGTTGACAAATCAAAACTCTTACTAATTAGAATAATCTAGGCTTCATCTATAATCATGACGACATCAATCTACCCCCAATAAACGGAAATATACCAACCCGACACAACCAAGATAACTTCCAACCATCCAACTAGCATAGGCAACTAATGATCAACCAAGGATTTCGACTATCGGTGTGGAGAGGAAAGGTTAAATATTTAAGTGAATTTAACATAAACGAAAAGGTGAGGCGCAACAGGTTATCTAAAAGTTTCTTGCACTAAAAATAAGTGCAACACGGGTTTAAACAAAGGAAAATCACTAACCACTATGATTAGCTACAAACACACATGCATACAAACATGGTTTACAATAACGACATAACAAAGAGTGAATCAACAAAGAAAACACGGTTTTAATCCTAATTTACCTCTTTATCATCTAGTAACCACGGAACGATCAACTAGGCCAAGTTCTAGAATCAACGCAATCACCGGCACACTCATATCAAAGAAATAACAAACGGAAATGGAATGAATTAACCTCAAACTTGCACATCATAGTTCAGAGCTCTAAAAGAGACCCTTACTTCCGGATAAATCCAAAAGTCTACGAGAGGGACAAATTTACAAGGCTAACCAAACCAAAACCATAACACCTAACCGATCTATAAATGAATCAAGATCCTTACATATTTGGTGTTTTGGGGTATAAGTGTGCTAGCAATGTAATCAATCCAGAAGGGATTTGCCTTAACGATCACTCAAAACACATTTCACAAATTTAAAAATGTATTAACCAAAGGAATTTATAGTTCAATTACTAGTATGATTAAATCTTAAGTGACAAAAGTAATTCAACTATATGGACAAGCAAGCAAAAGTTCAAAAATCGAGAACACCAATTTCAAACATGCACATCACAGTGAAGAGCTCGAAATGGAACTCCTACCCTCGGATAAAATCCAAAGGCCTATGAGAGGGACACATCAACAAAACTGGTAGAAATTCTCAAAATTCATCCGACTTTTCCTATTTACCTCCCCCCCATACTTGTCTTTCACCATACAAACACAAATAAGTAACTAAGTACGGAAAAGAAAATTGTCTAAACGCCAACAAAGGCGGATACAAATCAAATGAAAATACAATATACAATGAAACATGCAAACCACTGATGTCCAAAACTCCAAGAGTAGGCCAATATAACCATGATGACTCAATGCCCAAGGTAACCGGCACCGCCATCAACAAAACTGGTAGAAATTCTCAAAATTCATCCGACTTTTCCTATTTACCTCCCCCCCATACTTAAGTTGTACAATGCCCTCAATGTACAATGAACTAAAGACAATCTATGGGAAATAGGTAAAAGTAAAAATAAAAATAAGAAAAGATCATGAAAACTTGCCGGATGTTCGGTGATGTTTGTATGCTCGGTAGAATCGTCACAAAATGAATGGGCGCTGAACTTACTGCCAGCATATGCACATGAACGCTACCTTTCGAAATGCATAAAACAACCAAAAGAAAACTCAATAAAACATCATTAGACCATTAGAACATGATAAGCATACCAATCCTCCCCCCCATACTTAAGTTGTACAATGCCCTCAATGTACAATGAACTAAAGACAATCTATGGGAAATAGGTAAAAGTAAAAATAAAAATAAGAAAAGATCATGAAAACTTGCCGGATGTTCGGTGATGTTTGTATGCTCGGTAGAATCGTCACAAAATGAATGGGCGCTGAACTTACTGCCAGCATATGCACATGAACGCTACCTTTCGAAATGCATAAAACAACCAAAAGAAAACTCAATAAAACATCATTAGACCATTAGAACATGATAAGAATACCAATCCTCCCCCCCATACTTGTCTTTCACCATACAAACACAAATAAGTAACTAAGTACGGAAAAGAAAATTGTCTAAACGCCAACAAAGGCGGATACAAATCAAATGAAAATACAATATACAATGAAACATGCAAACCACTGATGTCCAAAACTCCAAGAGTAGGCCAATATAACCATGATGACTCAATGCCCAAGGTAACCGGCACCGCCATCAACAAAACTGGTAGAAATTCTCAAAATTCATCCGACTTTTCCTATTTACCTCCCCCCCATACTTAAGTTGTACAATGCCCTCAATGTACAATGAACTAAAGACAATCTATGGGAAATAGGTAAAAGTAAAAATAAAAATAAGAAAAGATCATGAAAACTTGCCGGATGTTCGGTGATGTTTGTATGCTCGGTAGAATCGTCACAAAATGAATGGGCGCTGAACTTACTGCCAGCATATGCACATGAACGCTACCTTTCGAAATGCATAAAACAACCAAAAGAAAACTCAATAAAACATCATTAGACCATTAGAACATGATAAGAATACCAATCCTCCCCCCCATACTTAAGTTGTACAATGCCCTCAATGTACAATGAACTAAAGACAATCTATGGGAAATAGGTAAAAGTAAAAATAAAAATAAGAAAAGATCATGAAAACTTGCCGGATGTTCGGTGATGTTTGTATGCTCGGTAGAATCGTCACAAAATGAATGGGCGCTGAACTTACTGCCAGCATATGCACATGAACGCTACCTTTCGAAATGCATAAAACAACCAAAAGAAAACTCAATAAAACATCATTAGACCATTAGAACATGATAAGAATACCAATCCTCCCCCCCATACTTGTCTTTACAATGCCCTCAATGTACAATGAACTAAAGACAATCTATGGGAAATAGGTAAAAGTAAAAATAAAAATAAGAAAAGATCATGAAAACTTGCCGGATGTTCGGTGATGTTTGTATGCTCGGTAGAATCGTCACAAAATGAATGGGCGCTGAACTTACTGCCAGCATATGCACATGAACGCTACCTTTCGAAATGCATAAAACAACCAAAAGAAAACTCAATAAAACATCATTAGACCATTACATGATAAAAATACCAAGGTAACCGGCACCGCCATCAACAAACTCACTATCTATCGCCAAAGTAAGACCAATGATCACGGAGGAGGGAAAACTGAAGGAGTACTATACGCACCATCAGGATTATGCGGCTCAGAAAACCAGTCACCACCAGGAACAATGTTAGGCGTACCCATGGTAGACCTACCCCCTGCCTCATCTCTCACCGGTGTATCATAACTGAAGAAATCTCCTCCATATCGAGGAGCACCGGTGTACATACCATAACCAGTAGAACGGGTGGAAGGATCAAACGGTGGTGGGGTGAAACTGTACTGTTCCTGAGAATAGCCCTGCTGTGGAAAGAGATAATCATAAGTACCCTGACTGGGAGGTATAACCTCTCGAGGAGTATATGTAGAAAGCTCAGGGCGCTCATCCTCTTCCACGTCTGCGTACTGCTGCTGGTGCTGCTGCTCATATTGCCTTTGCCACATAGGGCGGAAATGCTCCTGCTGATCTAACAGACGACCAAGCATACTGTTAGCCGTACGTGCATTATCAAGCAACATATCTGTAGTACTCTCCAAGCCAAAAATCTGCCCCTGCATAGAAGAAAAATCAAAGGCAGATGAAGAAGAAGAACCTCCCGCAAACTGAGGTACACTAGAACCATCATCTCTACGCCTTTTTCCAACAGGCCTCTGCTCCTCCGGTAAATCACCAACAAATACATCCTGTCCATCAACCTCATAAATCAAACCCCATCCTGTTAAATCATTCAAACCAAGACGTGCACAAGGTATCCTAACCATAGCCCGAGTGTTCCTAGCTGTATCATATCCCAACATAGCATAAACATGTGCAATAAAATTACCACCAACAATCACGCGATCCTTATGAGAAACAAGGTACTTAGCTAGCACATAAGGTGCACAAGCATAAGTATAAGGAGCACCCTCATAGAACAATCGCATCAACCAAACATCAGTAGGAGACACCTTCTCGTTATGATCAGAACGAACCAAAAAGCAATGAGTAATCATACGATGGATGACCTTCAGAATAGGTATTTGAATTTCTGATACCTTGCTAACCGCCATGGCTAATTTACCACTACCCCCAATCTCAAACCAAAAATCCTTAGTGCTCTTATCATTACCAAACCCAGTCACATCCTTGTCATAAACTCCTTCCCGCAAAAACTCATAAGCATTAATCTCCTGTAACTCATTCCCAGAAACCATCCCAGTTAAATAAGCAAACTCAGGCACCGTGCAATGCCTTTGAGTACCCCCAGCCCGAAAGTGAATAACTTTTCGTGTAAAGAACTCATCAAACTTCAAATTGGTATCAACACGAAGGGTACTTGAAAACTCAAGGCACCATTCTCTAACGGGTGTCATATCACAATTGAAAACGTTATCCCACATCCTGTAAGTCTTAATCTCACCATTGGCATTCCTATTCTTACAAGTTAACATTTTCTGAATTGGTTCTTTTAAATTCACTTTATCAAAATCGGTCCACGATATAACCTTTGGTTCTAGGATATGTTTATACCTCAAATCTTGCAAGCGGTTCAAGTAATGATATCGCTCGTTACCCGTCACCCCTGGAAATTGCAACCATTCATGCGGCTCAACTGGATGACTTTTGACACTAGCAACAACTGCATTATCTCGGAATTTGTATTTGTCATTCGGGTCCGGTTCGGTAAAATCGTATCCACGTGGAATTCCCGGAACAAACTCATTGCCACTTGACCCTTCAGCGGCCTTTCCTTTCTGTTTCTGTAACATAAAACATCAAAACATGACAAACGTAAGTCATACGAAACAAAACAAACAAAATTCTCCATTCTGCTATACCAGGTGCGGCGCACCCCCCCACAAGGTGCGGCGCACCTTGTCGATTTTCAGAAGAATGTTGCCCCGATATGCGACGCACCTTCCAAATGGTGCGGCGCACTCAATCGATGTTTCAGAAACCCAATGATCAATCTTCCCTCGAAAATTCAAACAATATATAAAACTTAACACATCATCAGAAGTCAACCCAAGTCAACTCTCAAAATCCACAAACCCTAACCACAATTTGGTCCAAAATCGTAAAATCAGTCCAAATCAACACTAATCTTGACCAATTTAAACATCAATAAACCTTTCCAAACCTTTTACAATCAAAACCCCCAAATTAAATTCAAAACCCTAATCAAAACCCAAATTAAATTCTTATTTCAGCAAGAAGTACTTGTACAAATTAAGTATTGTCAATTACAAACAAAACCCATGAATAAGATTTAAGTAATTTTGCTTTAATCACATCAATTTTGAAAACCCACTTAAATTCGAATCACATATATGAACATTGATAGATAATGGAAAGAAACATACCTTTGAGAAGAATCCCCTAGGCATCTTGAAAGATAAGCAAAGAAAATTTAGAAATTGAAGAATTGATTTGGATTGGGAGGTTTTATCTTGAAAGAAAATAAAAAGCTAGTGAATGTGTGTGTTTGTGTGTCACGATCCCAGGGAAAAAGAAGAAAAGAAAACAGGGGATAAGGAAGAAATTAGAGATTTTCGGCCCTACACAATCCCACAACCCAACCTTCAAGTCAACAATAGTCAAAAAGTCAATCTGGTCAAAACAGGGGGAGGTGCGGCGCACCCCTTACTTGGTGCGGCGCACATATCACTCAGAAAATTCAACATAATTTTGTAACCTCCAGGTGCGGCGCACCAATGGCTCAGAAATTCATCAGACTTACCTTGGCTCGTTTTAACTTACCGTAACATATCTCAAACACTTCTGGACCTGCACATCACAATTAAAAGCTATAATAATTGACAAATAACAAAACCTAACTAAGAAAACAAAAATCTTTTTGGTATTTTTCGATTTTTCAAATGTTTTTGGTTTTTTAAAAAAAAATATAGAAACAAAATAAAGAAAAATGAAATGAAAACACTCGGGTTGCCTCCCGAGAAGCGCTTAATTTATTAATGAGTCTTTAGCTAGACTCATGCCATACTCATTGATTCATTTCGAAAAATGGAAGCTCGTCAAAGACGACTCCCACATTTTCCTCTTCTTCATAATAAGTCTTCAACCTATGACCATTAACAATAAACGTGGTCCCATCCGATTTAAACAATTCAACATAACCAGACGGATAAACATGTTTGATCACATAAGGCCCGGTCCACCTAGATGTCAACTTGGGTTGCTTAAACCTATACTTAGAAAGGAACAACAAAACTTTGTCTCCGGCTTTAAAATCCTTCTTTCTAAGCCTACGGTCATGCCACACTTTGGTTCGTTCCTTGTAAAGTCTAGAATTATCATAAGCATGCAACCTAAGTTCATCTAGTTCATTTAATTGCATTGATCTCAACTCACCGGCCTCCACTAGGTCCAAATTGCAATTCTTGAGCGCCCAAAAGGCTTTATGCTCAATTTCAATAGGAAGATGACAAGTCTTGCCATAAAGCAACCGGAATGGGGTAGTCCCAATCGGTGTCTTATAAGCGGTCCTAAATGCCCATAGAGCATCATCAAGCTTGGTAGACCAAGACTTTGGGTTATCTCCTACGGTTTTCTCAAGAATTCTCTTTAATGCCCTATTAGTATTTTCAACTTGGCCACTCGTTTGCGGGTGATAAGAGGTTGAAAAACGGTGAGTGACACCATACCTCTTTAGCACCTTAGCGAGTTGGTGATTCGCGAAATGACTTCCGCGGTCACTTATTAAGGCCTTAGGCACTCCAAATCTACAGAAAAGCTGTTTCAAGAAGTGAATGACAACACGTGCATCATTCGTTGGCAAGGCTTTAGCTTCTGCCCACTTAGAAACATAATCGACAGCAACAAGGATATACAAATTCCTATTCGATGGAAGAAAAGGTCCCATAAAGTCTATGCCCCAAACATCAAAAACTTCACATACCTGAATAAAGTTTTGAGGCATTTCATCACGTTTGGAAATGTTACCTTGTCTTTGACACACATCACAAACCTCAACCAAAGTATGCGCCTCCTTGAAGATCGTTGGCCAATAAAATCCAGCATCGTATACTTTCTTACCGGTGACAGATGGTCCATAATGACCACCGGTTGGCCCGTGGTGACAAGCATCTAAAATTTGTCGAGTTTCATCTTCCGACACACACCTCCTTATCATGCCATCTGCACATACTCTGAACAAAAATGGTTTATCCCAAAAATAATATTTAATTTCAGAAAAGAACTTCTTCTTCTCTTGCTTTGACAACTCCTCGGGAAGCAAACCTGCACTAAGATAGTTAGCAATATCGGCATACCAAGGTCCTTCCTCAATCTGCATCAAAAACTCATCAGGAAAATCATCATTAATCTCATGCTCTTGCAACTCCTCACGGTGAGGGTTTTCGAGCCTACTTAAATGGTCGGCTGCCACATTTTCAGCCCCCTTTTTGTCCTTTATCTCGATGTCAAATTCTTGCAAAAGCAAGACCCAACGGATGAGACGGGGCTTGGCGTCTTGTTTGGAAAACAAGTACCTTAGGGCAGAGTGATCCGTATAAACAATGGTCTTGTTAAGGACCAAGTAGGGACGAAACTTATCAAAAGCATACACAACAGCCAACAACTCTTTTTCAGTCACCGTGTAATTTAGTTGGGCTGGGTTCAAGGTCTTGCTAGCATAGAAAATAGGGCGGAAATGTTTATCCTCCCTTTGGCCTAACACGGCCCCTAAGGCAAAATCGCTAGCATCACACATCAACTCAAATGGTAATGACCAATTAGGTGGAATCATAATAGGTGCTTTGGTCAAATTTCCTTTAAGCAAGTTGAATGCATCAAGACACTCTTTGTCAAACACAAATGGGACATCCTTCTCTAACAATTTGGTCATTGGCCGGGCAATTTTGGAGAAATCTTTTATAAACCTTCGGTAAAAACCGGCATGACCCAAAAAACTCCTAATCGACTTAACATTGGTGGGTGGAGGTAATTTAGATATCACATCAATTTTAGCTTTATCAACTTCTAAACCCGCCTTAGAAACTTTGTGTCCCAAAACAATACCTTCTTTAACCATAAAGTGACACTTTTCCCAATTTAAAACCAAGTGTGCCCGTTCACACCTTTCCAACATCCTATCAAGACTCTCTAAACAACTCTCAAAAGAACTACCAAATACCGAAAAATCATCCATGAAAACTTCCATGGAAGTTTCAATCATATCTTGAAAAATTGCAATCATACAACGTTGAAAAGTACCGGGTGCGTTACAAAGACCAAATGGCATCCTCCTATAAGCATAAGTGCCATAGGGACAAGTAAACGTGGTCTTCTCTTGGTCTTTAGGGTCAATAGGTATTTGGAAATACCCAGAAAATCCATCTAAAAAACAAAAATACTCGTTTCCGGCTAGCCGTTCGAGCATTTGGTCGATAAAGGGCAATGGGAAATGGTCCTTGCGGGTGGCATCATTTAATTTCCGATAATCAATACATACCCTCCACCCCGTGACAGTTCTAGTGGGAATCAATTCGTTCTTATCATTTAAAACAACGGTCATCCCACCCTTTTTCGGTACACAATGTACCGGACTTACCCAAGAACTATCCGAAATGGGGAATATGATTCCCGCATCTAACAACTTAATAATTTCCTTTTTAACAACATCCTTCATATTTGGATTTAACCTTCGTTGTCTTTGCACAATTGGTTTAAAATTATCAACAAAATTGATTGTGTGCTTACAAAATTCTGGACTTATACCCGGAATATCAGAAATTTTCCATGCAAAGGCCTTTTTATGGGCCTTTAAAACGGTAATAAGCCTAGATTTTTCATCCTTCATCAAAGAAGATGAAATGACAACGGGAAGAAAAGATGTACCTTCTAAATAAGCATACTCCAAATGATCTGGAAGCGGTTTGAGCTCCAAGTCGGTGGGAGGACTCTCAACCGATGTAAGCACTCGTGTGCTTGATCAACCTTGATCTCTTCAAATGTTTCATCATCCGGTGAAGTTTCATCTACACTCAAGGCCATGATCTCTTGCAACATCTCTTCATCAAGCTCTTGGTATTCTTCACTAAGTGATAGCAATGATTCTCCTTCCTCCGTACCCAAGATATCCATGAGCTCCTTCTCTAAGGCATCCTCTTCTTCTTCTTCTTTCATAACATCAATCCTGAAACAAGATTCATCACACGAAACCCGGATGAGCATCTGGTCATAAGGAAGGGTCGGCCAAGAATTAGAGGCACATTTACATCCGCCTCCATTTCGAGTATAAAAATCGACCGGAAAAATCATATGACCCACTTTAATCTGTAAATTTTCCGCTATCCCCATGGGATATTGGAAAGATCGGTCCGCTAGCCGAATGCTCATACGAGTAGGGGTCAATTCACCTAAAGACAACTTTTTATATACTGAATAAGGCATCAAATTAATGCTAGCCCCTAGATCGGCTAATGCCTTATACAATAAAACACCAAAAGAACAAGAGATAAGAAAACTCCCTGGATCTTCCAACTTAGGGGGAATCTCGTTCTTGATGATGGCGGAACACTCGGCACTCATGACTGCCGTCTTTGCCTTTTCCAACTTCATTTTATCCGAAATGAGTTCTTTGAGAAACTTCGCATAGTTAGGCATACCTGCAAGAAGATCAACTAAAGGAAGAGTAATATTAACATTTTGAATCAATTCAACAAATTTCTTAAAATTCTCCTTGCTCTTTGCTTTCTTCAATCGTTGAGGAAATGGAATATGCGGTGGATACGGCTTAACCTGTGGCTTCTCAACGGTTGGTTTCTCAACTATCTTGGATGGAACGGCCGGTGTTTTCACGGCTGAGTTCGGCTCCATCTCAATCTCATCATCAACGGAATCATCAGCTTCTTCCTGCACAAGAGGAGTAACATCATTAGGTAATGGATTAGCCGAATTATAAGTATTACCTGCTCTTGTTGTGATCGCGTTCACTTGCTCATTACGAGCATTCGGAGGATTGTAATTTCCTTTATCGTTTGACGGAAGCCTTGGACTCTGTTGAGGCTTAGGATTTTGTTGAGTATTGCTCGGTAATGTCCCGAGCTGCCTATTTGAATTTCCTAGCCTCTCGAGCTTAGCTTCTATATCCTGAAATGTAGCTTGAGTGCTCTTAGTGCTTTGATCCAGCTTATGACTCAAACCATCCAAACGAGTAGTCACTGAATCCAATGCCGAATACATCTTCTTAGTTTCTGCAGCCACGTGTTCATTTGTTTGTTTCTGAGCACCGATGAAATCCTTAACAATATCTCTCAGTTCAGCAGTCGTGCTCTGCTGACTGTTGAACCTGCTGAACCTGTTGCCACCATACCCAGAATTATTAGCATTAAAAGAAGACGAGGGATAAGTAGTACCTGAATTCCGGTTTTGATAACCGGTATTCTGACCGAAATTTCCCTGCGGTTGATTCTGAATATAATTAACATCTTTAGCTGGCTTGTCCGGGCAATCCTCACTGTAATGCAACTCTCCACAGTGATCACACCCATCCGCCATAACCTTGACATCTCTCTCAAGATTCTTGAACCTGTTATCTTGGTTGTCAAACCTCTCATTCATTTGCTTTGAGAGAGCTTTGACTTCAGCTACTAGTCTTGAATCTTCACCTTCTTCAATCCGAGCAACTGTTTTTCCTCCAGATTTCCTATCCCGAACTTCTTCACGAACAAAGAACTCCTTAGCCATGTCATCGAGGATCTTGTAACCTTCACTTGGAGTTACATTGTTCAAACTACCCCCGAATGCACCTGCAAGTTCCCGTCTAGTTTTCCTAAGCAACCCATCATAGAAAATCTCAACTACAGCTTCAGTATTCATATTATGCCCAGGACAGTTTCTAAGCATTTCCTTGTACCGTTTCCACGCATCAACTACATCTTCTCCCGAATCTTGAGTGAATGCTCTAATCTTATTCTCCAATTGTCTTTGAGTTCTTATAGAATAAAACTCATCAATGAAACCTTCTCGAAGTTCAGCCCATGTGGTGTACAAATCATCCGGTTGTTCTTTGAGCCAAGCCTTTGCCTCTCCATAAAGAGTAAGTGGAAAGAGCTCAAGTTTCACTATGTCATTCTGTCCTTCGCCATAATTGTAGAACCTACAAATCTTTTCGAACCTTTCCAAATGACCATAAGGATCACTGTTTGTCACACCATCGAACTTTTCCTCCTCCACACTCTTCAAATGATTTCCTTTAAGACTAAAGTTTATTCCGGTGGTGGGGGCACGAATTGGAGTGCCACGATTGGCTGGTATTTCCCTTCTTCTTTGTCCGTAAGGACGGTCGTTGGGATTAACTGGTTGTCCTCCTCGATCACCCATTCCTCTTGGTTGTTGATTGATGTTAACCTCCGGAATGAGAGGAATGTTCGGTTGAGGAGTTTGAATTTCCTCTTCTCCGTCTGAATCTAGATCTTCTCCTGATTTAAAAATCCAAGATGGATCTTTCAAGTTCTTAACCGCTTGATCTTCTGATGTTGACGTTTTAAAGGAAAGATCAAAGTCCTGTTGGACTTGGTCTGAATTTCCAGAATCAATCTTGTTGGATGTAGAGGTCTCCGTGTTGTAGCTTTGAATTAAGCGACGTCTGACTTTCCCCGGATTTGACAAAGGACTAACCAACGGTCTGCCAGAAGCTCTTGTGTTCATCAACTACAAAGAACCTGCAAAAGCACCACAAGACAAAACGTCAAACGTACCTGAAACAAAACAAAACAAAATTAAAAACCTAAAACAAAAATAAAAATCTATCTAATAAAAACAAAGAACTTCCTCACAATTACTTAATTTAAGTCCCCGGCAGCGGCGCCAAAAACTTGATGTGTAATTTCGAGTCTTAAATTTATAACACGAACTACCTAGCTACTGTCTACTACACACTTGCGGGCAGTGTACCCGTTCGTATGCAATATAGTTACTTGGTAAGTACGAGGTCGAACACAAGGACTTTTATAAGCAATTGTTAAATATAATGATACAAAAATAAGGGGGTTTTATGGCCGAATTGCCACGTTGCAAAAGTTAGTTAAGATTGTTAGTAATCCCGTAGGATTAATCGCAGGAGAATTTTGTTGTTTAAAACAAGAATTTAAAAGATCATCTACCTCGACTCCATGACACATTTCATTTTGGTTGCATTAAGGTTAAAGCCAATTCAAATATGTTGATTCCAATAACTAAGTTAAGACAAGGAACTCACTAGTAGGCCTCCTAGCTTATTATCCTACCCGAACTCATTAACCAATTAATTCAATCCTAAAGATCCGGCTACCACCTTCCCTATTAAGATCTCCCTATCTGATTAATTTGTTTTGTTATGATTAAACAATTTCACCTATCGACTCTACCAAACCGTTAACACATTGAACTCTCTTACCTATTGTTGTTTACCAACTCGCTACCACGAATTAACACCTATTGATTCTACCAAATCAACTAGAACAATGCACTCCTGGAATTAACTACCATTAAAACCATTTATACATTATCAACAAACAATAGAATAAATGATAAGAATTCAATACATTAAGATCTTGATGAAATGTTTAATAATCAACTTGAATTCAAAATAATATGCAACCAATATTCATTGTGTCATTTCATCTCAGTAGATGATGAGGTGTTTAGCCTGACATAGTCATTAATAAGTCACAAATAGCAAAAGAAAGAATAAACATCTTGTACCAAAGTGTGAAAGACAATGAAAAGCTAAAGAAATCGATGATTGAATGCCTTGAAACTCTTGAGCAACCCTTAGATCTTGGAGAATGTAAAAGCTGCTGAATATTGCCTCAAGAAACCCAAAAATCGCCTGAAAGTCGAAGTATATCTAAAAATAGGGTTTTGGTCTTGTATTTATAGTGTTTCCTGTTAGAAATCCAAAAATAGTGATAAATTGTAATAAAGATTAGAAGACATTCTTGTTGTTAAGTCATAGATAGATGATTACTAAGGTTGAGGGGCTAATTGTGATAATTGGCAAAGTTGTATTGTTAGACTATAAATAGCCCTCACACCTTAGAAATCATAACAAGAACAGAAAAATCATTTCATTCCTTACACAATTAATTCCAAGCTTTCAGTAATCTCGATCATTCTCTCTCAAAACACACACACACACACCAAGAACACACACTAACAAACCGCCATTGTTAGATCGAATTCAGAGCTAAAATCGTGTTATAACAAGTGGTATCAGAGCAAAACATCAATCTGATGACGATCCATAACTGAATTTGATCACAATTTCCTCAAAATCAAGTTTAATCTCAAATTCTGTTCGTAATATCTCACATACTGGTTCTTCAAAATTCACACATCAAATCTCATAAAATCACAGTTGTTTGTTCATCAATAGATTCGTGGCTATTGATAACATAATTCTGTCAATTTTCAAGTTCCAATTCAATCCAAATCTCGAGATTGAATTTTGAGTTTTGGCGCGTAATTTCAGGGATTTGAATCTGTTGTGTTTTGTGTTGAATTTTGTTCATAATCGTGTTGCGGACGTGAATTAAAACAGTTTGGAAGTGGTTTGGTGATCTAACTCCTTGTAATTCATAAGAAATCGAAGTTTTAAAAAGTTGATAATGGAGTTTTTCTGGAAATGTGTTCAGATGAAGAAGATAACCAAGACGATCTGCCTAAGATCGTTTTAGTTCAGTGCTTTGTAGCTTGTTAAGACGATCCTAACAAGATCGTTTTAGCTAAGAGTGTGTTGTGAAAGTGTTGATTCTGGCTAATTAATCCAAAAGGATTGGTTTGGTCGTTTCATACACTTAAAAGTTTTTGAGAAAGACAACAAGACGATCTTCATACCAAGATCGTCTCATTTTTATTCCTGGACGAACTTCAAACCAAGATCGTTTCACCTAAGACGATCTTCATCTAAACCGTTTCATTTTCATACTTAGCCAAATTTCACACGATCTTCAAACAAGATCGTCCCAGTTTTCAAGATCGTTTCAATTTTGGTTTAATCAAGATCGTTTCAATTTTGTTTAATCAAGATCGTTTCAATTTTGGTTTCTTCAAGACCGTTTCAATTTTCATACTTAGCCAAATTTCACACGATCTTCAATCAAGATCATCCCAGTTTTCAAGACCGTTTCATTTTCCATACTTAACCAAATTTTCATCAAAGAGTTCCAAGACGATCTTACTCAAAGACGATCTCAACCAGAACGATTTTGACAAGATCGTTTCATTCTCTATTCATTTCAAGATCGTTTCAATTTCCTTGTTTAATCAAGATCGTTTCATTTCCTTGTTGATCAAGATCGTTTCAGTTACCTGTTTCAATCAAGATCGTTTCAATTTTTGTTTAATCAAGATCGTTTCATTTACTTGGTTAATCAAGATCGTTTCATTCTGGTAAATCAAGATCGTTTCATTCCCTTGTTAATCCAAGATCGTTTCATATCATAACCTTACCAAGACCGTTTCATTTTCCACTTTTAAATTCAATTCAATTTTTCCAAATCAAATCAATCTCTAATGGCTTCTCGTGAAGCTTTGGCATTAGGTTCTGATACAAGACCTCCAGTTCTCTACCGTGGTTCTTACGGACTATGGAAGAAACGATTCATGGACTATGTGGAGAGTCAAACAAATGGTCATATGATGAAAGAATCCATTCTGAAAGGACTTGCTGTTCATCTCCATCCCACTACTGGTGCAGTTATTACAACTCATGAACTTTTGAATGCTGAGCAAAAGGATCGAACAGCTGCAGATAACAGAGCAAGGTCATGTTTATACAGAGCTCTACCGGATGAAATCTATGGGTCTGTTGATTCTTATGATACAGCAAAAGAGATATGGGATGAGGTGGCAAGACAAATGGAAGGAGCTGACGTGACTTCGACAATCAGATTGACCAACATTTTGACTGAGTTTGACAACTTCTCCAAAATGCCAAATGAATCTCTTGAGGCAGTGTATTACAGATTCTGCAATGTCATTAATGAACTGAGGAAGAACAATGTCAAGAAGACTGAGATTGAGTTAAACATCAAGTTCATCAAAGCACTTGGTCAAGAATGGGAAGAATTTGGAACCCAAATCAAGCAACATCAAAACCTGACCAAATTCACCATTCATACTCTATATGAATCCTTCAAGCTCAATGAAAACCAAGTCCTGAACAAAGCTTCATCGAACAAAATGCCGGAAGTTGTATCTTCTGATCCTTTGGCATTGATCGTTGAGAAGAAGATTTCTGAAGTCCTTAAAAGGCAAATGGTGGTTGTTTCTTCGTCAGATGAGGAGGGAGATGATGTGATGGCTACAAGAGATGGTGTATCAGACGAACTATATCAAGCTCTTGCCGCAGTAACTAAGCATTTCAAGAAAAGATTTTACAAAGCGAGGCCAACAAACAACAATCTCCGCACTTCTTCAACAAGTGCATTTCCCAAGAAGGAACACTATCATCCAAGGAGCAATGATCAAAGTGAAGCTACTGGTTCAAGATATGGTGATAAGAAGGAAGCATATGAGAAACAAGCAGTTGAAAAGGGGAAGACATCAGACAAAAGGTGCTACAATTGTGGAATTCCTGGACATTTTGCTGTTGATTGCAAACAACCCAAGAAGCGGAACTATGAGTACTACAAACAGAAGATGCTATTAGCCAAACAAGTTGAAGCAGGACATGCATTGCTTGCCGAAGATGACAAATGGCTATTGCTCACTGATGATGAAGATCAAGATCTCTCCGCTAATGTTTGCTATATGGCGAGATTGGCCAAGAACAAACCCTTGAAGCAGAAAGCACTGATGATGAGTACCCAGATGATGAGGTAAATCTCGACTCTACTTTTTCTTTGATTAAGGACAAAGAGTCTTGTAGATTAGCTTTATCTAAATTAACAAATCTTATCAATTCTTTAGCCAACAAAAACAAAAGGTTAAAAAATAGTATTTCTTTTTCAAAAAGTGAATTTTCAAATCTTCTTGAAGAACACTCAAAATTACTTTTTGAACATGATACTATTAAACAAGATTTTCAAACATATAAAGAAAAAATGTTGGTTAAAGAATGTGAGATGAATGTCACTCCTGATTCTAAGTTATTACTAAGATGTCAAAATCTTGAAAAGACATTCATGATCTTGAAAAAGCCAATCAAGATCTTGAAATTCAAAAGACCAATGAATGGCTTCGGGCAAATGCGAGACAAATGGACGTTGATATTCTCAATAAAAAGCTCCAAGAAGCCAAACCAAACAATGTTGAACTCGAAAGGAAGATTTCTGATTTAAATCATAATTGTTTTCTAAAAGGCGTTGAGATTGAGAATCTTGAAAAACAAGTTGAGGAATTTAAAAAGAATATACTTTTCTATCAAGAAAAGCTATATAAAGTTGAACAAAATCCTCTCTTGAATTTCACTGCCTATTTCAACAAGTCAAAAATTGACAAAACAGAACTTCTTCTCGGGTTGGGATTTGAGAATATCACACCATTAAAAAAGGCCAAAGAGGAAATCGAACCCCTGTATGATGAAAAATTTCTTCGCCTTGGTATGATACAACAATTTATTCGTCCATTGGATGACGAATTGAGACTGATGAAGTTGAGAGAATACCTAATCAAGATTTTTTGGTTAATTATGATGCAATCAATGATTCATACAAAACAAAACAATCTTCAATTTTCAAATTGGAAGAAATTGAATCAAATTTTCAAAACCAAGAATCTGTTAGTTCTTCACCTAAATCAACTAAAATGTATTTTCCAACCACAATTTTGGAAAAGCAAATAGAAGATTTACAACAGAAGGTGGAATCTCAACAAACAGTTATCAATCATCTCAAGTCTCAAAGTCCGAATCTAGAGGATAAATGTATTGTTGTTAATACTAAGAAAGTTTGTGAGAATGTTTCTACTCAAACTGATCAAAGTGCATCCGTAGAAAATTCAACCCAAACTACTTGTGATTCATCTACCAATACCTCCACTCAGACCTTGACTGATTCTCTTGAATGTACTTGTCAAAATACTGCTACTTTTATAGCTGATGATTGTGTGCAATCTAATCTTTCTGATGAAGAACTTGCACATAGTTTAGTTTTGATATGGTACTTCTATAGGTTTTTCACATGCAACGCTGGTGATGAGTTAGTTGTTCACCCTAAGCCTAGTGCTAGTATAGGTGTTGATACGTCTACTCAATTTTCTTGTGAGACCAAAGATGTGTCAGTTCAAGTTGACCTAATTTCTGAGACTACCCATAATGTGAAGTTGGACACCAAGATTCCTGATTTCTCAAAATTTTCAAATAAATCTAAAATTAATCAATCTCCATTGAAATTTTCTTTTTCAAAAGATTTCACGAAGGCTGATTTTGATAAATTCATGGAGGGAGAATATATTTTTGATTCAGAAACTGAGAAAAAGATTGAATCTACCAAAATCAAAATGGAAACAGAAATGGAATCTCAAAAACCATCGTCCAAAGCTCCAACTTCATATTACTCAAAGAAACGAGTTAAGACCAAACTCGTCAAGACTGAACCAAAGACCATTGCTACACCTGTGAAACATGTCAAAAAGGAACAAGCTGAAACCCCACACACAACAAAGTACACCAAAGTGAAACTTCCGAAAGACTATCCAAATGCTTCTAAATCTAGCTCTCAATCTAGCTTTAAACCTAAGGTGTCTAAGTCTAGCTCATATTTGCTAACTAAGGATGCATCTAATGGTTCAACTAGATATAGGGATAGATATGGATGGTTTTCTCATGATAAACCAAAGAAGCAAGAAGTTTCCTCACCACCAAAAGATTTCAAAAAGATGAAAGTTTTTAAAACTCCTCGTTCTAATCTTTGTAGCTTCAATTCAACAGGTGGAAAGAGCTTAAGTAGTGATGCTAAATGGGTTGCTAAGTCATTAGTACCTAAGATCACTAATAATCAGAAAGAGGTTGAGAAAAGAAGAAAAGAAGGAGGAGAAAAGCTGTTAATCGGTGGAAAGGTGTTCCTGTTAAACAAAACAATTCTGATTTGTCAATAAATGTTGAATGTGCCAAGGCAAGGCCTTGTGAGCTTGTAAACAATTTTAATTCCTGTGTGGTGGAGATGAATGCTTGTAGACATGTTACTTTTAATTCTTGTGTGAATGTTCGTACATTTTATTCAAATATGTTTGTTGATAATATGCTTGCTGATGCTTATGTTGATTCAATAACATGTTTGAATGCGCATCCTAAGTTATATACCCTGCCTGTTTTATCTAACCAAAAAGGACCCGTTTTCAAGTGGGTACCTAAAAACGGTTAAATTTCTTTGATTGCAGGAAATAACCATCTGTGTTTGGATACTCGATTCCGGGTGTTCGAAGCACATGACTGGAAATAAATCTTTGCTGAAGAATTTTGTTGAAAGATTCATGGGAACTGTTCGCTTTGGAAACAACAATTTCACTCCTATCTTAGGTTATGGGGACATTGAACGAAATGGGATTATAATCAAGAAAGTTCACTATGTTGAAGGTTTAAGTCACAACTTGTTCAGTGTTGGACAATTCTGTGATAACAATCTTCAAGTTCTTTTTCGAAAATCTCTTTGCAAAGTCCAAACCTTAGATGGAGTTGATATTCTTTGTGGTGATCGTGACGATAACTTTTTACCGTCAATCTCGATGATAACCAACCAACCGATAATATTTGTCTCATTTCAAAGGCTACCTCAAAGAATTCTTGGTTATGGCATAGAAGGCTCTCTCATCTGAATTTCCAAACAATCAATACTTTAGTCAATAAGCATCTTGTTGAAGGCTTACCTGACTATAAGTATGAAAGTGAGCATGTCTGTCCTTCTTGTGCTGTTGGAAAGATTAAGAGAGTTTCTCATAAACCGAAGAAATCTCCAAATTCTTTGGCACCTCTTCATTTGCTTCACATGGATCTTTGTGGGCCAATGAAAGTTCAAAGCCGAAATGGGAAGAAATACATCCTGGTTATTGTTGATGATTATTCAAGATATACTTGGGTCAAGTTCCTAGCATCCAAAGATGAAACAACTCAGATGTTGATAGATTTCATCACCATTACTCAAGTAAATCTTCAACTTCCAGTTCGTTACATCCGTTCGGATAACGGTACTGAATTCAAGAATGTTGTTTTTGATGAATTCTGCAAATCCAAAGGTATTACTCATCAATTCTCAGCAGTTCGAACCCCACAACAAAACGGTGTTGTTGAAAGGAGAAACCGATCGCTGGTGGAAGCAGCAAGGACAATGCTTGCTTATTCCAAATTGCCATCCAATATGTGGGCTGAAGCTGTTGACACTGCTTGTCACACTCAGAATCGGTCCATTATCAATCAGCGGTTCGAAAAAACTCCTTATGAGGTTGTTAACAAACGGAAACCCAACATCAACTACTTTCACATATTTGGGTGTGTTTGTTACACGTTGAATGATCGGGAGAATCTTGGAAAATTCGAGAAGAAAGGTGATGAAGGATATTTTGTTGGTTATTCCAAACAATCAATACTTTAGTCAATAAGCATCTTGTTGAAGGCTTACCTGACTATAAGTATGAAAGTGAGCATGTCTGTCCTTCTTGTGCTGTTGGAAAGATTAAGAGAGTTTCTCATAAACCGAAGAAATCTCCAAATTCTTTGGCACCTCTTCATTTGCTTCACATGGATCTTTGTGGGCCAATGAAAGTTCAAAGCCGAAATGGGAAGAAATACATCCTGGTTATTGTTGATGATTATTCAAGATATACTTGGGTCAAGTTCCTAGCATCCAAAGATGAAACAACTCAGATGTTGATAGATTTCATCACCATTACTCAAGTAAATCTTCAACTTCCAGTTCGTTACATCCGTTCGGATAACGGTACTGAATTCAAGAATGTTGTTTTTGATGAATTCTGCAAATCCAAAGGTATTACTCATCAATTCTCAGCAGTTCGAACCCCACAACAAAACGGTGTTGTTGAAAGGAGAAATCGATCGCTGGTGGAAGCAGCAAGGACAATGCTTGCTTATTCCAAATTGCCATCCAATATGTGGGCTGAAGCTGTTGACACTGCTTGTCACACTCAGAATCGGTCCATTATCAATCAGCGGTTCGAAAAAACTCCTTATGAGGTTGTTAACAAACGGAAACCCAACATCAACTACTTTCATATATTTGGGTGTGTTTGTTACACGTTGAATGATCGGGAGAATCTTGGAAAATTCGAGAAGAAAGGTGATGAAGGATATTTTGTTGGTTATTTCCAAAACATCTATTGCCTACCGAATCTATAATCGTCGAACAAACACAATTCAAGAGACGATGAATGTTTGGTTCGATGAGATGTCAGGCATGATTTTTGAGCAAGAAAGCTTGCTACCAACAAGTATGGATTCAAGTGCTTCAAGTCCTTCTACAAGGAATACTACCTTAGCTTCTAAATTCAAGAAATTTCCAACTCCAACCAGTGATGAATTAGATATTCTTTTTGAAGAATTCTATAATTCAAAACCGGTTCATGATCAAGAACCTCAGATCATCGTTGATCCAATTCCAAACAATGAACCTATTCATAACCACGATCCAGTTCCTAACAACACTCATGAATCAGCTTCAAGTTCTTCTGAGCAAAGATCATCTTCAAATGATACTTCTCCACCATCCTCTCAGGATAATGCTCCTCAAGTGAATGTTCAAGAACAACCTTCTCAATTCACTCAGACAACCAATCCCCTGAACACTCCAAATGTGTATGTACCACTTGACTTTGATCATCCAGCATATGAGGAAAGAGTTATACCAAGTTATGACTCTATCTCTCAACAAAACTCAAGTTTCAATGATGATGATGTTGATCTTCAAGAACAAGATCCGCTTCCTCATGCTCACAAGTGGACACGTATGCAGAAAGACCATCCTACTGATCAGATAATTGGAGATCCACAAGCAGGAGTAACTACTCGTACCTCAGTAAATGAGTGTCTTGTTGCACTTTCTCTTAGCAATATTGAACCCAAAACGGTATCTGAAGCTCTTCAAGATCCAGAGTGGGTTAAGGCAATGCAAGATGAACTCGCTCAATTTGAAAGACTGAAGGTATGGAGGTTAGTTCCAAATCCCAGAAAAGCTGATCCAATCGGAACGAAGTGGATATTCAAAAACAAAAAGGATGAGAATGGAGTGGTAGTAAGGAATAAAGCTCGACTTGTTGCTAAGGGTTATTGCCAACAACCTGGTGTTGATTTCAACGAAACTTTTGCTCCAGTAGCAAGAATGGAGGCCATTCGAATTTTCTTAGCTTATGCCGCATTCCGAAACTTCACTGTGTTTCAAATGGATGTGAAAACTGCTTTTCTGAATGGTGACCTCAAAGAAGAAGTCTACGTTGATCAACCTGAAGGTTTTGTTGATCCTCAAAGACCAAACCATGTCTACAGGTTAGACAAGGCTCTCTATGGTCTTAAGCAAGCACCCCGAGCATGGTATGATTCCTTAACTACTTTCTTACTTAAAGGTGGATTTACCAAAGGTATAATTGACCCTACCCTGTTCATTCGCAAACAAGGTAAGCATGTTCTACTAGTTCAAATATATGTTGATGACATTATATTTGGGTCGACCAGTCAAACATTTTGCCGAAACTTTTCATCTCTAATGGTCAATCATTTTGAAATGAGCATGATTGGGGAAATGAATTACTTTTTGGGTCTTCAAATCAAACAATTACCAACTGGTATTTTTATATCACAGGGTAAATACATAAATGACATGTTGAAAAAGTTTGATATGACTTCATGTTCTTCAATTTCTACCCCAATGGCTGCTCGAACAACCATTAATACTGATACAAATGGGAAACCATTTGACCAAAAGAGATATAGAAGTATGATTGGTTCATTATTGTACCTAACAGCATCTCGCCCAGATATAATGTTTGCAACATGTATGTGTGCTAGATATCAAGCTGCTCCAACTGATTTACATTATCAAGCTGTGAAACGAATCTTTCGTTATCTGAAGGGTACACCCGATTTAGGTCTCTGGTATCCAAGGGGATACTGGATTCAATCTAACTGCTTATTCAGATGCAGATCATGCAGGTTGTAAACTTGATCGCAAGAGCACTTCCGGTACTTTACAATTTTTAGGAGACAAAATTGTGAGTTGGTCTTCCAAGAAACAGAATTGTGTTTCACTATCAACGGCTGAAGCAGAATATGTGGTTGCAGCTAGTTGTTGTGCTCAAGTTTTATGGATGAAGACACAACTGACTGATTATGGTCTGACATATGATCATATTCCTATCTATTGTGATTCTCAGAGTGCTATTGCCATTGCAGTCAACTCAGTAAACCACTCTCGATCAAAGCATATTGATGTTAGATATCATTTTCTCAAAGATCATATTGAGAAAGGTGACATCGAACTCTACTTTGTGGGAACTGAATTTCAACTTGCAGATTTGTTCACAAAACCGTTGGACGAAAAGAGGTTTAATTTTCTGATCTCCAAGCTTGGTATGTTAAATCTTAAACCTTAATTTTTTTGAAGGAATTCTTGAAACAGTTCAGAAAACAAAATACAAAATTGAAAAATTACAAAAATTAACAAAAAGATTTTTTTTGATGGCTTGCATATACTATGTATGTAACCCGTTCTTAAATGATATATTTATTTTTAAAAGCATTGTTATTATACATATAAATTGATATAAGAAAACAAGGAATCGAACGCCTTTGTGTACTTCCAAGTATTCTTATATGAATATGTATGTGTAATAGCAATCAAATTTTTTTACCCAAACAAACTTTTCAAACTCTCAATTAGTGATATGGGAAACGAAGGATCGAACGCCTTTGTGTACTCCCTTGTTCTCTCATATTGTACTAATTGATTGGATTTTCACTTTACTTAAGTGTTTTTAAATTGCCTCCAACATGTTGTTGTAAGATGCGACGGATTGAACGCCTTTGTGTACTCCCTAGCTATCTTACTACCAACATTGTTGTTGATGCAAAACTTTGTGTTTCTTTTTGATTTCGCAAAAACAATTTTTGCTCCACCTTTCTATGAAAACCATTTTTGATATATTCTTGCATAGATTAAGGAGGAGTTTGTGATTTCAAAATTCTCAAACTTCAAATGTGTTTCAAACCTTTTCATTCACACATTTGATGTTTTTCCAATGATTTTTAATCAAATGGAGTTCGGTGATTAGTTTGCACAATGAGCGATAGGTATTTCTCAAAATTTACTCCATGAATTTCATCATCGCCGATGAGTTCTAACCCCGGAGTATTCACTTCTTTCATTAGATAGTGAGGGTATTTTGAGTGATGTTGATTTCGTGCAACTAGAATGGAGGGAGTAAAGTCAAAAAGTGAGAGGTTAAGGTGATTTGTTGTGAGAAAAGGGATAAAAGAAATGATACCCTTCCCAAAATTCTCAAAAGCCGGGTAAAACACGTTTCTATCAGATGTCATTTGTTGATATCTTGATATTAAAGAAGTCTTCATGGACCCAGTGAAGCAATGCACATCTTTACCTAACCACTCAAGTGTTTCTTAACAAATACTTGTTTTATTCTCACGGAGATTTTCACACTTCTATTGACTCTTCTTTTGGAAGATGTTGATATTGAAAAAGGGCGACATTCTGCTCCAGTCCCCGACTTCATTTGATCACATTGTGTCTAGAGCAAATTTAATTGATCATTAAATTGATCATCTTTCATTCTTTTAGGACACACTAGCGTCATATCTTTGTGATATAATTGCTTATCTTTGTGATATAGCCGGAACATTCGTAGTGATATCTTTATTGATATTCCACGATGATCGAATGGAAATCCTACCAATGCTAACATCTTTTCCAACATTGAACGTAGGTCTCATAATTACATTTATGTGATTATTGAGCTAACGAGAAGTCTAAGTGACCTCGGTTTTTTCCTAAAAGTCTTTAAGGATAAAATTGTGGTTATCAAATGCTTCGGTAGTGTTAACCATGATTTATATTCTTTGAAGCAATCTAGTGGTTGAAAAGCCGCAGACCGAACTATGTTAGAGACTTGTTTTGTGCATATCTCAATGATACATAGGAAATCCGAAAAATGTTATACATTTCTATCGGTCATTTCATTAATCCTTTTGATTTTTGAACATGCAAACGGATCATTCTTATCCGGTTTCATTTCTCTTCAACACAAACACAGAAACCACCAACACCATGATATAATGTTTGTCCCAACAACTTCAATCTTACATTTTAGTCACCCATAGGATCTCTTGGGTTGGGCTACTAGTTTGGGTTGATGTTTTGATGATTGACATTTCTCCATGTCTTCTTATTCCTTGTGACACTTAATCAATCACATTTGTGCATAATGACATTGATTCCCAATTTTGTCATTATGAGGGGGAGAAAATATAATGATTGATTCATAGTCTTTGTCATCTGAGCTTTTGCTTCGGAAATGAATTTGGTATTATCTTCAAATGATACCATCTTTCTATCCTTTTCAAGGCATAGTTAGTGATAGAAATGGAATGAGAGTCTATGTTGAGAAATTTTTTATTTGGGTGTTTTCAAATGGGAAAAGGCTTATCAAAGTTTGTGTATAGGGAGAGAAAATTGTTCATGATAAGTCAATAGTTTCAGATTCTCACTAGACTTTAGTTGATTAAGATTTTGATTTCAAAAAGGGGAATCTAAATTGACTTTTGAGATAAGAATGAAACCGAAGATGAAAAGATTTTCACTCAAGACAATTCAACAATTCAAAGATGCTCCAAAAGATGTATACTCATGGATTGAGGGGGAGCATGATTAATTCATAAGAATTTCATCTAAACTTCATTCAATTGCTAACTCTCCAAAGTGTTCGAGTTGATGTGACAAAGATCAAAGCTTCAAAAAGGTTGAAAGATTTATGAGAAGATTCAAGTCAAAGAAGTAAAGCTTCAAACGAGTCTTCATCAAACACACTTCATTCAAGATCTTCAAGTCATACAACAACATTTTATCAAGAAACTCCAATGCATAAATCAAGGGGGAGAGTTCATATTCATGAAACTCATTTCAAGAAGATGAGATTCGTTCAAGAATTAAAACTGAAGAATCAAAAAGTTGAATGTCACTCAAGAATCGAAGATTGAAGAATCAAAACCAAGATTCATCTCTTCTGCATTTCAAAAGACAACTCTGATTCATGATTCATCAAATCTCAAAGATTCAAGCCAAGCATGCATTCATCATTCTCTGTTCAAAAAGAACATTGAGAATCTTCATATGATTTAACTTCAAGAAGTCCAAGATCAAGACTGAATCAAGTTCTCCAAAGACAAAAGAAAAAGCTTTGAAGACTTGTTTCAACATTCCAATTGTCTTCACCACCGGGCTCATCAATTTCATTCCTTCAAGACAATATAACACGTACTTCATTCATTACAATAAATCACTAAGGGGGAGAATGTTAGAAATCCAAAAATAGTGATAAATTGTAATAAAGATTAGAAGACATTCTTGTTGTTAAGTCATAGATAGATGATTACTAAGGTTGAGGGGCTAATTGTGATAATTGGCAAAGTTGTATTGTTAGACTATAAATAGCCCTCACACCTTAGAAATCATCTATCTATGACTTAACAACAAGAATGTCTTCTAATCTTTATTACAATTTATCACTATTCTTGAATTATCACAATTAGCCCCTCAACCTTAGTAATCATCTATCTATGACTTAACAACAAGAATGTCTTCTAATCTTTATTACAATTTATCACTATTTTGGATTTCTAATAGTGTTTCCAAAAAACCTAGCTGGGCCGACCTACAGGTGCGACGCACCAAGCTCCAGGTGCGGCGCACCTGTCTTGTTTCCAAAAATTACATCTGCCCGATATGCGGCGCACCACATGTTTGGTGCGGCGCACCTCGTTTCTTTCTCAGAATTCCAACTTTTCTGATCAACATATGCGACGCACCATTGGATTGGTGCGTCGCACCTTTCCTTCTTTCTTAACTTCAATTCTCCTGATCAATCCATGCGGCGCACCAAGGGTGTGGTGCGTCGCACCTCTTCACTTTTTCACCAAACCTTGTGATTTTCAACTCGTTACTTCACGTACTCGTCCACGAACCATCTTAATGCATCTTTAAACCATCCAAAAGCCATTTCTCATCATTTTTACCTGTTCTAAGCCTGCAATCATTAACAATACCATCAAAGCATCGAATATACATATAATTTGCACATAATCAAGCTTAAAACGACTTAGAAATGATATGGGAATATACATATAAATGGACATATCAGCGCCGGAGGCCGTATGGAAACTATTCACAGACGGAGCATCAAGCGCTGATGGCTCCGGCGCTGGTCTGATATTGATTAGCCCGGAAGGACAAGAATTTACATATGCTTTACGCTTTAACTTCAAAGCCTCCAACAATGCATCAGAATACGAGGCACTCTTGGCCGGACTCAGAATCGCCAGACAGATGAAGGTAGAGCATATCCATGCTTGTGTTGATTCACAAATAGTTGCTTTCCAGGTAGAAGGAGCATATGAAGCCAAAGAGCCAGCAATGAAAAGATACCTGAGAAAGATTTTAGAAATAAAGCAACAGTTCAAATACTTCAAGATACAGAACACAGGGTCATCCCCGAAGATTTATAGGTCTTGGTCGAGCACCAAAAAAGGGCCCAAAGGCTAAGCGCAACAAATTTTATACATATATATATTTTTTGAACAGCGAGTTTATATATATAAGCTAATCTTTAAAAACGACGATAAATGTTATATCAATAAACATAGCAAAAGTTATTCTTCAAGAAACTAAAAAAAATGCAAAATCAACTATTGAATTAACATATCGTATGCTAGCCGAGAATTCGAGTAGTTCTCCTAGCGTTTTTCATAGAAAATTGGTTGATCAACTCTTCATAGTCTATATCATCTAAGATTTCATTCTCAATCCCTATCATCGCCAATCCGCTTAGTCTTTCTTGACCCATGGTAGATCTTAAGTAAGATTTCAGTAACTTTAGTTTCGAAAAACTCCTTTCTGCAGATGCCACTGTCACTGGAATAGTTAACAATATTCTGTTAGCAATGCTTGCATTGGGAAAATAATCAAGTTCTTTCAAATGCTGCAAAACATCAATCGAGCTGCTAAATTGACTGATGTCAAATGACCTCAACTCCATATATAGTTCATCACCATCAATATCAGATCTTTCTACAAACTTGAGTGCATTTTCAAGACGTTGACAACACAACTTATGATCTTTATCTTCGATTCCCCGTAAGTTATGTGGAAATAAAAAGCCAAATAATTTCTCATACTCCTTGAATTGTTCAAATCTAGTTTCAAGAGAACCAATGGCTTTATCAACAATATATAAGAAATAATTGACTCTAAAGTTCTCTTCTGCTGTAAATGAAACTTCTTGACTACTTGAACTCTCATCAAATTTCCTTTTCCTTTGGATCGCACGCTTTTGATGAAATATCGGATCAATACCCATTTCAATAGCAATCTCCTTAGCTTCATCAATTGCTTTAAAAACCCGTTTCTCTATAATCTTTGAAGTACCCGATCAATTTGTTTATCTCTTCATTTGCAGTATCAAGATGCATATCCTTTAATTGTAACTTTTTGCTCACAACATTTACCTGGTTTAATACTTGATACCCGATGACTATTGATACCAAAAACTCAAAGTCACAAAGTTCTTTTTCTGCTAACGAATTTGCTTCATCTGCAATTCCAGGATCAGTATCTTTTTCTCCAACTTCAAGTAAGGCTTCCCGTACATCAATAAGTTGCATTCTAATAGCCTTAACACTTTCAACACGACTCTCCCAACGAGTTTGTGACAATGACTTAAGACTCCAAGCTTTGACATTATCTTTCAAAATTTGCCACCTCTTAGTAGAATTTGAAAAGATAGTGTAAATACGTTGGATATGTCCAAAAAAACTTTTTCCTTTAGGAGTGGTGTTAGCCATATCACATAATGTAAGATTAACAGAATGACAACCACAAGGAGTGTAGAATGCTCTAGGATTTATATCTAAAAATCTCTTTTGCACTCCTTGGTGTTTTCCTTTCATGTTTGCCCCATTGTCATAACCTTGTCCACGCATATCATCAATATCAAGACCAAGAGACTTTAACTCTTCAAATGTAATATCAAACAGTCCTTTTCCGGTAGTATCATTAACATTCAAAAACCCTAGAAAAGACTCCTCAATAGTAACGGAATTAGATGAGAACTTTAAATACCTTACTATTATAGTCATCTGTTCTTGGTGACTTGAATCGGGAGTGCAGTCAAGTATGAGTGAGTAATACTTTGCTTCCTTTATCTTCTTGATAATTTCTTTTTTAATTTCTTCTCCAAGCAGAAGTATTATCTCATTTTGGATTTTGTGTCCAAGATAATGCACATGAAGTTTATCTGTTAAGATCCGTCGCACATGCTTTTTGATAACCGGGTCAAACTCTTCCAACATTTCAATGCCACCCAGGAAATTTCCATTACCTTTGCATACAAAATATATAAAGTTGAATTAGTTAATAAATAAGTATTTCATAGAAGTAAAAAAATAAATAAATTATAATTACCTTTTTGATACAACTTTTCTTGGCTTCCACGAAATGCTAAATTATGTTTAGCAAGATACTTCACTAGTGCAAAGATCCTCAAAAGGACTTGTTTCCAGTAATCTCTTTCTTTCTTGAACTGCTCGTATTGAACTTGATCGATTGTTTTGTTCAACTTCAATCTTTTACGCATATCGAACCACTTAGTCATATTTGTGAGATGATCTAGGGAAACTTCATGTTTTCGGAGAGAAGTGAAACCATGATGCCAATCTGCATATCCTTCATTAGCCAAAGCACCTCGCAAAGCCCCTGTTTTAAACACCTTACAACAAAAACAAAATATTTTATTTAGCTCTTTCGAATAAATGAGCCACTCTCTATCACACTTCTCCATGTTTGATAAAGTTCTTGTATATAAAGCAGTGGAAAATCGTCTGCCAAGTGCATCATAAGGACCATACACAATACTAGTATCTCTTTTAGGACCTTTCTCGACCAAAAGTTTAATCTGATCAGAATTTAATCCTTCCCACCTTCTTGGATCAAATATATCAATCGGGTTATGCTCTACATGCTCTTCATTTACATTAGGCTCGGCATACTCTTCTTCATTTGCTTGCTCTTCGGCCTTTTCTTCATTTATATTAGCTCAACATGCTCTTCTTGTTCCACATTTTCTTCATTTATGTTAGTCTCAACGTGTTTTTCAACAGGTTGTCTATGGATAAATTTATCTAGAGCACCGGCTTGCGACTTTCTCATTTCTTCATCAAGTTTTCTCTTTTTACGTTTTTGACTGCCAGATGGCACTTTGGGAGGCATAATTTCTAAAAACCAAATCCAAATTTGAGGCGCTTAGTAATTTGCGATTAATCTAAATTTTAAAATTAACAATCAAATATTATAGTTAAATAAAATAAACCTAAAACATTAATAAAATACTCATAAGTTCAAAACTACATAAAAATTTTGATTTATAAACAACAAATCACACTATTGTTTTGTTTAATTGATACTCATAATACTATTGATATAATATTATATATATTGTAATTGTATAAAGCTATTATACTTTTTTTTTATAATAAATAATATATAACAAAGATAAACATTGATAAGCCAATTAATCATTATTTACATAAAATAAAAACAAAGAGAAGTTCAACACCTGCAAATTAAAGGAACGGTGGGGACAAACACTGAAACACAATTTATGATCACTTTGCAGCACCGCTTGAGGCTTGATTTTTTTGACTGCTAGACTTTTTTTTTTTCCTTTATAAGCCGTATAAATTTTAATTTTTATATATATATATATAACTAAAAAAAAATCGGGCCCCCTAAAAAAACGGGCCTCGGCCCGTCGCCCACTTTGCCCACCCTATAGACCGACCCTGTACAGAACATAAGCAGGAACAAAAACAAGATAGCTGACGCTTTGAGCAAGCTAGCCTCAACCTCTTTCGCACACTTCACTAAGAAAGTGTTGGTTGAAACACTGGAAAAAAGTTCGATTGAAGAGGAGGAGGTAGTGGCCCCCATTGAGGAAGAAGGAACAAGTTGGATGACTCCAATCATGACCTACCTGTCTACCGGAGAGCTTCCGGCAGATAGGGATGAAGCAAGGAAGATAAGAGTAAAAGCACCACAGTTTGTAATCCAAGATGGATATCTGTACAAGAAGTCATACCTAGGCCCTATGATGCGATGCATCGGCCCCAGACAAGCAAAGGAGGTAATACGAGAACTACACTTGGGCTCCTGCGGTTTGCATTCCGGACCAAGGACGGTAGTCAGAAAAATGATGACAATGGGGTACTACTGGCCATAAATGCATAGGGACACTACCGAAGAACTCCGCTCATGCGACTCCTGTCAAATCCATTCCCATACTTCCAAAGCTCCAAAAAACGATTTGATACCAGTAACGGCAGCATGGCCGTTCATGAAGTGGGGAATTGACATTGTAGGACCATTCCCAAAAGCCCCCGGCAAGGTGAAATTCTTGGTAGTAGCGATCGATTATTTTACCAAGTGGGTCGAAGCTAAGCCGTTGGCCACCATATCGGGCAAGCAAATGGAGAAATTCGTGTGGGAGCAGATTGTTACAAGGTTTGGAGTACCAAAGACTATCGTCAGTGATAATGGCAAGCAATTTCGGGATGGAGTTTTTAAAGATTTCTGTGAAGGCCTAGAGATTGAACAATCTTTCACTTCCGTAGCCCACCCGCAGGCCAACGGTCAGGTGGAGGCAACAAACAAGAGCATTGTGAAAGGAATCAAGACTAGATTGGGAAGGTGCCAGACCGGATGGTTGGATGAAGTACACCACGTACTATGGGCACACCGGACCACCCCGAAAACTAGCAACGGGGAGACACTGTTCAGCCTGGTCTACGGGACGGAAGCTATGATCCCAGCCGAAATCAGTGTACCAACCCTCCGGGAAAGCATAAGCATGGTAACAAATGAAGAAGAATTGAGGAACAACTTGGACCTCCTTGATGAAAGAAGAGAAGTGGCGTTCATCAAAGAAGCCATTTATAAGAAACAAATGGAAAAGTATTACAACAGCAGAGTCCGCAAGGAGACCTTCCAGACGGGAGACCAAGTATTCCGAAACCATGAGGCAAGCAAGGCTGAGAAGTTGGGGAAGCTTAGTGCACAATGGGAAGGACCCTACGTGGTCACCGAAGCCTCCGGCAATGGAGCATATAAGCTGGCCACACTCGACGGGGATGAAATCCCAAGAACCTGGAACGCAAATCAACTAAGGAAATGCTATGTATGAGTTATTACGAATTCTAATTGATGTAATATTGACCTAATTCTTTGTAAAACACCACCCAATGGTCGAACTAATGAATAGCATTTTCTCACTTATGATTGTTAAACTTTTCAAAGTATTTTGACATTCCGCACACGCTCCGGCTAACGGAACAAAATACGTTATATATTTAGAAAATTCAAAGTATTTTGACATTCCGCACACGCTCCGGCTAACGGAACAAAATACGTTATATATTTGGAAAATTCAAAGTATTTTGACATTCCGCACACGCTCCGGCTAACGGAACAAAATACGTTATATATTTGGAAAATTCAAAGTATTTTGACATTCCGCACACGCTCCGGCTAACGGAACAAAATACGTTATATATTTGGAAAATTCAAAGTATTTTGACATTCCGCACACGCTCCGGCTAACGGAACAAAATACGTTATATATTTAGAAAATTCAATGTATTTTGACATTCCGCACACGCTCCGGCTAACGGAACAAAATACATTATATTTGGAAAAACTCAAATATTTTGCTTTCCGCAAACGCTCCGGCTAACGGGACAAAACACATCATGCACATGTAAAATGAAAAATTTTAACACTTTGACCTAAAGATACGCTCCGGCTAACGGAGCACCAGACACTATTAGCAATTCAAAGCACTTAGATATCATGCACAAAACAGAGCATGGTCCACCTGCAAGAGAATAATGATAACATGGCCTACGGCCAACCCAGATATATAAACAAGGAAAGAAAATAGTGTACGATGCCAACATAGGCTTACAGACGGAAAAAGAAATCGTTTCTTGCCAACAAAGGCTTACAAATACCAAAGTGTTCTTGCCAACAAGGCACCATCAACATCACGATTCAAATAGAAGGGAAAAAAGGGGGCACATTCAAGAGGAGACCACGACAGAGGTAGCGGCAGCAGCAGACACAGCAGGAGTGGCTTCGGCAGTAGCAGCAGAAGGGGCAATGGTCTTAGTAGGCCAGGGAGTAGGTTCGAGTGCCACCAATTCTGCAAACTTGAGCTCAAAGCCAGCAACCAGTTTCTCCAAGTAAGGGAAGGATGTGTCAACAAGCTTCTTCCCAGCATCTTGCAACTCCGTAAGCGCCGCGGGATTATAACCTGCCATGCTTTTCAATCTCTACCTCCGGTTTATCCTTCTTCATGTCTTCCAAGTAGCGGTGAACACCCAATGCAAGAGCTTTAGTTTGAACAAAGCCCATGACTTTGCCAAACTCGCAACTGCCAAGTAGACTCTGCACGAAACCCAGGATAGCATTAAGAATGGACCTCTTGTCGGCACGCCGCTCACTAACCTCTCGAGTAAGGGACTTCATTTTGGCCTTAAGATCTTTTGCAGTATCAACATGACCCGAAAGCTCCACCGTAAGTGATTCAAACTTACTCGTAGCGTCCCTACACCGCTGTTCCCAACTCCTCTTTTCAACATCCAAGGCGGAGAACTTCTCACAAAGCGTTTCCAACTCTTTCTCGGCGGTTTCAGTCTTCTCCTTCTCAAATCTCACATCAGCTTTCAACTCAAAAATCTTGGTTTGCACTTCATCCTCATCTAACTTCCTTAACTGACGTTTAAAGATGCCATTCTCCTTCATAAGTACTTTCAAATGTTCCTTTATGACCTTGATCCTTCGCACATATTCGGCCTAAAAACAAAACAAAAATAAATACAAAACATAGGATATAAAGACAGTAGGGTAAGCCGGAGACGTACCTGGACATGCATCTGGCGCACAGCAGTATCGTTCGCGTAATCTTGAAATGTATCACAAGAAAACTCCGACAACTTCTTCATTCTGGCCGGGGCGACAATGCCAGTCACATAGTCCAAACGTTCTTCTTCCTTCCGAATAAGGCTCCGAGCAGCTAAGCGATCAATAGTGAAGGACAATGGACCATTGTCCTCCGGCAGATCCGGAATAGAGAAATCGGGTCCTACAGTATCTGTACAGTGAATAGAGGGATCGATCAGAAGCGTAATAACCCCCATACACACTCTCGGTCTCACTAGATGAAGACCCAAGAAATTGCTTCTCAACATCAATAGAAAAGCCCGGAATCTTACGAAGGCTAGCAAGAGATTTACCTTTGCCCGGAACATAGTTAGGAGTCATGTCGTAGTCTTTCCGAGAGCGACTCTTACCACTTGAAGAACTCTTAAAAACAACACCAGAACTCTTGGATTTTTTGTTCCCATCACCATGATTTTTCTTGGATTTTTTGGCCACAATCTCACCTTCCTCAACAACACGTTTGTTTTTTCTCTTGTAATCACCCCTAACCCTAGCCGAAGATCCATCGGTCTCATCAGCGAAAGCAGAGACAACATGTTCCTCCAAGACAATCACTTCCGGCCCATAAGCTGGAGTTGGCTGAGTTTCCACCTTCTGACCCTCCGGTACATCCGGAATAAAGTCAGCTGTCTCGTAACCAGCATTAAGAAATTGGGTGAAATCCATCACTGCAAAGAAACCACAAACATAAGCACATCGACAAGCAAAAGCTTTATGAAAAGTAGTTAAGACCTATGATTCCGTACCCTCCCCGTCTAAACCCTTGATTATAGGAGTGGCCGGAGAATGCAGCCAGTCTTTTCTCAACTTAGCAAGGAACAAGATAGGCTCCGGCAACGGCCTCCAGAACACGGGGGCAAGAAGCAAACGTTTATATAAGGCAATATCAAAGCCATCGGGAGGAATCGAATCATTGAGTGCACCTTTCGTCAAGAGAGTATCACGAAAAGTTAGAGCATTAGGATAAGCGGAATGTACTACGGAGGAATCCACATAAAAAAATTGGGACTTCCACCCTTTCTGGGAATCTTTCACACCCTTCACAATCTCGGCACAACCAACCTTCTTTTCGATGGTGAACCAGTCACCGGCAGAACCTAATTTATAGAATCTACGGAATAATGTAACAGAAGGCTCCCCACGTTGGGCACGACACAAGGCCTCAAACATGGCAATACGAGCGGCGCCAAAAGGAGTGAGTTGAGACACATGACAACCAAAATGATTTAAGACGGCTAAAAAGAAATTGGTAAAGGGCAAACGAATATTACCTAACGAAAAAGTATGAAAATATAAGGTGATTTTTCCGGCCGGAGGCTTTTCGGCTGTATCAGACGGAAGAGGGACGGAGTACCCTAACCCTAACGGAAACCTGTACTTCTCCAAAAACCAGACAAGATCATCACGACATATACCGCACGTAGTGATTTTGAGATCCCTTCTATTACCCATTTACAACGACAAAATATGTACACCTACGGATCTACGCAAAAAATATGCTACGGAAACTAAAACCTACCTGAGAGTTAGCCGGAACACCTACGGACCAGTGGGGCAGAGAAGAGCAAAAAGAAAAAAAGTAAAGAAAGTGAAAAGTGAGGGGGTATTTATAGGCGAGGTGTGAGGTTACTGTAGCGGCACTGTAGCAGTAACCGAAGCGACAGGTTAGGTGGATCAACACCACGTGTAATCGCACATTACCAGCGTGGTCGACACGTGGCAAGGCATTAAATACCACGTATTTTCAAAAAAAATAAAATAAATAAATTTAGGGGGGAAGGACACGTGGACAAACAACACGTGCAATTTTGAAACAACACCTGACATCCGGAACGTATACGGCAGCGAAAAAAGCAATGCAACCAAGCCTAGCCTTACGTTCAAGCTCGCAACACTAGGCTGGGGGGCTTGATGACGTACGCCCTCCGGCACACGTTACGGACATCATCATTAGCTGCGCATTACTCATTAATCCGGAGTTAATTGTACCTAGACCCAGTGACGTCCATGCTCATACACTGCAGAAACGTACTGAACGTCAACTAAAGAGACAAAGTTTGTTACACTAGACGACGCACCGAATAACGGCCTCCTGCCATCAAGACGTCATACACCAAGGACCACTCCTCCTTGGTGCCTATAAATAGCAGGCCTCTGTCTCAGACCAAACCAACTCAATTCATGTACCTCACACACACACATTCATATACTTGGTAGCGTGGAAGTTGATCATACCTCCACACCAACTGGGAACCGCTAGCAAGTCTTCGATAAATCCAATCACGTTCTAAGCAAGATTAAAACCTCTGAAATTAAGTATAAACATAACATAGTTAGGCCCGTGTAAATTTATGCTTAAACAATTATGTTAACCATTTGTTTCATGTAAACAAAGGCATGTACCAAACAAAGCGACTGATTACATTTTAATCTAAACTGTTATGAGAATTTTGTTTCGATGGTTTTTAAGAACAAATCCTAGAGCCGTGTTGTTAATTCCTTAGATTGTGTTTTGAGACAAAATACAAGAAGGGGAGAGAGACAACCACAAAATACAAGAAGGGGTAAACAAAATCTGGTTGTCTTCGTAAGATATCTTATTCTAAAAGAAAAAAGAGAGGTGATTACGAGATTTTTTTCTAGCACCTAAAAGCTATCATGTTTGATGGTAGTTTTTATGAAGAACATATGAATAAGGTTATGTTTACAACGAGCCGGAATAGCGGTGAGGTGTTCCAGTTAATTGTATCGATGTTTTATTTTTGGTTATCTAATCGTTGTAAAAAGTTCTTTTCCTCATGGCTATCTAGTCCTACATGAGTGATGTAATTTTTTTTCATCAGAGCTTCACTAAAGTCTTTTTAGTAAGTTATACCATTAATAAAGATTTAAAAATAAAAAAAATAATGACTTTTTTGAACGCAAATATGGGCTCAACGGTTGGAAAAACCTCTGTCTCTATTCAAATGATCATTTTGTTCACAACAGAATTTGAACCAAAAACCTTTCACTATCAGATTTCACTATATACCAATCCACGCATCTATTGATGATTGGTATAAAATCCAAAGTTTTCACTAGGTTTAAAAACACTATTAAAAAAACGAAACCAGTAAGACAAATTAATGCTTTAAACTTTTGCTACAACATTGGTTTTAATATAAATAAAAGAGTCGTTTTAGACAGGATATAACATAACTATTTAATAAAATCTTATTACATAATTTATTTTATAAAATTTTAATTTTCAACTAGATCCCAAGATCTACATAGGAATGCTCTAAATCTGGAGAGGAATTATGAAAATAAACCAAATGAGGAAAGCCATATACTCCGTCTGATAAACTCAAGAAAAAATTGACCCAAAGAGGGAAAAGCCATACATGTCTGTCACTGATTTTCGGAGTTATATATGTCACACCCCGTTGTAGCGGAAATACAGGGTTAACAAGTAATTGCGTACTAATCAGAAGGTAAATAGAGATTACATCCATTAATCCAAAAACAAGTTATTACAAGTATAATTGTTCGAATGTGGGACCCAAAAAACGGATACAAACTATCCTCAAATGGAAATGGGCCCACAAAATACAAACATAACATTTGGACAGTCTAGTACAATTAGGACTAATAATACGATAGTCCTCAGAAGTCTGACGCTAATTGTACGTCCAAGTTCAAAAGATGGCTTCTAAAATGCCATATACGCTTCCAATACTTACTGTTGGTTCCCTGAAAAACATGAAATTTGAGAGGATCAACTATCGAAATAGTTGGTGAGCTTAGAGTGTGTTTGACCAAAAGTTTAGTCGTCATTGATACAACACAATGACCAGTAGTTATAAATGACCAGACAGTTAGAATACTACATCTAACAATACTTTTATTACAAGATAGTCAGAATACCACATCTGACAGCATATGACAGTCAGAATACAACATCCGACAGTATCAGTCAATATGCCTCGCACAGGTTTCCGTTCTAAATGGGTGCGGACCTTAGCCAAGACAGTCAGAATACAACATCCGACAATTTAACCAAGACAGTCAGAATACAACATCCGACAATTTAACCAAGACAGTCAGAATACAACATCCGACACTTTAACCAATAGGGGGAAACATTTTAGTTTGTCAAACACAAAGAAACATCTTAATCAGCCATCACACGGCAATTCAACGTCATTTTACCCAACATTTAATAAATGACATGTATACACATTTTCGACAGCCGTCAACATGGCAAAATTTAAGTCAAATGATCTAAGTATCCAAGTCACATGGCATACTCACAAAACAATCATTTATTTAACAAATAGTGTATACAACAGTGCATGCTTTTCAGGCCCAAAGTAAAAGGAAAAGGGTGCCATAAACTCACCTTAGCGATAACAGAGCTAAAAGTATGAGTAGTCCGAGAATAAGAGCAGTCTAGTCTCCACGTCTATCCACAACCTAGGATATGAGCACGAATGGTGAGGATCAAATCTCACGACGACAAGTATCCTACGTACAACTACTTAGCTATAGACCCTAGAATGCCATAACCGAGAATGTGATTTAAACTTTCATTTTATCGAACTTTTATTGGTAATATCAATGACATAGTCATTATAAGGTAATCTAAGGTACCATTCGATATTCACCAAGTTCAAACGTTCAAGTTGTCAAAAACTAGAAACGTCAAAATTTACAGTAGTATTTCACTGCGCCGCAGTGGGAGGAGTTTCACCCCCACTGCGCCGCAGTCAAGGTCGGGCAAAAAAAAAAAAAACAATCATTTTTCTCAGTGTATAATCACTGCGCCGCAGTGAGCATGAGCATGGCTCACTGCGCCGCAGTCAGCCTATTTCGCCCAGAAAGAGAGCTCACTGCGCCGCAGTGAGGGTGTGCATGCCTCACTGCGCCGCAGTCAAAGTACTGCAGGCTAAACTGCAGTTTTTCTGCAGTTTGACCATTTTCCGCAAAAACCAAAACACTTCCATTTCATTTCAATGAGTACCTACAGGTTCAAGATCCTGGAAACAATACCATTTTGCTAACCATTTGCACTTTCAACCATTTTGACCTCAAAAACCTAATTCTAAGTCAAAACCTAATTAAGTTAACCAAACCAAAACCCATTTCATTTCCTTGGCTATCTAATTCGAATTATATAACTGAAATAAACCCCTTTAAATGAATTTAAATCAATTCAAAAGTTTGAGAAATGGTTTACTTACCAAAATTTGATGTTCTTGAGGTAAAGATGAAGATGGTGATGATAATGATGCCAAAACCCTAAATTATTATAGAAATATGATTAATTCCTTTTAAATCCTTCCTTTACAAAACCAGATTTTTTTGATGATGATGATAGGGAGATTTAGAGATTTTGAGTGTTTTGGTGGATTGTGTGTGTGTGTGTGTGGTGTAAATGTCGACCAAGAGGGAAAAAGAGGGGGAAAAGGTTTTGGTGTTCATTCCCCTGCCACAAATCCTAAAACCGGCCCATGTGGCCTTAAAATGAGATATTTTGGTACCTTTAATTCGGTAAAATGCTTACGATTAAATACCGTTTGACCTAAAAGTCAAAATGTAAAGTAAAGGTATTTTCCTTCGTGTCATTTTAATTAAGACAAGTCAATAAAGTTTCGTCAAAGTGAACTTTACAAAAATTAAGTCTAGATAGTCTTTTTATTTCGTACAGGACATAACCTTTAAATTTAAATTTAAAGTTATTTTAAAGACTCGGCATTCGTCTAGATAGCTAATAGTCTACGTCAACAAGATACGTCTACTTTGACTAAGTCAAAAGTCCAAAAGTCTAATAAGTTCCACGTCAAATGACTGTCTAATTGAGATTAGGACTAACCCGATGTTAATTAATTACGAGTTGTCACAGCATCCCCGACTTCTAAGGATTTCGTCCCGAAATCAAGTCTTGCTCAGTAAAAAGATGAGGATAGTTATCCCTCATATAGTCTTCACGTTCCCAAGTCGAGTCGGGACCATGTTTTGAGTTCCAACGAACTTTGACCAATTTGATACGACTACGTCTAAGTTGTTTGAGCTGTTGGTCTAAAATTTCAACAGGTTCTTCAACGAATTGAAGAGAGTCAGTCACTTGCAGCTCTTCGACAGGTACGACTAAAGTCTCATCAGTCAGACATTTCTTAAGATTCGAAATGTGAAATGTGTGATGAACGTGTTCTAGCTCCTTAGGTAAATCGAGCTTGTAAGCCACGGAACCAATTCTTTGAACAATTTCGAATGGTCCGATATAACGAGGACTAAGTTTCCCTCGTACGCCAAAACGTGCAGTGCCTTTCCAAGGTGACACTTTCAACATGACTTTGTCTCCCACTTGAAACTCAAGTGGTTTCCGTCTACGGTCGGCATAGCTCTTTTGACGATCTTGAGCCGCCTTCAGCCGTGCCCTAATTTCGACAATTTGATCAGTAGTCTTCTGAACTAGTCCATATTTAAATAAACGACGTTCTCCAGCATCAAGCCAACAGACAGGAGATCTACACTTTCGTCCATATAAAGCCTCATAAGGCGCGCAATTGATGCTAGTGTGATAGCTGTTGTTATATGAAAATTCAGCTAACGGCAAAAAGGTATCCCAACTACCTTTGAAGTCAATGACACATGCCCGAAGCATGTCCTCTAAAGTCTGGATGGTACGTTCACTTTGTCCATCAGTCTGTGGATGGTAAGCCGTACTCAGGTGCAATTGAGTGCCTAGGGCGTCTTGAAAATATCGCCATGATTGTGAAGTGAAACGACCATCACGGTCAGAGATAATAGACAAAGGAACGCCATGAAGAGATACAATCCTTTCAATGTATATTTGAGACAATTTCCTTATCTTCCAGTTCTCCCGAATTGGAATGAAATGAGCAGACTTCGTCAATCGATCGACAATGACCCAAATAGTATCGTATCCCTTCAGGGTTCGAGGTAACTTCGTAATGAAGTCCATAGTAATCTGTTCCCATTTCCAGTCAGGAATTTGGGGTTGTTGGAGCAGCCCAGAAGGTTTTTGGTGTTCCGCCTTGACCATTGAACAATTTAGACACTTCGAGACATAAGTGGCGATATCTCTTTTCATACCAGGCCACCAATAAAAGTCCTTCAGTCCATGGTACATTTTGTCAGCACCAGGATGGATTGAATATTTAGATCGATGACTTTCGTTCATCAAGAGTTCTCTAAGTCCATTATATTTGGAATCCACACTCTGCCCTTAACATGTCGGATTCCATCGCCATCCAATTCAAACAAACGTTCAGCATTCCACAATGCTTCCTTCTCGATACGCCCTGGCCGTAGGGCTTCGTTTTGATCGTCTAAAACTCTATCCTTTAATGACGAGCCAAGATAAGAACTTGCTCTTGTTATGACAGATAGTGAAATTCTATCTTTTCGACTTAGCGCGTCAGCAACAACATTTGCTTTACCGGGATGATATTTGAGTTCACAGTCGTAGTCACTGAGTAATTCTACCCATCGTCGTTGTCGCATATTCAGCATTTTCTGATCGAAGATATGCTGAAGACTTTTGTGATCTGTGAATACCGTACACTTGGTACCATACAAATAGTGCCTCCAAATCTTTAAGGCAAAAACAACCGCTCCGAGTTCAAGATCGTGGGTTGTGTAATTCTTTTCGTGGGTTTTTAGTTGTCTGGAAGCGTAAGCAATGACCTTACCCTCCTGCATAAGTACACATCCCATTCCCTGATGTGATGCGTCACAGTATACCACGAAGTTTTCAATTCCATTCGGTAACGCTAAAATAGGAGCATTACATAGCTTGTCTTTCAACGTTTGAAATGCTTCTTCCTGGGCATCCTGCCAAATAAATTCCTTGGTCTTTTGAGTTAACAACGTCAAAGGTTGAGCAACCTTTGAGAAGTTCTCAATAAATCTCCTATAATATCCAGCCAATCCAAGAAACTGGCGGATTTCTGTCGGAGTCTTAGGGGCTTCCCACTTCTTTATTGCTTCAATCTTAGATGGATCTACGTGGATCCCATCCCTGTTCACTACATGACCCAAGAAGTGTACCTCCCTAATCCAGAATTCACATTTTGAGAATTTCGCGTACAACTTCTGATCCTTGAGCAGTTGCAGAATGGTTCTCAGATGACCTTCATGTTCGTTTTTATTCCTTGAGTATATCAGTATGTCGTCAATGAATACAATGACAAACTTGTCAAGATACGGTCGACATACTCGATTCATTAAGTCCATAAACACAGCAGGTGCATTGGTTAAGCCAAACGGCATAACCAAAAATTCATAATGTCCGTAACGAGTTCTGAAGGCTGTTTTAGGAATGTCCGTCTCTCTGACTCTGAGTTGATGATACCCAGATCTGAGATCGATCTTGGAAAAATGTGATGCACCTTCCAATTGATCAAACAAGTCGTCAATACGAGGCAAAGGGTACTGTTCTTGACAGTCAACTTGTTCAATTCTCTATAATCTATACACATGCGCATAGAGCCGTCCTTCTTTTTGACAAATAGAATCGGAGCTCCCCAAGGTGATGAACTTGGGCGAATTAGTCCTTTAGCTAACAACTCTTGAAGTTGTTCGGATAATTCTTGCATTTCTGACGGCGCAAGACGATAGGGTGCCTTGGCCACGGGGGCAGCTCCAGGGACCAAATCTATTCCAAACTCAACTGGTCTGTGAGGTGGAAGTCCCATCAAATCTTCAGGAAACACCTCTGGAAAATCTCTAACTACTGGAATGTCTTGCATTTCTTTAACCTCTGGTTTCCTTTCTACTACAAATGCTAAGAAGGCCGGGTGTTCTTTTTGTAAATATTTATTTGCCTTTATCGCCGATACTAAGATTAATTTCTTTCCTGCCTTGTCTCCTTGTACTTCTAGAGTTTCGTTATTCTGCAGAGGTATTCTAACAATCTTCTCATAACAACTTATATTAGCTCTAACCTTAGATAACCAGTCCATACCCACAATCACATCAAAACTGCTTAGTTCTATGGGGATTAGGTCAATTTTAAAAGTTTTACCGGCTAATACCAAACTGCAATCTACTAAATGATCTCTAGCAATATACTTTTGACCGTTTGCATATTCGACAATATAAGTGTCTTTCATAGGGATAGCTACTATACCAAATCGAGACTTAAATTCTAAGGATATGAAACTTTTATCAGCACCAGAGTCGAATAATACAAAAACATAATGATTATTGAGTATGAATGTACCTATCACAACGTTGGGATCTCGTCGTGCATCAGCAGCATCCAAAGCAAAAACTCGACCTCTGCCTTGTCCTCGTTGATTCCTAGCTTGATTGTTCCCCGCATTGTTCCTCACTGGAACTATAGCATTATTGTTCGGGGCTTGATTAAGTCGTGGACACGCGGGTCGCATATGATTCTCGCTTCCACACTCGTAGCACTGATTTGGTATCCTTTCCCTACAGAACTTTGCCTGATGTCCCGTTCTTTTACAACGGTGGCAAGTAGGACAATTTCCCAAGTGATGGAGACCACACTTGTTGCATCTTGTGTCTGCGCCGGGGTACCTCTTGATATCTTGGGGGATTACTGCAAAGTTTCTGGCAGCTTTAAACCTCTTGCTGTTCCCACCGTTTCCAAATCCACTACCGGAGGCCTGATCAGTCCTTCTCTTGATTACTTCCGTTCCAACAGAAGAACCAGTAGTTCTCTTCAAATCTATCACCATCCGATTGGTTGCACTAACTGCTGCTTGAAGAGTCAAGGGGTTAAAAGCGGCTACCAACCTTCGGATGTCAGGTGACAATCCATAGCAGTATCTTTCAATTAACTTCTCCTCCGTATCCACCATACGAGGAACTAGTCTTGTCAGCTCATGAAAACGAGAAGTGTATTTCTCGTTGTCTAGCCCGATCATATTATGATTCCAAAATTCGCCTTCCATTTTCTGTACTTCCTCCTAGGACAGTACTTTTCCATCAACATACTTTTAAAATCAAACCAAGGTATCCTATTAGCTTGGTCTCGACCTCGGGTCCTAACCTGCTCGTTCCACCATGATAGAGCGTGCTTTTGAAGTTGAGTGGAAGCGTATTCCACTTTGTGCTCTTCGGCACAACGACTAATATGAAGCACCGCCTCTATGCTTTCTAGCCAGTTGATTAGACCTACCGGACCTCGGTACCATGAAATTCTTTTGGTTTACAATAGGTAAAGGTCTTGTAGTCACCCACTCGAAGTTGAGCTCGAGGAACAACTTGTTCAGCAGTAGGTTCAACATTGTTACTATTATCAGTATGATGATTATTATTGGCGTTCATGCTTGCCGTGATCTGAGCAACTAAAGTAGGCATGGCGGCCAACAGTTGCTGTGTCACAAATGCTGCCATATTATTATCCCCGCCAGTATTTGGGGTAGGTCCAGGACCAGTGTTCACCTGGACAGTAGCAGCTTCCGGTCCTTGCTGAATCACAGGTTCTTCCTGTTCAGCTTCATTATTCAAAGGAGTGGATCGAGTAACTCTCTTTGGTGCAGTTTTCTTGACTGGAGCCTTTTTCTGAACTTTGCTTTTCGTCTTAGGAGCCATAAGTCTAAGATATGAACAAAAATGTCATTTAGAGATTTCCTTGATAGGTAAAATAGAAAGTAGCTTTGCAAGACAGATGACAGTACAATGCAAGTCACAAATTGCTGACTTGTATGAATTCATGTACTAGACAAGACAAGAAAAAAATATGGAAAATCATATTTCTAGAGCTAAGAATAAGCAGTTGACATAGTCTGAACAAGTAAGTAAGCCAAAAGACAATCGTATTTCATTGATGTTCAAAATTTTACATAGTCAGGTATGTACAGTCCAAAAACACGTGGGAAACTTCATCCACAATGATAGACTACATAGTCGGAGCAATACGATTTATAGACACGTGGGAAATACATCCACCAAAAAGATAGACTACAACTCAAAGTACAGAAGTACGAGTTGTTAAAAGTTCTAGGCTTACAATACAGAAAGATTATTACAAAATTACATCTTGCAAATTACAACGACTAGCAAAGCCACCACCAAAACCACCACAACAGACAGTATCCAGATCAACCTCCCAATAGTTTCCTTCCCCTCTCTAGCAACAGTCAACGCCTCCGCCGCCTGATGATAAGCTCCAGTCAACGCCTGAGCTTGATTCTCTATTTTCTCCCTTGTACAGATGAGGGAATTGTTCATCCTTGACAATTGTCGGCGATAATATTCCGACCTATCAGCTGCAGATGCAACTGGCAAAACAACACTTGGATTGTAGACAGGCACTCTGGAGGGACCCGCCGCATACGGATATCCCTGAAAGAATGAAAGACCAAGTCCACTGTTGCCCTGAACTGGTGCAGAAGGACCAGGAGCATAAGGGTCTCTAGGAGCATAAGGCAAATGAGCTCCCTCGGTAGTCCTCCTCTGATATGGAGATACCGGTGTTACAGATGATTGAACATGGATAGACACATGTTCGCCTCCAGATTCACTGGAAGATTACACAAGATTGATAGGGCGTGATTCATTGCCCGATTCCTCCATTGGTTCCTCTTCATAAGAGTCAGGAACACAAGGAATGGAGTTTGCCAAGACAGGAACTGGAGGTGTACAAGGTACAACAGCATTTGAGCTAACTCCATCCGACATGACTAGTCTGAAAAGATAGTCAAAGAATCCATATAAGTCAAATGGATAAGGCAGTACGTCTCGAATGGATGATACAGTACGCAATTTGAGTTTTAAAGAAATCTTTGTCTAGATTACACACATTTGGTTTGGGTTTCTATTACCAACATATTTGAAATGCTTATATATAGGGTCACCCGCAGCCTTCCCACCACATTTTAAATATGCTGTTAATATAATCCAAACTATCACGTATATAAACCTTATGCACATACATACGAATTGAGTTTCTATTCCTAACATACCTTCAATGTTTATATATAGGGTCACCCGCAGCCTTCCCACCACATCTACAGTATGTTGTGAATATAGCTCAAACTATAACGTATATACAAAATCTAAGATATTTATTTCGAGCCTTATATTATTTTACATAATCGGGACGTAGTTGATCAGGTTAGGTCTAATTATAGACAAATAATATAATTCCTGAAATAAGTATCCTAAACCTAAATAGACTTAGATTCCTTTTGAAACGAAATGGCTATAGATTGAGTTTTTCCAGCGGAAAAACTCGGTATTAACTATAACCTTGTCTCTGATACCAATTTTTGTCACACCCCGTTGTAGCGGAAATACAGGGTTAACAAGTAATTGCGTACTAATCAGAAGGTAAATAGAGATTACATCCATTAATCCAAAAACAAGTTATTACAAGTATAATTGTTCGAATGTGGGACCCAAAAAACGGCTACAAACTATCCTCAAATGGAAATGGGCCCACAAAATACAAACATAACATTTGGACAGTCTAGTACAATTAGGACTAATAATACGATAGTCCGCAGAAGTCTGACGCTAATTGTACGTCCAAGTTCAAAAGATGGCTTCTAAAATGCCATATACGCTTCCAATACTTACTGTTGATTCCCTGAAAAGCATGAAATTTGAGAGGATCAACTATCGAAATAGTTGGTGAGCTTACAGTGTGTTTGACCAAAAGTTTAGTCGTCATTGATACAACACAATGACCAGTAGTTATAAATGACCAGACAGTTAGAATACTACATCTAACAATACTTTTATTACAAGATAGTCAGAATACCACATCTGACAGCATATGACAGTCAGAATACAACATCCGACAGTATCAGTCAATATGCCTCGCACAGGTTTCCGTTCTAAATGGGTGCGGACCTTAGCCAAGACAGTCAGAATACAACATCCGACAATTTTACCAAGACAGTCAGAATACAACATCCGACAATTTAACCAAGACAGTCAGAATACAACATCCGACAATTTAACCAATAGGGGGAACCATTTTAGTTTGTCAAACACAAAGAAACATCTTAATCAGCCATCACACGGCAATTCAACGTCATTTTACCTAACATTTAATAAATGACACGTATACACATTTTCGACAGCCGTCAACATGGCAAAATTTAAGTCAAATGATCTAAGTATCCAAGTCACATGGCATACTCACAAAACAATCATTTATTTAACAATTAGTGTATACAACAGTGCATGCTTTTCAGGCCCAAAGTAAAAGGAAAAGGGCGCCATAAACTCACCTTAGCGATAACAGAGCTAAAAGTATGAGTAGTCCGAGAATAAGAGCAGTCTAGTCTCCACGTCTATCCAAAACCTAGGATATAAGCACGAATGGTGAGGATCAAATCTCACGACGACAAGTATCCTACGTACAACTACTTAGCTATCAAATCCTAGAATGCCTTTACCGAGAACGTGTTTCAAACTTTCATTTTTCGAACTTTTATTGGTAATATCAATGACATCGTCATTATAAGGTAGTCTAAAGTACCATTCGATATTCACCAAGTTCAAACGTTCAAGTTGTCAAAAACTAGAAATGTCAAATTTACAGTAGTATTTCACTGCGCCGCAGTGGGAGGAGTTTCACCCCCACTGCGCCGCAGTCAAGGTCGGGCAAAAAAACAAATCATTTTTCTCAGTGTATAATCACTGCGCCGCAGTGAGCATGAGCATGGCTCACTGCGCCGCAGTCAGCCTATTTCGCCCAGAAAGAGAGCTCACTGCGCCGCAGTGAGGGTGTGCATGCCTCACTGCGCCGCAGTCAAAGTACTGCAGGCTAAACTGCAGTTTTTCTGCAGTTTGACCATTTTCCGCAAAACCAAAACACTTCCATTTCATTTCAATGAGTACCTACAGGTTCAAGAACCTGGAAACAATACCATTTTGCTAACCATTTGCACTTTCAACCATTTTGACCTCAAAAACCTAATTCTAAGTCAAAACCTAATTAAGTTAACCAAACCAAAACCCATTTCATTTCCATGGCTATCTAATTCGAATTATATAACTGAAATAAACCCCTTTAAATGAATTTAAATCAATTCAAAAGTTTGAGAAATGTTTACTTACCAAAATTTGATGTTCTTGAGGTAAAGATGAAGATGGTGATGATAATGATGCCAAACCCTAAATTATTATTGAAATATGATTAATTCCTTTTAAATCCTTCCTTTACAAAACCAGATTTTTGATGATGATGATAGGGAGATTTAGAGATTTTGAGTGTTTTGGTGGATTGTGTGTGTGTGTGTGTGGTGTAAATGTCGACCAAGAGGGAAAAAGAGGGGGAAAAGGTTTTGGTGTTCATTCCCCTGCCACAAATCCTAAAACCGGCCCATGTGGCCTTAAAATGAGATATTTTGGTACCTTTAATTCGGTAAAATGCTTACGATTAAATATCGTTTGACCTAAAAGTCAAATTGTAAAGTAAAGGTATTTTCCCTCGTCTTATTTTAGTTAAGACAAGTCAATAAAGTTTCGTCAAAGTGAACTTTACAATATTAAGTCTAGATAGTCTTTTTATTTCGTACAGGACATAACCTTTAAATTTAAATTTAAAGTTATTTTAAAGACTCGGCATTCGTCTAGATAGCTAATAGTCTACGTCAACAAGATACGTCTACTTTGACTAAGTCAAAAGTCCAAAAGTCTAATAAGTTCCACGTCAAATGACTGTCTAATTGAGATTAGGACTAACCCGATGTAATTTAATTACGAGTTGTCACATATAGACTTAGAGTAGCAATATGATTTATCATGTATTGGTGTAAGTCTTATAGGTAACGTAATTGATAAAAATATATATATATAAAAAAAAACTACTGATGTGAAAGTTCTTTCTTTACTTTTAACTTATTATTTTCTCTAAATATCATCGTCTTATTCTAAGAAAGATTTATATAATAATAAATTAAGATGATATATAATATTACACTTGGTAAGTCGTAACTCTTGCCACAATACCTTGTTAACATTGTTGCTGATTAATGCATATGCAGTAAAACGATTCAAATTTTCATGTACCATGTAGACGTTTTATCATTGAGGTAAAACCTTAGTAGTATTACAGTTCTCCCATGAGGGTCTTGGGCTTAGGGAAACCCAGGTTCGAGTCTTGAGGTGTCAAGTTTTACTCCTATTAATCGTCATGCCGTTTGGTGGATTAATAAGAGGTTTTCCTTCCTCCGTGGTTCCCTGAAAATTTGAACGACATCCTGCCCAAGGGACGTAGGAATATAGGAATAAGGTTATGTTTACAACGAGCCGGAATAGCGGTGAGGTGTTCCAGTTAATTGTATCGATGTTTTATTTTTGGTTATCTAATCGTTGTAAAAAGTTCTTTTCCTCATGGCTATCTAGTCCTACATGAGTGATGTAATTTTTTTTTCATCAGAGCTTCACTAAAGTCTTTTTAGTAAGTTATACCATTAATAAAGATTTAAAAATAAAAAAAATAATGACTTTTTTGAACGCAAATATGGGCTCAACGGTTGGAAAAACCTCTGTCTCTATTCAAATGATCATTTTGTTCACAACAGAATTTGAACCAAAAACCTTTCACTATCAGATTTCACTATATACCAATCCACGCATCTATTGATGATTGTATAAAATCCAAAGTTTTCACTAGGTTTAAAAACACTATGAAAAGGCACAGGGTAACACCACCAGGCAAAAGTCAACCCGACCAAGGCATTAGCGGCGACGTCGCCGCTAATACTCTGACACTGACAGGGGGCCCGCTAATTTCTCTGCCAGATTTACCATTACAGACATGGGGGGCCCGCAGTATTAGCGGCGACGTCGCCGCTAATACTCTCTCTGGTGCAGTATTAGCGGCGACGTCGCCGCTAATAATGCCTCTGGTGGGGTTACACTTTTTTGCCTGGTGGTGTTACACTCCTCGTTAAAAAAACGAAACCAGTAAGACAAATTAATGCTTTAAACTTTTGCTACAACATTGGTTTTAATATAAATAAAAGAGTCGTTTTAGACAGGATATAACATAACTATTTAATAAAATCTTATTACATAATTTATTTTATAAAATTTTAATTTTCAACTAGATCCCAAGATCTACATAGGAATGCTCTAAATCTGGAGAGGAATTATGAAAATAAACCAAATGAGGAAAGCCATATACTCCGTCTGATAAACTCAAGAAAAAATTGACCCAAAGAGGGAAAAGCCATACATGTCTGTCACTGATTTTCGGAGTTATATAGACTTAGAGTAGCAATATGATTTATCATGTATTGGTGTAAGTCTTATAGGTAACGTAATTGATAAAAAATATATATATATAAAAAAAAACTACTGATGTGAAAGTTCTTTCTTTACTTTTAACTTATTATTTTCTCTAAATATCATCGTCTTATTCTAAGAAAGATTTATATAATAATAAATTAAGATGATATATAATATTACACTTGGGAAGTCGTAACTCTTGCCACAATACCTTATTAACATTGTTGCTGATTAATGCATATGCAGTAAAACGATTCAAATTTTCATGTACCATGTAGACGTTTTATCATTGAGGTAAAACCTTAGTAGTATTACAGTTCTCCCATGAGGGTCTTGGGCTTAGGGAAACCCAGGTTCGAGTCTTGAGGTGTCAAGTTTTACTCCTATTAATCGTCATGCCGTTTGGTGGATTAATAAGAGGTTTTCCTTCCTCCGTGGTTCCCTGAAAATTTGAACGACATCCTGCCCAAGGGACGTAGGAATATAGGAATAAGGTTATGTTTACAACGAGCCGGAATAGCGGTGAGGTGTTCCAGTTAATTGTATCGATGTTTTATTTTTGGTTATCTAATCGTTGTAAAAAGTTCTTTTCCTCATGGCTATCTAGTCCTACATGAGTGATGTAATTTTTTTTTTCATCAGAGCTTCACTAAAGTCTTTTTAGTAAGTTATACCATTAATAAAGATTTAAAAATAAAAAAAATAATGACTTTTTTGAACGCAAATATGGGCTCAACGGTTGGAAAAACCTCTGTCTCTATTCAAATGATCATTTTGTTCACAACAGAATTTGAACCAAAAACCTTTCACTATCAGATTTCACTATATACCAATCCACGCATCTATTGATGATTGGTATAAAATCCAAAGTTTTCACTAGGTTTAAAAACACTATTAAAAAAACGAAACCAGTAAGACAAATTAATGCTTTAAACTTTTGCTACAACATTGGTTTTAATATAAATAAAAGAGTCGTTTTAGACAGGATATAACATAACTATTTAATAAAATCTTATTACATAATTTATTTTATAAAATTTTAATTTTCAACTAGATCCCAAGATCTACATAGGAATGCTCTAAATCTGGAGAGGAATTATGAAAATAAACCAAATGAGGAAAGCCATATACTCCGTCTGATAAACTCAAGAAAAAATTGACCCAAAGAGGGAAAAGCCATACATGTCTGTCACTGATTTTCGGAGTTATATAGACTTAGAGTAGCAATATGATTTATCATGTATTGGTGTAAGTCTTATAGGTAACGTAATTGATAAAAAAAATATATATATATAAAAAAAAACTACTGATGTGAAAGTTCTTTCTTTACTTTTAACTTATTATTTTCTCTAAATATCATCGTCTTATTCTAAGAAAGATTTATATAATAATAAATTAAGATGATATATAATATTACACTTGGTAAGTCGTAACTCTTGCCACAATACCTTGTTAACATTGTTGCTGATTAATGCATATGCAGTAAAACGATTCAAATTTTCATGTACCATGTAGACGTTTTATCATTGAGGTAAAACCTTAGTAGTATTACAGTTCTCCCATGAGGGTCTTGGGCTTAGGGAAACCCAGGTTCGAGTCTTGAGGTGTCAAGTTTTACTCCTATTAATCGTCATGCCGTTTGGTGGATTAATAAGAGGTTTTCCTCCCTCCGTGGTTCCCTGAAAATTTGAACGACATCCTGCCCAAGGGACGTAGGTGCCGATAAGTGGGACAAACAGACTCTGACTATTCGAAAGTTAAAAAAAAATAAAAAAATACTTGTAGACGTTTTGAGGTTACTAAAATTACAAAGACTAAACACGCATAAAGAAAGTATCGCAATTGAATGATCCTCATTGATAAGAGCCAAATTGATTTAATCATTGTGGAAATTCCGCTTTTTCTCTACTTTATCGTATAATATCAATGCAAACTATAAACTCATCCCTTAACAGACACCAAAATGTTGTGCCTGCAATTAACCATCGCCATAAGAGCACTCGCAAAAGAATAATTGCAATTTGCAAACATGACGATTGCATGAATATAGAGATGCTTATGATCTTAGTCGTGAATAAATATGAGTCTATAAACAAAGACAAATAAGCTAACACATATTATCGGGACAAGATTCAAGAGGTAGTATATATAATTGAAGCTTTTATGATCACAATATCACATCTAATTATACGGCGTCATTATCAAATTATTTATAATCTTTATAACGCCTCAATATATATACCAACGATACTCAATCAAACAACATAAGATAAAACCTATAATACTCACCACCGTCCCAAAATCACATCACCACAACTACCGATCTCTCATCACCACCCTCACCACCTCCATCAGCTTTATACTTTCAGGCGATCACCTTCCCTTTGTGAATGGTCTTATGTTTAACAGTCTTATATGTTTTTACGTTAATAACAATCCGACTATTAGTCTTAATTCCGTAAAACAATCTTACTTTTTTTTTTTTTTTTTTCTGTTCTCACCGTATATATGCAACAAAAAGACTAAAAGAAGATGATCGAACTTGTTTGGACGGTGTGGACGTAATGTTTGGTGGAGCTAAGGTGTTGACAATTTAACATCGAGTAAGATTAGTAAATGGGCAAATGGACCGTGCCCATCTTACTGAAAAAATTTGGCTTATTCGAATATACCAAACAGTTTCTTTGTACTTTTAAATTAGACATATCAAAATTACCAATATCCCAACAAAATAGTAGACTGATAGCTAGGCTGATTCTTTGCTTCTTTCATTTTTCATTCATGTAATTGACAGCTTTCTTCTCATAAAATGTACTTCGGTTGCCTTATCAATACACAAAATTAAGTACACAATATTGCATGTACTCTATACTATCATTGTAAAAATTTAAATACATTAAATTGATTATTCTGTTTTAAGCGTACATATCAATTATATGAAATACTCGTAATTTTATACTAATAAATAGGAAATCACATCTTTGATCAAATAAAATGTGAACTGATAATCTAAATTAATTCATATCGTAAACTATCACATGCTAACACGCCAACACCAACCACTACATAAAGCCGACACTCGGCGATGCCGGCTAGCAGATGAGTATTCTCGCCGACGAAGATTTATGAATTGAATTATCGTCACGCATTGTGTAGGCAGTGTTATAACTAAATACTCTGTATCATTTCTCATTAACATAGCAACACTAGCCAAGTAGATATAGTCATGATTTTGTCTATGAATATATAGCACCATCTATTAAGTTATATACACTTCAACAAGAAATATTTAATCCCATCAAATATAGGTATATAGCTTGATTAGCTTAGCTCAAAATGAACATTTTCTTCAAGTTCTGGCACGATAGGTAACATGTGAGTCATTCCCTTGCTTATCATAACATTTTATTTTGATTGATTAAAAGAGATATATACATACATTTACTTATTAACATGCTATCACTAACAATAACAATGTAATATGTTGTTTTACTTCTTATTAAAGATACACGAACATGCATGTTTTTTAGTGTGGGGATTCAATGATTTATGATGAAGAAATGAAACGAGAAAAGGTGCACTTGCATGTGCTTATTTTTTCATTTCATAGAATTTTGGAATATAAAATATTTGTGTGGAAATTAGAAGGTTTAAGGGATTTGTGGTGCGTGGTGGTTATTGGCTCCATATTTCCTGCCAATGTCCCTGCTCATCCATCCAAAAATGATGATAGCATGATTGATTTTTGCAATAAGATTCAGCGTATGGGGTACATATAACTTTGTATACCTGAATATAAAGGCAATGTTAACTTGGTGATCTCTAACTCATAAAACAAACGGGTTTTTCCTATTCAGGGTATTCAAAAAGGACCCGTACGTCTTTGACTTGAACGTATAGGACCTAACCAGGATATTCATATGACCATTTCCGAAACCATTCCTTATCCCCCAAGATGTTAACCTAGTCAGGTTCGAGCTTGGAACATTTTTTCAGGACATGAAGATGCATAAACACTAGATCATCTTTATAGTAATTAAAAAAAGAGTATATGCGGCATATACATGAAGTTAGATGGGAAACAATGACATGATAATACGTGAATATTGGGATCCAACTTGGACTGTTCCATACTTTCGCTAAGGAAAATGATTTATCCTCCTAAAAACTTAGCCTAAAAATCATCCTAATAGCTTCAAATGGTGACATGTGGATACCACTAATTCTCTTTCCAAATCTCACCTCCTGATTTTTCCACATGTCTTCATCTAAAAGTTAGGAGGATTAATCATTTCCCGCTAGGCTAATAGTTATATACTTAACTCTGTTGTTTGTCTATACATGTTTGGATGTATATCTTATCTTACAAAATGCAATAAACATGGAAGACATGAATAGGTTTAGTTCACTATACACAAACGACACACATATACACAATTAGATTAGATGCCTCTAGTTAATTTGGGTTTACTTTTAAATTACTAAATATACCTTTGTATCATGTGCACTTAACATGTGAAATGTGTGTTTACAATTACTAAGTTGAATATGGATCATTGAGTTAATTAACTAATTAAAGCAAGCTTGTTAAGTTTCTGATTGTATTCTATTTTTTTCGTTTTCATTGCCTCTTACAAGGCTCCATACATTAATGAAAGAAGCATTTATAAAAAGGAAAATTATAAATAAATAAAAAAAGCAAGGCAGTATGATTCCGCAGAGCATTTGCCCCTTTGTTTTGCGACCATCATTTTAAAGGCTCGGCAACATATAAATAAAAGATAATGAAGTACAACTTGGTTTGATAGCCTATACAATGAATCAATATATTATTACTACGTATATTATATGTAACAGATTTTGACCCTTTTTTTTTGACTTATTACAAGGTATAAAATAAGGCAGACAAATTTGCAAATGGATTATGGACTAATGCATTGTCAACAGTTAAGTCAATGAATGGGTTACATATGTTTATTTTTGTAGTTCTTTTTTCTTTTATAAACATACAATATAGAATCGAGCTCATTTATATCAGCTAAGATTCTAATCTGATTTACCTATTATCCTTTATTTTGTTCTATCATGCAAATAAGCATACCGAACTTCTTGATTGCACTGCCAGTGACAAGTTGACGTTTCAAGTTGACGAAAAGATGTAATGTAGGATCACAGATCAGATCTCACAGTTGAGACGTATTACCCAAAAACATGTCACGTCTTACCAAATCAAAGACTAAGAACCCACAAAAATGTGAACCTTATTAAGGCGTAATAGTATACTAATTGGCAATTTGATTTAGCCTAAAAAAAAGCATGACCTGAAGTCCTGAACACGTTTAGCCACACTGTTTCAAACAATTTCAGTACAGATTACCTGACAGCAAATTGACCACGCATACACCCTAGGTTATATAATGTATATGATATCATAAATATATAGATTCCGAAATATGTAACCTAAAACTTTGTCTCTTTGAGATGCCGGTGCAAAAAGAGAGGAAAAAGAAAAGATGCATAATCATGTCAACATTAAGTTTTACACCTATAACCATTTTGATTCAAAAGACTCAAGATGCCACTTGTATTAACCACCATTAATAAAGAGATTATTCATTATTCCATAATCCATATGACAACACCACAAATGGACCCTTAGAAAGACAGGTTTAAGTCACAAGCAATCAAACAATTATGCTTAAGGAGTTAACTTAGATTAGCAGCAAGTTTAGGTTCTCTAGAGCTTCAAACGTAAGCTTCAACTTACCAAATGAACTGTATGCTCATAGTATTAATCGTTAAAGTCATTGTAGAGTCAATTAGATCCTCAAGAGTCGGATAAATTGGATTTTTAAATGTAAACAGTTACAGGTATTGATGATTATACACAAAACATTGATCTGCTATAGCAAAATCATTTCAAATTAAAAATAACAAGATCACCAATCTAAAACCTGGAATTCCCAAAATCTAAGCAAATTTATGTGAGAGATACAAGAAATAAAGGTTAAAACAGCAATAAGATAGATAGCGACGTAAGTTATAAGATTAGTCTGTAATTAGCTATCATTCATAACTAGTTCCACTTGTTTAAATAACAAAAAACAAAGTTAGTTTTATATGTGTTAAAACAAGGTCCAAATTAGATACAGATCAAATATGTCCATAAACTGACAGATAGATTTAACCTTATGGATTTTTGTTTCTTAAAAACAAAAGGTCTTGTCTTTTTCTGGTCAGTCAATTATTGTTGTGGCATATTCTATGGCAATAAAGTCATTATTATAAACTAACACTTTCAAATGTTTATTGAAGTTTAACTGGATTACAACAAGTGCTTATCTATAAGTACAGCTAAGTCTGAGTTCTAAAGTAGATTAAAGTACTTAGGATAATGAAGATTAGCATTAAGATAATGTTGGTAAACCAGCCAAAAAAGTGATTTTACTTTGATCCAAAATAGCAATAATTAGTATCAAACATTTCTGTTGGGCATCATTATTGGTGGGTTGGATTCTTTACCAATATTTTGTTTCAAAATAAGGAAAAATCACATGTTAAAATTCTTGTTGTCAATCTATGGATGTTAATTGGCAATTTGTTACAATATACTAAAATATTTTTTAGCTGAAGTTCAATTTGTGAAATATTTTAGAAAGATTCAATAACTTGAATAAGTTTAACTGCTACTTTTGGAAATTTGTGGTTTGTTTCGGTATCCTAACTTACCGTATATTCCTTTCGGGCTGATCCACACCCTAGTTTATGATTTTTTTTGCACATTTCAGGGTGGGCAATGAGACAAAGTGACAGACACTATTATATAGAAAATATTTATCCCTTGGTAACTCTCTAGACTTATAATAGTTAATAGTAGTGAATGATTTACCTCTCCCAGATGACCTTCTAAATCTACAAAACTAGAATGTTATACCAAGGCGAAAAAGGAAAGACGAATCTACTATACGTAACTAGAATTACAGCTCATTACAACTTAGCTAAAACGTTGTTTTTTTTTTTGTATACCTAACTAAGTCTATTCCCAGAAGTTGATTCAGATAGCTATCATATCATATAAAAACATGAGATAAATTGTTATCAAAATCTAATTCATAATCGAGCCTAATCAGGAAATATAACAAGTGGTAACTTGAAAACGCATCCAAATTTATAAATCCAAGAATAAAGTTGTTACCAAAAGACAAGATGAAGTGGGCGCCATTCAAAGTAAATCGTGTTATAATTGGATTAAATCTCTTTGATGGTGCACTAAGATGCCTTACTTTAGAAGATTAAATGAAAAAACCAACTAAATTCGAGAAAAAACATGGGATATGACATAACAATAGGACAAAATGAAGTGGAGCCCATGGAACACAAATGGGACTACACCATGTTACGACATTGAAATAAATCTGCTTTAATAAAATGCTATTGGCTAAAGGAAGAAAAAGGATCCCACTAATCACATGGGTGATTATCATTGAAACAATATAATATAATGCTCCTTTTTCTTAAACACAAATGCCAAAGTGAGGGCCTCTTAAACTTTGTTTGGTCTTTAGTATTGATCGTTCTGTTAGTATATGATCACGTAAAAATGAACGTATGTCCGGAAATGATTTAAGTCTACGGGGTCACACGTCTCGACACAAATGTATTTATAATTAATTAATATGTTAGTGTAATTTATTAATTAATTGGATCACGAATTGAACTAACGACCGTTTGTTAAATGTTAACGGTAAAATACTAACGGTGTTAACGGAGGAAGGGTTATCTTGTAATTTGAAAGGAGAATTCTAGAACCTCCTTTTGGAGGGGGCCAGTTTTGGCATAGGGTTTTAAACCCTAATCCTAGCTTATTTTCCAAGTAAATCAACCCTAATCTATACCTATAAATACAAGGCTTAGGTTAAGGTTTTTATATATACAATTACAAGCAAAGAAAAACCCTCACAATTCTCTCCTTCTTCTTCTCTTCTTTCGGCCGTAGCAAGCAATCCCTAAAGGGATTTTCGGTTTAAGTTGTTCGACAAATCAAGAAGAGAAAGCCAAGTGTTCGTGATCAAGTACTAGCATACGTACATCCGTGTGTCGTGTGTGCAAACGTAGAGGGATTTACTTCAAATCCTCATAAAGTTTCTTGCTTTATTATCTTCAAGTAAAGGTACATGTTTTCTTCCTTGGTTAATTAATTAGTTGCATAGTTAATCTTCCGTTGCGTGCTTTGTGATTTGATTAAGATAATTGTTATACATTCCAACAGTGGTATCACGAGCCTACTATGTGATGATTAATTACCAAAAAGATCAAAATTTGAAGGGGGGTTAGGGTTCATGAGGATCGAAATTTATATATAAATTTTAGATTAATTTTGTTATTTTATTATAATGGTTAATATTAAATTAAATGGAAACAAAATTAATTTTATTTATTTATATATGTTTCGAAATCAGATCTAAATAAATTTTTTTTTTTTTAAAAACCCTAATTCCAAGTTTTGATCTTTTTTTTTTTTTTTTTTTTTTTTTTTTTTTTTTTTTTTTTTTTTTTTTTTTTTTTTTTTTTTTTTTTTTTTTTTTTTTTTTTTTTTTTTTTTTTTTTTTTTTTTTTTTTTTTTTTTTTTTTTTTTTTTTTTTTTTTTTTTTTTTTTTTTTTTTTTTTTTTTTTTTTTTTTTTTTTTTTTTTTTTTTTTTTTTTTTTTTTTTTTTTTTTTTTTTTTTTTTTTTTTTTTTTTTTTTTTTTTTTTTTTTTTTTTTTTTTTTTTTTTTTTTTTTTTTTTTTTTTTTTTTTTTTTTTTTTTTTTTTTTTTTTTTTTTTTTTTTTTTTTTTTTTTTTTTTTTTATGTTTTGTGCTAAGCCCAGTTCGGCCTTCTTCAGGGCCAGATTTGGTCGTGAAGCTGCTGGATTTTCCAGATCAGCATCTTGTTATTTATGGTAGATAATTTGTTATAGAAATTTTGGCTTACGCAATCAAGGCAACTTGATGAATGTGGTCTCTTTCCATATGAAAGAGGAGCCAATCTTATACCATAGTGACCAAAATTAGGTTGATTACCTTAATTGTTAAGTTGTAAATTTAGTAAGTTTAATTTTGCCTTTTTATGAAAATTGTGTGCAAAATTGTTTTTGGAAAAATAAACTTGACTAAATATATCGAAATAAGATTTTGTTTATAAAATTGGTGCCCTAAAATCAAAAGATACACCGGCTCACCCATTTGAACAAACTCTAAGAGAGGTATAAGTCGGAGTGCGCTAGCCTCCTAAAAGGGCGGGTTTTTAAATCGCGTTTATCGCATACCTTTGCCCTTGCGTTTCCTTGTGAGTTCAAATGGAGCTACCGAGCTCTTTTGTATTTAAAGACAATAAAAATGAGTTTTATAAACATATTATGTTTAGAAGATATGCATGAATCTTCAAACATAACTTTTTGATCACACATCAAATTGATTGACCCAATAAACTTAAGTCATTGCCACCCAACTCGTAAAGGACACTTGTGGCTGTTGTTTTACTCACTGGTACACAGTGGTGAAATGGCAGTTGCATGGCAAATCCCACTCACTGGTACATAGTGGTGGACAAATTTGCGCGTTCTTGGTTGGACGACTTAAAGCGAGTTAAGCGGTGAGACCTTAACCCGTGGCAAAAGATGGGACAAAACATGACTACAAATCGCTTGATGAATCAAGTGTCATTTGTAGGTCCCATTCTTACTAGGAATTGCACATGTAATGCAATTACTACTCGTCACTTACCTTTTGAGTACAATCATTTCTAGCAGATCAACTGATGAAATGATTGTATGTCAATTGGATCCTAGCCTTAATGAAATTAATTGTTTATTTTATAAACATTGGGTAATTGATTTCTTAAGGATTTATTATCGAAAATACTGATTTTTGAACTTAATCTGTTTTGTAGATGGCAATGAATCCTTCCACAAACACCAATGCTTTTCGGCAAATGTTTGAAAGAGAAAAGCTTAATGGATCAAATTTCAATGACTGGTATCGTCAACTGAGAATTGTTCTAAGAGTTGAGGAACACATGGATGTCATTGAAAGGCAATGGCCAACCGAACCAAGTGATGAATCCACAGCAGCTGAAAAAGCTGAATATAGGATTCAGTACACTAGATTCAATGAAGTTTGTTGTTTGATGCTTGCGAGCATGTCTCCCGAGCTTCAAAAACAATTCGAGCTCTACACTCCATATGATATGATCACAGAACTTAAATCCTTGTATGAAAAACAAGCTGGAGTGAAACTTGAATCTGAAAAATCGGTTAGCAGTCATGTGCTCAAGATGAAGAGCATTTTTGACAAATTGGATTCGATGGAGTACGCTTATCATAAAGAGGTAAAAGTTGGCATGATTCTCAAATCCCTTACGAAGGAATATGAGGGTTTGTGCAAAACTATACCATGCACTCTATGAAAAAAAGCGTCAATGAACTTCATGCTATGCTCATTGAATATGAGAAGACGATTCCAAAGAAGGCCAATGACCCAAATGTCCTTATGATAAAAGGGGGTCGGATCCAGAAAGCTAAGAAATCGCACCAAGCTAAAGGCAAGTTTGATGGTAAAGGCAAGGGTAAGCAAGCTGCTTATGCTTCCAAACCAAAGAAAACCCCTCCGGCTAAGAAAGAGCATCCGGCTAAAGACCAGACCTGTCATCATTGTAATGAAGTCGGGCACTGGAAGAGGAACTGTCCCAAGTATCTTGCCGAGTTGAATGTGAAGAAGAAGCAAGCTAGCAGTGCTAGTGCTTCAGGTATCTTCACCATTGAATTATTTTCCTTTACTAAGCGTAAATCATGGGTTTATGACACTGGCTGTGGAACTCATATCTGTAATGAATTACAGGCACTTAGGAAAAGGAGGAAGCTGAAGCCCGGAGCTTTGCGGTTGTTCGTGGGCAATGGTCTACCAGCACCTGTTGAAGCTATTGGAGAATATCATTTAGTTCTTCCTTCCGGTTTAATTATTATTTTGGACAATTGTCATTATGCACCATCTATTACTAGAGGTGTAGTTTCAGTTTCTTTGTTGAAAGACAACGGATTCATTAATGTTTTTAATGATAATGGTATTTCAGTTTCTAAAAATAATGTACATTATTTTGATGCTATTGCTTGTGATGGTATTTATGAAATTGATATGCGTAGTTGTAATTCAAATAATTCAATGTATAATGTTAGCAAAAGAGCCAAGACTAACTTGGACTCTACTATGGTTGTTGTAACACCCGACGTTTAAAAATATGGGTTTTCAAAAATCTTTCACCTAACGGTGTTAAATTGCGGAAGTAAAGACCGTAAAAGTCAAAACCGATAAAAACATTTCGGTTTCTGCATTTAGTTGGTGTTACATGCCATATCAAACAATAGTTCAAATGAAAACCCAACGATTGCCCAACATTAAACAACCGTTCACACATTATTACATATATTCGACATCAAATGAAATGTAATCAAAAGTCTCCATAATAAGCAACTAGGGTAGCTAAGGAATCTGCATGCTTTCTACCCACGCTCTCACGTCCTGCACCTACAAGTCCTTCAAGCTAAACCTGAGGGAACAACCACATTAAAGAAACAAGTGTTAGCTATAAGAATAGCTAAGTAAGATCACACTTAATTTAAAAGCATTTGTCCAATTAAAACATTTCTTCGTTAATAGACAAACTCATTAGGCACAACACACAACACACATATCTGCATAACAACTTCATATCAATTAGGATAATCATCCTAAATGTGCCTATCCTGCATTAGTTCACACATTGTCACACATATCTTCGTTAACTGCATATAAGTGTGCCCTGCATCACACCCGACTAGATGATCAACCAAAAGACTAATCATCATACGTCGTTAAGGAATGGCAAGCCAATCCAAGAGTAATCCGTATGTGGAGGTTGGTCAAACCCCTCGTATTACTCGCCCTGCATTATAAAGACCATGTTGCAAGGAGCCACCCAAGCAACCACTACGTCAACGCACTCGCCCGGCTAAGGCTAGTACGGGTTAAGCTTAACACTTTCCCTGCATTATATTTACGAGCTCGATTTCACACATAATAGTTTAGGCAACACACATAACCTAAACATAATCGCACATTACCTTCATTTCGTTTGGGCCCTTAAACGTGCAAGTGACATGGCAACCTACCAAGTCTAGTGAGCTAGGTGTACAAGCCATGTAGTATGCATATGTCACACATTAACTCCATTTCTACATTTCACACATAATAAGATACTTCGTAATTCTACATAAACTACATAACAATACACTACATTAAACAATACTTCATTTCACTACATTAGGGTCTGCATTTCAGGTCTCATGGTCAACTACATATCCCATAGTACCTCCGTGTAACCCGAGATACCCACATATATCATATGTTACCGTTAAGGAAGTTATAAGTATGAACCTTTGCTTGTTGAACCCTCAGCGTGACAAAAGTAGTGTATCTTACCTTGATACAGCTTAACAACAAGCTACAAGCACAATACAACGATGACTAGGTGTCTCCAATAACCTAGAACAAGTATAAGATCGAAATATAAGCTAAACGACACCTTTTGTAAAATCTGACCAAGTGGTGCGCCGCACCTTCCAAGTGGTGCGTCGCACCAAACCTCCAGAGAATTTAGATTAACACTAGGTGCGCCGCACCAGCCCTTGGTGCGTCGCATATCGGGGTCCACCAAAAACCCAAACTGGGCAGTGGTGCGCCGCACCACTCCCTTGGTGCGTCGCACCAAACCTCCAGAGAATTTAGATTAACACTAGGTGCGCCGCACCAGCCCTTGGTGCGTCGCATATCGGGGTCCACCAAAAACCCAAACTGGGCAGTGGTGCGCCGCACCACTCCCTTGGTGCGTCGCATATCGGGGTCCACCAAAAACCCAAACTGGGCAGTGGTGCGCCGTACCACCTTGGTGCGTCGCACCAAACCTCCAGAGAATTTAGATTAACACTAGGTGCGCCGCACCAGCCCTTGGTGCGTCGCATATCGGGGTCCACCAAAAACCCAAACTGGGCAGTGGTGCGCCGCACCACTCCCTTGGTGCGTCGCACCAAACCTCCAGAGAATTTAGATTAACACTAGGTGCGCCGCACCAGCCCTTGGTGCGTCGCATATCGGGGTCCACCAAAAACCCAAACTGGGCAGTGGTGCGCCGCACCAGCCCTTGGTGCGTCGCATATCGGGGTCCACCAAAAACCCAAACTGGGCAGTGGTGCGCCGCACCACTCCCTTGGTGCGTCGCACCAAACCTCCAGAGAATTTAGATTAACACTAGGTGCGCCGCACCAGCCCTTGGTGCGTCGCACCAAACCTCCAGAGAATTTAGATTAACACTAGGTGCGCCGCACCAGCCCTTGGTGCGTCGCACCAAACCTCCAGAGAATTTAGATTAACACTAGGTGCGCCGCACCAGCCCTTGGTGCGTCGCACCAAACCTCCAGAGAATTTAGATTAACACTAGGTGCGCCGCACCAGCCCTTGGTGCGTCGCACCAAACCTCCAGAGAATTTAGATTAACACTAGGTGCGCCGCACCAGCCCTTGGTGCGTCGCACCAAACCTCCAGAGAATTTAGATTAACAATAGGTGCGCTGCACCAGCCCTTGGTGCGTCGCTCTAATCCTCCAGAGAATTTAGATTAAGAATAGGTGCGCCGCACCAGCCCTTGGTGCGTCGCTCTAATCCTCCAGAGAATTTAGATTAAGACCAGGTGCGCCGCACCAGCCCTTGGTGCGTCGCACCAAACCTCCAGAGAATTTAGATTAACACTAGGTGCGCCGCACCAGCCCTTGGTGCGTCGCATATCGGGGTCCACCAAAAACCCAAACTGGGCAGTGGTGCGCCGCACCACTCCCTTGGTGCGCCGCACCAACCTCCAGAGAATTTAGATTAACACAGGTGCGCCGCACCTTCCAAGTGGTGCGTCGCACCAAACCTCCAGAGAATTTAGATTAACACTAGGTGCGCCGCACCAGCCCTTGGTGCGTCGCACCAAACCTCCAGAGAATTTAGATTAACACTAGGTGCGCCGCACCAGCCCTTGGTGCGTCGCACCAAACCTCCAGAGAATTTAGATTAACACTAGGTGCGCCGCACCAGCCCTTGGTGCGTCGCATATCGGGGTCCACCAAAAACCCAAACTGGGCAGTGGTGCGCCGCACCACTCCCTTGGTGCGCCGCACCAAACCTCCAGAGAATTTAGATTAACACTAGGTGCGCCGCACCAGCCCTTGGTGCGTCGCACCAAACCTCCAGAGAATTTAGATTAACACTAGGTGCGCCGCACCTTCCAAGTGGTGCGTCGCACCAAACCTCCAGAGAATTTAGATTAACACTAGGTGCGCCGCACCAGCCCTTGGTGCGTCGCATATCGGGGTCCACCAAAAACCCAAACTGGGCAGTGGTGCGCCGCACCACTCCCTTGGTGCGTCGCACCAAACCTCCAGAGAATTTAGATTAACACAGGTGCGCCGCACCTTCCAAGTGGTGCGTCGCACCAAACCTCCAGAGAATTTAGATTAACACTAGGTGCGCCGCACCAGCCCTTGGTGCGTCGCACCAAACCTCCAGAGAATTTAGATTAACACTAGGTGCGCCGCACCAGCCCTTGGTGCGTCGCATATCGGGGTCCACCAAAAACCCAAACTGGGCAGTGGTGCGCCGCACCAGCCCTTGGTGCGTCGCATATCGGGGTCCACCAAAAACCCAAACTGGGCAGTGGTGCGCCGCACCACTCCCTTGGTGCGTCGCACCAAACCTCCAGAGAATTTAGATTAACACTAGGTGCGCCGCACCAGCCCTTGGTGCGTCGCACCAAACCTCCAGAGAATTTAGATTAACACTAGGTGCGCCGCACCAGCCCTTGGTGCGTCGCACCAAACCTCCAGAGAATTTAGATTAACACTAGGTGCGCCGCACCAGCCCTTGGTGCGTCGCACCAAACCTCCAGAGAATTTAGATTAACACTAGGTGCGCCGCACCTTCCAAGTGGTGCGTCGCACCAAACCTCCAGAGAATTTAGATTAACACTAGGTGCGCCGCACCAGCCCTTGGTGCGTCGCATATCGGGGTCCACCAAAAACCCAAACTGGGCAGTGGTGCGCCGCACCACTCCCTTGGTGCGTCGCACCAAACCTCCAGAGAATTTAGATTAACACTAGGTGCGCCGCACCAGCCCTTGGTGCGTCGCATATCGGGGTCCACCAAAAACCCAAACTGGGCAGTGGTGCGCCGCACCTTCCAAGTGGTGCGTCGCACCAAACCTCCAGAGAATTTAGATTAACACTAAGTGCATCTTTGTCGGATACCCTAAGGAAACGATGGGTTACGACTTCTATAATCCCGTCACAAACACTGTTCGCGTTGCTCGATATGCTGAATTCTTTGAAAAGAAATTAGCTCAAGAGAACAGTGGGAGGGTTGTAGAACTTGATGAGACTCAAGAGAAAGATGTGTCACCTTCTGAAGCTCCTAGCAATCATCAACTTGGGGGGGAAATGTTCAAAGTGATGAACCTCAAGTCGATGATGATGAAGCGATTCCACTTCGTAGGTCCGAAAGGACAAGACGTCCTACTGACAGATTATGTCTGATGGTAGAAGAAAACGTTTTAGGAGATCTCGATGAGCCTCCGAATTTCAAAGCAGCATTATCAGATCCGGAATCTAACAAATGGCTTGAAGCTACGAAGGTGGAAATGAAATCCATGAAAGACAAACAAGTCTGGTGCTTGGTTGATCTTCCACAAAATGCTCAAACTGTTGGGTGCAAGTGGATCTTCAAGAAGAAGACGGACATGGATGGAAATGTACACACCTATAAAGCTCGTCTCGTGGCGAAAGGTTATACTCAACGTTTTGGAGTTGACTATGATGAGACCTTTTCTCCAGTTGCGGACATTAGAGCCATTAGGATTCTCTTAGCCATAACTGCGTACTATGACTTTGAGATATGGCAAATGGATGTTAAGACTGCTTTCTTAAATGGTTACTTGGATGAAGAGGTCTATATGGATCAACCTGAAGGTTTTATTGATCCAAAACATCCCAACAAAGTATGCAAGCTTCAAAGGTCCATTTATGGACTAAAGCAAGCATCACGAAGTTGGAACAAGCGGTTTGATGAAGAAATCAAAAAGTTTGGTTTCGTTCAAAATCCCGATGAGCCATGTGTATATCTCAAAGCTAGTGGGAGTAATGTTACTTTCCTTGTCTTGTATGTTGATGACATATTGATCATAGGAAAACACATTCCAATGTTGCAAGATGTTAAATCCCATCTTGGAAAGTATTTTGCCATGAAAGATTTAGGAGAAGCGGCATTTATTCTTGGAATCAAGATCTACCGAGATAGATCAAAGCGGTTAATTGGACTAAGTCAAAGTGCTTATATTGATAAGGTCTTGAAGCGATTCAAGATGGAGAATTCTAAGCGTGGGTTTACACCTATGCAAGAAGGACTTAGTTTATCTGTCAAACAGGGTGCAAATACACCTAATGAGGTGGAGCGTATGCGAAGAGTCCCTTATGCTTCGGCTGTGGGATCAATTATGTATGCGGTTAGATGCACTAGACCCGATGTGGCGTTCGCGCAAAACATCATTGCCGATATCAACAGAATCCAGGTGAAAGTCACTGGACTGCTGTTAAAAACATTCTGAAGTACCTACGAGCTACTAAAGATATGTTTTTGGTGTATGGAGGAAATCCAGACTTAGAGCTCAAAGTGACCGGATACTGTGATGCTGGATTTCAAACTGATAAAGATGACACAAAGTCTCAGTCAGGATTCGTCTTCGTTCTTAATGGAGGTGTTGTGGATTGGAAAAGCAAGAAGCAAACCACAGTTGCCATGTCTGCAACAGAGTCTGAGTACATTGCCGCCTCAGAAGCGGCAATGGAAGCAGTCTGGATAAGGAAGTTCATTAGCGGGCTTGACGTGATCCCCTCGAGTGACTTACCCACTGATATGTACTGTGATAACACTGGTGCATTAATCATTGCCAACGAACCCGGAGTTCAGAAGGGTGCCAGACATTATGCTAGACGATATCACTATGTTCGTGAGCAAATCGAACTAGGGGAGATCAAATTACTCAAAGTTCACACAGATTTTAACTTAGCTGATCCTTTCATAAAAGCTTTGGCTAGGCCCAAGCTTGAAAGGCATGCCGAGGGCATAGGACTTAAATTAGCTAGTTATTTCATGTAAATCTGTTGTTTCGGTATTTGGATAAGGGATGTTAAACAATTTATATTTTCATAATGAAATAAAGTACTTGATATGTTTGATTTCATTTAATATTAATTGTATCCTATATTTGCATGTTTAATCCTTGAATATTTTAATAAATATTCTAAATTGTCCATTGTCGATTAATTATATGGGAATATAATTGAACTAAGACAAATCTGAGCGATTGGTTATATTCTTGGAATATATAATGGATGGTCCCACCAAACTCACATGATATCCATAGTTGATGCATATCGGACTACCCCACTAACGAATTTATCACTTTATGGATCGGCGTCATTAAGTGAAATTCGTAAATGGTTACTTTATCTATCCTTTGACTTGAGATACAAGCAGGTCATGCATGTATGGATTGCATTTGCTTGATATAGTTCTAACTATCCTGAATAAGGTAGTACAAAAGGGCAATTTTCAGTAAGTGTAGAGAAGTATATGACTGGACACGTGTAGTCAATACAGGATTTGTTCCTTCGACTTGAAAGTTGAAGTATGATACCATTGGCGCCCTCATTAGGACTAATTAAGATGTTTGCATGGCCGTGCCCAAATAAATCCAGATGGTTCTCGATTATATTTGGTAATCATTAATTAGTTGTGGAATGAGAAACAGAATCGTTAAATCATGAAATGACATTGATCCATATTCATGTTTAACACGGTATCTGAAACAAAGGGATAAATGAATGCCTCAACCATTTAAATATACTTTAAGAAACTGTACTTAAATATTTCTGGGAGCGTTGGCGTGTTGCTAGACGCTAACCAATGTTATTACCTTCATTTGTTACGAGCTCAAGTGGGAGCTGTTAGTATATGATCACGTAAAAATGAACGTATGTCCGGAAATGATTTAAGTCTACGGGGTCACACGTCTCGACACAAATGTATTTATAATTAATTAATATGTTAGTGTAATTTATTAATTAATTGGATCACGAATTGAACTAACGACCGTTTGTTAAATGTTAACGGTAAAATACTAACGGTGTTAACGGAGGAAGGGTTATCTTGTAATTTGAAAGGAGAATTCTAGAACCTCCTTTTGGAGGGGGCCAGTTTTGGCATAGGGTTTTAAACCCTAATCCTAGCTTATTTTCCAAGTAAATCAACCCTAATCTATACCTATAAATACAAGGCTTAGGTTAAGGGTTTTTATATATACAATTACAAGCAAAGAAAAACCCTCACAATTCTCTCCTTCTTCTTCTCTTCTTTCGGCCGTAGCAAGCAATCCCTAAAGGGATTTTCGGTTTAAGTTGTTCGACAAATCAAGAAGAGAAAGCCAAGTGTTCGTGATCAAGTACTAGCATACGTACATCCGTGTGTCGTGTGTGCAAACGTAGAGGGATTTACTTCAAATCCTCATAAAGTTTCTTGCTTTATTATCTTCAAGTAAAGGTACATGTTTTCTTCCTTGGTTAATTAATTAGTTGTGGAATGAGAAACAGAATCGTTAAATCATGAAATGACATTGATCCATATTCATGTTTAACACGGTATCTGAAACAAAGGGATAAATGAATGCCTCAACCATTTAAATATACTTTAAGAAACTGTACTTAAATATTTCTGGGAGCGTTGGCGTGTTGCTAGACGCTAACCAATGTTATTACCTTCATTTGTTACGAGCTCAAGTGGGAGCTGTTAGTATATGATCACGTAAAAATGAACGTATGTCCGGAAATGATTTAAGTCTACGGGGTCACACGTCTCGACACAAATGTATTTATAATTAATTAATATGTTAGTGTAATTTATTAATTAATTGGATCACGAATTGAACTAACGACCGTTTGTTAAATGTTAACGGTAAAATACTAACGGTGTTAACGGAGGAAGGGTTATCTTGTAATTTGAAAGGAGAATTCTAGAACCTCCTTTTGGAGGGGGCCGGTTTTGGCATAGGGTTTTAAACCCTAATCCTAGCTTATTTTCCAAGTAAATCAACCCTAATCTATACCTATAAATACAAGGCTTAGGTTAAGGGTTTTTATATATACAATTACAAGCAAAGAAAAACCCTCACAATTCTCTCCTTCTTCTTCTCTTCTTTCGGCCGTAGCAAGCAATCCCTAAAGGGATTTTCGGTTTAAGTTGTTCGACAAATCAAGAAGAGAAAGCCAAGTGTTCGTGATCAAGTACTAGCATACGTACATCCGTGTGTCGTGTGTGCAAACGTAGAGGGATTTACTTCAAATCCTCATAAAGTTTCTTGCTTTATTATCTTCAAGTAAAGGTACATGTTTTCTTCCTTGGTTAATTAATTAGTTGCATAGTTAATCTTCCGTTGCGTGCTTTGTGATTTAATTAAGATAATTGTTATACATTCCAACACGTTCATTCAAAGTTCACCTTGGAAGTTTCCTATATGCTAATACAAGCTTAATTATTACTACAAAACATTTTTTTAATAAAGATCAAGTAAATAAATAATCATATCATATATTTTACGTATGTTATTATATGTAAACATTATAGATTAATCGATCATATTGATTTACATTCGTTCTATTTTTTGATTAAACTAGATAAGATGATTGTCAATTTTAAAAAAGAATCGACAGAGAAACAGTCGGTGGAAGAGACTAGTCATGTTTAAAAGCAATCTTGAAATTTAGGTTAGCTAATTAGATTCTTTAAAAAGCGACGTAATTGATAATACGTAATTAAAACCTCATAATGACCATGTATTGAAGGATACTATTATCAGATAAATAATAATAAACCATACTAAAGAACTTCCATGAAGAGATGAGTTTCTACTTGGATGATGTAAGCGGTCTAACCAGTTCGTCGGTTTCTAAATCTTTTCTCTGGCCACCTCCAAGAAAACAATATTATCCTACTCTAATAACCATGAAGTCATGAGCAAGTATCCTACCAATTTTTGATATTTCTTTTGTTTACATAATGTTTAGTAGTTCATTAAATGTTATGATTGCTTTCATTATGAAGGTTTTCCATACAAAATAGATATGGTTTATCATAGTTGGGTCAAAAAGAGCTACAATTAAAGCATAAAACTCCAAAATTCTCGCCATGTCAAATGTCAAATTACTATTCTTTCATATTTCTAATCAAGATATTAACATCAAACACAGTTTTCCAAACAAGTCATGGGTCTTCAGACAAGTCCTTTCAAGTATTAACAAGCATCATATGTCTACTTCGTTCACATAATAGATACAGTATAATACCTTATGGAGTAAATCTATTAGTGAACACTGAATATAATACAGAGAAGTGCAAATATCAAAGGTACCTTTAATAGCAAAATTCACCTACCAGATTAGATAGGTGAATCATACATGTTGCATAAACTTTTCATAGATTGATACTTGTGTAAAACATCGTACATATTCTAAATTTGATTCTTACGATAGTGTATTACCTAATGAGATAGTACCATGTGTGTTTGGCGAAAGTTTCACCTTATTGTATGTAGTTTCTGGTTTCGTGAAAGATTTAAAGTCGACTAACAGAACGTGTTAGAAAGAGCAAAAGGCATGATTAGAATCTTACAGTGGACACTCCTTTAGGTTGGTGGAGGGCCATGATACGAGCTTTGACCATCCGAAAAGAGGAAGAAACCAGCAGGAATAGCAAGCATTCCCAACACAAAGCACAGCAGCACCATCGTTACTTTCTTTGGAAAGAGTTTAACCACCTTGTCCTCCTCTTCATGCAAACTACAAAACTCTTCAGATACGGTTTTAACCAATATATCCAAAAGCTTCTTATATGGTGGATCAATCTCAGCCGAATGCAAAACCTGAAACATAGATAGCCTTAGATGCTTTACTAATGATTCTAGCTTAATTGAACTTGTCTCTTCTGTTGTAGTCCCACTATGAATGACTGAATCAACGAAAACCACATCAGCTTCATCAGTTATTGGGGATGATTGTGGAGTCTTTTCAACAGTTGTTATGCATGACAATGGAGTCCCTTCTACAGAACTAGCCGTAGTAGTTGATGGCGAAATGAATTCATTCAAAGACACAATGTAGCTCTGAAACATTGAAGAGTAAATCTAAATTATACGAGTAGTAAATTAAAACCTAAGAGAAATAAAGGATTAGTGGTATACAAGAAGCAGTAATCTTTTTCAAGTTAAACGATGAAAGTTTAACGAATATCTTTCAATGCAGATTTAAATCTAATCATAGTAATGCATGTTTTTTACCAGCAATTTGGTTACTAACCTGCAAGATGTAAAAGTAATACAACACACAAGTGATTCTACTACAAATGCATACTACAATACCCATTATGTGTCACAGATTACAGCCTCTACTCAGTTGTGACTTGAAACAAATACCAACATAAATAATACATCACTTAGGCAGTTGGACACAAACGTATACTCTAGGCGTCTTTGTATTTTAATTAGCAAGCATCATAATATCTCCACTATCTCAAGCTCACCAACTTTCTAGATCCCCTTTGCTTAGCTCTTACAAACATACAGCAGTAACCATCTCACCAAGTTCTGCATATACTAACTTTCATAGTAAGTGCAAACCTTGAAGTCCGCATATGAATCATCCATGTGTTGGTTCAAAGTACAACACTAATTCATTTCAATTCTGCATAGTTAAATGTATCAGCTTCAACCATCAAATTCAAATTTTTGCTTTGAAGACTGTACTTACATTTGCATCTTCAACTCTCTTGTTATGCCCTTGTGAACAGCAGTAGTGTTTAAAAGCATAAACACGTAACTTCACATCTCATACCATCTATTCGACCATCAGACCATGGTTTATGACTAAAGCCTCCAAAAAAACTCCCAGTCTCAAGTCTCAACCACGGAAATTATTCAAAGGCTCTAACAAAAGTTTAGGTTACGTGGAAAGAAAGCTACAACAAGTCAACAACACAACCCAAGAACAGGCATATGCACACACAAAGAAATTTTAGTCACACAAATGACAACTCCTCCGTTTAGAATTAATATGTCAATTTATAAGTATTTTGCAATTTTCAAACTCAACATACAAGAAATCCACTCTCAATTTGCAAAACACAAGTACTTCCATAAACAACAGCTCCCATGTGTACAACTCTGACTTAAAGCTGTGCCTTGTGAATGCATTCCAAGCTTAAAACTATATCAATCCACGGAGTAAGTCAGAGCCGTGTCCTTCTACATTTTAACAACACTAACATGCAAGTATGCAACTCATCATATCTATGATTCTACTAATAAGTGCTAAATGAGCTACATCGCTTGTCCAAACATTACATTGCATCCAGACAGTTTTTTAAGGAAAACAATACTAATCTTCCTACATCCTAAATACCTAAACACCAAATAAATGTATCCCGGGATTATGACCGGATTGAAACAATACACGAACAATTACACTACTCACTCAGTCTGAGAAGCAAATGCGAATTTCTAATCCAAATAACGTAAATGCTTATAATAATAGTGGATCTCTAGCTTAAACCCCCTATCCTTGAATTTTTCAACAACGCTAAAACTAAACTCAACTGGATTTTGAAAGTGTTGAATTAGATATCTATCATATACTGGTATGCTTGAAGATAATATAACAGTACTAACACCAAACAGTAACTTCCGCGTTTTGTTTCAAAGAGAAAACTCATAACAATTTCTAATTAAAGAAAACACACTTTATAAGGGAAAACTGCAAATCAGTCATGTTCAAATTAATGTAAATGTGCTACGTTCTAGCTTAAACTTATTTGAGTAGTTGACTAAGTCAAAATACCTAAAATTTAACTCAGCTATCATTAGAACAGTTAACTGGACTGAATATATATACCTCCATAGATGGCTGATCATCTTCAAAAACAAACGAATCAGATTCCGGTGCAACTTTCTCCGGTTCCTCAGAAACCAGATTCTGATCAAAATCTAAGCTAGTTTTGCAGATCTGATACGCATTATCAAAATAATCAAATAACTAATACGAACAGATTCAAATCAAATAAGCACAAATTCTAGTAATATAAGGACTAAAATTACATCAACGATAGACGGATCGGCATCAACTGCTTCTGAAACTGACGAGATCCGATTAGTTGATTCCTTGTCCGATAAATCCAATAAGATATCGTTTTCAGTAATCGGAGTGAAAACAGAATTCAAACTCTTCTTTACGTTCTGTTACATCAAATCAATTAAATCTATTACTCCATTTGAAACATATCTCACACAAAAATATATATACACAATCTATATACGCATATATCAATTCATACGACATCGTTATCAGTGATCGCCTAATCGGAATGAATACGAAATTTCAGTTCTTACTTACGCTATTACATCAAATCAATTAGATCTTCATTTCATATACATGATATACATATAACTTAATGTGTATATATGCTTATATATATATATATATTTATATGTATATATTCTTATATATAACAACAGAATAATTGTATATATTGAATTGCGATTAATTTACCTTTGGCTAGTGCTTTTTGAAAGAATTACTCTGGTTAGACTTGCGATTGGAAGAAACTGGAAATGGATCCTTCTTTGGTGTTTGAATTTCGTGATGATCCTCTCTCATCTTTTCTCTCCCTCTAAAACACACACAAATGGAGGTCTGTCTTTTAGCGCCAATATTTCGAAATTTTGTATCTACATATAATTTGAGAGGAATAGGTTTGGGCCAGTTTTCTTTCAAGTTGGGCTGGATATTGGTGACTTGACTCTTGAGTCATTAAAGCCTATAAATGGGCTGAATTATATTTTTGTCAGACTTAGAAGACTTTGATTGTTAAAAACTAGTTTTTTTTCTCCGGGCTTTGCCCCGGAACCGAAAAACTTAATGATGCGTAAAATTTAGAATGAAAATAAGGTCGTGGGTACATACATAACAATAAACTTACAAAAGCGTAATGTAAGTTACACAAATATCTTTTATTATACAATATGAATCATGACGTAAAAAGCTCGATAATAGGTCGACTCGATCGAATCGAGCTCGAGCCGCTAGAAAAAAGATCGACTCGATGACAGCCCTAGTTACGGATAGAGCTCTTTTTCTATCTTAGATATAATTTTGAAGCAACCTCTACATCGTCATGATATGTTGTCTATATGTTAATCTTCCCTATACACCGTCAAGGTATTATGTTTCAAAATTCGTGGAAGACAACCTTGGACTTATTTTTTTTTTATCACGAATTGTATTTAAAAAGATTTCAAAACAACTTGAGTTTAAAAAAACACTAATACGACGGAAAATACGAAACATCATCAAAAAGTTTACTAATATTTCTTACAATTTGTTGAGTACGGTATACTAAGATTTTACTTATTATATTTTTGTAGTCGGATTGTTTTTTAATAAAAATTATAAATATTGTTCAACTCTATTTGAAAATCCTTACATAAATACATGTTCCAATCTAACATTGAGTTAGTGACCTTCCAAGAAACTAACAAACAAAAAGCTGGAGTACACGTGCATGTTCCAAATTTAACTTCATTGTTTCCTCCGTCAAATTGTAATATAAATTTTATCACAATGGTTGGAGGCATAGAAAAGGCAAAGGTTTACTCTAATTTAAGTGTAATGCCTTTGGGCTGCTTGGTTAAAGGTTTTCCTCCTAAATAGTGAATGGGGGCTACTACCACTGGTGGCACGATGTTACTGATGATACTCCAGTGGGTCAGTTAACTATTCCAAAAAAAAATTGTAATATAAAAATTCCATATATTTTCAGTTTTTCTTTTTCACCACTATATGGGTTTTTTTAGTTTCCAAATTTCTTCTTTTCACCCTTAAGTTCAAAAGAAAGAAAGTTTTTTCATCCTTTTTATGTGCAGGGAGATTATGGGTGTAGTTGAAAAGAAGGCAAAGAATAAGGAAGTAAGGAGGTAGTTATACTTGTCAATTGTAAATCTATTCTTTATCCAAATTAAAAATTTAACTTCGTGTAAGTTTATATTTTTAAAGTTCTTATAGTGTATAGGAAATTTATTACGTAGGCATTTAGAATTTTTGGTCATGAGGTGACCGGATTTTGATGTTGGTGATGATGGGATGACCCGATTTTTGTGGTGATGGTGATGATGGGATGACCCGATTTTTGTGGTGATGGTGTAATAGTAGTGACGGGGTGACCCCAATTTTGACGATGGTGGAGATGGGGTGACCAGATTTTTGTGGTGGTGGTGTAATAGTAGTGACGGGGTGACCCCAATTTTGACGATGGTGGAGATGGGGTGACCAGATTTTTGTGGTGGTGGTGTAATAGTAGTGACGGGGTGACCCCAATTTTGACGATGGTGGAGATGGGGTGACCAGATTTTTGTGGTGGTGGTGATGATGGGATGACCCGATTTTTGTGGTGATGGTGTAATAGTAGTGACGGGGTGACCCCAATTTTGACGATGGTGGAGATGGGGTGACCAGATTTTTGTGGTGGTGGTGATGATGGTGAGTGATAGGGGCAGCGGATCGGCGTGGCGGTGGTGATGAGGTGGCCGGATGTTGGTTGTGGTGGTGATTGGCTGCGCAGATCTCGCGCACACACTTTTGATCGGAGGTGCTACTGGATTTCTCACACACAATATCTTTTTGTTGTTGATTGTTTATTTTTTGTACAATTTTTTTCTTATCTCTTTCTTGTACAGTTTCTTGTTTGATTTCCATCAGAGGCTGATGAAGATTGTGAATATGGGTTTTCTTATAGTTAGGTGTGATGATGAAGGAAGGTTTGTATATTCAAGGGCAATATATAAAGAGCAAGAAAGTTTGGTGGCGGAAATTAAAAGGCACAGTTTTTTGGGATAAATTGTAAAAGGTCAAAAGTTTAGTGGTAGAAATCTAAAAACTAAAAAAGTTACTGTTCCTAACCGGAGTTGAATTGTAATATAATATATAATAATATAATATAATATTTTCATCGTGTGTTTTTTTTTTAAAAGCATAGCACCAATGCACCATTTTAGACTTTTATTTTAGAAAAACTAACATTTGCCTTATTGGCTAGATAGTTTTGCTTTAGTTGTATATTGTTACATTCCAAATGCTTTGATAATACAAATTTATTCGAAACACTATGAACTTAGTACTAATTAAATTAGTTGATATTGACTAAATCAATAAATCGATGGGCAAAGGTTAAAAAGTAATTGTAAACTGTAAAAACTCAATTACTAGGTCATGAATCTTAACCATATCCAATGCCAAGTGGGTCATCCACCATACCCAAACATTGATACTCTCTCTTGAATTAACTTTAATCATAATTACTTTATTTAGTGGATAATTATTCATGATCAGTAATTAACATGACTATTTAACCCACTGCACCTTTGACATTCAACACTCACCCTTTCTATAAATAGAACTTTGGTATTAAACATTTACCGAACTCTCTGCCTAAAAAAACACATGAGCACATCATAGTCGTCGACTCGTAACTTTTGACTCAACTCGAAAACATAATTTTTGACTCGTGACTCGAAATGTGACTCAATTCGTAAGAGTCAGAACATTTTTAAATACTACATGATATAACATAATTATATATATGTAACGTATTTATAAACAAAATATAAGTTCATTGTCTTAATATATCTATCAAAATATTGCATATTCAATAGTTTTAAGTCATAAACTTATAATTTATCTTCAAATTCGCAATAAAAAGATCAAAACTTCATAGATTACACATAAAATAATGTACCAATAAATATAATATATATTATATATAACTATAGTATCAAACAACAATAATTATAAGTTTTCGACTCGTGACTCAGTCCAAGTTCGCATAGCGACTCGTAAGAGTCTGGACAAAAACGAGTCACCTAGCGAGTCGACTCGTTTTTGGTGTAAATCGACTCGACTCGTGACTCGTAAGAGTTTAACAACTATGAGCACATGTAAGTGATACTTGAAAGCCCTAATTTCCTTTTGTAAGTTATTTTTCTTGCTAAAACTTACCACTATAATTTTTAGGAAAATGATAACCATTGCTTTTGGTTTATGTTTAATTTGTTAAGATATATGCATAATTTGTACTTTTAAATTTTTGCATGTGTTCAGGAGATGGTTATCTTTAGTATTGAAGTAATATTTATACATGTCCATTATAATTAACTATGTTTATAATTTCTTCAATATTTATCATAACTTATAGTTTATTTTTTACTCCGGATTTCATAAGTTTAGGTTTACAAGTTTTAGAATTTTATTCATTCGATCTACCATAGTCATCGATTGTCAAAATACTTGCACTTATATGTTTATCATCAATTCCTACGTTATAATTAAACATATATATGCAAGCAAGTTGTTAAAAAACATTAAGTATATATGTGTGTATCGATAGATAAAAAAGTTCACTAGTTTATGTCATTGTGTTCATCTTTTCAGGATAAGAGGAGTATATAATGAAAAACAGAAATGTTATACTTGTAGCAATGGTTGCATTCCTAGCGATTCTTGAAGCCAAAGCAAGTAGGCCAAATCCAAAGGAGCGTAAGTTCATAGACGACCCAAAAAGCTTTAAAGGTCATGATTGGAGCCAGGGCAAGAACAACGTTCCTCATCTCGATCCTACAGAAGCAACGATGATGATGCAAGGTAAAAGAGGGGATGGTACTAGTGGCATGAAAGAGAGTGATGGACAGGAAAAAGGATCGTCCATTGACAATCACCACTACTTTCCTTGTGCTAAACAATCTGAATGTGGTAATAAAATCCGTGCTTGAAAGAGAATTGTAAGTTTTATGGACGTGATTGCCAATTGTAAATTAGTGTTTGTGATTGTTGCGAACAAAAATAAATAACCTTGTGTGTACGTGTGACAATCAAGAATCTTAGGTTTGATTCCATCGATCTGCTCAATGTCGAAGACATGGAGAGTGAATTAATTTGGCATTTCCTCTTTGTAATATATTACTCGTATTACATATCAAGCTTTGCTTTTGGTTTGTTTAGACATATCTTTATCTTTGAGGTGATTTAGCGTGACAAGATCATTTTTAAGTAATTGTGATGATGTACTTCAGATCAAGAGGATTCAAATTAAGCTTAAAGATATATGAGTTGAGGATTGTAGAGTGAACTTATCAGAGCTCATTGATGAACTTACTATTACTGGCCTGGTTAGACAAGTTTGAAAAATAATTATTCTTCCTTCTTCCGACATCATTCAATGTTGATTATTGAAATCACGTACAAAACGAACTAGTATAATTAACAAACCTTTAATTTGTTCAATTTGTTGGTGTGACGTACTTAAACCAGTAAGACCTACATTTTTCATAGCTTTTGCCTTTACATAGGTCTTAATTAAACAGTCTAAAGTTGATAATAGTAGTGTATGTTCCCATATGTTAAGTAGTTACAATGCTGCTGAATTACTTAATTTGTAGGTCAAGCATTCCACGAAAACAATGAACTGTTTGTGTCTGTGTATTGATCAACATCTCAACTTTGGAAATAAGAGTAGGATCTCTAAAGTTGATCCAAGCCATTAGATTAAATCCAATGGTCAAGTTTTTTATTCAATGGTTAAAGTTAGAGGATCTCAATCCTGGAAAATAACACTAACAATAGGGTGTAGTGAGTTAGCATGCGAAGCTAAAATAACACTACTCTTGAACAGTTCAAAATCTAGTTTGGATAGATTTGTTGATTGTATTGATCAAATCGTGCACCCACAACATACATCAATTGAAGAAACTTTGGGGGAAAAAAAATTAAAAAAAATACAGAATCGTTGGCATCATCCACACAATACATCAATTGAAAAAAACACTTTGACCACAACAAAAAATTCCTCTTCTTTTTTGTTTATCTTTGTTTTCGGTAGATATGACTTAATTCATGAATGTGCCTGAATTATTACTCATATGTATAATTATCTACATCTCATCCCAGTTTTTCTTCTTTTTTTTAATTAAAATTTGTCTTTAACTATACGAAAAGTATTAAAACTAAGTACTATACATACGAGAGGAAAACAAGAGCAAAACTTTAAATTTTCTTTGTTTTGTAATGATATAACACTCAAAAGTATTAAAAGTAATAAAGAGTAAATCGGAGAGAACCCTTTGATCTCCAATTCGTATTGGTAATGAAAGTTTGCCGTTTATTTCTACCATTCAACTTTAAGTTTTTTTTTTCTTTTTTCTTTTTTTTTTTGGAACAGCTTTGATATTATATAAATAATGCTCCGGCAAGAAGTCGGAGCATAATACAAAACATTACAATTACAATATAAAAGAAGGACTCATTGCCCATATGGGCCATGACATATTAGATTTCCTATCGCGACTAGAAATCCAAAAATAAGAATGAAATACCTCGTTGGCTGAAGTGTTACTTGCCCGGTAAACAACCTCGTTCCTATGCTTCCAAAGTGACCACCACCACACATAACAAGATGCTTCCAGTACACGTTTAAATTTTGACGGGAACAGGGAATCGTTGATCCATTCTAACATCACCTTTGGGGTGTTAGTAGGGAAGTCAATGGCGAACCATTTACAGAAATGTTGCGCAAGTTCGTTAAAGAAGGCGCAAGAGGAGAAGAGATGTGCAATTGATTCGACATTGTGCCGACAAAGAGGACATGATAGATCGGTGATTTCCAACCCCCTCCGACTTAAATTTAACCGAGATGGAAGGCGATCTCGTAAAAGTCTCCACATGAAAATATTAACCTTTTTAGGAACTAATGAATTCCAACGTGTCTTGATCGGCTCACAAGGAAGAAGAGCACGTTCAAGGCGCAGTCGGAAGTTACGAACCGAAAATTCTACCTCGCCTGGAACATTCCATACCGTAATGAAAGTTTGCAGTTTATTTCTACCATTCAACTTTAAGTTTTTTTTTTCTTTTTTCTTTTTTTTTTTGGAACAGCTTTGATATTATATAAATAATGCTCCGGCAAGAAGTCGGAGCATAATACAAAACATTACAATTACAATATAAAAGAAGGACTCATTGCCCATATGGGCCATGACATATTAGATTTCCTATCGCGACTAGAAATCCAAAAATAAGAATGAGTTACAATAGATTGAAATACCTCGTTGGCTGAAGTGTTACTTGCCCGGTAAACAACCTCGTTCCTATGCTTCCAAAGTGACCACCACCACACATAACAAGATGCTTCCAGTACACGTTTAAATTTTGACGGGAACAGGGAATCATTGATCCATTCTAACATCACCTTTGGGGTGTTAGTAGGGAAGTCAATGGCGAACCATTTACATAAATGTTGCGCAAGTTCGTTAAAGAAGGCGCAAGAGGAGAAGAGATGTGCAATTGATTCGACATTGTGCTGACAAAGAGGACAGGATAGATCGGTGATTTCCATCCCCCTCCGACTTAAATTTAACCGAGATGGAAGACGATCTCGTAAAAGTCTCCACATGAAAATATTAACCTTTTTAGGAACTAATGAATTCCAACGTGTCTTAAATCTAACTCACGTAATAAACTTAAATGTGAGAGGACAACACATTGCTACTGTTACTGCTACATGCATCATTTTCTCGTAAAAATTTATATATACAAATAAACAAAATGCATTTATCAAACAATTACTTCCTCCGTCCCATTAGAAGTGTCTTACTTTGAATATTCAAAGTCTTGATCTTTGAACTTTGACCTTAAATAAAAAAATTTGTGTTATATAAAACTTGATGGAAATTATATCATTGAAAACACTTCTAAAACACAATTAATTCATATAACTTTCACTATGTATTATCTAACACAAAGAAAATTATTTACGGTCAAAGTTGCAAAAGTTAGACTTCAAAACATGACACTTATAGTGGAACGGATGGAGTATTTACCACACTATGGAATTTGTTCAGCGCTAGTAATTTCAGGTGTGAAAGTAATCAATAATATATGGTGGTAGCATTCATTGGTGAACCCTAAAATGGAGACAGAAATTAGTGAGTAAAGTTTATTAAATATATAAATTCTAAATCATAGTTACTTATCCATTTTGTTAGTGCTAACTTTCTTATCAACTCATTGAATTAACTTTATTATCTAGGGTCAAATCCATGTGAAAATGCAATTTTATAGTTAAAGACAGAAATAAAACTCAAAATGTGGATAGATGTTTCAACTATTATTCAAAAGTTGCTTTAACTTACTTATTTATAACTTCATAAGAACTTTTTTTTTCAATAAACTGTTAAAACTTTGAGCCAATAAAAATTATGTGTCTAAACTTATTAATATCATAAGCTAAAAACTTATAAACTCGAATATATGGAATCCACACGACCATACTTAATTTACATGCTGTTATGAGTAAGCTGTTGGAATATGATCACGTTAAATAAACGCATGTCCGGAAATTATTTAAGCCTACGGGGTCACACAAAATGACACGTATACTCTATGTAATTAATTATTATGTTATTGTAATATATTAATTAATATGGTCACGAAATGATTAATAAACGAACGTTTATTAATTAAATACATTGAAAAGAGAAGGACTTAAGTGAAAATTAGGAATTATGGAAACTTCCTAATTTCACCTAATGGGGGCCGGTTTTTCAAGGCTTAGGAAAGCCTTGACTAAACTTGTTCACCAAGTTTAAAACCCTAACTATTTACCCTATGTAGGGCTTAAAGGTTAAGGGTTTTTGTAAGACAATTAGATTTGTAAAAATCTAAAAAATCCTCTCTTTCTCTCCTCTCTTCTATTCGGCCGAAACCCTCTAAGGGTATTCGGTTTTGTGCCATTCGAATATTCTTGGTCGAAAACACTATTTGAATGAAATCTAAATATTTAGATTTATTCCATCCATATGGAACTTACATAATTAATTGCTTAGCATTAATTGTGGTTTGGTTTGTTTGACGGCAACAAACGGTTTTCCGGTTTCGGGTTTCGACTACATCAAGTTACACAACGGGTTTGTGAGTTCGTGATCGGGTACTAGCATACATCATAGGGGTGTCAAGTGTGCGGATCGTAGAGGGGTTTTACTTTAAACCCTAACTAATAATAATCATATTATTATTAATATTATTGGAAGCTTAAGCTAAAATGTACACTTTCAATTCCTTACTTTGTTAATTATTATATTGCATATACGTTTCTTTCCGCTGCGTACTCGTGATTGTTTATATGATTTATGTGCATGAATCCTAACAGTGGTATCACGAGCCTAATATGTGATATATTAGTTACAAAGTTCAAAACTTGAAGGGGGGTTTAGGGTTGGTTCGATTTAATTAATAATTAAATATTAAAAATCGTTTTCTTTATTTATTTTTAATTAATTTCGATTTTAATAAAAATAAATTAGGGTTTTGTTTTTATTATTAATTCAACCTATTTTATATTAATGGTTAATTGAAACCCTCTATGCAAGTTTTGATTATGTGAATTGACATGTTTATTTGATATAAATTGCATGTTTGTATCTTTTATATTTAATGTTGTTAAATAGAAGTAAAAATCATAAGGAATTCATGCAAAATTCTTTATGATTATTACTTAGATATATAGATATAAATTGCTTAGCATAATGGTCCAATAATTAGGGTTAATTATTTGATAATTGTGTGACTATGTGAATTTACACAAACGGTTTTCGGGTTTCGGGTTTCGACTACATCAAGTTACACAACGGGTTTGTGAGTTCGTGATCGGGTACTAGCATACATCATAGGGGTGTCAAGTGTGCGGTCGTAGAGGGGTTTTACTTTAAACCCTAACTAATAATAATCATATTATTATTAATATTAGTGGAAGCTTAAGCTAAAATGTACACTTTCAATTCCTTACTTTGTTAATTATTATATTGCATATACGTTTCTTTCCGCTGCGTACTCGTGATTGTTTATATGATTTATGTGCATGAATCCTAACAGTGGTATCACGAGCCTAATATGTGATATATTAGTTACAAAGTTCAAAACTTGAAGGGGGGTTTAGGGTTGGTTCGATTTAATTAATAATTAAATATTAAAAATCGTTTTCTTTATTTATTTTTAATTAATTTCGATTTTAATAAAAATAAATTAGGGTTTTGTTTTTATTATTAATTCAACCTATTTTATATTAATGGTTAATTGAAACCCTCTATGCAAGTTTTGATTATGTGAATTGACATGTTTATTTGATATAAATTGCATGTTTGTATCTTTTATATTTAATGTTGTTAAATAGAAGTAAAAATCATAAGGAATTCATGCAAAATTCTTTATGATTATTACTTAGATATTTAGATATTAATTGCTTAGCATTAATTGTGGTTTGGTTTGTTTGACGGCAACAAACGGTTTTCCGGTTTCGGGTTTCGACTACATCAAGTTACACAACGGGTTTGTGAGTTCGTGATCGGGTACTAGCATACATCATAGGGGTGTCAAGTGTGCGGTCGTAGAGGGGTTTTACTTTAAACCCTAACTAATAATAATCATATTATTATTAATATTAGTGGAAGCTTAAGCTAAAATGTACACTTTCAATTCCTTACTTTGTTAATTATTATATTGCATATACGTTTCTTTCCGCTGCGTACTCGTGATTGTTTATATGATTTATGTGCATGAATCCTAACAGTGGTATCACGAGCCTAATATGTGATATATTAGTTACAAAGTTCAAAACTTGAAGGGGGTTTAGGGTTTTGTTTTTATTATTAATTCAACCTATTTTATATTAATGGTTAATTGAAACCCTCTATGCAAGTTTTGATTATGTGAATTGACATGTTTATTTGATATAAATTGCATGTTTGTATCTTTTATATTTAATGTTGTTAAATAGAAGTAAAAATCATAAGGAATTCATGCAAAATTCTTTATGATTATTACTTAGATATATAGATATAAATTGCTTAGCATAATGGTCCAATAATTAGGGTTTTGTTTTTATTATTAATTCAACCTATTTTATATTAATGGTTAATTGAAACCCTCTATGCAAGTTTTGATTATGTGAATTGACATGTTTATTTGATATAAATTGCTTAGCATAATGGTCCAATAATTAGGGTTAATTATTTGATAATTGTGTGACTATGTGAATTTACACAAACGGTTTTCGGGTTTCGGGTTTCGACTACATCAAGTTACACAACGGGTTTGTGAGTTCGTGATCGGGTACTAGCATACATCATAGGGGTGTCAAGTGTGCGATCGTAGAGGGGTTTTACTTTAAACCTAACTAATAATAATCATATTATTATTAATATTATTGGAAGCTAAGCTAAAAGGTACACTTTCAATTCCTTACTTTGTTAATTATTATATTGCATATACGTTTCTTTCCGCTGCGTACTCGTGATTGTTTATATGATTTATGTGCATGAATCCTAACAGTGGTATCACGAGCCTAATATGTGATATATTAGTTACAAAGTTCAAAACTTGAAGGGGGGTTTAGGGTTGGTTCGATTTAATTAATAATTAAATATTAAAAATCGTTTTCTTTATTTATTTTTAATTAATTTCGATTTTAATAAAAATAAATTAGGGTTTTGTTTTTATTATTAATTCAACCTATTTTATATTAATGGTTAATTGAAACCCTCTATGCAAGTTTTGATTATGTGAATTGACATGTTTATTTGATATAAATTGCATGTTTGTATCTTTTATATTTAATGTTGTTAAATAGAAGTAAAAATCATAAGGAATTCATGCAAAATTCTTTATGATTATTACTTAGATATATAGATATAAATTGCATGTTTGTATCTTTTATATTTAATGTTGTTAAATAGAAGTAAAAATCATAAGGAATTCATGCAAAATTCTTTATGATTATTACTTAGATATATAGATATAAATTGCTTAGCATAATGGTCCAATAATTAGGGTTAATTATTTGATAATTGTGTGACTATGTGAATTTACACAAACGGTTTTCGGGTTTCGGGTTTCGACTACATCAAGTTACACAACGGGTTTGTGAGTTCGTGATCGGGTACTAGCATACATCATAGGGGTGTCAAGTGTGCGATCGTAGAGGGGTTTTACTTTAAACCCTAACTAATAATAATCATATTATTATTAATATTATTGGAAGCTAAGCTAAAAGGTACACTTTCAATTCCTTACTTTGTTAATTATTATATTGCATATACGTTTCTTTCCGCTGCGTACTCGTGATTGTTTATATGATTTATGTGCATGAATCCTAACAGTGGTATCACGAGCCTAATATGTGATATATTAGTTACAAAGTTCAAAACTTGAAGGGGGGTTTAGGGTTGGTTCGATTTAATTAATAATTAAATATTAAAAATCGTTTTCTTTATTTATTTTTAATTAATTTCGATTTTAATAAAAATAAATTAGGGTTTTGTTTTTATTATTAATTCAACCTATTTTATATTAATGGTTAATTGAAACCCTCTATGCAAGTTTTGATTATGTGAATTGACATGTTTATTTGATATAAATTGCATGTTTGTATCTTTTATATTTAATGTTGTTAAATAGAAGTAAAAATCATAAGGAATTCATGCAAAATTCTTTATGATTATTACTTAGATATATAGATATAAATTGCTTAGCATAATGGTCCAATAATTAGGGTTAATTATTTGATAATTGTGTGACTATGTGAATTTACACAAACGGTTTTCGGGTTTCGGGTTTCGACTACATCAAGTTACACAACGGGTTTGTGAGTTCGTGATCGGGTACTAGCATACATCATAGGGGTGTCAAGTGTGCGATCGTAGAGGGGTTTTACTTTAAACCTAACTAATAATAATCATATTATTATTAATATTATTGGAAGCTTAAGCTAAAAGGTACACTTTCAATTCCTTACTTTGTTAATTATTATATTGCATATACGTTTCTTTCCGCTGCGTACTCGTGATTGTTTATATGATTTATGTGCATGAATCCTAACAGTGGTATCACGAGCCTAATATGTGATATATTAGTTACAAAGTTCAAAACTTGAAGGGGGGTTTAGGGTTGGTTCGATTTAATTAATAATTAAATATTAAAAATCGTTTTCTTTATTTATTTTTAATTAATTTCGATTTTAATAAAAATAAATTAGGGTTTTGTTTTTATTATTAATTCAACCTATTTTATATTAATGGTTAATTGAAACCCTCTATGCAAGTTTTGATTATGTGAATTGGCATGTTTATTTGATATAAATTGCATGTTTGTATCTTTTATATTTAATGTTGTTAAATAGAAGTAAAATCATAAGGAATTCATGCAAAATTCTTTATGATTATTACTTAGATATATAGATATAAATTGCTTAGCATAATGGTCCAATAATTAGGGTTAATTATTTGATAATTGTGTGACTATGTGAACTTTTCGTGTGATTTTTTCTGCTTGACACCAATTCACTAAAAAATTCATATAAAATCAACCGTAATGAGTTAGAAGCTGATTTTGGACTGTAGATGCCCAACTCATAGGGCTACAACTTTGTAGTTCTGGTCGAAGCTTGATTCGGACCAGAAACAGGTCTAAACAGGTCGTGAAGCTGCTGGAATTTTCCAGTCGCATGTTTATGTGTAATTACTTGCTAATTGGTTGTTTAAAGGCTTACGTGTAACATCCCAATCTTTTTATTTAACGGTTGACTAGAGTCGTTAAGTCAACATAATGTGCTGTTAAGTCTTTGATAGATTTTTATGCTTATATGTAGTTAATGTGTTATGCGTGTGGGACTTAAATGTCTTATTGATTGATGTAATAATGTGGTTAAGATGTAGTTAAATGCCTTTTGAGGTGTTCAAAGTGTTTAATGAGTTGTATATAGTCCATAGAGGTGTTTTGGGCAAGAGATATGACTTTATGAAGCTTAGGGACCAATTTTGACATGGTGTGAAAGTCAAAAACGGGTTTAGGGTCTTAGAGGGAGCCATTAGTTCATCATTTGCATAAATACTACTTTTCTCTCAAGCCCTAGCCACCCCTTTGATCCCCTATCAAAATTCTAAGCCGAAAATCCTTCAAACGTGTGATTTAGGAGTGATTGATCGAGTATTTTGCATCCCCATTGTGATCTTCAGGTAATAGAGGTATATTGATTTTGATTTTGTGTCTTTTTGATCACATGAGTCATTAGAAATCAGATCTAGACCATTGGAGGGTCAATTGATGTCGAAATAACGTTTGTTTTAATGATGCAAATCATGTGTGGTTTAATAAAGGAGTTAGTTGCATTATAATGGTTTGAAAATGAAGGATTTTGATGTATGAAAGTCATGTATTTGATTTGGAGTCGTTTGGATCTGGTTTGGGGTGTAATCGATCGAAGTTGTGCAGAATCGGGGCTGGTTGCGGCGCAACATGTAGCTGCGGCGCAACTGGTTTCCAGAAAGTTAAGTTGCGGCGCAACATGTGGGTTGCGGCGCAACTGAGGACTGGTGTTGTGGCGCAACATGTAGGTTGCGGCGCAACTGTAATACAGAAAGATAAGTTGCGGCGCAACGTGGTATGTTGCGGCGCAACAGTGTCAGTTTTGAAATGAGTTTAACTTTTGAACCTCCAATGCGTAGTCGTTGTCGTGGGTCTTGTTTGTAGGTGTTGAGGTCTAAGATATGACTTTAATAACGTGAGTATTAGCGTGTCTAATGGTCGTTTACTATATAGGTAGGCGAGACTAGTTGCTTGCACGGTAACGTAGTTGCCTATTGTCGTGCGCTTCTTTGAGGTAAGATACACTACTTTTGACACGCTGAGGGTTCAACAAACGATGGTTTCATAATTATAACTTCCCAATTGGTAACTTATGTTGTTTATGGGTATATGGGTTACACGGGAGGTAATATGGGTTATGTAGTTGACCTCTAAGACCCGAAATGCAGACCCTCATGATATGTATTGTAGTGCATGTTATGATATGACGTGGGATGTAGTGCTATGTATGTAGTATAATGTAGCGATATGATATGCAGTAACTTGTGATGTTATGCGATGCAGTATATGTTGTTAATGATTGATGTTGTGCATGTTTGTATGGCTTGCTCATCTAGTTCACTAGACTTGCTAAGTTGCCATGACACGTGCACGTTTAGGGGCCCAAAACGTAAAAGCAGTTAACGTAGTAAATGTTTAGGTAATGTAGTCACCTAAACTAAATGATGCAGTTTCGAGCTCGTAAAACTTTGATGCAGGAAAGTGTTAAGCTTAACCCGTACTTGCCCTAGCCCGGCTAAGTGCGTTGATGTAGGTTGCTTGGGTGGCTCCTTGCAACATGGTCATTGAGATGCAGTTGAGTAATACGAGGGGTCTGACCCGCCCTCATTTGTCTTGTACATACGGATTACTCGGGGATTGGCTTGCCATTCCTTAACGACGTTTGATGTTCAACTGAATGGTTGTCATCTAGTCGGGTGTAACTTGTGTTGCACATTGACGCAGTTAAAATGTAGTAAAGCAGTTAACGTAGTAAATGTTTAGGTAATGTAGTCACCTAAACTAAATGATGCAGTTTCGAGCTCGTAAAACTTTGATGCAGGAAAGTGTTAAGCTTAACCCGTACTTGCCCTAGCCCGGCTAAGTGCGTTGATGTAGGTTGCTTGGGTGGCTCCTTGCAACATGGTCATTGAGATGCAGTTGAGTAATACGAGGGGTCTGACCCGCCCTCATTTGTCTTGTACATACGGATTACTCGGGGATTGGCTTGCCATTCCTTAACGACGTTTGATGTTCAACTGAATGGTTGTCATCTAGTCGGGTGTAACTTGTGTTGCACATTGACGCAGTTAAAATGTAGTAAAGCAGTTAATGTAGAAAGCAGTTATGTGGTTATATGTGTGTAATGAAGTAAAGCAGGATAGGCACATTTAGGGTGGTTCATCCTATTATGAAGTATTGTGTGTTTGATGTGTGTTGTTCCTTAATGAAGTATTGTGTGTTTGATGTGTGTTGTTCCTTAATGAAGTATTTAAATCCAAAATGTTTCAGATGGACAATTGTTTTATAACTTGAGTGTTATCTTACTTAGCTAATTCGTTAGCTAACACTTGTCTTTTGAAATGTGTTGCTCCCTCAGGTTTAGCGTAGCTGAAGTAGTTGATGAAGAAGAGCGAGGAATGGGTAGATAGCTTGATGAAGTCCTTAGCTACCCATAGATGTTGAACTTCTATAGACATTTGTTTATGTTTGTCTTTAATGTAGTTGGATTATTATGTAGTCGGTTGTTTTGTGTTTGGCAGCCGACGGGTTTCTATTAAACTTGTTTCGATGATGCGATTAGTAACACCATTAAATAAGTAAACCAAACATATTTTAATTGGTTTGGAGTTTTAATGTTTCTTCCTCTTTATTTTGACGCCGTTAGGCGAAAATTTTTGGAAACCCGTATTTTTAAATGAAGGGTGTTACATTACGCAATCAAGGTAACTTGATGTATGTGGTCCTCTTTCTTTGAAGGGGGAGCCGACTTAGACATATACATTAACCAGCGACCATGTTTAGGTGGCCCACCATAACTCGTTGCATTATTAATTAGTTAATAGTTAGTAAGTTTATTATTTTGCTTCTTTTATTGTGATATAAATGGTGATGAAAAATAGTTTTATTGAAAAGAATAAACTTGACTAAGAATTATCGAAATATGAAAAAAAAAAAAAAAAAAAAAAAAAAAAAAAAAAAAAAAAAAAAAAAAAAAAAAAAAAAAAAAAAAAAAAAAAAAAAAAAAAAAAAAAAAAAAAAAAAAAAAAAAAAAAAAAAAAAAAAAAAAAAAAAAAAAAAAAAAAAAAAAAAAAAAAAAAAAAAAAAAAAAAAAAAAAAAAAAAAAAAAAAAAAAAAAAAAAAAAAAAAAAAAAAAAAAAAAAAAAAAAAAAAAAAAAAAAAAAAAAAAAAAAAAAAAAAAAAAAAAAAAAAAAAAAAAAAAAAAAAAAAAAAAAAAAAAAAAAAAAAAAAAAAAAAAAAAAAAAAAAAAAAAAAAAAAAAAAAAAAAAAAAAAAAAAAAAAAAAAAAAAAAAAAAAAAAAAAAAAAAAAAAAAAAAAAAAAAAAAAAAAAAAAAAAAAAAAAAAAAAAAAAAAAAAAAAAAAAAAAAAAAAAAAAAAAAAAAAAAAAAAAAAAAAAAAAAAAAAAAAAAAAAAAAAAAAAAAAAAAAAAAAAAAAAAAAAAAAAAAAAAAAAAAAAAAAAAAAAAAAAAAAAAAAAAAAAAAAAAAAAAAAAAAAAAAAAAAAAAAAAAAAAAAAAAAAAAAAAAAAAAAAAAAAAAAAAAAAAAAAAAAAAAAAAAAAAAAAAAAAAAAAAAAAAAAAAAAAAAAAAAAAAAAAAAAAAAAAAAAAAAAAAAAAAAAAAAAAAAAAAAAAAAAAAAAAAAAAAAAAAAAAAAAAAAAAAAAAAAAAAAAAAAAAAAAAAAAAAAAAAAAAAAAAAAAAAAAAAAAAAAAAAAAAAAAAAAAAAAAAAAAAAAAAAAAAAAAAAAAAAAAAAAAAAAAAAAAAAAAAAAAAAAAAAAAAAAAAAAAAAAAAAAAAAAAAAAAAAAAAAAAAAAAAAAAAAAAAAAAAAAAAAAAAAAAAAAAAAAAAAAAAAAAAAAAAAAAAAAAAAAAAAAAAAAAAAAAAAAAAAAAAAAAAAAAAAAAAAAAAAAAAAAAAAAAAAAAAAAAAAAAAAAAAAAAAAAAAAAAAAAAAAAAAAAAAAAAAAAAAAAAAAAAAAAAAAAAAAAAAAAAAAAAAAAAAAAAAAAAAAAAAAAAAAAAAAAAAAAAAAAAAAAAAAAAAAAAAAAAAAAAAAAAAAAAAAAAAAAAAAAAAAAAAAAAAAAAAAAAAAAAAAAAAAAAAAAAAAAAAAAAAAAAAAAAAAAAAAAAAAAAAAAAAAAAAAAAAAAAAAAAAAAAAAAAAAAAAAAAAAAAAAAAAAAAAAAAAAAAAAAAAAAAAAAAAAAAAAAAAAAAAAAAAAAAAAAAAAAAAAAAAAAAAAAAAAAAAAAAAAAAAAAAAAAAAAAAAAAAAAAAAAAAAAAAAAAAAAAAAAAAAAAAAAAAAAAAAAAAAAAAAAAAAAAAAAAAAAAAAAAAAAAAAAAAAAAAAAAAAAAAAAAAAAAAAAAAAAAAAAAAAAAAAAAAAAAAAAAAAAAAAAAAAAAAAAAAAAAAAAAAAAAAAAAAAAAAAAAAAAAAAAAAAAAAAAAAAAAAAAAAAAAAAAAAAAAAAAAAAAAAAAAAAAAAAAAAAAAAAAAAAAAAAAAAAAAAAAAAAAAAAAAAAAAAAAAAAAAAAAAAAAAAAAAAAAAAAAAAAAAAAAAAAAAAAAAAAAAAAAAAAAAAAAAAAAAAAAAAAAAAAAAAAAAAAAAAAAAAAAAAAAAAAAAAAAAAAAAAAAAAAAAAAAAAAAAAAAAAAAAAAAAAAAAAAAAAAAAAAAAAAAAAAAAAAAAAAAAAAAAAAAAAAAAAAAAAAAAAAAAAAAAAAAAAAAAAAAAAAAAAAAAAAAAAAAAAAAAAAAAAAAAAAAAAAAAAAAAAAAAAAAAAAAAAAAAAAAAAAAAAAAAAAAAAAAAAAAAAAAAAAAAAAAAAAAAAAAAAAAAAAAAAAAAAAAAAAAAAAAAAAAAAAAAAAAAAAAAAAAAAAAAAAAAAATTATCGAAAATACCGATAATTGAACTTGAATCTGTTTTGTAAATGGCAACAAATCCTTCACAAAACATACACTAATCGGCTTTCAGGTCGATGCTAGGAAGATAAAAACTTTCTGAAACCAACTTCAATGACTGGTTTCGTCAGCTGAGAATCGTTCTAAGAGTTGAGGAGAAAACCGATGTCCTTGAAAATCAGATACCCGCTATCCCTGATGCCAGTGCCACTGCTGTGCAGTTAGAAGCATACAATACTCAGTACAATAGACATATTGAGGTTGCTTATTTGATGCTGGTAGCATGACTCCCGAGCTTCAAAAGCAATTCGGATTACACAATCCGTATGATATGATCAGAGAACTCAAGTCTATGTACGGAAAACAAACTGGAGTTGAATTGTTTGAACTTGTTGAATCACTCCATAATTTGAACACGAGTATGGGAAACCGGTGAGCGCTCATGTACTCAAGATGAAGAGTTACTTTGAGCATTTAGAAAGGTTAAACTATGCGTATCCTCTGCCTATTGCTATTGGCATGATTCTTAAGTCTCTTTCGAGGGATTTTGAGAAGTTTGTGCGCAATTACAATATGCACAGCATGAGCAAAACCATAGCTGAACTTCTTGCCATGTTGATTGAGTATGAGAATAACCTTCCCAAGAAATATGAGATACCCCAAGTTCTTATGATCAAGGGGGGGAAGGTTCAGACAGCCAAACAACCAAAAGCTAAGGGCAAGAACGTTGGTAAGGGAAAGCAAGGTGCTTCAGTCTCAAAACCTAAAAGGACCCCTACGGCAGAAAACGAGCATCCGACTAAAAGACCAGGCTTGTCATCACTGTGCTGAAGTGAGACACTGGAAGAGGAATCGTCCTAAGTATCTAGCTGAGTTGAACAAGAAGAAGAAGCAAGTTGGTTTAACCAGTTCTTCAAGTATCTTCACAATTGAATTATATGTGTTGTTGTGATTCAAATGATAATTCAATAGCAAAAGAGTCAAACCTGACTTGGACTCTACCTATCTTTGGCATTGTCATCTTGTTTATTTTGGCAAGAAACGCATTGAAAGACTTCAACGTGAAGGGATCTTACAATCAAATGATGAATCATTTGACAAATGCGTGTCTTGTGTTTCTGGCAAGATGACAAGAATACCTTTTCCGCATAAAACGGAGAGGGTTAAAGATCTACTTGGACTTATACATACCGATGTATGTAGCCCATTTAGACATATGTCAAGGAAAGGTGCTAGCTACTTCATCACTTTTATGAATGATTTCAGTCGTTATGGTTATGTTTACTTGCTTAAACATAAACATGAAGTCTTCGAAACATTCAAAGAGTTTAAAAATGAAGTAGAAAATCAACTCGGTAAAACCATCAAGATTCTTCGTTTGGATCGAGGTGGAGAATACTTAAGCCAAGAGTTTAAGGATTATCTAAAAGCTTGTGGATTTATCCAAAAGCTTACTCCTGCATAATGGTATATCTGAGAGGAGAAATCGAACCTTGTTGAACATGGTTAGATCAAATGATGAATCATTTGACAAATGCGTGTCTTGTGTTTCTGGCAAGATGACAAGAATACCTTTTCCGCATAAAACGGAGAGGGTTAAAGATCTACTTGGACTTATACATACCGATGTATGTAGCCCATTTAGACATATGTCAAGGAAAGGTGCTAGCTACTTCATCACTTTTATGAATGATTTCAGTCGTTATGGTTATGTTTACTTGCTTAAACATAAACATGAAGTCTTCGAAACATTCAAAGAGTTTAAAAATGAAGTAGAAAATCAACTCGGTAAAACCATCAAGATTCTTCGTTTGGATCGAGGTGGAGAATACTTAAGCCAAGAGTTTAAGGATTATCTAAAAGCTTGTGGATTTATCCAAAAGCTTACTCCTGCATAATGGTATATCTGAGAGGAGAAATCGAACCTTGTTGAACATGGTTAGATCAATGATGAACCTTACGACTCTCCCATTTTCATTTTGGGATTATGCTCTAGAGACTGCTGTATGCATTCTCAATATGGTTCCAACCAAGAAGGTTGACAAGACACCGCATGAATTGTGGCATGGGAGTGTTCCTAATTTGTCTTACTTAAAGGTCTGGGGTTGTGAGGCACTTGTGAAATGAGATACGCCTGACAAACTTGAACCTAGATCTGTTAAGTGCATCTTTGTAGGATACCCAAAGGTAACGATGGGTTACTACTTCTACTTTCCTACCGACAACACTGTTGAAGTATCTCGATATGCTGAGTTCTTTGAAAAGAATCTCATCACTCAAGAAAACAGTGGGAGGATTGTCGAGCTTGATGAGACTCAAGAAGAAGATGTGTCACCTTCTGAAAATACTAGCAATCATCAACTTGGGGGGGGGGGGAATGTTCAAAGAGATGAATCTCATGAACCTCAAGTTGAAGATAATGTGATTCCAATTCGTAGGTCCTCAAGGACAATACGTGCTCGTGAAAGATTAAATCTTAATATTGAGTCTGAAGAACTCGTATTAGGAGACTTAAATGAACCTCCTAATTTCAAAGCTGCATTATCAGATCCAGAATCTGACAAATGGCTTGAAGCTGCGAATGAGAAAATGAAATCCATGAAAGATAATCAAGTCTTTCATCTTAGCCACCTAATGGTAGAACCGTTGGGTGTAAATGGATCTTCAAGAAGAAGACCGACATGGATGGAAATGTAGACACCTATAAAGCTCGTCTTGTGGCGAAAGGCTATACTCAGCTTTACGGAGTTGACTATGAGTAAACCTTCTCTCCCGTTGCGGACATTAGAGCTATTAGGATCATCATAGCCATAGCAGCGTACTATGACTATGAGATATGGCAAATGGATGTCAAAATCGCTTTCTTGAATGGTTTTCTAGACGAGGAAGTTTATATGGTTCAACCAGAAGGTTTTGTCGATTCAAAATATCCCAACAAAGTATGCAAGCTACAAAGGTCCATTTATGGATTTATGGACTAAAGCAAGCATCAAGAAGTTGGAATAAAAGGTTTAATGAGGAAATCAAAAGTTTGGTTTTGCTCAAAATCCTGATGAGCCATGTGTATATCGCAAAGCTAGTGGGAGTAATGTTACTTTCCTTGTCTTATATGTTGATCTTGGAAAGTGTTTTGCTATGAAAGACTTGGGTGAAGCAGCATTCATTCTTGGAATCAAGATCTATAGAGATAGAAGTAAACGGTTGATTGGATTAAGTCAAAGTGCTTATATTGATAAGATCTTGAAGCGATTCAAGATGGAGAATTCTAAGCGTGGTTTCGTACCTATGCAAGAAGGACTTAACTTATCTAGCAAAAACGATGCCTCTACACCTAAGGAGGTGGAGCGTATGCAAAAAGTTCCTTATGCTTCGGCTGTGGGATCTATTGTGTATGCGGTGAGATGCACAAGACCTGACATTGTGTTCGCGCAAAATATCGTTAGCCGATATCAACAGAATCCGGGTGAGGATCACTGGATTGCTGTGAAGAATATTCTTAAGTACATGTGTGCTACTAAAGATTTTCTAGTGTATGGTAGAAATCCCGATACAAAACTCAAAGTGACTAGATACTGTGATGTTGGATTTCAGACTGATACGTCTTCATTTTAAATGGAGGCATGGTGGATTGCAAGAGCAAGAAGCAAACCACAGGTCCACAGTTGCTATATATGCGACAGAATCTGAGTATATTGCCGCCTCAAGAAGCCGCCATGAAAATTGTCTGGATTAGGAAGTTTATATTTAGGTTTTAACGTGATGCCCTCAAATAACACACCTTTAGATTTGTATTGTGACAATACTGGTGCAATCTTTATTGCCAAAGAACCCTGAGTTCAGAAAGGTGCCAGATATTATTTTAGACGATATCACTATGTTTGTGAACAAATCGAACTAGGAGAAATTAAGATACTCAAAGTTCACACATATTATAACTTAGCTGATCCTTTTACAAAGGCATTGTCAAAGGAAAGCTCAATAAGCATGCCGAGGGCAGAGGACTTAAATTAGCTAGTTATATCATGTAAATCTGTGATTGGTATTTGGATAAGGGATGTTTAAACAATTATTATTTCTATAAATGAATTCAAATACTTGGTATGTGTGTTTTCATTTCAATAATGATTGTATCCTATATTTGCATGTTTAATCCATGAATATTTTAAAATATTCTAAATGTCCATTGTCGATTAACTATATGGGAATATAGTTAAACTAAGACAAATCTGAGTGATTGGTAAATATTTTTTGGAATATTTGAAGATGGTCCTACCAAACTCACATGATATCCATAGAGATGCATATCGGACTACCCCACTTAACGAATCATCACTTTATGGATCGGCGTCATTAAGTGAAATTCGTGAATTGGTTGCTTTATTTATCCTTAGACTTGAGATACAAGCAGGTTATGCATGTATGGATTGCATTTTCTTGATATAGTTCCTAACTATCCTGAATAAGATAGTAACAAAGAGTTATTTTCAGAAATGTAGTGAAATAGCATGACTAACACGTGTAGTCAAAATATGATTTGTTCCTTCAATTTGCAACTGAAGAATGATACCATTTGGGCCCCTCATTGATTAATTAAGATGTTTGTACGGCCGTACCCAAATGAACTCCAGATGTGGTCTCGATTAATTTGGTAATCTTAATTAGTTGTTAGAATGAGAAACATAATCGTTAAATTATGGAATGACATCGATCCATATCCATAATTAACAAGGTATCTGAAACAAAGGGATAATAAACACCGAAACCATTTCAAAGATACTTTAAGAAACTATACTTAAATATTTCCGGGAGCATTGGCGTGTTGCTAGACGCTAACCAATGTTATTGCCTTTATATAACATGCTCAAGTGGGAGCTGTTGGAATATGATCACGTTAAATAAACGCATGTCCGGAAATTATTTAAGCCTACGGGGTCACACAAAATGACACGTATACTCTATGTAATTAATTATTATGTTATTGTAATATATTAATTAATATGGTCACGAAATGATTAATAAACGAACGTTTATTAATTATATACATTGAAAAGAGAAGGACTTAAGTGAAAATTAGGAATTATGGAAACTTCCTAATTTCACCTAATGGGGGCCGGTTTTTCAAGGCTTAGGAAAGCCTTGACTAAACTTGTTCACCAAGTTTAAAACCCTAACTATTTACCCTAATTTAAGGCTTAAAGATTAAGGGTTTTTATAAGACAATTAGATTTGTAAAAACCTAAAAAATCCTCTCTTTCTCTCCTCTCTTTTATTCGGCCGAAACCCTCTAAGGGTATTCGGTTTTGTGCCATTCGAATATTCTTGGTCGAAAACACTATTGGAATGAAATCTAAATATTTAGATTTATTCCATCCATATGGAACTTACATAATTAATTGCTTAGCATTAATTGTGGTTTGGTTTGTTTGACGGCAACAAACGGTTTTCGGGTTTCGGGTTTCGACTACATCAAGTTACACAACGGGTTTGTGAGTTCGTGATCGGGTACTAGCATACATCATAGGGGTGTCAAGTGTGCGATCGTAGAGGGTTTTACTTTAAACCCTAACTAATAATAATCATATTATTATTAATATTATTGGAAGCTTAAGCTAAAAGGTAAAATTTCAATTCCTTACTTTGTTAATTATTATATTGCATGTACGTTTCTTTCCGTTGCGTACTCGTGATTGTTTATATGATTTATGTGCATGAATCCTAACATAAGCATGGTGCAAGGTCTCGATATTCATTTGAATGGGTCGCTGATTTGGACAACTAAACAAGAAAATGGTGGGTTCAATAGAAACCGGCTATTTTAAATAATTTGGGCCTTACCCTATAGTGCATTTGTCATTTATGCCATTGATTTCATTTATTTATTATTTCGCGAATGAGATTCAACCAATTAAGCCATCGAATGTTGTCAATCTAATTATTTCAAGATTGATTTATTTGGAAAATGGACTAAACAAAGTAGACCTTCACTTATTTAATCAAAAACCATTAAACCATCTTTGTAACTAGTTGCCTTGTTCAATAAAACTAAGTTATAAGGTACACCTTACAAATCACAATCTTTATATATAAGTATATTCATGAATTTTGTATTAATTGTACTAGTATCTACAACTCTTTTGGTCTTTTGATCTTCATGAAACCTCTTGTAATTGTTTAAAGCGTGTCGTAAAAAACATGACGATGACTCTAAAAAAGACACTAGTTATGATCCTTTTAGCCCTAATGATAGGGAACGACTGGTGTCAACGTGTATATTGGGCGAAGGGTTGGTTTTGGACCAAATAATCCAAAAAAGGACGATATAGAAGACACCATTAATAATGATCCAAAGTGTGGCTAATCACCACTCATATCATTCGACGTCAGCGTCACGTCTTGTGCCTCGCAATTAAGCAACGCTTTTCGTCACTTTAGTTACACAAGGTATGCATGTTATGCTATATATCATGACACTACCATTTGAGTTGGACAATGATTCTCTAAATTAGCTAGTTGTATCATCTATTTACAATGCTTATTTCTATATGGTATTTTTCTTTCCTTCTTTTTTTGGCCTGCCTAATTAGATTTCTTTTCAATCTTGTTCATCATTAGCTTATCTTGCTCATCCAAATTTAGACACTATAAGCACCACCTCATCTTGAGTGGTCCTCATGGCTCATCCAAATCTAAAACAGGCAAAAATGATAATGTGTGGGTCTTTCTTGGCCGTATGTGTGGGGGTTTATAACTTTTTAATTAGGATGAGATGAAGAAAAAGTCATGATAGGAATAAAGTGTTCATGGATGTGTATCGGAAAAGACCTCATCATGAAAAGGAACAACCTTATGAGATATATAAGAGCAATGATGAATTTGTTTCAGTGTTATATATATGGGTTTGTAGTATGTTCTCGTGTTATTTTTTTAATGTATCATTAAACTTTAAAGAGTTTTATTCATTACATATCAAATTAAGAAGTTGTATAAAATGTTAAATTTATTATCTATTACTGTAGTACTTAATAAAAAGAGAAGGCACCCCCCCCCCCCCCTTTTTTTTTTCTTTTAACAAATGATAGTTGAATAAACTAATATGCTTCTCATCTCCAAAATGTATTCTACCATCATATCTATTTATCCAAACTATCATTAATGAAATATGTTACAATATATATCCACGAACCTTTAAAATAACTATACTCCCTCATTTTACATCAATTACTTTTACATTAATTATCACACCATCATTTTCGAAACCACTACCCGTCTCCGCCACCACCAGTAGCGGAACTTGAATTTTTTTTAGAGGGGTCAAAATAGAACAAACATATACTATACACTAATTTAATTAAGTTATATATGTTATAAGTGATGTTAAAATTATTATGTATACAATTGTATAATCTATTATCACGTTGTTTGGTATTAGAAAAAACAGATGGTATTAAAAAAACTACAAATGAAATAGTGGTTTAGTATTAAAGAGAATATTAATGAAACAGATGAAAGAAAACATAAAAATCAGGCAGGGAGACTTGAACCTCCGCCTAACAAAAAGAAAGCACCCTATGTTACTAGTCATAACCACTTGGACTACCTGGAACTTCAGTCAAATAAATGCAAAATCTAGTATATATCTCGTTAGTATATGGTCATTTTGGGAGGGCCATGACCCCTCCCTGCCCCCATTAAGTTCCGCCTATGGCCACCTGGGTTGGATCAGTGGTTGGAGCCCTTGCTTTTGGTAACAAAGATCATGGGTTCGATCCTCATGTCCAGCAAGGCTGGAGGTCCTTTTCTACCTTTGGTAGAACCTGGAAGCAGCATCTCTATCTTTGGTAGGGGTAAGACTGTCTACATATCAACCTCCCCCATACACCGTCGAAGACGATATTGGGACCCAAAACCCGTGGAAAACGGCATTAGGAGTTACTTTACTTTACTTTACTTTATGGCCACCACTATACCTCCATCGTTAATATCATCGTCGTCACATCGCGCGGATACGTCTAGTATGCATTAAGTTATTCGAAGCTTTAATATATGAAGTATATACATAATACATGATAAAATAATGTGTTGTGAAAAACAGACTGGGCCTCAACAATGTATTGGGCCATAAAAATAGCGAACTACAAAACCCTAATTGTTGAAAAAAGTAGCAGTATCTATAAAACCGAAGCAGCTGCTAAAGCCTACCTCCAAACCTCTCACACACAAACTCAATCTACAATCTCCATTCATATGCATCTTCACTACTGGTATATTTAATTCTTTAATTTATTCTACTATCGTTCTTCGTATGTATTTATATTTTCTTTTTAGTTATCGCCTCTTTGTGATAAATCATTTTGAATTTTTTTTTTTAAAAATCGAATTGATTTGGTCCAACGGACTACTTTAAGTCTGTAAAAAAGAGGCGTAAACTAATTGCGGAAACGTTGAGTCGCTTCACCTCTTGAATCTTAACAGGTGCAGCTAATAAAACCCCGCTATATTCAGTTTTTTTTTTTCTTTCTTATATATATATATTTGGATCCAATGATGGCATGATATCTTTGAGACCTGATCAATTATATTTTGATGACAACTATAAGCATTTTTGCTGAGGATCTTTTTATTCTAATTTATATACATATTTTTTAGATGAATTAATTTTTAAAAGTTAATAAAAATGGGGGTTAGGAGGTTGTTGAAATGATGAAGTTTGCACTGGGCTCTGAGAGCAATTTGACAGTTGCTTGTATTGATGCATAATGCAGCCTAGAAAGCTTGTCTGATCTCACTTTATAATTTTATCAATTATTTGTATATATTTATTTGTAATTATATTTTCAAGTATATATACATTGTTGTAGCGATGATGATAGAACTTGCATCCCAGCTCACTCTGAGACCTTAATTTGTTTAAGGTTATGGATTACAATTAGTTCATATATTTATATCTGAGCTTTTATGTTTATTAAGTTTTTTTTAAAATAAAATAATAAGTTATTTGAATTGCAATGATGATGAAAGTATCTAATCCCAGCTCTATGAGATCTTAATTTGTTTAAGGTCTAGGAATTACAATCTTTAGTTTTTTATCTGAGCAGTTCAAGTATTAGTTTTTTGTTTTTAAATAAAGTATAAAATTCTTTCCAAGTTTTAATCTTTTTTGTAGATGTATTCGTTTTTTTGTTCCCTATGATGTACTAATTTGACCATGCTAATTCTGATTTTGATGAAATTGTTTTTCAGTCATTTCTGAGGGAACAAATCTTGTAGCGTTTTATTACCTTTTAGTTTTTTTTAGTTAATACTACCAAGTATCAATGTAACCTTTGTAGGTTTTACGTTTTACTGGTCTTCGAAATTGCTTGCTTATTTTTTATATTGTTTGTTTTTAAGCAAGCCAGATAAAATTTTGAAAAATTGTTTTTATATATAAAGAGAATTTCATTAAATCACCCTGTGGTTTGCTGTTTTATCAATTTTTGCCCCTGTCGTTTTTTTATTATTACTTCACCTTGTGGTGATTTTTTGCTTCATTAGGCACCCCTCTTTTTAACGTCGGTTTATTGTCATCCGTTAACCCTCTCATGTGCAGCGCACATGAGGGTACTTTGGTCCTTTTCACCTCTAAAACACTCTCTCATCCTTTCTCATTCTCTTTTTCAGATCAAAACTCATCTTCTTTTCTAAATCTAAACCCACAATAACAATAACAACAAAATCTAAAAATTTTCATAAACAAAACCCAAATTGACAACCCAAACACCAACAAGATCTTCTCACAACCTTAAATCTAACCACAAAAATTATGTCTTCACTTACAGAATATATATACATATAAATCCACTCACCGGAACCATAATTCATCATCTTTTCACAAGTCTCAGTAAAAACTTTCAATTTTTACCTCTTCAAAATCAAAATCAAGAAAACCGAGTTACCAATATTCATAATCTTACAAAACCCCGAAAAAAGTTTTGATTTTTATCTCATTACAAATCAAGAAAACCCAATTTGTCATCTTTTGACAAAACCCAGTTTCACAAAATTAGTCATCTTGATTTTTCTGTCAAAAAGAAAATCCAAATCGTGAATACCTAGATCCACCATCAATCCACCATCACATCCACCATATCCACCATCACGGCGGCCACCACCATATCCTCCTTCACGACGACCGCCTCCATATCCACCACCACCACCACTACCATATCCACCACCACCGCCTTCACGATGACCTCCACCATATCCTCCACCGCCGCCTCCACTGCGAGATTGAGCCTCCATAACACACGTACCAAAAGCAATCAAAACACTAAACAAAACAAACCCAATACGTATATCGAAATCTGAAGCAAAATGATGAGAAAAAGCAACAACCTTGGGAGCGATATTCGGAGGCTTTAAGACGAAAATCATTGGCAATAATGGATGCAGCTTGTGTTTTGGCTTGAGAAACAGTGGCTAAATTATGGAAATGCCTTTTGGGTTTGTATTCAAAATCTGGGTGTTTTGGAAGTGGTAGAGTGGTGGTGGTGGTGTTAGATTTTGAATATGTTTTCATATATGTATGTTTATGTATATATATAATAATATGTATGTGTATAGATTACGTATATGTATGTGTGTTATTGATGATGATGAAGAAATCAGATTCAATTTGGGTTTTGATGAAATTTTTTGAACTTTAAATTGGGTTTTTGATGATTTGAAATTAGGTTTAAGTGTTGTAGATGAAAGAAAGAAATAGGTGTAAGATATCTGGATGGTTGTTCTTGAAGATGAAGATAGAGGTTAAGGAAAGGATTTGGTTGAAAGGGCTGAAATACCCTCATGTGCATTGCACATTAACAGACGTTAAAAGGAGGGGTGCCTAATGAAGCAAAAAGTCATCACAGGGTGAAGTAATAATAAAAAAAATGACGGGCGAAAATTGATAAAACAGTAAACCACATGGTGATCTAATAAAATTTTCTCATATATAAAACATTGGAAATGCTCAACACACTACTGCAAGTGAGTAGGGATGTAAACGAACCGAACGAACACGAACGGGACCTTGTTCATGTTCGTTCGTTTAACTTAACGAACGGTTCACGAACAGATAAACGAACATAATGACTTGTTCATGTTCGTTCGTTTGTGTTCATGAACGAATGTTCACGAACACAAACGAACGAACACTAATGAACGAACACAAACGAACGAAATATTTATAAATTAAGTATTTTTATTTAAACTTTTTCTTAAATAATTAGGTATTAATAATATATATATATATTATATAAAAAAATATTCTATATTTAAACTATTTTTTATAGTATATAGAGAGGAAAGATAATTGTAGTACAAGGGTAAAAAAAAAAGTACAAAAGTACAATCTCCAGCCGTTGGATCAAAGCTTTGGACGGCTCAGATCTTCCTCCTTCTCCTTCTCCGGCCAGCAGCTTGCTTTTTCTCCGGCGAGATAACCAACCCCAGCCACCATCATCTCCGACCAGCCCGTACCGTAGCAAACCTTCACCATCTCTTGGATCGCCGCCCATCAAATCCATACGATTCCCATATGCGTCCCTTGACGGTCAGTTTAGAACGGATAAGGGTCTCTGGCCAATACCGTATCCGTCTGAAAACGGACCTGATTCTCGTCGGAAAGTCGCCGGAGATGTCGCCGGAGGTGGTGGCGGTGGTTGTTCGCTCGAGAAGAAAGAAGAAGAATGAGGTGTGGCGGTCGCTGGAGAAAAAGGTGGCCGGAGAAGAAGGAAGAAGGTTGTACTTTTTGTACTTTTTTTCCTCCTTGTACTACAAATAACCCTCCCCTAGTTGATTATGTATACATATATGTAAACGAATATAACGAACAAATGTTCACGAACATAAACAAATTATTGTTCACGAACGACGGTTCATGAACATAAACGAACGAACGTTCACGAACAGATTATCGAACGTTCATGAACGTAAATGAACGAACGAGAGTTTTGTTCATGTTCGTTCATTTAACTAAACGAACGAACACGAACGAACTTCCTGCCGAACGGTTCATGAACTGTTCGTAAACTGTTCAGTTCGTTTACAGCCCTACAAGTGAGTCAATGATTTACAGGATAAATGAAATTGTACATGTATATGAACGTAGGAAAAACATTTGACCATGAAACATACGAGCCAAGCTCACGAAATCTCGAAACGAACTAGAAACTTTCTTTCAAGACGATCACACACAATGAATAGCTACGATTTTCCTTTATCATCCTAAATTGATGTCGCGTCTGTCTTTGTTTACTCAAGATCACAATCTCATGTTTGTGATTGATTTATTTTGTGTATGGAATTATGGATCATCATAATTGCTAACAGTATGTTCTTTGGGTTTTATTATGGAATGAAAAGAAAACAAAACAAATGATTACAAAACAAATTGTGTTCTTGAGTTTAATTTAAGGATGGAAAGGAAATGAAATGAATAGAATTGGAATGATTTTTTAGTTGATTTTCTATAAAAAATTTCTTCCCATTTATGGGATGATTTGAGAGGAAGATAATATTACTTCTAATCATTTCCTTTCTTTTAGAACCCAAACTCAAGAACACATTTTAAGTGTTTACAAATCTATTAAAATGAAAATGATAATGACAGCTCGTGAATTTTGATAACAAAGTATAAGTTTAATGCCCCAAACATTTATACTAACCCAAAAGTTATTAACAAAATCCTAGAATTTTGGATAACAAAGTATAAGTTCCCCAAAATATTTAAACTGACTCGAAATAAGTAATAAAACTCTATTGAAAAATATCAATAGCTAGCTATGACTCAATATAAATAAAATTAGAGAAAATTACATTTTTCGTATTTCAATTTGACACGTTTTGCACTTTTCGTCCCTATAGTGAAAAAATAGCAAAAAACCCTAAACTTAGCACTTTTTTCACTTTTTGTTCCCGCAATAACGGTGTTAATTTTCTCTGTTAAGGTTGTCAACATTCGTTAGTTTTTTTCTTCACTTTTCGTCCTTTCCTTTTTTCACTTTTTTTTTATTTTTGAAAATGTCAAAACTGCCCAGCGATGTAGAAATCATAAAGGGTAGACAACGAATCTTAAAAGAAACTATTGAATGAGTATAGTCAGTATCAAATAATACAAAGAAAACACGAATATCTATGAACACATGATGATTTATTGAACGAAACAATTACATAAAGTACAATTAACACGATGAATAAATAAAATCAAACATATAATATGTCATCTCTACCAATGTACTAAAATACGATTGGAGTTTTTTTTAAGTGACGCATGACACTATATTTAAACGACGCATGTCTCTTTTAGGCTATACTTAATCAAAAAAAAAATTCTTTTAAGATAGCATTAATAAACAATAAATATTCATACTTTTAGTATTATTAAAATTAGTATTATATTTATTATGATCATATCTAATTAAACATATATACGTAAATTATTTTTCTAACATTTTCGATTATTAAAAGAAACTATTGAATGAGTATAGTCATTATCAAATAATACAAAGAGACACGAATATCTATGAACACATGATGATTTATTGAACGAAACAATTACATAAAGTACAATTAACACGATGAATAAATAAAATCAAACATATAATATGTCATCTCTACCAATGTACTAAAATACGATTGGAGTTTTTTTTAAGTGACGCATGACACTATCTTTAAACGACGCATGTCTCTTTTCGGCTATACTTAATCAAAAAAAAAATTTCTTTTAAAATTGCATTAATAAACAATAAATATTCATACTTTTAGTATTATTAAAATTAGTATTATATTTATTATGATCATATCTAATTAAACATATATACGTAAATTATTTTTCTAACATTTTCGATTATTAAAAGAAACTATTGAATGAGTATAGTCATTATCAAATAATACAAAGAGACACGAATATCTATGAACACATGATGATTTATTGAACGAAACAATTACATAAAGTACAATTAACACGATGAATAAATAAAATCAAACATATAATATGTCATCTCTACCAATGTACTAAAATACGATTGGAGTTTTTTTTAAGTGACGCATGACACTATCTTTAAACGACGCATGTCTCTTTTCGGCTATACTTAATTAAAAAAATTTCTTTTAATATCATTAATAAACAATAAATATTCATACTTTTAGTATTATTAAAATTAGTATTATATTTATTATGATCATATCTAATTAAACATATATACGTAAATTATTTTTCTAACATTTTCGATTATTGAACTTTACAAATTATCAAAATGAAAAAAAAAGTGAAAAAAATGGAAAGGACGAAAAGTGAACAAAAAAACTAACGAATGTTGGCAACCTTAACGGAGAAAAACTAACATCGTTATCGCGGGGACGAAAAGTGAAAAAAGTGTCAAGTTTAAGGTTTTTTTTACTATTTTTTCACTTTAAGGACGAAAAATGCAAAACGTGCCAAGTTCAAGGACAACAAATGTAATTTTCTCATAAAATTATTCTAAGAGTTAAATCATCAACCCTATCAACAATGTAGGTATTTTTGAAGATTAAAAGCGAATTTGACTGTGCACCGTAAATCCGTAATGACCTAGTGGAAGAAAGAACATATTCTAACTTACCCAATCCCCACAATAAAAAAAGGGTTAATGAAGAGCTTATAGTTGTTTAGTTGTTTTTTTTTATCTAATTAGCAAAAAAAATTTAATTTATACCAATCAATCTAAAAAAAACTTAATTCAAATTCAGCAAAACTTTAAAAAGTTTTGATGTTTGAATATTTTAGTTATCTACCTATTTTAATTTGGACGTACTTGTTTGTACACCGAACTTGTAGAAATTGATAAAATATAGTTGAAACAGTCGCCAATGATTTATATAAACTATGTTCGTAACATAAATAAATTTCAGAATCGTTAGTCAGTATAAGATTAATTGTCATCGTATACAACAACAACCAGACTCAATCCCTATTTACGGAATATGGACAAACGGGGTATGAGGGATGTGAGATGTAGACAATCTTGCCTATATAGAGGTGAAAGTCATCTAATTAGAAACCTTAAAGCTGAAATGTACATATTAAAATAGGTACATGCCATAATGTGAAACTAAATAAATCAAACATCAAAATTTTGTTGAAGTGTTGCTGCATTCGTATTAAGTTTTTTCCAGGTTGATTGGTGTAAAATGTAAATTAAGTTTTTTTTAGGCTGATTAAATAAAAATATTAACTAAACAACTATATGTTCTTTCTCCCATTACGGATTTACGATGCACAGTTAAATCGCTTTTTATCTTCAAGAATGGGGTTGATGATTTTACTCTTGAATGAGTTTTATTTGTATTGGGTTATTAACAAATTCCTTTAGAAGAAGCACTCTTTGCTATGAGTTAGATATATAATTGTTTCCCTAAGGAGATCTCTCGCTTTTACTTGCTTGCTTAGTCGCCTAGCAGATCATCCACACCCAATGCAATTACAAAAGTTGACGAATTCATCATCGTGTAAACCAATTCATATGATTCACTCCAGTTGTCATAATACCCTTGTGGTTGGCTATTTCATTACGCCGAAGCTTAATGTTAATTAAAGAAAATTATTTTGTTAGCATGATAAACACTAAAACGGCAAATACAACACAAACTGCATATTAACAAACGAAAATATTAAAGGATGATATGGTTGCAGAAACTACATACTGTATAGACTTTACGAATTCTTTTGAGTATCTTATACTATTTTTAAAAAGCTTAATACACCAATTCATGCAACGACCATTCATAAAAACGTCTATACTTTTCAGTGCTCGGTATTTTTTTCAAAAAGTTTATAATATATTCGCTCTTTTACAAATCGATCAAGCTAAAGGTGAAGCTAAATACATTTTCAGGCATAAGTTACCTAACAGGAGATGAAAAGAAGATAACAACAAAATAAACAAAAAGACCTGCTATTAGAATCCCAGCATACATTAGACTTTGTGACGTTGATTGCTTTGGGGACCTGTACTTGATCTCGCAGCATCTCATTTTTTCCTTCTCATACTCCAGTACATGCTCCACATACCTACATAGATAGACATACATCACCTTAAGAAACCTGGATATTATCCTTACAAAGAAAGGAGTTTTGTATAAACGTACTGCTGTGTGAAAATAGCAGTTTGAAGAATTTCTGTGCTGTTAACATTCGCATCTTGTAGACGATGATCATACAGTAAAGAAGACAAATCTACAAGCTGTTCTTCAAGACCCTGTAATTTGAGCAGCAAAAAGTTAAAAATCTGCAGAGTCCAAATCAAAAGAGGAACTTTACCGGTAACTTTTTATACGATCATTTTAAATTTCTAGCAGGATATCTATGTACAGTTTTCAGAAGTCATATGCACAAAATTATGGTATGGTGAGATAGTGGTGCACATAATTTACGTTATGGTGAAACTAGCAATGCATATGGAGACAGAATAGGAGTAAGAGGTATGACGTTGGACTCCCGCAATAGATATGAAGCCAAAATAGGTTAAATAAATTCCTTATCAGCAAAATAATCTAACACAGGCTAAAAAATCCACATCAGTATTTGAACTGGTTCTACGTCAAAACGACATAGACAAGACAGTTTTGTAAGGTTGAGTGACTTAAAAAAACAATGTGACTAGTTGAACACTTTGTTGCTATTTGGGTGACTCTGATCTTTTATCCAGATTCCAGCTATATGCACATATTTGAATATTAAGGCAAAAAAACTTACATCCAAATACTTCTCGAGCTTGTCGACTAGTTCGTGAGGGAATGGTTCAGGTAAGTTTGTTTCCTTTTTGTAGAACTTTTCCAACCATAGTTCCGTGTTTGTCTTATTCTTCTTGCCTTTTACAGGTTCACCAAGGGGGGTTCTCAGATATTCTCCAGCAAAAGCTTGTACAGACTGAAAAAAAAATTTGAGTAAATATGTACACCTTGTGCAAAATGCAACTGAAGGGGGGAATATAATACAATAAATGCAGTATTTACCTCTGACATCTCTCGAATCCTATGAAGAGCAGAATCAACGCGAGCATATATTGTGTTCCTCTGTTAAAATGAAGAATAATAGCACAAGAAAATTATATGTAAATTATGAACAATTTTTTGATAATTTAACAGTGATCAGGGAAGTTTCATAAACCAATATCCTGGAATAGATTGATTTATACTTTTGTGTCTTAAAAGTATCATTCAGAGTTTGTGGGTTTTAAAAGAGGGATGGATATTCACAAAATTATAAATACAATGTGGGTACGGTTCACTATACTGTTGGGTAGCCAAACCTCTAAAACATCGGTAGGTGAAGGTAAATATTGCCGTGAACCTTGTAATCTACCAAGATAACCCTTTGAATTAGAGGTGCCAACATGCCCGTGTCATGTAGGTTGGGTAATGAGTCAAAACAGTTAAGGTTCAAAGGGTCACATTTTAGTTTGGGAGGGATACAGTTGGGTTCACCCACAAACACCTTTTGTTCATTCCAATTAGATTTGTTATAAAACTTAATACGTAATAATAAATGCGAAAGCAATATTATAACAATAATAATCTATATCTTTGTCACAGACGGTTTATCAGGTCAAATGGAAACATAGACTTTGAGTGACATTTAGACTTGTCACCCTTTTAGCTCAACCTGTTTGTCATGAAACACAATCTAAGTTGATTGTCCATATGTAAATGACTTGAAATTGACAAATCTAATTGACTAATTTGAAGGCACAACGAGCATGGGAAAAGACTTGTCTTACCAATGCAACATCTTGAAGCAATTGACTGACCCGGGAAGCATTAGAAAATGGTCCAAACGGATGACAACCAGCTGCCAAGAGCCAATTAACAACCGGTCTTTCATGAATATGAGAAACTTTTTCATATGGTGCACTTAATCCACCCACAACAGAAGCTAGTCCAGCCACTATATGGCGCTGCGCTTGCGATGGAACAACATGCCTTCTCTCCATCTCGGAGACATAACTGTGTAACAAAATACAGACAACAATCAAGTAAAAATCAGTATTTCCATAACTAGAAAATGAAACATGTCACAAGTTAACAATAGTTGGCTAGTTGCCATCTATCTCAACCTTAGAGGTATCTTGTCAGTTTGATGTTGAAGTACAATAACAACATCATTGCTTGTCCACAGAAGGCTTTCATCATCCATCATAAGGTGTGGATCTACATCAGCTAATGATAGTACAAAGCTGCAAAAGAGACCTATTATCTTATTTATTATTTATTTTTGTTTAGCTAAAAGATCCAAAAAGCGTACAATTACTCACACAGGAACAACTCTTGTTCCGTAAGTACGATGCAGGTCCCCTTGTTTCTTTTGAACTGTTTTAGTTTTCTTCCTTTGAGATTTAAGTTTAGGAGCCCATATAGGTTTATGCTTTAAAATTGAATCACTTAAACCATCTGTCTCATCCATCCATTGCTGTGGAAAATACAACCACAGTCAGCGTACAAGTACGATTTCAAATATAGAAAGACACAAGCGAAGAAGTAGAGGTGGCAAAATGGGCAGGACCGTTTTGGGTCAAAACAAAGCAATATTTTAAGGGCAAAACTAATTCTGAAAATATATTATATCAAGAACAATCTACTTTTAATTTACTAAAATGATTTACAAGGTTTATAGCGATAAACTTACACTTCAAGAGACTTTCGATCCCTCCCCTATTAGCTATATATTTAATTACTCATTAGACACGTTAGAGATAAAACAGGTAGAAATTGCGCCATCTCTAGCAAAACCAATAGAATGTATAACATAACGATGCTGGGTAAACAACAGTCACCGTGAGAACCAGAAGCATATAAGCGTAAAGTCAAACCAACCTGACGGATAAAATATTTATCAGAAAGGGATGGCTCAGAGACCTCAAGCAAACCAGCTGCTAGTACATCTGCAGATCGTTCCATTTCCTAACATAGAAACTTGTTTTAAAAGGAAGTAGATTGTAAAGAAAAGTACTTGATTTACAAAGATGTAAAAATTATGTCATGGGAGTAGAGCAGGACCTCTTTAAGGATTGCCCCATCAAGATACGTCTTTGTATGCACGTGGAAACGCCCATCTTTTTTTGTTTCTTGGAGGGAATGACCACGCATAGCTTTTGAAACAGCGATTGCCAATTTCTCATGGAGATGTAAAGAATGTGAACCACCAACGATCACTACATCTTCTCCTTTGTGTACCATCTTCCTAACCTGAAAAGGACGAGAGAAGCCATCATTAGTTATCCATCACAAATTCACAAGATGACCATCCTTTTTAAGTCACTGGAAAAAAAGAAGCAAATAGAAGCTTCCAGGGGAGAAATGAACCTCGGACTCGATGGCTTCAATGTCTATACTGTAGTTCTTGCCCTTCTCCATAATATTATAACGATTATGATTTTGCAGCACAATTATTGGTATAAGCAACCTTGTTGCAAGATCCACAGTTTCAAACCTGATTCCCCATGGATACAATTACAACAGATAATCATTATAGAACCACAAATTTGGGAAAACATCAACTACCATCTAACCAGTATATCCCCTAAAGCCCAAAGCAGAGTCAACAGAGGGAAGATAAATAAAAATGACTAGAAGCCTATTTATATGAAGTAATAGTAAACAATCTGTCACAAAACTTAAATAACATATATCATATAACAAGCATCAACAAACCTGACATCTGGAGCAATAACATGCTGAACTGTGATGCCAATCAAGGCAGAAAGTTGGCCAACAAAGTTATCATGAGTGGTAGCATGTTCATTGGCAGCAATCGAGCTTTTAGGAAACATCGCATTACGTAAGCGCGGAAGGGTCTTTGAGCTAACACTTCCTTCTTCAGTTTCAATTTTTCCATATGTACACGGGCCTGCTGAGATGTCAATTACGACAAACCTGACATCATTTGGAATCAGATATAAATGCGAAAATCAGTTCAACTTGAAAGCATTTATGCAAAGAAATATCCAGATTTTCCAATCAAGATAGTTACTGACAGTGAAGAAAAAATAAACAAACTAATTTTCCAGAGTACCTGCCAGAGCCAAGCCATACTTGAGATGCCCCACCCCCATTATAATGATAACGATAAATGTAACCTCCCTCTTGTTGCTTAATATCTTCTTCAGTTAACTGATTCGGTTTTGAATACATTAAATTATCAAGATTAATATCCTTATTCCTAGGATCCATTCTAACCTGTAAAACAATAACTAAGTAAGATATAACCCATTAACAGTTAGTAGATAATAAGAGAAAATGAGAGATGTTACAGCTTACTTTATCAAAATTTACAACAAATATCGTTGTTGGCATAGGTCTGTCTGCCTCTTCAGCATTATATTTCATATTCTCATAGTCGAACAAGTAGGAATAAAGCTTTTGGAACTCTGGCTCCACAACTGAGGCATCTACATCAAATGCTGGAACTTCCCTTCCAAAATCAGCCTACCAATCACAATTATTAAGGATAAATTGATACCAAACTACATAAACATACGAGTCACTTGTCAAATTCCAAAGCCATAAACAACTGCAGTCACCTCTCTAGCAGTTCCAGCAGGAACCATGGCTTCTTTCAGAGCCTTTTCGAGTGCTATCAGTTCTGGCTGCGCCGCCTGTAGTATATTACACGTTTACAAATACTCAAAAAGGGCTGTTGTGAAAGTAAATGAAATATTAATTTTATGAAGGTTGTCAGATGTCAAGCATGAGAAGTCGTTGCTAAAATTACATAACTTTGCAAGGTAAACCAATCATGCGTAGAAAGAACTTACCGGAAATGCATTGAACACCATGTGATGCTCAATGTCAAGGGGTTCGCCAGACTCTAGACATGAGGGCCTGTGAGATGGAAAGCCAACTCGCAGAAACTCTTCCAGTTTCTGTGAATCCATTTTGTATCTATAACCCCCATCTCCACTGAAACCAATCAGAACCACATTTACTTCAAGCGGAACTTGGAAGGGAACCTGCATTGGAATTTCATCACAAAGTATATTAGCATACGACCATACATCTGCTCATTAATAATATAACTCACATATAATATACTGTACAAAGGAACTCATTAGCATAAGTAAATGCCCATAGATCATTGGGATTCTAAAGTAGCGACACAGATCTCAACTCCAGCTCGAGTTTGACCAGATGAAACTTCCATCTACAGAAATTGCATTGTGTAATGGAACTAGTTGAGTACTAGGCTACTAGCCAAATGTCCCAAGTACCGTCCACAATATAGTTACTATGTCAAACTAAAGCAAATTGAGAGACCAAAAATAAATCTAATTATTGTCATAACAATTCATTTGCAAAAATGATACTATTATGGTCCTTGTGTGACATCTGCCTTATCATGATGATAGAACCTTGCACTTGTATGTTTGATGAACTTATTGTTAACTTTCGGTTCTATACAAACCTCACATTAAGCATGATTTGACCACACTTCTATCATTCTGTAGTTATGAACTACTTAACTTCAGTAGTAGGAGCATTAGCGACAGCATTACTTAAATTTGTACTGAAGATTGACTTTAACTAACCTCAAAAATTAATGGGAAAAAAAATTAACATTTAAACATAAGCACACCTAACAAAATGATAAAGCCTAAAGCTTCATATATGCATGCAGTAAGATGTTAGCTATATTCATAAGCTTCAACTCAACATATTAATAAACATATATATAAAAACTCGATGCAAACAATCTTACTAAAATTTACAATTATGAGAATTAGATATAGTGTAACCTAGTTATTCCCGGTACAGGGTGACCAACGGTTGGGAATCACCAGCAGATATCCAAGCTGAATACCCACCGAAGATAACTTTGTGTATAGTTGGTGGATTTGCACAAGACAGATTAAGATTTCAATGATATGAATCTCTGTGAATCGCGTAGGATCACTTTCCATAAACAAACACTTGGACCCTGTTTTACACAAATTTCGTTGGATAAAACAAAGGGTGCCGAATTCGTTCTTGTTATTAGTATTTATATAAACGGTTACAGGGTTATAGCTTGATCACTGATAAACTTAGCTGTTGATCATCCTAATTGAGTTATCATCACACAAGGGGGACGCCGCCCTCTAAACCTGCTTATTAAGTCAGTGACTGATACATGTTTACACTCGGTACTTATACAGGTCGAAATCCCTCAACAACGCTAAATTCGCTAACACCGATATGGTCATGTATGGGCAGCCTATGTGGACCGATTATCAACGTTTTGCAAATATACAGTTGAACTCAAACAGATTGTACTCGAAATATATATAAATAAATGCAGCTATTAGGATATACAAAATCCAGTACATAAAAATTACCGTCAGTAAAATATTTTTTACCTCGGCACGAGAATGAAGCATAGTACGAACATCAGATCGAACACTTTCTTTAACATCTTGAAAAGCGCTGTGATGCCATTGTGGATGACCTGGATCTCTTTTGTATGCCTGTGATTCTCCTTTTTCTACTACTAAAACAGCAACAATTATATATATTATTATAGAAATATATATTTTATCAACAGATGTCATTTCTTATACATAAAATCCACCCTTTCTTTTTCCTTCTTAGAAACCTAATTTTGTTGTTGTTGTTGTTGTGCCCGGAGCTGGTGAAGTCTCGCACAGTATGATGTGTGTGTGATATCGTATTTACCAAAATACCCTTGTATAAAACATATCAAAATATAGTTTAGCTATAAATGTAATAAATGATGTTAGAGGGGCTGAAAGTGTCAAGTTAGGAAGGAGTATTGTTAGGTCGGTTATGAGCTACAAATATATATCGATACATATGTGAATAATAAGAGCAGACATGATTTGATAAAAACTTCCTCTTCTTCTCTAAATTCTCTCTTCTGTGATTTCATCCCTAACAATTGGTATCAGAGAAGTCGATCCTCCGGCTACTCGTGATTCCGATCATCTTCTCCGGTAAACATTCTGTTTTCCGGTTACTGTTCTTCTGAAATTCCGATCGAGTTCTTGCAACAGTCATTGATTCTTCTCCTCTTAAAGTCTACAAATCAATGGATGCTACACGAATTTCAGAGATGGAATCGATCAGACAAACAGGTACAATTTCAGAATACTGTAAAGTTTTTCAAGATTGGTTCGAACAGGTTCAGATTCTTGAAGGATTTAGTGACTTTTATGGTGTTTATCTCTTTATCTGTGGATTAAAATCAGAAATTAGGGAAATATTTGATGATTGGCATCAATATAGTTGCAATATGGTTGAAGATGTCATTTCTCTTGCTTTAAAAATAGATGCTAATGGTTTGCAAGACTCATTTTCACCATTTGATCCTACATCTTCATTTTACAAAAAAGAATTAGAATTCGATTTTAGAATAAGTCTTGATGAAATAATGAAGGACAATGAGTTTTTTAAGAATGGTAAGATTCAAGAAATTAGTAAAGAAGATGTAAATGTTCAAGAATTGTTTGTTGATATTAATTCAAGGGGGTTTGTTAAGGATGATAAAATTGAGGTGGAATCTGGAATGATAGATAATGTATATAAGATGTTTGATGAAAGTCCTGAAAGAAGTAGTGCTGCAATTAGGACTGAATTTGAGACTCATTTTAGTGATATATATGTTTGTGAGAGTATTTTAAGTGAAATACATGAACAGAAAATTGATATTCAAGAGGTTCCTAAGTATGAAAAAGATACTACTATAATGGTGAATGATGTGATTTTGGATAATAGTAGTGATCTGATTTTTTGGCAATTTAAGCATGCAATTAGAGTTTTATGTCAAGATGTACTTGTCGACATTAGTTGTGGTGAGAGTATAGAAATTGGATCTCTTGGTGATATTGAGTATTGTGTATGTGATTTTTGGGAACAAAAATCTTTGAAGGACGGAATGGTAGGTATGGGAATGGTTAGGGACAATTTTGGTTGGAAACCGGGATGGCTACATTATTCAGATGATGTGATGGTTACTCAAACAAGTGTCAATGAATTAGAAACTGTCAAAGGTGTAGAGGAAGTCGGTGATGATGTTGCTTCTGTTGTTAAAAGGACTGGATTGTTGAGTGAAGAGGATATGATGAAAGGGGTGTTTGTGTTTATGAAGAAATCGGGTTTGTTATTGGTATTTAGTGAAATAAGAAGAGTGATAAAAGGTGCAGTTTATAAAAGAATTTTGTGTTGGATTGAACCTATGTCACGAGATAATGAAACTGGTTTAGATCCTTCTGCTGTTTGGGTGAGAGTTGCACTTCTTGCTCTTGTTAGTGAATGGATTTGTATGAGTGGGAGCACCAAAGTTCCTGTTGAATTTATTGACGACTCAGTTGCAGACGAATCATGTAAAAGCTCAGAAGAATTGTTGTTACTTAAGAGATTTGTGCAAGTGTCATTATCTGATAAAATTGGAAAAGCTACGGCATATAGGCATAAGGGACTTGCAGCGGGAAGAACGGTGAATAGCATCTCAAACACGAACCTTGTAAACAAGGACCAGGACTCTCTCAACGATGCCATAGCTGCTATGAGGAATGCATCTCAAGATGTTTTATCAGAGGCATCAAAGCTCAAAACCTCTGCAACTTCTAGGAATACAAAGGATAAGAGTCGCATAATCAAGGAAACTGCTGTTTTAGGCACCAACCAAATAGAGATTTATGCTGTGGTTTTATCTCAGCATAGAAGAGTTAAAGAAGTCGCGGAATGGATATCAAGGATTGGTGGGATCTCGGTTTCTGAAAGATCTAATCATTGTTTCCTTCTGTACAATAAAACCACAAAACGCCACATATTAGAAGTGTCGGCTGGAATCGATTCACTGGGTCCAATCCTTGCTCAGGTCAAACAAGTTGTTAAATTCAGCCAAGGAGTTGCATGCTTTAAGTGGAAAAATAGTGGGCTGTATAAACATGCCATCATAGTATGGAAAAGGGTCAGAACCGAGTCAATGGTTGCTACAAGGGCCATTTTTGTAAGCTCGGCAGTTGTGGAACTAGCGTTGCTGAACCTTCTCCATTTGACCCATCCTACTACTCGGGTTTTACTCAATGGAGCAGGCAAAACAGGAAAAATAGTGTGCTTGGTGTCAAAAGGGTGCACAAAAATAAAGATTATGCATAGATCACTAGAAAAAGTGGATGCACTTCCTGAGGAGTTTAAGGATGGTGTGAAAGGAAGTGAGTTTGTAAACAAATCTTGTAGAGATGTAACAAAGATAAAAGATAAGGACAGAGGATATCTTATAATCAATGTCACATATCATCAGTTTACCAAAGAGGCGCAAGATGTTGCTATAGAGGAAGCAAGGAAGCTATTCGACAAGAAAAAGGGACTTAAAGCAGCCGGTGTTGTCGGAAGTAGCATGGATACCATATATGGCAAGACCAGATGGGTAGAGTTGGTGTTGGGCTCGTGGACACAGATATGCAGAAAAATCATGGGTGTTACAATGCAGATTTTTGAAAATTTCAATTTTGAGGAGAAGGTTTGGCTTGTGGAGACGAATACTCAAACTCCATTTATTGTGAATGAAGAAATACTGGAAAAAGTACATGGGCCTCCAAATTACTATAATGAAACTTCAATGAAGATAGTCATGGAATGGATACTAGTGGGCTAATATTGATCAGCTTTGGTGTAAAAGTGAAGTTTGTGAATGATACAGCAGCTGCAGAGATGGGTTTGAGCATAATGAATGTATTACAATGTTTGGCCTTAGTTGGTATTGCAACGCTTCCAATCATGCCTTTGAAAGATATACCTGGAAAGACCACTCAGCAAAGAGCTTGGGAATCTACACCATTGTTGGAGGGACCACATTCACATATACAAGATTTATTGAAGCATATCTTTCCATTGTATAGTTTTCTGGTCAATGGTCAAGAAAATCTGAGTTGGGTGCAGGTTCAGATATCCATTTTTGAGGGCAAAAATGCTATAAGGGAGGATTATTGTTACATATCAAAATATAGTTTAGCTATAAGTGTAATAAATGATGTTAGAGGGGCTGAAAGTGTCAAGTTAGGAAGGAGTATTGTTAGGTCGGTTATGAGCTACAAATATATATCGATACATATGTGAATAATAAGAGCAGACATGATTTGATAAAAACTTCCTCTTCTTCTTTAAATTCTCTCTTCTGTGATTTCATCCCTAACACTTGTATAAAATATAAAATAAAAGAGTCTATAGCAGTTTTCGGGTTTAATTATTATTATCTTTTTTTTTTAAAATTCAGATCAATTGTTTTCTGAATTTGGACTCCTGGTTTTTTTTTTTTTTTTTTTTTTTTTTTTTTTTTTTTTTTTTTTTTTTTTTTTTTTTTTTTTTTTTTTTTTTTTTTTTTTTTTTTTTTTTTTTTTTTTTTTTTTTTTTTTTTTTTTTTTTTTTTTTTTTTTTTTTTTTTTTTTTTTTTTTTTTTTTTTTTTTTTTTTTTTTTTTTTTTTTTTTTTTTTTTTTTTTTTTTTTTTTTTTTTTTTTTTTTTTTTTTTTTTTTTTTTTTTTTTTTTTTTTTTTTTTTTTTTTTTTTTTTTTTTTTTTTTTTTTTTTTTTTTTTTTTTTTTTTTTTTTTTTTTTTTTTTTTTTTTTTTTTTTTTTTTTTTTTTTTTTTTTTTTTTTTTTTTTTTTTTTTTTTTTTTTTTTTTTTTTTTTTTTTTTTTTTTTTTTTTTTTTTTTTTTTTTTTTTTTTTTTTTTTTTTTTTTTTTTTTTTTTTTTTTTTTTTTTTTTTTTTTTTTTTTTTTTTTTTTTTTTTTTTTTTTTTTTTTTTTTTTTTTTTTTTTTTTTTTTTTTTTTTTTTTTTTTTTTTTTTTTTTTTTTTTTTTTTTTTTTTTTTTTTTTTTTTTTTTTTTTTTTTTTTTTTTTTTTTTTTTTTTTTTTTTTTTTTTTTTTTTTTTTTTTTTTTTTTTTTTTTTTTTTTTTTTTTTTTTTTTTTTTTTTTTTTTTTTTTTTTTTTTTTTTTTTTTTTTTTTTTTTTTTTTTTTTTTTTTTTTTTTTTTTTTTTTTTTTTTTTTTTTTTTTTTTTTTTTTTTTTTTTTTTTTTTTTTTTTTTTTTTTTTTTTTTTTTTTTTTTTTTTTTTTTTTTTTTTTTTTTTTTTTTTTTTTTTTTTTTTTTTTTTTTTTTTTTTTTTTTTTTTTTTTTTTTTTTTTTTTTTTTTTTTTTTTTTTTTTTTTTTTTTTTTTTTTTTTTTTTTTTTTTTTTTTTTTTTTTTTTTTTTTTTTTTTTTTTTTTTTTTTTTTTTTTTTTTTTTTTTTTTTTTTTTTTTTTTTTTTTTTTTTTTTTTTTTTTTTTTTTTTTTTTTTTTTTTTTTTTTTTTTTTTTTTTTTTTTTTTTTTTTTTTTTTTTTTTTTTTTTTTTTTTTTTTTTTTTTTTTTTTTTTTTTTTTTTTTTTTTTTTTTTTTTTTTTTTTTTTTTTTTTTTTTTTTTTTTTTTTTTTTTTTTTTTTTTTTTTTTTTTTTTTTTTTTTTTTTTTTTTTTTTTTTTTTTTTTTTTTTTTTTTTTTTTTTTTTTTTTTTTTTTTTTTTTTTTTTTTTTTTTTTTTTTTTTTTTTTTTTTTTTTTTTTTTTTTTTTTTTTTTTTTTTTTTTTTTTTTTTTTTTTTTTTTTTTTTTTTTTTTTTTTTTTTTTTTTTTTTTTTTTTTTTTTTTTTTTTTTTTTTTTTTTTTTTTTTTTTTTTTTTTTTTTTTTTTTTTTTTTTTTTTTTTTTTTTTTTTTTTTTTTTTTTTTTTTTTTTTTTTTTTTTTTTTTTTTTTTTTTTTTTTTTTTTTTTTTTTTTTTTTTTTTTTTTTTTTTTTTTTTTTTTTTTTTTTTTTTTTTTTTTTTTTTTTTTTTTTTTTTTTTTTTTTTTTTTTTTTTTTTTTTTTTTTTTTTTTTTTTTTTTTTTTTTTTTTTTTTTTTTTTTTTTTTTTTTTTTTTTTTTTTTCTTTCTTTCTTATTTTCGTTTAAATAAGTTTTTTGTTATTTTTTTCTTTCCTTTATTGTTAATTTTTTTTTTCTAATTTGAAAAAGTGTGAACCATTGATTAAATTTTACTTTTATTTTCCACCATTAGATTTCTTTGATGACATCATCATTGACCAAAGAATTGGTCAATAACATTTTTAGTCCTCATACTTTACTTTTATATAAATAAGTCATTTAATTTTATTTATTTTAGTTTATTTATTCTAGTTTAGTAATTGACCTAATTGAATACACTCAATAACTTTATTAACCAAATCTTTATAATAATGGTACTCCTTATTTTTAATGTTATAACTTATAAAAAAAAAAATATATATTATATTTTCATGTATACAAAGTTTTATATATATATTTTGTATTTCTAATGTCGTCTAACATTGAGTATTTGAAAATTTCAATTTAAAATGGGTTGATAAATTGAATATGATATTTAAGTTTTGATAAAAAAATTTTGATAACTTTACTTATATGCTTATTTATTTGTTGACAATTTATACCATTTATCTTTTGGTAAAGAATCATAGTTGTATGATTTTTTTTAATACTTTTTTTAGTGTTTAATTATAATAAAAAATTAAAGATATATATTGTTACGAGAAATTTCAATTACATTTTATTTCCATTAATAACGTTTTATTTCAACGACACTACAAATATTTTTCAAAAATCTTTATATTACATGGTTTTTTGATGTGATTGCTTAAATACATGGATTAAAATAACACATTTGGTACCCTTGATAAGAGTGGAGATATAATTACAACTTAGTGTTAATAAAAATATCTCTTTAATATTTCATGTATATATTTTAGTTTTATGGTTGAAAACATCATTTGTTATCATTTTTGATCTTCCGGGGGAACCGTATGTCCGAACAGGCGAAGGAATGCCTTATCTCTCGTGCTATGGCTTTGCTTCCTTATCTGGGTCCTTTGACAATGAATATGGTATTATAATTGTGGTTCAAAAGTTTATAAATATTTTTTTAGAGGTTAATAGTTTTCAGATATTAAAAGTTTTTTAATGCAAATAAAAATGTACAAATTCCGCGTGTTACGCGGGTAATAAGCTAGTATATTATATATATATTAGATATATATATTATATATAAATAAAAATTATATATATATATATATATATATATATATAATAAAAAGTATATATATATAAAGTATGATAAAAAGTATATATATATATATATATATATATATATATATATATATATATATATATATATATATATATATATATATATATATATATATATATATATATATATATATATATATATATATATATATATATATATATATATATATATATATATATATATATATATATATATATATATATATATATATATATATATATATATATATATATATATATATATATATATATATATATATATATATATATATATATATATATATATATATATATATATATATATATATATATATATATATATATATATATATATATATATATATATATATATATATATATATATATATATATATATATATATATATATATATATATATATATATATATATATATATATATATATATATATATATATATATATATATATATATATATATATATATATATATATATATATATATATATATATATATATATATATATATATATATATATATATATATATATATATATATATATATATATATATATATATATATATATATATATATATATATATATATATATATATATATATATATATATATATATATATATATATATATATATATATATATATATATATATATATATATATATATATATATATATATATATATATATATATATATATATATATATATATATATATATATATATATATATATATATATATATATATATATATATATATATATATATATATATATATATATATATATATATATATATATATATATATATATATATATATATATATATATATATATATATATATATATATATATATATATATATATATATATATATATATATATATATATATATATATATATATATATATATATATATATATATATATATATATATATATATATATATATATATATATATATATATATATATATATATATATATATATATATATATATATATATATATATATATATATATATATATATATATATATATATATATATATATATATATATATATATATATATATATATATATATATATATATATATATATATATATATATATATATATATATATATATATATATATATATATATATATATATATATATATATATATATATATATATATATATATATATATATATATATATATATATATATATATATATATATATATATATATATATATATATATATATATATATATATATATATATATATATATATATATATATATATATATATATATATATATATATATATATATATATATATATATATATATATATATATATATATATATATATATATATATATATATATATATATATATATATATATATATATATATATATATATATATATATATATATATATATATATATATATATATATATATATATATATATATATATATATATATATATATATATATATATATATATATATATATATATATATATATATATATATATATATATATATATATATATATATATATATATATATATATATATATATATATATATATATATATATATATATATATATATATATATATATATATATATATATATATATATATATATATATATATATATATATATATATATATATATATATATATATATATATATATATATATATATATATATATATATATATATATATATATATATATATATATATATATATATATATATATATATATATATATATATATATATATATATATATATATATATATATATATATATATATATATATATATATATATATATATATATATATATATATATATATATATATATATATATATATATATATATATATATATATATATATATATATATATATATATATATATATATATATATATATATATATATATATATATATATATATATATATATATATATATATATATATATATATATATATATATATATATATATATATATATATATATATATATATATATATATATATATATATATATATATATATATATATATATATATATATATATATATATATATATATATATATATATATATATATATATATATATGGTCAACGTCAGTCAACGCCGGTCAATGGTGGTCTTGTGTGGTGGCGGTTAATGATGTTTATGTGGTGCAGGCGGTGGTGGGAGTGGTGTACGACGGTGGTCACCATCTCCAGTCAACAACAGCCGCTACCTCCGGCCAACACCAGGCGTCAGCTCCGATCACCATCTTCGGCCAACATACCCACATATATATAAGAAAGGTGTGTTTTTGTTTTACACTAAAACGAAATGTAATAAGAAAGGTGATGGTTGATTGATTGTTTATTTTTCTTATGAAATAGATCCGGTTACAAAGAAGAAAGAGAAGAGGAAATTAGATCTAGAAAGTGAAAAGTGAAAACTTTGTTCTCTTTCTTTGTACAGTACTATCCTACTATGTTCACGTGAGTATCTAGAAAGAAAGCGGGGAGGATGATGAAAAATTAATTAATAATTATGTAGCATCGTTTTATTATCTTTTGTACATGTATTGGGATTGTAAAAGCTTAATGAGTTAATTTCATATATACCCCTCCTAAAGCATGAAATATCATATTTACCCAAAACATGCTTTAAGACCATTGTACATCATGTATTGAAAACTTGTAAATTGGGTATATATGATATTTAGGGGGTTTAGGAAGGGGATATATGATATTTGCCCACTTAATTATGTAATAATATAATATAAATATTATATATAACATCTGCTTTTTAGTTTTCAATTTTTAAAATATTGTACAATAAATATTACTAAGAGTATAATTTTATTTCAATTATTGGGGTGTTAGCCCAATGTACAAAAAGTTTTTTTAAAGCGTAAGAGAACCTTGGCAATATTATATCTATCTAACACATGGGGATCAAACTTTTTAGGGTATTGTCAGTAGTTGAACCGGCGTGATCGTATCCGTGTTGGGGTGTTTGCCATTTATCCTTTGCTATCTTTCAAAAAAATAGAAAAAAAATAAACAAAACTCAATCCTCACCGATCCAATCCCGATTTTGAGTTCCGTACCATAATAACACCGCCGCATTGCGCGGGCATATGATATCTTATAAATAAGAATGGTAAAAAATAGAATTTGCTAATATTTAGGGATATTCAAAACATACTCCTATATATATAAGCTCACTGAATAATTTTGAAACTCAATTTTCTAACTTGACATGTTAACATTGTTGACTTACAATACTAAATAAACGGCATTTATGCATGTCTTCTTTTTATTTGGGGATTGGCTACTATCATTAATCAATGTCATATATATAACGGTATGGTTTTCAACTTTCTTTGAAGAGAAGAGAAGTTGCAGGTACGTTCATCAAAGAAGATATATGTTGGAGGTACACTCGTCGGATAACCGTTAACAACAGTTTTATTCTTGTATCATCGGAAACATCGACAACTTTGCCACCACTGCTTTATTTCATCAATCGCTTATCGACGAGATAACGATTCTCTTATAATTATTAGCATTATTATTATCATTTTGTCGAAGGAAAACAGATGAGATATTTTGTTTGTATCAATATTATCATAGTATTAAAAATTTAGGTTAATCGGAGAAGAAAAGAAAACGTGAAAGGTTGTAAGCAAATCAAATTTTACCATTTCTCAATCTCATTCGTTTATCCTACTGTTTCCATTGTTCTCTCTTATATAAATATTAAAACAAATGTATATGTAATATGTTATTCGCGTAATGTGAGATAATGAATTTTTTTGACAACTTCTCTATGTTTATATGACGTTGATTGACGGAGTTTTTGTAATTAGGAGATAAAAGATAGAGTAGTAATAAATGAAAGGGTAGGGTTGGCACATATATGATGGTGCGAGCGTTTTGTAATTTTCACTCCTATAAGAACCATGTTTGATAATCACCATGTTTGTTTTCTTGCGTGGAATGGCAAATAAGTTTACGAGTCGGTTTTATGTAATTGTGAAGGAACGGATAGATATTTTAGCAATGCAATATAATGGGACGAAAATCATTCATTACCGCCTGTATTTTCTGGTTTTTCGGTATTTCTGGTATTTTAAAACCGTTTTTTTTTTTTTGAATTTTTTTTAAATTATTTTTATGATACTTTAATGTTATTTTTTTATTTTTAAACTTTAAAACTTATATTTTGTTTTGAAATACATATTTATATTATTTTTGAGTAGATTATAATTGTATTTGACTATTTTCGTTAAATTATAACAAATTTTGTAGCATTTTTATAATAAAAAAAAAATATAAAATTAACCATACCGGTATACCGGAGTACACATTGGTCACTAAAATACCAATACTTAAAACATTGCGCACAACTGATACAATATTGTGCACAACTGATGCGGTTTGTATTTGTGTTAATAGCGTTATATGCATTATCAATTAAGGAAAATCCACTAAAAATGGATGAGTGTGTAAGTTATAATAAGTAATTTAATAAGCTAATAAGCTATATTCAATTATTCACAATCGCCCTTATGTCAGATTATATTTTGTATAAATGTGTGAATTATTCATATTTTTACGTATCTTTTTCATTTTTTATAATATCATAATTAGTTTTATGTTGATTTTGTCTATTTGGTCTTATTTTTAAGTTGTCTAATGTGATATATAGTTTACTATAATAACTATAACCCGAGCTACGCATGGGTATTTTAATAGTTATTTTTATGTCTCATGAATATAAAATTGGATTATGTAATGAATATGTAGGATTATAATTTTCGTTCATCAACATAGTAGATTTTGTAATAGTTATAACTTTTTATGTTAATTATTATCAAGCAACATATATCTTGTACAACTTCCAAAGGTAATCTTTTGCATATAAAGTAGTAAAGTATACGTTTAATTACGTACGGCATTATTATTTTACACTCCCCGTGTAAATACACGGGTCTAAAGATCAGTATAGTCCATGTAACGCATGAACAAAAATATCTTATCTTCAGAACATATACGACGATAGGGAGCTAAAATGCCAAAGTAATTGTAGTGAGCAAAAAAGTTCCCAGGAGTTCATAACACTATGTTGTAATCGAACTTTATAACATTAAAAACAACAATCATAACAATTCTCAGAATCACCAAAAAAGGTATCATTCTTCAAGTCTAGGACTAGGAGGCCTCAAATTAAGGTGTTGATTACAAAAACTAGTGTTCTAAAGCACTTCGGATAGAGACTATAGGGCCATTAGCCAACCCTCTAGATATAAGATCATGGTTTAAGAACAAAACAACTACGGTTATATCGTCGTGGAAATGTCGACGAACACGTTTATCAATCTTGCGTAGATCTGAATATCGCATTTCTCGTTTTTTTGCTGCTTCATGTAGAGCAGCTTTGACCAACCTTTTGGCAATTCCCTGCAGAAGAAAGATTACATGGTCATTTTTGATAAACATTATAATGAGAAGAAGTTAAGTTTTCTCACATGGTATCGTTTGAGTTGCACACAGGGCATAACTAGTCGTGGCAGATATAGAGGGATATATAAAAGAAAGCGGGCAACAGACTGAAAAGGCGATCTATGGTTTCTTTCCAAAAGAGCAAATGCACATCAAATCAAATGTTATGTAATACCAAAATGGCTGAATGAGAAAAAAATTACTAAAAGCTGGGAGTTTTGACTGGTTAAAATGTGAATGGGTTGCTTTGGTTTATGTTTTATCTTTAAAAGGTCATAATGTCATATGGTATTGATAAAAAAGGATTAACTTGCCCAAGGTATCATAATAATTCATAGGAGGAAGTGAAGGTGGGGTTGTCTCACACCCAACTTGGGTGAAAACCCCTCACATCTTGATTTTTTAATCCATTAAAATCATGGGGGGCCCAATCATTTATTTATTATACAAAAAATATTTAAAAAATAGTATGTGAGGGGTTTTTCACCTAAGTTGGGTGTGTGACAACTGACAACCCCACACTTACTTTTCCCCAATTCATAAAATATCCTAAATCGTTCTATTTATAATGTTAGATAACTATTCATTAAAGTTGTAAACATATAGATAATATAAAACTGTTTAGGACCAACCCAACCCGGCTCGTGCTCATAACTACCAATTTTGGCCCATTACCCTACCCCACCCCGAACCAATCATTTTGCCACTCTAGATTACAAGAAAAAAACTAAATAAATAATAACAGAGTCAAACTTACAGCACGTGGACTATTGTGAACAATATCAACCGCTTCTTCATTAGTCAAGTGCTCCCATAAACCATCCGAAGCAAATATCAGAAAAGAATCACATGGTTCAATAGGATGAGAAAGGATAGAAGGACTAGCAGATAAGATCGGCATCACCATTGGTTCAGGAAGTCGAAACTTTGCTGCAATTGGTTCCTTGTTGTATCGTGCATGCTTCATATAAACATCCCCAATTGACTTAGAAACCTGCACATTATACAATTATATAAGTTCATCCACTTTATTTGACAGAAATCTGCCACAGCTCTGTCTATGGCACATAGTAGGCCATAGACAACATTCATATGCTCTACAAGTGAAGAGTGACGGGGCAAGTCAGAGGCGGGTAGGCTAACGGATGAAGACAGGTTTGGGTTGAAATGGTTCATTTTGAGTACGCAAAGAAACAGGTTGAGTCGATTGACCCACACAAACTTTTTCTCCTTATTTTTAAATAGCATTCTATGATAAAGTAACTAGTAATTTATGTAGAAGAAACAGATTTTTATAATCATAGACATTTTAAAATCAAAATTTTAACGTTAGATGCATTAAAAGAAAACTAGGGAAACATAACTCAAATCAACCAATTTGACCCGTAAATGGCTTGAAATTGCCACCTCCAATATGTTCATATAAGTGATTCCATACTTTACCTGAATAATGCCTTTAACTCTCCAAACTCCATGTTTTAAAACAACAATCTGAGGATCATGTGGGTGCATATCTCTTAACTCACGTCTAATACTGTCAAGATTGGCATTATGTTCCTTTGACAACTGCATGGCCATTACACCTCCAGTATTGCCAACTTTCCTACCAAGCACAACGCGAGAATCTCCAAGATTGGCCACAAAAAGTGTTTGGTGATACACGACCCCAACCAAGCAACAAGATCCAACGGTTGCAAGACTTGGTCGGCTATTCCACATTTGAGATACAAGAGCTGTGAACCCGTTCTCAGTTTCTAGGAATGCCCTTTTAATTGTGTCAGGTGTCACGATACCACGACTTTCGGTCGAATTTGCTGCATAAACATTAAACCTATAAACAACGACATAAGAATCCTTTTCTCTTTATTTTGAAACCGTGTAATAATTAAAGATCTATGCTAAAGCCCAAATATAAACCCCATTAATTAAGCTTTCAGCCCGTCAAAAGTACTTAAGGGGTGTTCAGATGCACAATTTGCCTCACGGATGGCAAATTTAGCCCATTTATTTTTAATAGGTCAATTTGGGATACTCTTAGTGTCCAACGAACGAGGTCAATACAACCATACAGGTATAACAAAAAAAAAAATAGTTAGCTATAAAGGGAACTGGTCAATTGATCAACTTCTAACTCACAATAATCATACTTTAATAATTGATCAATCATCCATTAATATTAAAAAAAAAATAACATAAAAGTTTTCCGGCGAAGCCACAACCCAACCATACTAATAATTGGCCAATTATCAAACCGCCCATCATGACACCTCTAGTTTCAACTTATTAATGCAACTCCAAGTGTCAATTTTATGCGTTTGGGTAACATGACTAGCTTTAGCTTTAACTAATCGATTATCTGATTTTAAATCTTCTTCTTGCAGTAAACTTATTAATGCAACTCCAAGTGTCAATTTTATGCGTTTGGGTAACATGACTAGCTTTAGCTTTAACTAATCGATTATCTGATTTTAAATCTTCTTCTTGCAGTAAACTTTTTCAAAATACAAGTACAATAACTTACTTAGTGATATTGAATTCAGCTTTGAAACCAATTACATTGTCAAAAATAAAATCAACTTTTATGAACTTTGTTCAATAGTAAAACGATTGAACTCAAACACATAATCTAACAAGACATAAGGATCAAAGTTCTGATCTACATTCATGTGTTCTATGAGTTATACACTATACTATCACATATAATCAAGCATGCTATTATTAACTTGTTTATGACAAACCTTTAAAATGCCTGAACAAGTTATCGCAAATATATCGTGCAACATCTGGTCCTCCATGACCATCATAAACCCCAACAAATGTTCCAAAAGGACCAGACTCAATTTGGCACTGATCTTCAAGCACTTGGTTTGCTTGGATTACGGCCATCGAATACTCCCCATATCCGTGTTTCCCTATATCATGAAACCACAACAATCCATCTTTCTTAAAATCACCATTGCCACCAACACCAGTTTCTTTATGATCATTCCCGAAAATCGGGCTCCAACAAGCCGAACAACAATTAATCAATTTTCTGAACATCCCACATTTCTTGCAAAACAACCCCTCAATCTAAACCTCAAAAGTACCTAAATTTCAAGTTTTCTACTAAGATTTCCAAAATCTTGACTTTTCAAAAGTCAAAGCTATTACTCCAAACCTCACAATCAGTACTTTTTAAGCTCCCCTTTCCCAAAATTCAAAGTTAGTTCTTTCAAAGTCTTGAATTTATGTAAAAGATCAAATCTTTGACCTAAAGATATAAATCTATATACCTCAAACACTAGATCCCATATTCAAGAAATGCACCTTTTATTCCTCTTTTTAGCAAATATTAAAATGGGGTTTCTTCCAAAATCTTTAATCTTCCAAAAGATCCAAACTTTAACACAAATATATATATTAGCCTATATATAAAATTATATATCCACACAAAAGATCCCCTTATAAGAAAAATACACTTATATTTCCTTTATTCAGTCAAAACCCAAAATGGGCTATGTTTAAAATCATCAAATTTCTTTAATTCTCTCTATACAACACCTTTTAACAAAAATCTCACAAATAAACATATATAGAAAGATCAAATTACAAAAAATGGAAATTAATAAATAAATAAAACTTTATAATTTTTTTAATCTCTGCCAAAACGGAAACAGTTTTTTCTTTTATTACATACAATAATGAAACATAAACATGGTGTGCTGAAAAACAAGACCCATATGAATTTGGTATGAATGAAATAAAGAAAGTTTTTTTTAAAAAAAAGTTGTTAATGGATGATATGAATCTTGATTAACAGGAATGAAGACCCAGATAGAAGAAACATGTGTTGAATTAAATAAATAAAATCTGTTAAATAAAGGAGAAAAGAAGATGGCATAGAGAAGTAGTAGTATATTGTTGGGTGTTGTTATTTTCAATGTCCCCCTCTTTCTTACTATTTCCTTGTTTCTTTCCTGTTTACGCGTTCTTCTCTTCACACATAAATTAATTAAGGCGCGTGTTAACCGACCAGCAAACTGGTATCTCGACCTTTATCGCTACAAATAGTCGTGTACTTATCCGTACACTGTTGACTATGACAGTCAACAGTGTGTTTTGTCCATATTCAACTATTTGCAGCGATTATCGCCGCAAATAGTTTGATATGGACAAAACTCCTTTTTGCTTTTATGCTATATATGTATGATATGAATTCAGTATACTTTCATTTTCAGCATTCGTTATCGCATTTTGCTTTCATCTTCGCATTAAGTGTACGTCCTTTTTGGTTTCATTCTTTCATTTTCAGTATATGTATATATGTTTAAATATAGTTTTGCTTTCATTATTTCATTTTCGGTATATGTATATATGTTTAAATATAGTTTTGCTTTCATTATTTCATTTTCGGTATATGTATATATGTTTAAATATAGTAGGTATATATATAGGTATATATATATATATATATATGTTTATTAAAATTTTCAAACCGTTTATGTATATGTATATATATTTCAGATGGATTTTGAGTGTTTATGGGGAGAAATGGGTGCGGAAGATTTTGAGTTTCACTTAGAAGAACCTGATGAAGAATTTGAGACGCCGGAGGCGGCCCCTCATTTTGACTACGACGCTAGGGCTTTCCACACCGATGAGGTATAATAAAGGGATTTTATATGTGTTTCGTTGTTAAACAGTTTAATATGTGTTAGTACTATTTAATATGTGTTTGGTTGTTAAATTGATTGCATATGTAAAATGTTAGATATTTATAAGTATATAATTTAATGATAACTTAAAAAATAACTATTTTAGGTGTTCGATTCACACGAAGAATTGTTCAACTGGGCCAAAAGTACAGCAAAAGAGCTTGGTTATGTGTTAATCAAACGACGAACAAATTCCAACTTAGCTGGTGTAACAAATAAAGTGACCATAGTCTGTAATCTTTCTGGGAAAATGGATAATAGGATAATCGGGCTCGTTAAAAAGACACTTAAATGTGAGTGTCCCTTTAGACTGGAAGGTCGTTTGACAAGTGATGGTGGTTGGAGGGTAACCGTTATAGACGACACACATAATCACTATCCAGCTAAGAATCTGGGGGGTTACGCGTACGCAAGAAGGTTGACTGAAGAGGAGAAATCATTTGTAGAAGCTGAATATCATCGCGGTACTCCGCCCAAGAGGATGTTAAAGTTGTTGAAAGAAGAATTTCCTGGAAACTTGACCCGCAGCGAAGACATTTACAATTTTCAAAAAACATTGCGGAAGAAGGCAGCCGAAAAACATGGGAACACTCCAATGCAGGTTACGTATTGTTTTATTTATTTACATATTGTTTTATTTATTTACTATGATAGAGTATCTGAAACGACATACGTACGCCATATTGCTCAACCGGTGTAGGTTATGTTCAGTTTGCTAAGGGAGCATAATTACTTGTATTATCATACAACAAACAGTGTATCTGGTCGGTTGGAGAATCTGTTTTTTATACATCCGACATCATTTAAGTTGTGGCGTGCATTTCCTTATGTTATCCAAATAGACGCCACGTACAAAACCAACTTGTACAACATGCCGTTGGTCGAGATCGTCGGTGTCACTCCAACAAACAGGACCTTCAGCATATCATATGCGTTTATCGTAAGCGAACAGGAGCATAATTATAGATGGGTGTTGGAGTGTTTGAAGTCGACCCTAGGTGAAGGGTTTGCTGTGCGCGTGGTACTCACGGACAGGGATCTGGCACTAATGAAAGCATGCAAAACCGTTATGCCGGAAGCATACCATTTACTGTGTAAAGTCCACATATGGAGGAACATAGAAAAATTTAGCATGCCATCGTTAAAAGGGGCAGGGAAATGGGGGCCTTTTTACGGATGGTGGAAAAAACTTTATGAGTCGCGCACACTAGAAGAGTACACCAAAAATGAAAAAGATTTAAAAGAGAAGATGGGAAAAGATTTAGACAGTATGTGAAGTGCACATGAATTTTTTTTATTTTTGGTAAATCACATATATCCACACATCCTAACCCAATGTTAAATTTACAGAGGTTTACAAGTACCTGTAGAAGGAGTGGCTTTCCCCGTACAAGGAAAAGTTTGTGTCCTTTTGGGTCGATCAGCATCTCAACTACCGTAACTACACTACCAACAGAGTTGAGGCTGAGCATTCACTCCTGAAGTCCGAGTTGAAGGGGAGATGTACATTTCACAGAATAATTGAATGTGTTAATGATATCCTCCTCGGACAAGATACAGAAATCAAGGGCCAACTGGAGGAGAGCAGGATTTTTAGAGCTGGTAAACACAACTACCCATGTTTGAAAGACCTGCTTTGTGTTGTATCTATGACAGCTCTGGATATAATGGTCGACGAAATTAAACGATTCAAAAGTGAGATCGGTAAAGACTTGAGAAAGTGCGGGTGTAAGGTTTGGATTAGTTGTGGGCTTCCATGTGCATGCCGTCTAGCTGCGTACATGCATTACAGTAAGTTTATCTGAATATAATCAATTGATGTTTTTTTGGGTAAATGAAAAAATATTATACATATTTTTCAAAAATGTAGGCAAACGTGTTGAGGTGCATAACATAAATGACTTTTGGAGAAAGCTAGACTTGACACCGTCGACGTGCCTACCGGACAATGATCATCGAAAAGACTCCGACGATGACGAAGCTATCGACGATTTAGTAGAGGATGTTAAGGTCCAGTTTAAGCAACAATCGAAGGCCCAGAGGAAAAACTGGATATCAAAAATTAAAGACATCGTCTATCCGGGGAGAACCAAAATTAAGGACCCTTCCGTTATTACAAATAAACGTGGAAGACCAATCGGGTCAAAGAAAAAAATACCTCAAGTACGTCCAATCATAATTCGAAGTATAGTTAATTGATTTTGTTATGTAAGTGCACTCTATTTGTTAGTTTACTTCGAAATCTAATTAACTGATTTATTATTTGTTGCAGGTGCCCGACATTAACAAACCAGCGGCAAATACAACACCTTCTGGTCTCCAAAAATCCAAGTCCGTTCAATTTGCCCGACCGACTTTTCAGGATACCCAGTCCATGGGTGGGTTTTCTGATCGTTTTTCGCATGCGTCATTATTTGGAGAGGGCCAGTACGGGAGACACAGTGAATACATGAGCACACAATCACGTTTATTCGACGAACCTGAAAGCCAACCACATTGGCCTGACAGTGGGAGACAGAGTGAATATGTAGGCACCAGTTCAATTTTTGCAGACACTTCTAGTTTATTCGAAGAACCTCAAAGCCAACCACAATGGCCTGACAGTGGGAGACAGAGTGAATATGTGGACACCGAAGGACGTATCCCAGACACTACAATTTTCTTTGACGAACCTTATAACCAACCACAGTGTGGTCAGTATGGGAGACATAGTGAGTATGTGGTAAGCGAATCACGATTCGCAGACACACAAAGTTTTTTCGGAGAACCGAATAACCAAACGCAAGGATAAACGTCCAGCTTTGTTGATCAACTATTTGGGGGATCACATACACAGAACTTCTCTGAACCGTTTACACACAACTTCTTCGACACGGAGTCAACATGGACTGACATGAGAACATACCTAAAGCAAATACCTTTTTACTTTCAGCGTTACGTTGTAGATATCAAAAATGTTAACTCTGATGGTAACTGTGGATTTCGGGCACTAGCCGTTGCTTTGGGTGAATCTGAGGAAAAGTTCGAGTGGATTCGCAAACTAATGCTAGAGGAGTATGAGTCCAAAGTAGGATATTATAAGGTTGCATTCGGTGGTGAAGCAACACATATACATACTTTGCTTCAATTGTCTTATCCCGGTGGTCGCCCATTTAAATACTGGATGATGAATCCATATTGCGCTATGCTACTGTCCAATGCTCTGGGTCTTATAATTATATGTTTAAGTGTCAAAGAAAACATCACATGTTTCCCTTTTTGGAAGGGGCCAGGCCAGCTATACCGTGACGAGCCGATATGCATTGCCCTGGTATCCGGAGATTCACATTTTGTTACGGTTTATTTAGACAATAACTGCCCATTGCCTTACCCCTCAGCTTGGGGATTTGATAAACCTGCATCGCGGGCCTGGGAAAAAGATGCGAAGTACAAAGACCGTTTGGCTGAGTACGACAGACACATTCAAGCGACTAAACTACCTCCGGGATTTCAGCAGATTGATTAGTTGACTTTATTATACTTGGTTTGTATTTTTTGAACGTTTGTTAGTTGATGTATTTTTTTACTTATATTTGTTATTATGATTACTAATAATAGTTGACGTATTCTTTACATTTGTATTTTAATACTTAATGCATTTTACATTTTTATCTATAATTTACATTTGTACTTACATTTTTTTTATTAGATTACTAAATATAGTTGATTGATTACATTTTTTTGTACTTACATTTTTGATTACTAAATATAGTTGATGTATTTTTTACGTTTTTTTGTTAATATGAATATCATCATCAACACATCCAAAAAGATAAACACATACACACCACTAACATAAGTAAACAAAACATGATATATTGTTCATAACCACAAAATACTAATACATATCAACATCGTCCTCATCATCATCATCATCATCATCCAAGTTGACATGATACGATCCACCAGATAAATGAGAGTCTGTGGCCGACTGCGCGCCCGACTGAGGAGGAAGAGGAGCCTGTGCATAACTATCATAGTTAAATAAGTCTTCGACCCAGGAGGATTGGCTACCTGCTGCATCGATGTTCAGGTCTAGATCTGGACGTGGTTGGTGTGTCCCATGGGCCTGATGAGGCTGGGCACCCTGTCCCTGTGTTAGATGCGTATAGTCATACGCATGGGTACCTATCTGCCTGATGACCCGCCCTATGCCGCGGCGATGCCCCGGCCGGGATCCAAGTTCGTCCATCAAAATTTGATCCTCCGGAGTTGGATTAGGTTCCCGTTCAGCCTCCTCTTTCTTCTTCTTCAGGTTGGCCTGAATCACGTTACAATACAATATATATAAGGTTGATTATATGGACATTTAATAATAACAAATATATTCGCTTAAAATTAAGAGACACTTACATGTATTTGTTCAGCCACGGGGTGTTCCCAAGGTCGCCCATCAGCTTTTTTCTTGTGCCTTTCTTCGTACAAATCTACCAAGTCTACGTCTCTGTTTTTATGAACCTGTAAACACATCAATTTATTATAAGAATATACTTTATTTAACCAATATTTCTAAAAACAAGTATTTATATATCACACAAGTATATATTTGATAACAATAACAGACCTTTTCTTGGTGGACGTACTGAGAGTATGATTGTCGTCCATGGGTCCCCGCAAGAACTTGCTTGCCCCTGTTCGTCTTGTTTGTCGCCGACAACTTCACCCGGTCTTCCCGCTGGTAGTACCTCAATAGCGCCCTCCAGTCCTCCGCCGACAAATCCTCTGGAGGAGGAGCTTGCTCCAACTGTGGAACAGCTTTCAGGCCCCCCTTGGATTCAAAGTGTTTTCTCTTGAACTGGCTCTTTCTGCCCCGATACTCAGCTTTGCAGTCGGCCTCGACAGCCAGTCTGAACCCCTGTCTGACAGGGTCTAGGGGGTCAGGGGTGTCGATGAAGTGGTCTAACTTGAACCTAGTCTGCAATTTTAAAGTATTAGTTAGCGAATTTAAAAATTTATACAAACATCATACAACAAATTCAAAATTATGATGAGGCGTACGTTTAGAGTCGGGATAACAAATGCCTTTCTCTCCTGAGGCACATGGTCCCATGAGTCGTAAGTCTGCGGGACCGTTCGGATCAGGGTGCCAATCAGGCTCTTGTACATGGGGGCGTTATCACCGATCGCCTGCCACGTCTTAAAATGGGTCGTGTCAAAGTCTATGCTTAGACGACCTCTCTTCGCGAATTCCTCCTCTAAGTTCAGGTTCTGACCGGGCCCCCGCCCCTTTCCCTTTCGTGGGGCTAAAACAAAAAAACACAAAATTAGTAAATAAACCTAATTAATTAAAAAAAGAACTATAAACAACCATTTTTCTTACCGCCACTCCCTTTGCAGCCCCAGCCTTTCCTCCACCATGGTCTACGAGGGTCTTCATTACCACCATCACCGCCGTGATATGTAGCCATTTATACTGCAAAATACAAAACAAATTATACACATTTTTAAATTACATACAACAAAATGATCAAGGTTAAGAAAGATCCAAAATTCTCACATATGTATTTTTCCTAACTTATTTTTGTACGAAGTCTTTAATTCTTCAATTTTTAATATTAATTCTTTTTTACTAAATTTTTAATACGTAATCTTTATTACAACTTTTGTTTTATATTTAGTTTTATCTATATTTTTGTTACACTTATTATTTATACATTTTAAGTTGTTTATTTTAATCAATTTTTTTACATACATACAACAAAATGATCAAGGTTAAGAAAGATCCAAAATTCTCACATATGTATTTTTCCTAACTTATTTTTGTACGAAGTCTTTAATTCTTCAATTTTTAATATTAATTCTTTTTTACTAAATTTTTAATACGTAATCTTTATTACAACTTTTGTTTTATATTTAGTTTTATCTATATTTTTGTTACACTTATTATTTATACATTTTAAGTTGTTTATTTTAATCAATTTTTTTACATAATCTTTGATTATTACTTCTATACATATATTTTTATGGTTATAATTTTATATACTTTTTAAAACTTGTATTATGCTTATATGAAGTTTTTAAACCTTTTAAATGGCGTTTTTGTATGTACTTTTTATACAAACTTGTTTATTTAGTTTTATATTTTTTTTTCTAAATTTTTTACTTATTTCTATAATACTTTTTGAAAGTGTTTTTTATTTTTACTTTTATACTTTATTTAATACTTATTTTGAAAGTTTTATAGAAACTTGTTTTTTATACTAATATAGTTTACTTATTAGTTTTTTCTACGTAATCTTTAATATTCTTTTTAACTTACTTTTTACACTTATTTATATATATTTTTTCTTACACTAAATTTTGTACTAGAGACATGATACGTAATATTTCATCTAACTTAACAAATTACATACAAATATAATAATACAAATCACTAACTTAACAATACTAACAAACCTATAATACAAATCACTAACCTAACAATACTAACAAACCTATAATACAAATCACTAACTTATCAACAAAAACTAAAACTAACAATACAAACAAACTTATTAAAATCCAAAAATTAACTATCAATCCTAACAAAACTAATAAAACCAAAAACAATATTAACATATCAATATAATCAATTAACAATAAACAACACAAATAATAACAATCAAAAAGGGATAATATGGCCGGAAAATACATACCAAAAGAGATGGCCGGAAAAAACTAACGGGGGAGGAGAGCCGCTGCACTTGCCGGAAAACTGGCCGGTAAATCCACTAACACGGCGGTGATGGCCGGAAAATCGCTGCTAATACTTTGAAAAATAAGAAAAAGAGATGAAAATCGCTGCTAATACTTTGAAAAAAAAAAAAAGCTGAAAATCGTATGGAGAGGGGGAAAGGAGAGGGGGAGTGTTTGTTCAAAGTATGGAATGAAAGAGACGGGAAGGGAGAGCTTTTATTCAATTTTTGGCCCCACTCAAATATTTGCGGCGATTATCGCTGCAAATACTTGAGTCAAACGGTCAGCGCAATTATGGCGGTGGTTAGTGGATTGCTGACGTGGCACAACTATTTGCAGCGATTATCGTCGCAAATAGTTTAGGTCGAGACACCACAATTAAATGGTCGGGATCCTCCGGGCGTTAAATAAACTACATTTTTCTATTCTCTCTTAGTGATCTAAATAAAAATAGTATATATCCCGGTTATATTATGTCCATGCCATTTTAAAAAGGTTGTCATATCTAAAATAATTTGAATGACCAAATACTTATCTGCTTATTTTTTGTGTTATGCAAATTAAACTAAACCGAATGGCGACTATACGAAATGTAGAAATGGTTGACGGAGAAGATACCTTGGATTGTATAGGATGACTGATCATGATTATAGTGTAAATGAGACGAGACAACTCACAAGCTACACAAGACCAGCTCGTAAAATTCTCAAAATCAATACTATTGTCATTGTTTTTGTTTTTTTCAAAATATAACCTCCGTTTAATACTTTTTTATAATTCATTAAAATATATTTTACCATTAAAAAAATAAATATAACAAATCGTGTTATCTTTCTTACTACTACGAATAAGAATACATACTCTCATCGCATTGAACCAATTATATGATATCAGTAAATGCATTTGTGCTTATAGTTATTTATGAAACACATGTCATTAATTTTTAAACGTATCATAACACATACTGAGTGAGATAGCTGTTTGAAGTTATTGTCCTACTTTTGAGACAAATCTACCATTCTACCTTGAATACAAATCCTCAAAAATGTGCTTTCTCGTCATAATATAAAATCGCAAACACTACTTGAATAACTATCATTATTTTACAACACTCTATTTGTTTTTTTTTGTTTTTTTTAAGTTTCATAAACATACGACTTGATTATATATTTATATGTCGTATAGAGTAGGTAGCAAAATATTTTATGAACCCATCATCCATCAAGAAGAAGAAAAATATATTCAAATAGGACTATTTTGGTCCATTGATAGGGAACGTGTTTTTGTTTATTTTGGCTTGTCATTTTCGCGTGTGTTGGTCTAAACGTTCATCGCTTTACTTTCCATATAAATTACGAGTACCTCCATATATTTTTTACATTTTTGGTAAATCTTTTTTTTTTTTTTGAGTGTAGATTAATACGTAACATATTATATTAATTTAAAACACCGTAATACTTTTTTCAAATAGGTGATAAACTTAATATAACTTTTAGTTCATTTATATCATGATATATAACTTTTACAATTACCTGTATAAGTCAACACTACTAGTGAGTTGTGATAATTATATAACTTATTATAACTAAATGCCTAGAAGTATTCTATGTTGAACCATTTTATTCGGATGCAATTAAATAATCAGAATAAATTTTCATTCGATTACTAATTGTATCTATCTATATACATATAAGTTGAAGCCATGAAGGTGGTTTAGCCCCTCTCTTTATGATGTTACTTAAGGATTTCATTAATGAGGTTAATGTTAAACCCGATTATCTTAATTCTAAAGAGGCTATTAATTATAATGTATGTATATGCATGGTTCTTAAATGAGGATAAATGTAATTCGAATGAGGCCTGCTTAATTCAAATGTAATTGTAATGTGGCCTCCTTAATTCTATTCGGTTATTATAATGTACATATGCATGGTGATTATTATCTATCTATATATATTCTAAAGTTGGATGCATGAAGCTTTCTAAGTGCTTAATTATGATCATATTGTAATAATCATATATATAAAGGTGTTTTAGCACAATAATAATTATAATAAAATTTATGAGAGTTATAGTTTTCATTATTTATTTACGTACTAATATATATTGATCAACTTATGAGGAGAGTTAATTATTTCATTCATATTTGTAGTAGTCATAGAGTAATTGTAATGGTCCGTTGGTATTGTCAAGTTTGGGTTAAGGATAGTTAATGAAGACCTTTCACTTATCTGGTTGAGTTGGCAATTCAAAGGGTTTTACATAATTGTGTAGTATGTGACTGTCGATGTTAATGATGCATACTAACGTAACCGCTATACAATTTATGAGGGACTCCTCATTGATCAACATGTGAAGGTATAAAAGGGTTGTTGAATGTTAATGTTATTGTTATGCATTGTATTCTCTGAACAGGTAATCTGAAAGGGTTATATAATGGCAACATTTGTTTCCTCCAAGGGAATTAAAGGAGACCAGCCAATTGGCAGTGTCATGTTCCTAGATGAAGTTCGTGACGGGTCGTCGGGTACCATCATAGTTATGAACTTATGATCATCGGAGCGAACGCAAGCTTCAGAGGGTGTAAGTTTTTCCTTTTTGATGTGTGTTAATTTGTGTATACATAGTTTCTTATGTCATGTGGTCATTAATTGAATTGTGACATGCTAATCTGATGCCATGTTACATTGGTGCATATGTGTGTATTTAACATTGTTGGACTTATGGTCGTGTGTTGACATATGGGTATGTTGGAAAATACTTTCAGCCATGCGCTAGCTAGACTCTGATTCTGAAGACCTGGATACCGAAGCCCTTGCTGATCGATAGTGTCATTCCTGGTAAGGTATCGACGAAACACAGGTAATATGAACATGATCACAGTCTTTGTTTATCTATTAACGTATCAGACGTAATATTGATTAGTTGTGAAAAGTGCAGGTTGTTTAAAGAGTCTAAGCTGACCGATGTTGCGGAAAGTGTGACGAAGACACAAGTTGTCAAAGATTCTGCGTAGGAACATCCAGTTGGTCTTCTTTATGAGTTATTTGTGTTTGAATAGCATTATTATGCTTATTTGATTGTGGTTTTCCTCTGGTTCTATTATGTGCACATTCCTGTATCTTTTGAGGTTTATGCTTTGTGCTTCATAGTTTTAGTTATTTGTTGATTGGCTATGGTTCGACTCCTGTTTCTTTTGAGTTTAGCTTCATAGTTTTAGTTATCTGTTGGTTGGATGTAAAAAGGTACTACATCGGGTTACTTTGAGTTGTGCATTTTGTAACAAATTTAAGTAGCAAGATTATATTGTTTTATTTTTATAAATTTGTTTGGAGGTTACAATTTGATTTCTAGTCTTTTGATTTTGGCTTCCATGGATTTTTTTATTAATATTGTCTATTTATTTTATTTTTATAAATTTGTTTTATTATATTGTGTATCTATCACACTTTTAATATTTATGATCGATGACGAACCTTCATGATTAATTGATGTTGAAAGATTATTATTATTATGCTTTGATTAATTAATTGAAATAAAGAGAATCTTGAAGAGTAGAAAGTTAGGAACGAAAACTTTGTGTTAGGACTTAGGAGGGATGTGATTTTTAGTCTTTAATTAATAGAAGGATTTGTAAATAAATTCTAAAGGATGAATGTGTAAATAAAGTTAAAATTGGCTGGTTGAATTGAATTAATGTATTGCCACGTATTTGATTGGAAAAAAAACCCTCTTTCCTTTAATAAAGGGAGAGATTTATGAATGTGGTCACAAGTGTTTGATTATACCAAGATCTCATAACTTATTTATTTTTCAAACATTAAAAGTGGGTATTATTAATATGAGCTCTAGTGATGAACTAAGAGGTTCATACAAAGTACGTAAAGGAAAATACAATATAAATTAGATAATGAAACTATTCCATAGGGGCGAGCTTAACTACTTAAGTCCAAGGAGGGCGATCTATTAGATATCAACATGTTTTACTTTAATACTTATTTTATTTTAGCTAAAACTATAATATAAAACATAAATATTTTTGTATTTACCTAAAAAGGAGTTAGTATGATAGCATTTATCCCATGCCTCTACATCTGATTATTACTCGTATATGATAAGTCGTAAGAACGGCAAAAAAAACACAAAAGCTTAAAACTCCACATCTACATAACTCACTTCTTTTACCATTCTAAAAGTAGGATGTAATTCATCTACTCTATACAAAACAATCGCAAAGTGTTCCTTATGGATCACCAAACAATGGTGCATAGTGTCCAATTGATTGGAAGTTTTTCCCCAACAATCATGAGCTATTTAACTACAACACCACGACAAAAACCAACACCAACCGGCAATTCATCATTACAAAAACCAACTTGACTTGAGGCATGGCCCGACAACACGCGCGTGATCTACTTTGGAAGATAAAAAGGGTCAAAGCGATTCCCACTTGTGTTTCCTTTTACGATTCATTTAGGTGGTTGTTTTCTCCGGCAGCTGCGACGGGAGTGGTGACGGCTGCAGAGGCAGTACGTGATGCCTGAAGCTGCACTGTGAATTTCTTCTGCAACTCTTTAAGTTTCTCTAATATTTCTAGGAATGTTGGTCGGGATTGTGGTTCACTGAATACAGAATATAAAAGTATGCTTAGAAAGGCTTTCGTTCTTAAAGCCTTAAAATAAAGTGTACATTATTCTGGTTGTTTAAAAGGCGAAATAGAACTTGGGAAAACACTTGGGTGCTGCTAACAGTAGCTTTTTCCCCTCACAGATGAAACACCAGGTGATGATTGGAAACGTTCCTAGAAAAATAAGCTACTAGCCGCATTCAAGTCAAGTCCGTAAACTTGATATCCTTTTTTGTGAGAAATGTAAAAACTGGTCAAAGATCGCTTTCTATCAACTTTTCAGCTTTAAAGATCACACATAACATCTAAATAATTAGAGCTAAGATAAGAACCTGCAACAACAGCTTTCGATAAGAGAAGCCCATTGGGGATCCACGTCTTTTGGAATATCTAGCCGTTGGTTCATGAACCCTACAGCTCCAATTACCTGTAATACACCAATCACGTTGACTTTTGAGGTTAAGCAAACATTACATAAACTTATTCGATACCCCGACCAATTTTATACGAAATGCGACAGTTCAACATTTCAATTTCTCTACCTTAGTCTCTGTATAAAACGCTAAGTTTGACCTTAAAAGTTAAAACCTGAAAATTGGAAGACAAGATGCTACCTGCATTGAGTTGAGACTATCCCAAGGGATCTTTTCAGTGGTAATTTCCCATAATACGACGCCAAAACTATATACATCAGACCTACAAATTATATACAACAATTAGTACCACGCTAAAATTTCATACTCGACAGATTATGATCACTTTCATGGGCTTACTTTTCATCTGCCTGTTCATTCCGAAGGACTTCTGGAGCCATCCATTGAGGCTAAAATTGGAAATTTAAAAAAATGTTAACCGATAAAATAGAAAAGACATAAGCTATGCAAAACAAGCATACTCTCCTTTTGCTTTGTATATTTTGACTTTAGAAGTCAAATATACCTTCTACATCCGATGAAAATTGCAAAGCCTAAACTACCCTTTAATAATGTTGACTTAACGAAATATGAAGTACCATGAAGTGGGGAGCAAAGTGAATAGGATTAATAATTGTTTTAATGGCCTTTTAGACAATTGCATATTAGTTGCTGTCAAAAAAAACTTACACTATTTCTGCTAGTCAAGTCATACACTTCAACTTTCATCGGATAGCAAGAGTAATGTGTAAAATAAATCAAGGAGGGTATAAAATTAAATACCGTTCCTTTCCCGGTCTTTGTTGTAAGGTACGTTTCATGCTTTATTCGTGAAAGACCGAAGTCCCCAACCTAACCAATTGCAAAAATGCAAAACACGTTTTAGTCCTGTTTATGTAATTCAAGGATACAACATGTGAGAGCAATAATAAAGCAAACCTTCACATTCCAGTTCTTGTCAACAAGAAGATTTGAAGACTTCAAATCTCGATGAATGATAGGTGGGTGACAATGGTGAAGATAATTCATGCCTCGAGCCTGTAGTACCACAAAGCATTAGAACATGGGCCACCAATAATGTAAATTATGGGACCCACAAAATGAAATATTTGGATCAGAAGCAAATAGAAATAACATTGTACTTACTATATCCATGGCCATATGAACACGCCGTCTCCAATCTAGTTTAGTTGCATTTCTTTGAAGTAAGCGGAACAAGCTTCCACTACATAAATTAACATAACCCCATTCACAAACTGATAATATAAGTATGATACAGAACAAGGAGTACACAAATTAATGGGTAAAAATGAGATGGCAATCGCGATCCATTTACTTTTTCATGGGTTGGTCCAGGTTATCATTTAATTCTAGGGGTAAAAGAAAAAGATTAGCTTAAAAGATAACTACTCAAATTGGGTCCAAAGTCATTCAAACTTCAAAGTGTATTATTAATTTCGCATAAACGTTGTTTACGAAAAATAGAATTCTAGACAAAATGCATCTTAGAACAACTGACCAACCCATTTCAACCCCATTAGCCAACCCGCCCATTTTGCAACCTCTAGGTAAAACTGTAGAAAAAAGGGCGTCACTGGGTCATTCAGATGCGGACGGTTGCTGATATTTCATGCATACATATTAAAAATATGTAGGGTGAAGGGTATGGAGAAACCAACCGCGGAAGGAACTCCGTGACAATGCATAAACGCTGAGGTGAGGTGACAGCACCCATGAAAAGTAGAATATTTGGATGCCGGAGCCTTTTCATGAGAGATACCTTAAATCAAAAGGATACTAATTAGATGACATTTACTTAGCTTTCATAGAAAGAAATTCAAAATTTTATGTATTTTCAAATAACAAATAATACTTTCAACATCACAATGTAGGAATTTCTTAGGTTAAGATGACCTTCATCTGTTGAAATAATGCATTAATAGAGAATTACCTCCTGTCTAAAGGATAATATCACATCATCTGAATATTCTTGTCTTGAGAAAACCTTGACTGCGACATCCTGCATACACAAACATTCGTTAAACAATATGAAAGCCATCCCAAATTTTGCAACTAAAAAACTTCATATTTGGAATTTATGAACTTCCAATTACACATTTACCCATATCTATCAATAAAAAGACATAATATTATCAATTGCGTCTAAAAGATTCTTATATCTATCATTAAAAAAACAGTAAAATATTGCAATTCAACGAGATTTGGTTGCATCCATGTTACACTAGATTTTAGATTTTGAGGGGGTCGCCAACCAGAACATTTGAAAACTACAACACTTGACTAAATAACCTGGTTCTATACGAGTATCAGATGTCTAAAAACCCTTCAATATGAATATAATGAATAAACGTAGGGACAAAGATCAATATCATCAACTTTTGTTGAACTTGGCCACTTTCCAAATTTAAACATGTTGCAATTTTTATGGGACATCCCAAAATGGATATTGTTATTATTCTCATGGGATAGAAAAGTATAAAAAAGAGAGATGGATAAAGCATACCGATCCATACCACAGTGCATGGTATACTGTCCCGCATGAACCTGTCAAGATATATCCAAAAGTTAAAACTTAAACTTAAAACATCAGAAAATGAAAGAGCTGGAAATGTTGAAGTATATTATACCTTGCCCAATCTGTTCTCCAATTACTAAATCTTCCCACAAAATTTCGTAATCCAAGCTATCCGTATCCACGTCCACTTTGTTAATAGCACTACTGTTTGTGCTTCCACAACTGCTAGCACTGCTTGTGCTATTAACATTAAACGAAGAAGACCATGACCCTGAGGCCTCATTCCGATTGGTGTTTTCACATGGCTGACTTTCTACTTTTGACGAACTCAATTGTTGACCCGACTCATGTTCTTGATCATTATGTAACCAATGCAAACCAAAACGACCTGATTTCGAATCAGATGGACCACTTCTATCGTTTCCTTTCCATGGCCATGTAATTCCCTTTTTACCCATCCATGCCTCAGCTTTCGAAGATAAAGTCTTGTGGATTCCGAGCTTGTTTTCACTCTCATCACCGGAATCGGTTGAGGGTTTCCCGGCAAATGGTGATTGAGGTATATCGCCCCTCGGAGTGCTGGCTCCACTTGAATACCCATCCTCTTTATGATCAGGAACATTAACATCATTTTCGGCATAATGAGTATCTCCGATACCAACTTCATGGTCAGTGAAGTTCTCTCCGGTTTTCATTTTTGATTTAACCTTGTTGCTAACTTTTGAAGCCTGTTTCATGTTTGGGACAATCAAGATACATTTGTAATTCTCACAGTGAACAAAGAAATCTAGGCAGAAATTCTAATTAACCGGAACTTGAACAAGAACACTGCAAGTTACGTGCATGTCTCTAACAGATGTTTAGTTTAACAAAATCAATTCAGATTGAATCCATGTTCATTGGAATTGCAAAAATCTCAATTCTGAGACATCCCATGGAGGTTGCAACATTTATATTTTTGTACAGTTTACATGTTTAGAATTGCCTATTTGCTTGTTGTATAACAATGATGTTTTGCTTGTATGGTTCAAAGAGAAATAATCATCTATTAAAAGTGATGATACCAATTTGGGTCCCACGTCAAAGGTCATTTTACTCTTTGGAAAAAAACTCAATACACGTTTTTAAAACTATACCGAGTAAAATGTTGCAGTTTTCACGGTAGAAAAGGAGTACTCAAATGTAGAAAACACTAACATAATATCTTGAAATACTAACCAAATTTGAAATCTTTGAGGCGATGGCAGTTTGTAAAGGTTGTTGAGGATCAAGCCCAAGTTTAGCCGAAGCAATCCTCCTTGGTGCACTAATGCTCCCCACCGGCTTTAATTCCTGATATGGGCGTGTGTCACTGGATACACATATAACCCCAATTAACATTCCATTTTCATCACGAAATGGTGTGTTTGTGGCAATAATAACAAACTTTTCCCCTTGTTTGTTCCTAATTGGGAACTGCCCAGACCAGCATTCCCCCCTTACTGTTCTTCGTAGGATAGCATCAGCCAAGTGAATATCATCAGGTTCTACAAGAAGCTCATTTGCGCATCTCCCAAGGGCTTCTGCAGCCGTATAACCATAAAGATTTTCAGCCATACGATTCCTACACAGTTTCAGCATCCATATATGTTAAAATACAAACCTTTTTACTAATAATGGTTATTTCGACCCATTTACTTATCAATGGGCCAATTAGAGGTATGTACTATGTAGTCTCTCTAACGAGACAAAGAGATCAAACAAAATAATAGCTTAGGTTATCTAAAGTGTATTTTAATGGATAGAACTTTAAGATCATTTTATTCTGAGAAGAAAAGATATTTACTGAGATTAAAAAAACTGCAATCATACTTCTCACACTGAATATATACATAACATTTAAAACTTGTGAGCAGAAGTATAACAAGCCAAACCAACCCATTTTGACCCGATTTCATTTTGACTTGTTAAACATTTTGCCACCTCTACTTATTGAGACACATTGAATTCTTATTCAAGCATTATGACCGTCTTATTTAAGTTTCCTAAAATATTAATATATTAGGCATCTTCATACATACATTGTATACAGTTTTATTCTACTATTTTGAATAGAAACATACGAACCATCGGCGTAGACATATGCAGTCATATCTTTTCTTTTTATGCAAAGCATGCACATTGTTGTGCGATTATCCATCCTAACAACACATACCATGTTCTATCTACTATCTAGACACATATACAGTCCTTCTCTATCAGTCTATAAACGATAATTATTAGTATAAGCCGAATTTTAAAAATATTACTATAGCATAGTCCAAATACTTCATATGCTTTAAGATTTTTCATTGTTTATTCAACTATTAGAAAATCCATTGTAATTGAGTTCATGGGGGGCTTAGGCATAGGACAAAGTGGACGACCGTACATGGTCCAATTTTTAAGGGCCCAAATTTTTAAATTTTATATATACATATATATGTAGAAAACTATATATTATTTAGTGTTTATACATTTAATAATTAATTATTAACATCGTGATTGAGTGGTTAAGACACTAGGTACAAACATATTTTGTTTTTAGCTCCCCAAGTTGAATTTATTATTCTTAATTTGGGGGCCTTTTTTCAAGCTCGTCCTAGACCCAAAATCCTTTAGAGCCGGCCCTGATTGAGTTAACCCCAGTTCATCAAACAAGCAACAAACTAAGCCCACATGTTACATAAAACCGAAGATCAATTTTAATTAAAATGCTTGACTCACCAGTATATTATGTGACCTTCGAGATCATATATATGCACAGATTGACCCATCGACTGCAATATATTCAAGTACTGTGTTTCCGTTAGCTTCACAGCTGAAGGTCCAACTCCACCGCTATTAGCAGAGGCATTATGGTTGTTATCATTGCTATAACTAACATCAACACTGCGAGTTTCTCTCCTCAACGGCGAAGAATGACGAAAAGAAGCAGAACCCATTTTAAAGGCTGCCACAGCCCCGCCCTCAAATGCCCCAACAGCACCACCCATGTTTCTGCGACGTGGGCGGCGTGGAGATACTGAACTAGACCTTTGCCGGTCGAATTTATGCTGTTCATCCGAAATTTTCAACTTTGACATCTCTTCTTTGAGATAAGCATGACTTTCTTCTAACTCGTGAATCTTCTTTAATAGCTCCTCAGTTGGTGGTATTTCATTCTTGGTCTTATTGTTATCCATGTTTCACACACTTTTTGACAAATACACACACTAAATAATTTATGAATCTAAAAATTGGTTCTTTGACCTCAAAGTTTTCATTTTATAGAAATCCCAAATCAAAAAAGGTCCTTTTTTCACACACTAATACACACTATGATTTATGATTCAAGAAATTGGCTCTTTGACCTCCAAGTTTCATCTTTATGAAACCTCAAATCAACAAACACCTTATCTCTCACACACTAATCAAAAATTTTTGATAATATCTATCTTTTACCTCTAATCTATTATATAGATGAAAGTGAAATCCAATTTGACTTATACAAATTCAAACATACAAATGCCATAAAACACACTCTATCTCCATCTTCACAAACCTCCACACAAAAACACTTGATCAATCAACCTACTTTCCCTAAAACCCAAATCAAAAAACTAATAAAAACCCATTTTTGACTTCAAAAAACTTATATATATAAAAAAGTCAAAACATACACACATACCTGTGAATATACTCAAATGGGTACATGGGTTATTGCTGTTGAAGTTGAAGTAGGTTTCAATATATATATATTGTATATATAAGCTGATTGTTGATGGATCAAAAACTGTTTCTGCTTCTTTACTTCATTGACATATCTTTTCTCTTTGCAAGAAAACACTCATTCCAAGACTTTAAGGTGTAAATGAGATTTGGGTATGGAGGTATTGATGATGATGATGATAAGATAAAGCTTCTTGCTTGCTTGATCAATTAATTCAATCTATATCTATCAACCTATATCTATCTATATATATATATCTCTTTTTTATTTCACTTTCTAAAACACACACATTAAACCCTAAAGTAAATAAAACCACATAAAGTTTGAATCTTGAAAGGATGGAATTAAAGGAAAGATGGCGTGTTCTTGAAAGGTCAAGAAACAAACCCACCCTCAAGTTCTCTTTCTTTTTTCTTTCTGATCTCTCCCAAAAACCTTTTGTTTTTTAATACACTACTTTTATTTCCAGCTTTCTTTCTTTATTTTTTTTCTTTAGTATTGTTACATATTTGGCCCTTATTTTTTATTTTTTCATGGTTGTCAAAAATGGACACGAACTTGATTTATAATTTTTGTTATTTTATTATTATTATTTTAACTACGTGTACAAATCTGTCAATGTATAATAACGATTTATACATACTTGATTGAAGACAGATCAGTATTATTGAGTTTTTTGTTTTTTTTTTAATTAAATTTTAATTCAAGTAGATATAGTAATTTACATAGAAATAAAAAGCAAACGGGCAACAAGCTGCGCCGCCACTCCTTTTTGTATAGCAAAACTAAGACGTTTAAAAACTACATTCATCGATCGTGGCGTCATGACATTACTATGCATGAACCGTTGGACCCAGTAGCACCATACTATGCTTTTTTATACGTAAAAAAGCACACCAGTATTATGTAAATAAAAAAAACAATTGGATGAAAACCCTCTAATCTCATGTACCATTTGATACTCACTAATACACCAAGCAGGCTAGTGTCCAGGTGATTCTCAACCAAATTAATAATCTATTATTGTTTGCATATGAAAATTTATATATATATATTATATATATATATATATATATAATATATATATATTCGTTACACTTATTATCGTTAAATTTATTTAGTTAGTTTCATATGGTTCAAATAATTATATCTATAAGAAAAAATATCAAAGTAACTGTTAATATATTTTTAACATTTATTTAAAACCTAATTGTAGTGTCTGTAATGTATGTATATAGATGATGACATATAAAAAAAATACATTTAAACATGATTATGCTGATTTTTTATGTTGATAACAAGCTATAAAAAATCGTTAAACTAAGAACATCTTCAATGGTCAAGTTTTTTTTAAAAGTTTTTTATAAAACCTTTTGATCAAATTGTTTCTTCAATGGTAAAAGCTATATAAAAAAAACTTATACTATTGTTTAATAACAAAACTAAAAAGACTGAGAGTGTCATATTTCTCCAAAAAATTGAAAATTATCAACCTATTGGTAAAAAGTTTTTCACTCCAATTAAAAAAAAGTTTTACAAAAGTTTTTTAGATAGTAAAAAACTTTACAAAAAGCTATTAAAAACTACAATCGAAGATGCTCTAATAATAATAATTCAAAAACTAGTTATAAACTATGAATTCAAACTACTAAAATAAAAGCCACATTTGTCTTTATTTGGCAGAAGAAAATTAATATATATATATATATATATAATATATAAAGACATTTTGCTATTTTTATGGGAAAATGATCCGTACTGCATGACTTTACCTATCTTAGGTACTGTCATGTTAAAAAAAGTTACAAATTAAACCTTTGAATTTGATAAACATACATAACCCCCCTCCTGAATTTTACATAATCCCCCCTGAAATACACATGTTTTACCTAAGATAGGTACTGCATGCTTTACTTAGCTGCCCGATATTATTTTTTTTCCTTTTTTTCACTTATGTTTAAATTCACTTGCAATAATGGTCCCCATTAGCTAACGGTCGTTAAGTTTTGTTTGGATGTTTAACGGAAGTTACGGAAACTGCTGCAAATCAGGTCCTTTTCTTTAACAGGGAGTTAGGTCTTTTTCTCCAACGTATCTTAATAATCATCAAATACTATTTGGGTTTGTAAATTAAGAGATTGACTTATGTTACACTTTTATAAAAATCATTAAACATTACTTATACTTAATAAAGTATACCTACAATATGTCCGACACGCAGCGAAGTGCTGCGTGAATTGAATGTCGTGCCAACATTATTTTTATTTTTATTTTTATCTTTAATTTTTTTAGTTATGTATTCATTTTCTCTTTTTTGATTATTTTTTTTAATAACAACTATCTTCTACTAATGAACTTACATATCTATATGTCAATATAAATTATTGATACAAGTATGAGTTTTACGTGTATTTAGTCCATGTTATTTACCTTTTTCGTATACATGATTTTAAAGAATATATAAAGTCGAATATATTGTTTTAGGGTTTTAAATATTACGTACTATGTTGTAAGTTTTTGGATTTTCTAACCGATTTCTTCCACTTTTATGTTGTATGACACATACAATTCAATGACAAATCACTAGCATTTGTGTAATCTCCATGACATTTAAATGATGTATAAAATTATCCTGAAACATGTTATAAATTTTACATATTATCGCACACAATAAACGTCTGAAAAACCCTTTTAATTTTATATGTTACCATATACATAAACGTAATGTCTCCCGGGCAACGCCCGGGTGACATATCTCGTTAATACATAAATTCACGCGAAGAACAGACTAAAATGGGTCAAGCTTTCCATAAAATATACTCCCTCCTACCCTTGATAGGTTTTCACCTTACTCCTTTTTTTGTCCGAAAATAAGTATGAACTTCCAGCTTTTAAACATTCAAAATATTTCTAAAAAGTATAGGTGACAATGATTGGCTGTCTTCTAAAAGTCTGAAACTGTGTCTCAATTCAATAGTGGACACTTACTTTGAAATAAAAAGAGTGCTAGTTTATATCTAGTGAAGGAGAAAATTTTATGGTGAGTTTTCTATTAATTGAAAATAGAGACTTTTTTTTTTTAAACAACAGGAATATAAATATATATACAAAGGACACGGCTCAAGATGAGCTAACCTAAAAGATTACATCACAAGAAGAGGATTTAAAAGCCACTCTTCCCATCTAATGTTTATCTTACGATGTAACATCCGTGAATTTTGACCCGTTGACTTTTTGTGTAATTTGACTAACAAACTTGTTGAATGAAATAATTGGGCCCATTTGTGATTATATGACTATGTGGTATGTTGGTCGGGTCGTTGTATGTGTAGTCGGTATTTAAATGTGTAACTAATTGTATTGTGGCTTGAGAGGGGAAACGGGTCGGCCCGTGGGTAGTCCATGACCCACCAGCCCCCAAGACCCATTCCCCCCCCCCCCCCCTCTCCTTTCCTCTTCTCCCCCTCTCATTCTCATTTCCCCCCCCCCCCCCCCCCCCCCCCCCCCCCCCCCCCCCCCCCCCCCCCCCCCCCCCCCCCCCCCCCCCCCCCCCCCCCCCCCCCCCCCCCCCCCCCCCCCCCCCCCCCCCCCCCCCCCCCCCCCCCCCCCCCCCCCCCCCCCCCCCCCCCCCCCCCCCCCCCCCCCCCCCCCCCCCCCCCCCCCCCCCCCCCCCCCCCCCCCCCCCCCCCCCCCCCCCCCCCCCCCCCCCCCCCCCCCCCCCCCCCCCCCCCCCCCCCCCCCCCCCCCCCCCCCCCCCCCCCCCCCCCCCCCCCCCCCCCCCCCCCCCCCCCCCCCCCCCCCCCCCCCCCCCCCCCCCCCCCCCCCCCCCCCCCCCCCCCCCCCCCCCCCCCCCCCCCCCCCCCCCCCCCCCCCCCCCCCCCCCCCCCCCCCCCCCCCCCCCCCCCCCCCCCCCCCCCCCCCCCCCCCCCCCCCCCCCCCCCCCCCCCCCCCCCCCCCCCCCCCCCCCCCCCCCCCCCCCCCCCCCCCCCCCCCCCCCCCCCCCCCCCCCCCCCCCCCCCCCCCCCCCCCCCCCCCCCCCCCCCCCCCCCCCCCCCCCCCCCCCCCCCCCCCCCCCCCCCCCCCCCCCCCCCCCCCCCCCCCCCCCCCCCCCCCCCCCCCCCCCCCCCCCCCCCCCCCCCCCCCCCCCCCCCCCCCCCCCCCCCCCCCCCCCCCCCCCCCCCCCCCCCCCCCCCCCCCCCCCCCCCCCCCCCCCCCCCCCCCCCCCCCCCCCCCCCCCCCCCCCCCCCCCCCCCCCCCCCCCCCCCCCCCCCCCCCCCCCCCCCCCCCCCCCCCCCCCCCCCCCCCCCCCCCCCCCCCCCCCCCCCCCCCCCCCCCCCCCCCCCCCCCCCCCCCCCCCCCCCCCCCCCCCCCCTTATCACAAGAAGAGGATTTAAAAGCCACTCTTCCCATCTAATGTTTATCTTACGATGTAACATCCGTGAATTTTGACCCGTTGACTTTTTGTGTAATTTGACTAACAAACTTGTTGAATGAAATAATTGGGCCCATTTGTGATTATATGACTATGTGGTATGTTGGTCGGGTCGTTGTATGTGTAGTCGGTATTTAAATGTGTAACTAATTGTATTGTGGCTTGAGAGGGGAAACGGGTCGGCCCGTGGGTAGTCCATGACCCACCAGCCCCCAAGACCCATTCCCCCCCCCCCTTATCCTTTCCTCCTCCCTTTCATTTCTACCTATCTATCTATCTCTTTCTCTCTTTTTCTCTTTCTCTCAAGAACAAGGCAAGACCATTCTTTCTCTTCTCTCTACCATCTACTTAGTGTTTGGAAAGGATATAACACTAGAATCATCGCCATCTATACCACATTATCGTCATATCGAAGAATCAAAGGTGGAAGTCTTGCATTTTAGCCATTTTGACCTAATTTCGGGTTCTAGCTCAAAGAGAAGCTTTGGTAAGTCAAATTCATCCCATTTACTTCTATTTATGCTTGCTCTTATGTTTCTAGTCGTTTTGATGGGATTCCAAGTCTTGTAAATGGTAAAAAATGGAATTTAGGGTTAGGGTTTGAAGGATTTGTGAGTGATTATGATGTTTTGGTCGAATTTGTGGGTAGGGTTATGTGTATTTATGGTTATTGATGTTTAATTATGCTTCAAAACAAGTTACAAGTCTTTACAAATCGTTTTGGTATGGTTTGGGTCGAAATTGGGGGTTTTTGGTTCGTGTTTCCTGCATAAACTGCAGGTGCTGGCTGCAGGAGGTGGTCACTGCGGCGCAGTGAGCTCCACCTTTGCTCACTGCGGCGCAGTGACCTTTGCTCACTGCGGCGCAGTGAGCTCCACCTTTGCTCACTGCGGCGCAGTGAGCTCCACTTGCTCACTGCGGCGCAGTGAGCTCCACCTTTGCTCACTGCGGCGCAGTGAGCTCCACCTTTGCTCACTGCGGCGCAGTGAGCTCCACCTTTGCTCACTGCGGCGCAGTGAGCTCCACCTTTGCTCACTGCGGCGCAGTGAGCTCCACCTTTGCTCACTGCGGCGCAGTGAGCTCCACCTTTGCTCACTGCGGCGCAGTGAGCTCCACCTTTGCTCACTGCGGCGCAGTGAGCTCCACCTTTGCTCACTGCGGCGCAGTGAGCTCCACCTTTGCTCACTGCGGCGCAGTGAGCTCCACCTTTGCTCACTGCGGCGCAGTGAGCTCCACCTTTGCTCACTGCGGCGCAGTGAGCTCCACCTTTGCTCACTGCGGCGCAGTGAGCTCCACCTTTGCTCACTGCGGCGCAGTGAGCTCCACCTTTGCTCACTGCGGCGCAGTGAGCTCCACCTTTGCTCACTGCGGCGCAGTGAGCTCCACCTTTGCTCACTGCGGCGCAGTGAGCTCCACCTTTGCTCACTGCGGCGCAGTGAGCTCCACCTTTGCTCACTGCGGCGCAGTGAGCTCCACCTTTGCTCACTGCGGCGCAGTGAGCTCCACCTTTGCTCACTGCGGCGCAGTGAGCTCCACCTTTGCTCACTGCGGCGCAGTGAGCTCCACCTTTGCTCACTGCGGCGCAGTGAGCTCCACCTTTGCTCACTGCGGCGCAGTGAGCTCCACCTTTGCTCACTGCGGCGCAGTGAGCTCCACCTTTGCTCACTGCGGCGCAGTGAGCTCCACCTTTGCTCACTGCGGCGCAGTGAGCTCCACCTTTGCTCACTGCGGCGCAGTGAGCTCCACCTTTGCTCACTGCGGCGCAGTGAGCTCCACCTTTGCTCACTGCGGCGCAGTGAGCTCCACCTTTGCTCACTGCGGCGCAGTGAGCTCCACCTTTGCTCACTGCGGCGCAGTGAGCTCCACCTTTGCTCACTGCGGCGCAGTGAGCTCCACCTTTGCTCACTGCGGCGCAGTGAGCTCCACCTTTGCTCACTGCGGCGCAGTGAGCTCCACCTTTGCTCACTGCGGCGCAGTGAGCTCCACCTTTGCTCACTGCGGCGCAGTGAGCTCCACCTTTGCTCACTGCGGCGCAGTGAGCTCCACCTTTGCTCACTGCGGCGCAGTGAGCTCCACCTTTGCTCACTGCGGCGCAGTGAGCTCCACCTTTGCTCACTGCGGCGCAGTGAGCTCCACCTTTGCTCACTGCGGCGCAGTGAGCTCCACCTTTGCTCACTGCGGCGCAGTGAGCTCCACCTTTGCTCACTGCGGCGCAGTGAGCTCCACCTTTGCTCACTGCGGCGCAGTGAGCTCCACCTTTGCTCACTGCGGCGCAGTGAGTAGTTACTGGGAAAGTACGCGCGTCGATTTTCAAACATTAATAACTTTTAATCCGTAACTCCAAACAAGTCTTACGACCTATCGTTGGAATCGTAAGAGAGTCTAGTTTCTAGTAATAACACTCTTTTTGCATGAATCTCTTCTCATTTCTAAAAAGGTCGAGTCGAATGCGTCTTGTTCCTACTAGTTAAAGTGGTAAAGGTGTTTAGGGTTTGTGACTCGACTTAATCATGCTAAACCAACTTGGTTATGATTGTAGTGTTGACATTACGGTATTATGATGTATAATTATAGGTTGTGGACGTGTGGACCCTATTACTCGTTTGTAATCTTATACTAGCTTCTTTGCCGGACAAGGTGAGTTTCGTATCTCCCTACTCACTTGAGATTCGGGCTGAAAAGTGTGAACCTGGCGTGTTTACTTGCATTTATTGATTTATTGATTGTTTGACTTGATTGTTGGATTGATGTGACGGTTCTTTTCGTTTGGTTGACTTGGTTTATGTTTTGGTTAAGTATTTCATTTATGTTAGGATAGACGTACATACATGGAAGTCGGTTATGCCTTCATTGGGTTTTAGATGTGGTGGGAAGGCTGCGGGTGACCCTATATATAAGCATCTGGGACTCGAAGGAAGTAGAATCCTCTTAAGTGTATGTACGTGTAGTTGATTTAAATTGTGGTTAATGGTTTACGTCTGACGATTATTGATTGTTGGCTCATGTTTGTCGAATGTTAATTACTGGTTCAAGTTCATCGTATATTGATTGTTGGCTCATGTTTGTCGAATGTTAATTACTGGTTCAAGTTCATCGTATATTGATTGTTGGTTCATGATTGATGCATTTACAATTGATTGTAAGCATTGCATACATTGTTGATGACCCTCGGCAGGGGATTGCCGACATCCTGGTGCATAGATGTATGCACTCATTTTGGATGTAGTTCCTGACTCCGAGTATATAGACATATATATCTCGATGATTTTGAGATACAGCCTTGTTCATTGTGATGACAGAAGGGTATCGTTGCATTGGTGGCAGGTGTTCACGCATAAGATAGGCATGTTGACTTATCTATGCATTGGTACATGCATTTGATATTTATATCATTGAGCATTCATTTACACGCATTTTCGTACTTATGCAACCTTGTTGATTGGATATTGTTGTGTTACTTAGAGGCTCACTGAAAGTCACGTCTAGCCTCTACTTGTACATTATGATTATTGTTTATGGCTCCTTGTGGACCATTACTACGAACTCACCAACCTTGTGTTGACTATGCTTAGTACACTTTTCAGGTAATCAGGTTCTCCCAGGGCGTGGAGTTTAGTTGCTTTGCTTGCCGTAAACCCGGACTATGGACTTTATGGATCAAGGATTCATTGGCCTTCCTTTTGCATTATACTTAGGGTCGTTTGCCATCTTTGGATGTTATTTTTTTTTTGGTTAACTTTGATGGCTATTTGCTCCTGTTGTATTTTGGTACTTGTTTCGCTTTGTATTGGATTCACTGAATCCTTAATTGCATTTAGTTTGTTCTATTGTAATTCCACCTTGTGCTATATGATTTCCGTAATATTCTGAGCCTTGGCTTGGGGTGTTACAGAATGGTGGCCCATGCGTGGTCGTAGAGAATTAGGCGGTTTGACCTAGACTACGGCTTAAGTTAAAACTCTTCATATAGCGTGCATGGTTAGGAATTCGTGTGCAATGTGAATTATGTGAATCCCCGTGTGAGTTCGTAGTTAAGACCACTTGTGTGATAGCTTGAATTCAATGTGATGAATGTGGTATACTATGATTGGTTGTTGTTATTTGATTGGAACTAATTTGATGATTTAGGGTAAAGTGAAGTGATGCCATTAACTTAGTATAATATTGTGGCAACCCTAAAAGAACCCGATCAACTCTTTTATGGTTACCCGATATTATAGCAAGTTCATGACATCGTGGATTGCGCACGTGTGGCTTAAAGTATAATAAGGAACCGATATGCTTAATGGAAGTTGATTAGGTGGAAGGTTAGCCGTTGGTACACCTTGTATACATACCCGGTCAATAACTAGGGAGCATATCGAATTCGGATTATACTTTGAATCATTCGTGATTAGTTGTTTAATGGCATGATGAAATGAGCATGATTACTTAAATTAATGATGAGGTATTGTAATAAATTCAACGTGATGTTATGATATGTAAAAATCCCTTATGATTCTAACACTGTTGCCTTAGCATAATGTTATGAAATGAGTATGTGGTATCGGTATGAGAGCATTGACTACTTGTGTGACTAACATGCGAGCATTTGAGACTAACTCTCGGGTCAACGTGTCACTTGTTTTATAGAAATGGTGAGACCAAGGAGAGTTGGAACGAACTATAGGGCTGAAGAGGAAGAACCTCAACCGGAAGTACAAAGAGGTAGGGGCCGTGGTAGAGGTCGTGGTAGAGGCCAAGGAAGGGGTCGTGGTGAAGTTCCTGAGCCAAACTTGGCTGAGGTAATCGCTCAAACGGTTGCCGGTATCATGCCAACCATCATTGCTCAAGTCACGGCAAGTCTTGGGCAAAACAATGGGCCTCAAAACAATGAAGCCCCAGAAAACGTAAATAATGAAAATGCTCAACCCCATGCCGAAGAAAATGAAGAAGAGGGACCAGTAGGAGTTGGTATCGGGATGCCCATGAATAACCAATATGGGGGATACCGTCAAGGGTGTATATTTAAAGACTTTAAAAGTTGTGGGGCACCGGAGTTCGATGGGAAAGGGGGTCCCACGGAATGTATAAGGTGGTTTGAGGCGATAGAGGCGGTGATTGAAAGGAGTCATTGCACCTATGATGACCGGATTTCCTATGCATCCGGCATGTTTAGGCATGACGCCTTGAGTTGGTGGAACCAGGAAATAACGTTGGGGCGGACTCAAAATTTGGAGTGGATTGACTTCAAAAACAAAGTAAAAGCAAAGTTTTGTCCTCCGTATGAACTACAAAACTTAACCATTGAATTTGCAAATCTCAGCATGGAGGGAGCCGATTACAAGGGCTATGTGAGACGATTTCAAGAGTTGTCTACCCTCATTCCTCACTTGGTGGGTACCGAGTCACAGGCCGTCCAGAAGTTTGTATTGGGCTTGAATCCTCAAGTCCGATCTTATGTAAACTCCAACATGCCTACTTCTTTGGCTAATGCGGTCAACCAAGCCGGAAGTGTGACCGAAGATTTATTGAGAAGTGGTGTTTTGAGCAAATCCTCATCAATCAAGAGGAAAGAAGTGGGAGAGTCGAGCGGGGTAAGGAAAATGGGGAAGTTTGACCCCAAAAATGCAAATAGGGGTAGAATAATGGCGGCAGTGGAACCGGCTAGGAGGGCTTATACTGGGCCTCATCCTTTTTGTGGGAGATGCAACAGGCATCATCCCGCCAATAACCAATGCGGTGCATGCTTTAATTGCAATCAAGTCGGGCACGAAGCTAGAAATTGTAGAGCTCCAAGGGCGGGCCCAATGAATGTGGCTCCCGTTCGGGCCGTTCCTCCTCAAGGTAACCAAAGAAGAGGCGAATGTTTTGAATGTGGTAGCCGTGACCACTACCGTAATAATTGTCCTCGATGGGTGGGACAACAAGTTCAAGTAGCCGTTCATCCCAATCAACTCCAAATGGTCGGGCCTAACCAAAACCGGGGACAACAAGGCCACCAAGTGCAACCACGCGGCCGAGCCTTTGCGGCTAATGCAAATGAAGCTCGCAATGACCCCAACGTAGTAGCAGGTACTTTTCTCCTTAATGGTCTCTTTGCAACCGTCCTATTTGATTCCGGGGCCGATTATAGCCTCGTGTCTTCTAACTTTGTTCCTTTGATTGACGTGCATCCTTGTGCTCTAAACTATGTGCTAGACATTGAAATGGTAAACGGGTCACTAACAAAAATTAGTCAAATACTTCGCGATTGTGTCTTGACTTTGGAAGATGTCGATTTCTTCATAGACCTTATGCCTTTGGATATTGGTAGTTTTGATATTATAGTGGGTATGGATTGGTTGACGGCGGTGAATGCAACCATTGATTGTGGCGAGAGAGTTGTTAAGATACCTTTGGCTAACGGTAAAATTCTTAGGGTTCAAGGCGAAATCTCCGATCTCTCGAATTCTAAAGTCTTTAGTGCTACCATCCCAAAGGTAGAATTGAAGACCGTTCCTATCGTTTGTGATTTTCCCGATGTTTTTCCGGATGACTTACCGGGATTACCTCCAACCCGTGAACTTGATTTTCGTATTAATCTTATTCCCGAAGCCGCGCCCGTAGCAAAAGCCCCGTATAGGCTAGCCTTAACCGAAATGCAAGAGCTACAAACTCAACTCAAGGAGCTCCAAGAGAAGGGTTTCATTCGCCCTAGCCAATCTCCTTGGGGTGCTCCTGTTCTCTTTGTCAAAAAGAAAGACGGATCCTTCAGAATGTGTATTGATTACCGGGAATTAAACAAGCTCACCGTGAAGAACCGATATCCTCTCCCTAGAATCGATGACCTATTTGATCAACTGCAAGGTGCTAAGCACTTCTCAAAAATCGATCTTCGCTCGGGTTATCATCAACTCCGGGTACATGAAGATGACATCCCCAAGACGGCTTTTCGCACAAGGTATGGTCACTTTGAATTCACCGTGATGCCTTTTGGGTTGACTAATGCACCGGCGGTGTTCATGGACTTGATGAACCGGGTGTGTCAACCATACTTAGACAAGTTTGTCATTGTGTTCATTGATGACATACTCGTATACTCGAAGACGAAGGAGGAGCATGTTGAGCACTTGCGTGAAGTGCTTGAATTACTAAGGAAGGAGAAATTGTATGCAAAATTCTCCAAGTGTGAGTTTTGGTTGGAGGAGGTCCACTTCCTTGGTCACGTAGTGAGCAAGGATGGTATTCATGTGGACCCAAGCAAGATTGAAGCGGTCAAGAATTGGAGAAGACCCGAAACGCCATCCGAGATCCGCCAATTCCTTGGATTGGCGGGTTACTATAGAAGATTCATTGAAAACTTCTCCCGTATTGCACAACCACTCACTCTCTTGACTCAAAAGGAGAGAAATTTTGAATGGGGCGAAAGACAAGAGAACGCCTTCCAAACACTTAAAGATATGCTATGTGATGCTCCTATTTTGACACTACCGGATGGGATCGAAGATTTTGTTGTTTATTGTGATGCCTCGGGGCAAGGGTTGGGTTGTGTTCTTATGCAAAGGGGTAAGGTTATTGCTTATGCCTCTCGTCAATTGAAAGTGCATGAGAAGAACTACCCGACACATGATTTGGAATTGGGAGCGGTTGTGTTTGCTTTGAAGTGTTGGAGGCATTATCTCTATGGCACCAAATGTGTGATTTATACCGATCACAAAAGTCTCCAACACATCTTTAACCAAAGTGAATTGAACATGAGGCAAAGGCGTTGGTTAGAACTATTTAGTGATTATGATTGTGACATCCGTTATCACCCGGGCAAGGCAAATGTAGTAGCCGATGCCTTGAGCCGAAAGGAGAGAGTGAAACCGAGACGGGCTAGAGCTATGAGCTTCACGGTAGGGCCAAATATTCGTGATCGGATTATTGAAGCCCAAATTCAAGCCACCCTACCGGAAAACTTTGGAGACGAAAACCTAGATGGCATGGAACAACAATTCGACCGAAAGAATGATAATGGACTATACATGGTTGAAAGACTTTGGGTTCCTATTTTCGGCGACTTAAGAACGCTTATATTGAATGAAGCTCATCAATCGCCTTATTCGGTCCATCCCGGGTCGGATAAGATGTACTTTGATTTGAAAGACTTGTATTGGTGGCCGGGCATGAAGCGTGATGTGGCTAAGTATGTGAGTGAGTGTCTTACTTGCTTACAAGTTAAGGCCGATCACAAGAAGCCACCCGGTTTGTTGGTGCAACCGGTAATGCCCGAATGGAAGTGGGAACATATTTCAATGGACTTCATTACTAAACTACCGAAGACGAGAAGCGGCCGTGACACGATTTGGGTGATAGTAGATCGGTTAACGAAGTCGGCTCACTTTTTAGCCATTCGTGAGACCGATAAATTTGACACTTTGGTTCGATTGTACATCAAGGAAATAATATCTAAGCATGGAGTGCCGATTTCTATCATTTCGGATAGAGATGCCCGTTTTAAATCAAAATTTTGGGAAGCCTTTCAAAAAGCCATGGGTACTCGACTCGACATGAGCACGGCGTTTCATCCTCAAACGGATGGACAAACCGAGAGAACCATTCAAACACTTGAAGACATGTTGAGGGCATGTGCGATTGATTTTGGTGGAAGTTGGGAGGACCATTTGCCGCTAGTCGAGTTTTCATACAACAATAGTTATCATGCTACCATTCAAATGGCACCCTTTAAAGCATTATATGGTAGGATATGTCGTTCTCCTCTAGCTTGGGCGGAAATTGGAGAGAGTCAACTCATCGGGCCAGAAATTGTGATTGAAACGACTAAAGTAATATCTCAAATTAAGGAGAAGTTGCAATTGGCCCGTGAGCGTCAAAAGAAAGACGGATCCTTCAGAATGTGTATTGATTACCGGGAATTAAACAAGCTCACCGTGAAGAACCGATATCCTCTCCCTAGAATCGATGACCTATTTGATCAACTGCAAGGTGCTAAGCACTTCTCAAAAATCGATCTTCGCTCGGGTTATCATCAACTCCGGGTACATGAAGATGACATCCCCAAGACGGCTTTTCGCACAAGGTATGGTCACTTTGAATTCACCGTGATGCCTTTTGGGTTGACTAATGCACCGGGGTAAGTTATTGCTTATGCCTCTCGTCAATTGAAAGTGCATGAGAAGAACTACCCGACACATGATTTGGAATTGGGAGCGGTTGTGTTTGCTTTGAAGTGTTGGAGGCATTATCTCTATGGCACCAAATGTGTGATTTATACCGATCACAAAAGTCTCCAACACATCTTTAACCAAAGTGAATTGAACATGAGGCAAAGGCGTTGGTTAGAACTATTTAGTGATTATGATTGTGACATCCGTTATCACCCGGGCAAGGCAAATGTAGTAGCCGATGCCTTGAGCCGAAAGGAGAGAGTGAAACCGAGACGGGCTAGAGCTATGAGCTTCACGGTAGGGCCAAATATTCGTGATCGGATTATTGAAGCCCAAATTCAAGCCACCCTACCGGAAAACTTTGGAGACGAAAACCTAGATGGCATGGAACAACAATTCGACCGAAAGAATGATAATGGACTATACATGGTTGAAAGACTTTGGGTTCCTATTTTCGGCGACTTAAGAACGCTTATATTGAATGAAGCTCATCAATCGCCTTATTCGGTCCATCCCGGGTCGGATAAGATGTACTTTGATTTGAAAGACTTGTATTGGTGGCCGGGCATGAAGCGTGATGTGGCTAAGTATGTGAGTGAGTGTCTTACTTGCTTACAAGTTAAGGCCGATCACAAGAAGCCACCCGGTTTGTTGGTGCAACCGGTAATGCCCGAATGGAAGTGGGAACATATTTCAATGGACTTCATTACTAAACTACCGAAGACGAGAAGCGGCCGTGACACGATTTGGGTGATAGTAGATCGGTTAACGAAGTCGGCTCACTTTTTAGCCATTCGTGAGACCGATAAATTTGACACTTTGGTTCGATTGTACATCAAGGAAATAATATCTAAGCATGGAGTGCCGATTTCTATCATTTCGGATAGAGATGCCCGTTTTAAATCAAAATTTTGGGAAGCCTTTCAAAAAGCCATGGGTACTCGACTCGACATGAGCACGGCGTTTCATCCTCAAACGGATGGACAAACCGAGAGAACCATTCAAACACTTGAAGACATGTTGAGGGCATGTGCGATTGATTTTGGTGGAAGTTGGGAGGACCATTTGCCGCTAGTCGAGTTTTCATACAACAATAGTTATCATGCTACCATTCAAATGGCACCCTTTAAAGCATTATATGGTAGGATATGTCGTTCTCCTCTAGCTTGGGCGGAAATTGGAGAGAGTCAACTCATCGGGCCAGAAATTGTGATTGAAACGACTAAAGTAATATCTCAAATTAAGGAGAAGTTGCAATTGGCCCGTGAGCGTCAAAAGAAGTATGCCGATGTGAGGCGGAGACCGTTGGAGTTTGAAGTTGGTGATTTTGTACTTTTGAAAGTGTCACCTTGGAAGGGCGTCGTACGTTTTGTGAAACGGGGAAAACTTGCACCAAGGTATATTGGTCCTTTCAAGATTCTTGAACGGGTTGGGAAAGTTGCTTATCGGCTAGAATTGCCTCAAGAGCTTAACGGTGTGCATGATGTGTTTCATATTTGTAATTTGCGTAAGTGTTTGGCGGATCCTACACATCATGTGCCTATGGACGAAATTAGGGTTGATTCGAATTTGAACTTTGTTGAAGAGCCGGTAGAGATCTTGGACCGTCAAGAAAAGAAACTCAAGAAGAAGCGCTACACCATTGTGAAGGTAAGATGGAATGCTAGACGTGGAGCCGAGTACACTTGGGAGCGAGAGGATCACATGAAATCTAAGTACCCGCATTTATTTAATAATTAGGGTTTTGTTGAATTTCGGGACGAAATTCTTCCAACGGGGGAATAATGTAACATCCGTGAATTTTGACCCGTTGACTTTTTGTGTAATTTGACTAACAAACTTGTTGAATGAAATAATTGGGCCCATTTGTGATTATATGACTATGTGGTATGTTGGTCGGGTCGTTGTATGTGTAGTCGGTATTTAAATGTGTAACTAATTGTATTGTGGCTTGAGAGGGGAAACGGGTCGGCCCGTGGGTAGTCCATGACCCACCAGCCCCCAAGACCCATTTCCCCCCCCTTATCCTTTCCTCCTCCCTTTCATTTCTACCTATCTATCTATCTCTTTCTCTCTTTTTCTCTTTCTCTCAAGAACAAGGCAAGACCATTCTTTCTCTTCTCTCTACCATCTACTTAGTGTTTGGAAAGGATATAACACTAGAATCATCGCCATCTATACCACATTATCGTCATATCGAAGAATCAAAGGTGGAAGTCTTGCATTTTAGCCATTTTGACCTAATTTCGGGTTCTAGCTCAAAGAGAAGCTTTGGTAAGTCAAATTCATCCCATTTACTTCTATTTATGCTTGCTCTTATGTTTCTAGTCGTTTTGATGGGATTCCAAGTCTTGTAAATGGTAAAAAATGGAATTTAGGGTTAGGGTTAGGGTTTGAAGGATTTGTAAGTGATTATGGGTTAGGGTTAGGGTTAGGGTTAGGGTTAGGGTTAGGGTTAGGGTTAGGGTTAGGGTTAGGGTTAGGGTGGTTTAGGGTTAGGGTTAGGGTTTGAAGGATTTGTGAGTGATTATGATGTTTTGGTCGAATTTGTGGGTAGGGTTATGTGTATTTATGGTTATTGATGTTTAATTATGCTTCAAAACAAGTTACAAGTCTTTACAAATCGTTTTGGTATGGTTTGGGTCGAAATTGGGGGTTTTTGGTTCGTGTTTCCTGCATAAACTGCAGGTGCTGGCTGCAGGAGGTGGTCACTGCGGCGCAGTGAGCATGGTCCTGGCTCACTGCGACGCAGTGGATAGTTACTGGGAAAGTACGCGCGTCGATTTTCAAACATTAATAACTTTTAATCCGTAACTCCAAACAAGTCTTACGACCTATCGTTGGAATCGTAAGAGAGTCTAGTTTCTAGTAATAACACTCTTTTTGCATGAATCTCTTCTCATTTCTAAAAAGGTCGAGTCGAATGCGTCTTGTTCCTACTAGTTAAAGTGGTAAAGGTGTTTAGGGTTTGTGACTCGACTTAATCATGCTAAACCAACTTGGTTATGATTGTAGTGTTGACATTACGGTATTATGATGTATAATTATAGGTTGTGGACGTGTGGACCCTATTACTCGTTTGTAATCTTATACTAGCTTCTTTGCCGGACAAGGTGAGTTTCGTATCTCCCTACTCACTTGAGATTCGGGCTGAAAAGTGTGAACCTGGCGTGTTTACTTGCATTTATTGATTGTTTGACTTGATTGTTGGATTGATGTGACGGTTCTTTTCGTTTGGTTGACTTGGTTTATGTTTTGGTTAAGTATTTCATTTATGTTAGGATAGACGTACATACATGGAAGTCGGTTATGCCTTCATTGGGTTTTAGATGTGGTGGGAAGGCTGCGGGTGACCCTATATATAAGCATCTGGGACTCGAAGGAAGTAGAATCCTCTTAAGTGTATGTACGTGTAGTTGATTTAAATTGTGGTTAATGGTTTACGTCTGACGATTATTGATTGTTGGCTCATGTTTGTCGAATGTTAATTACTGGTTCAAGTTCATCGTATATTGATTGTTGGCTCATGTTTGTCGAATGTTAATTACTGGTTCAAGTTCATCGTATATTGATTGTTGGCTCATGTTTGTCGAATGTTAATTACTGGTTCAAGTTCATCGTATATTGATTGTTGGTTCATGATTGATGCATTTACAATTGATTGTAAGCATTGCATACATTGTTGATGACCCTCGGCAGGGGATTGCCGACATCCTGGTGCATAGATGTATGCACTCATTTTGGATGTAGTTCCTGACTCCGAGTATATAGACATATATATCTCGATGATTTTGAGATACAGCCTTGTTCATTGTGATGACAGAAGGGTATCGTTGCATTGGTGGCAGGTGTTCACGCATAAGATAGGCATGTTGACTTATCTATGCATTGGTACATGCATTTGATATTTATATCATTGAGCATTCATTTACACGCATTTTCGTACTTATGCAACCTTGTTGATTGGATATTGTTGTGTTACTTAGAGGCTCACTGAAAGTCACGTCTAGCCTCTACTTGTACATTATGATTATTGTTTATGGCTCCTTGTGGACCATTACTACGAACTCACCAACCTTGTGTTGACTATGCTTAGTACACTTTTCAGGTAATCAGGTTCTCCCAGGGCGTGGAGTTTAGTTGCTTTGCTTGCCGTAAACCCGGACTATGGACTTTATGGATCAAGGATTCATTGGCCTTCCTTTTGCATTATACTTAGGGTCGTTTGCCATCTTTGGATGTTATTTTTTTTTTGTTAACTTTGATGGCTATTTGCTCCTGTTGTATTTTGGTACTTGTTTCGCTTTGTATTGGATTCACTGAATCCTTAATTGCATTTAGTTTGTTCTATTGTAATTCCACCTTGTGCTATATGATTTCCGTAATATTCTGAGCCTTGGCTTGGGGTGTTACATACGATTCCTACTAACAAACCAATGGAAGGAATAATAGACAATACAATCAAAAATCTCGCCATCCCTAGTCTTTGTAGGCTCGAAGATGCAATTGTTACGAAACCTCCAAAGAGTCCACCAAGCGTTACAGGTGATCGAAAAAATTAGTTCTTTGTGCATCGACTTAATATGCCAACTATCAATAATATCTACAACCATCGAAGATGAGTCAAAAATGAGAGAGTTAACCTGGAGCCAAGCAGATATCAAGCCCAATGTTTTTTTTTTTTTTTTTTTTTTTTTTTTTTTTTTTTTTTTTTTTTTTTTTTTTTTTTTTTTTTTTTTTTTTTTTTTTTTTTTTTTTTTTTTTTTTTTTTTTTTTTTTTTTTTTTTTTTTTTTTTTTTTTTTTTTTTTTTTTTTTTTTTTTTTTTTTTTTTTTTTTTTTTTTTTTTTTTTTTTTTTTTTTTTTTTTTTTTTTTTTTTTTTTTTTTTTTTTTTTTTTTTTTTTTTTTTTTTTTTTTTTTTTTTTTTTTTTTTTTTTTTTTTTTTTTTTTTTTTTTTTTTTTTTTTTTTTTTTTTTTTTTTTTTTTTTTTTTTTTTTTTTTTTTTTTTTTTTTTTTTTTTTTTTTTTTTTTTTTTTTTTTTTTTTTTTTTTTTTTTTTTTTTTTTTTTTTTTTTTTTTTTTTTTTTTTTTTTTTTTTTTTTTTTTTTTTTTTTTTTTTTTTTTTTTTTTTTTTTTTTTTTTTTTTTTTTTTTTTTTTTTTTTTTTTTTTTTTTTTTTTTTTTTTTTTTTTTTTTTTTTTTTTTTTTTTTTTTTTTTTTTTTTTTTTTTTTTTTTTTTTTTTTTTTTTTTTTTTTTTTTTTTTTTTTTTTTTTTTTTTTTTTTTTTTTTTTTTTTTTTTTTTTTTTTTTTTTTTTTTTTTTTTTTTTTTTTTTTTTTTTTTTTTTTTTTTTTTTTTTTTTTTTTTTTTTTTTTTTTTTTTTTTTTTTTTTTTTTTTTTTTTTTTTTTTTTTTTTTTTTTTTTTTTTTTTTTTTTTTTTTTTTTTTTTTTTTTTTTTTTTTTTTTTTTTTTTTTTTTTTTTTTTTTTTTTTTTTTTTTTTTTTTTTTTTTTTTTTTTTTTTTTTTTTTTTTTTTTTTTTTTTTTTTTTTTTTTTTTTTTTTTTTTTTTTTTTTTTTTTTTTTTTTTTTTTTTTTTTTTTTTTTTTTTTTTTTTTTTTTTTTTTTTTTTTTTTTTTTTTTTTTTTTTTTTTTTTTTTTTTTTTTTTTTTTTTTTTTTTTTTTTTTTTTTTTTTTTTTTTTTTTTTTTTTTTTTTTTTTTTTTTTTTTTTTTTTTTTTTTTTTTTTTTTTTTTTTTTTTTTTTTTTTTTTTTTTTTTTTTTTTTTTTTTTTTTTTTTTTTTTTTTTTTTTTTTTTTTTTTTTTTTTTTTTTTTTTTTTTTTTTTTTTTTTTTTTTTTTTTTTTTTTTTTTTTTTTTTTTTTTTTTTTTTTTTTTTTTTTTTTTTTTTTTTTTTTTTTTTTTTTTTTTTTTTTTTTTTTTTTTTTTTTTTTTGATTTTTAGAGAGTTTTGTTCATTTGAGGCTTGAATTTTCCTTGGAAACCAGGGGACAAATCTTGGCCATTGGATTATCCCCTCAAAAATAAATCCCTACCCTTTATATCCCTCCCCTCCCCCTTCCCCTCGTCTCCTTCCCCCCACCAAACACACACACACACACACACACACACACACACACACACACACACACACACACATCACACACACACACACACACACACACACACACACACACACTCACACTCACACTCACACACACACACACACACACACACACACACACACACACACACACACACACACACACACACACACACACACACACACACACACACACACACACACACACACACACACACACACACACACACACACACACACACACACACACACACACACACACACACACACACACACACACACACACACACACACACACACACACACACACACACACACACACACACACACACACAC
>CM067167.1:155459982-155627482 GCA_034093135.1 Erigeron breviscapus | reverse complement strand
TTTATCATCTCTTTCTCCCCTTCTCTGTCACCTCTTTCACAAAATATTTAACCAAAACCTCCATTAAAGCTTGAGACCTATCTTTTATCTTCAACAACTAATTTAATGGTTAGACTATCATTTTATCATAAAGATTAATCCATATTCATTCAACATATAAGGTAGGTCCTTAAAAAAAATAACATATCTCCTAGAAATACATATCATATAAGATCTATATATATATGTTTTTTCAAAATTTAGGTAGGTCCTAGGTCCTGGGACCTACCTACTAGTACACTGGATCCGTCCTGCGTCTAACTAATATGGTAATTAAATAGCTACAAAACCATGTTTAACATTTCGTTGTCACACAACCAAACACTGATGTGGGTGTGATTGTAAGCTTCCCCTTCTCTATTTCATGTTGTTTTGGGGTTCTGAGTAATTTTGCTCTCACTCTCACTCTCACTCTCACTCTCACTCTCTCGATTTCTATTCCCAATCATCATCTCACCTTATCCGTTCTCACAAGTTGCTATTCATAGCTGGACGGATTATTACACATGGCGCGTGTCTCACACTCTCTGTATGGGCCTAATGTGTAGTTGGTTTTGACCAATAATGTGGTTTAAAAGTTGTTGTGACGTGGAGGCGCGTGTCACTACAAACCACTATTTTGTCTTCTCTTTTAAGATAAAAAAATGCACTCCAAACTCTAAAGCTTTTTTATCCGCTTGCTTATCAAATATCAACTTGTGAGTTGTGATGTACATATTTCTTAGCAAAGCGTACAAAATCTTAATTCCACCATTTGATTTCATTGCATATTTCATTGCATAGTCTTTTCATTCCAAACTATAGGGGCACGTTTGGTAGAGAGAAATTCAGTGAAATGAAATGAATCAGAGAAATGAATTGTAGAGAAATGAAATTGACTGAGAAATTCAATGAATTCCTTTGTTTGGTACTGACAGAGAAATCAAAGCTAGATATTAAAAAGAAATCAATTTCATTGTTTGGTAGAACAAAAACAGAGAAATAAAAAAAAATTAATTGCAAATATGTTTTTTTTTAATTACAAATATGTTATCAATTAAACTAAAGCAAGATATATATATATAAAATGATTCCTGCTGTTGACCGCATGAAGCTAAACCAAAAATACAAAAAAATATTACCATGGTTGATGTTTCCAATAAAAAAAAGTACAGTGTTCCGATCAAAATCTCCGATCTAAATGATAGGAAATGTTTGACTAGGAAAACACATAGCAAAAATATTTCAACTTTTAATTAGAAAGAAATTTTGAGAAGGCAAACATAAAATAAAGATTCCAAAAATTGAGAAGATTCAGAGAAACATACAAAGAGTGGGGAGAAAAATTTGCAAAGGAAGAAGATATACACTACAGTGAGGGGTTTGGAGTCTTCAATGATTTTTATGTAAAATGTGCAAGTCATGTGCTTGAGCTTTTATATCCTTGTTTTCAACTACATATTATGGGAGAAATGTTATCTCCGTGTTTTTGTAATTTGTATTGAAAATCCAAAGAATTCCTTTTCTTCACCAAAAGAGAAGAAATCAGGTTGTACATAAAAGCTTTTCCCAGGAAATTGAATTCTCCGTGTTCTTATTTCTCAAACACTACCAAACAAAGGAAATGAATATATTTCCATTTCTCTGATGGTATTTCACCGTACCAAACATGCCCTAGGTGAGGATTTCCTCAGGTTAGAAGTAACTTGAGAGATAAAATTAAAAGATTAATGATTATTATATTAAAATCAATGATCAAGATTAAGTTATCATTTTTAAATTTTGACTATTGATTTAAATCAATGGTCTAGATCATTCAACTGTACCCCTCAAGTTAGAACTTGAGGGGATCTCAACCCCCAAACTTTCTCCATCTAAACTAACATTACTTTTTCACTCTCTAAAAATATATTTAGTCTAAAAATATATGTACAATACCTTATATAAAAAAACAATCCACTTTTTAAAATTTCAATTAAAAAATTAAACTACTTAAAATGTCTCTCTCCTTTATGCATTAATTTAATATCTCCACCTAATATACATATAATACCATTAATAAAATAATTTACAACATAAATCTCTCAATCTTAAAATAACTACACTACACTTTTAACATCAATTACTTTTACATTCACCACATTGCCGTCCACCACCCGTCACCGCCACCACCTGTCGCCACCACCACCACCCCGCGCCATTACCATCATCGTCGTCGCATTGCACGGACATATGACTCGTTAAATATAATATACCATTCATAAATAGGGATTAAATTCTCACATCATAAGATTTTAATCAAATAAAAATATTTTATTTTTGAAAAAAGTATTAAAAAAATTGTATGTGAAATATTTCAAACTTAAACTTATTTGTGAGACAAAATGTCTATTCATTTTATAGCATCAAATACCTTAATCACATCTATATGGAACAAACTTATAAATTATAAAGAGAAATGAGAATATGGTGTTATCATGTACTTAAGTTTGGATATATAATCCTTACATCTTAGTATTTTAATTCAAAAAAAATATGCGAGCCCAACTATTTATTCATAATACAATAAATATTAAAAAATAATATGTGAGAGATTTATACCTAAATTTAGATATATTCAATTTTCTCATATATAAATGTTAGGGTTGTAAACGGTTCAGTTCGGTTAGTTAGAAACTTCGAACCGTTTTTTCGGGTTCGGTTCGGTTAGCTAGAAATTTTGAACTGTTAATTTCGGTTACCCGCAAATTGGTTACCCAAAAAAGTCGATTAATTTTGGTTAACCATTTATTAAAGTCATGCTAATATAAAATTCAAGTTTTCAATTATAATAGTCAATTTACATTGTAATTATTTAATTTTTCCATGTATAATAGTCATTTAACTACATTAATATTTTGTTTTATAAATAAATATACATTACATCTAATTTTGAAATACTTTTTTCTAATGTTATATTTATGTAATGTAAGTTTCTATCTAAGAGTATCATGATTTACTTAAAATGTCCTCTATACGAGATTACTAATATTTTGAATAAATATTTTAAACAAAGTTAACAACTTTTCTTAAAAAGATGTTGTATATACATAAGAAAATTACTTAGAATATCAAAGCTAATCATAGATTGTGAAAGAAAGTTAGTAAAATTGTTAGAATTTTAAGCAACAAATATAAAAAGTTAGCTATAGATATGTAAATGATGTATTTATGTAATACATATATGTGTAAATATACATATATATGATTATATATATAGGCATATATCAAAATTCGGTTAACCGCGGGTAATGAAAATTAAAAAGCGTAACCGAACCGTTATATATCGATTTTTGGTTTTCGGTTTTTTCGGTATCATTTTTTCGGTTTCAAATCACGCGGTTCGGTCCGGTTTTTCAGTTCATTTTTCACACCCCTAATAAATGCACACTAAGATAAACATAACCAATACATTATATGTGAAGATATCGACGTCAACTTTTGCACTGGGTGACATAATCTTATTAAAGTTATTAAAATATGAAGAGTTAATTTCATTACATCCCCCTTAGGTATGTCACTTTATCAAGTTTTGCTCTGTACTTTTTTTTTATTATTACATCACCCTGTGGTGACATTTTGTATCATTACGCACCCCTCCCTCTAACGACCGTTTGTTGTCCTCCGTTAACCCCCTCATGTGCATTGCACATAAGGGTAATTTCGTTTTTTTACCATCATCTTCATCTTCAATCAACAACACCACCACCACCACCCAGATTGTGAAATAAACTCTTCAATAAGAAAAGGGAATTTTTGTCCTTTTACCTTTAAAACACTCATTTCTTCTCCTTCTCTTCTTTTCCAGATCTAATAATCTTTTCCTTTCATATAACTCTTTTTCATATATGAATGTAATTGGGGATAAGAGAGGTTTGATCTGATTGTTTGGAATGAGAGGGTGAAATGGATGTTATTAAAGTTATTAAAAGCAAATGGACACAAAAACCATCACGTGCTTTGCACGTGTGAGCGGTTTAACGGAGACTTATTAACGAACGTTAGAGGGAGGGGTGCGTAATGATACAAAATGTCACCACAGGGCGATGTAATAATAATAAAAAAGTACAGGGGCGAAACTTGATAAAGTGACATACCTCAGGGGATGTAATGAAATTAACTCAAATATGAAACACTATACACGTCTCTGGCTTCATCTTCTAAAACCGAATTACCTACATTTGTTTGCATTTTTATAAACAAACGTGATAATGCATAATGCATTGTTTTGCTTAATTATATTAATATTTATCCATTATCTTAAGGTGTCACTATCACCATTGTTTTTTCCCTGTTCTTTACAAGTTGATCATTTTCCATTTTTAGACTAGACTTAAGTTACATGCATCTTTGGCCATTTGGGTACTAGGATATTTCCATTCTAAGGTTGGTTATCACTTATCTCGAAACCTTTTATAGCAGTATGATATTAGTATAAAGTTTAACTTTTTTCTAATTTGTAAATTTTGTCTTTTCTTGAAAATTTATAGGCTTAGTCACTAACTAGACGTATGCGATTTAATGGTCCAAATGTTAATATTTTGGTACTTATAAGTTTTTGATAAATCATTTGACATTTCGATTACCCTAAAACCAAATATTGGCCTCGCCACTATTTACGTATATTACTAAAATATCGTGATCATGAAATGATTAACAAATATGTACTATTTTATAAGTTAACAAAATACATGAAGTATTGCAATTTGCAATGCATGATAACTTGACAAGCTTAAAGGTGCTAGATAAGAGATTATAATCAAAGTAATTTTTTTTCATTATGATAGCGTCATAAGACACGCATTATAAAAACGGGAGGTAAAAAGTTTATGCTCTGTCTCGTGTCCTTTTAACAGTATACTTGATTTATCTTGTTGTATGTTGGTTGTTGTACCGATCAGTAGATCGAGGAGTTATAAATAATCAGTTATTCAAAAGAAAAATTTAACCTATTTAAAATTTTGTTTCATACAATTAACTATAATCTCTATAAAAGTTAGCATATATAACTTTAACAGTAGTTTACATGATTTATCATATTGTATGTTGGTTACGGTATCGATCAGTAAAGGACTAATAAATAATCAGTTGTTTAAAAGTAAAATTTAGCCTATTTAAAATTTTGTTTCATACAATTAACTATAATCTCTATAAAAGTTAGCATATATAACTTTAACAGTAGTTTACATGATTTATCATATTGTATGTTGGTTACGGTATCGATCAGTAAAGGACTAATAAATAATCAGTTGTTTAAAAGTAAAATTTAGCCTATTTAAAATTTTGTTTTCATATAATTGACTATAATCTTTATAAATGTTGGATGGAGATCCTCTAAAGTTAAAGATAACTTTATAGTTAAAGTTGGAATAATCTTGATCTTTAGATTAAAATCAAAAGTTAAGATTTAAAGATGATTTTTAATCTTGACTTTTGATTTTAATCCAATGGTCAAAATCCTCAACTTTATCTATGAAATTCATTTCAACTTTAGAGGATCTCAGTCCATAAAAATTAGCACAAAAAAATAAAATTACAATCGAGCAAAAGGAGCAGTAATTTTCAAGTGATTGCTATCTATTAGATTTCATGTGAGATCATATGTTTAATTTTTGAATTTAACATGTCGGTCGTTTATAATAAAATACCAATTGCAGTTTTGTCATATTGATATGTTATGGACATTGACACGGTTTTCTTGACTTTTATAAGGTCAACATCCATCAAAATTTCAACTACATTTTTTTATGGCACAGGGTATCCCCACCAGGAACAGGGCAACCCCACCAGGGTATTAGCGGCGACGTCGCCGCTAATGGTGGGGCCCCGACAACTTTGGAACCACGCCTGACCACGCCTGTTCCCGAGGTGCCGCGTGGCTCGTATTAGCGGCGACGTCGCCGCTAATACGTGGCACCTCGGGAACAGGCGTGGAACCATGAGTGACGCCGTCCCGAGTTGCCACGTCGCTAGTATTAGCGGCGACGTCGCCGCTAATACGAGCCACGTGGCACCACGTGGCACCACGATCATATAATTTAGTATATATATTCTCTATTTCGGTTTTAAACTACAGGCTACCTTCTTTTGCACTTTCGTTTTCATTTTAACACTATTTTTCTTTCACACTATTGTTTTCAAAGCTGCTCGCACAGGTATATTTCGGACGATACATATATAAATATATTATGAATATAGATATATATATAGTATGGATATCATCAATAGTTAATGAACTAGATGTTTACTTGTTTACTTGAATTGTTTAAGATGGATAGTTTTGAGGATATTTGGGCAGACCCAGAAAACGTACGTATTGAAGTGCCCGATAATGAGTTTGAGTCACCTGATGCAGACGGTCAATTTGACTGCGAACCTGGAGACTTAGAAACCGAGGAGGTGTTCGCTTCCGTCGAAGAATTGACGGAGTGGGCAAAAAGAACAGCACTGGAGTTGGGTTATGTTTTAGTCACACGGCGGTCGAACAAAAACTCGATAAAGGTGATCAATAAGGTGACACTAATATGTCACCACGGTGGACCACGCGATAAAAGGTTAACTGGGCCACCCAAACGGTCCAACAAGATAGGGTGTCCCTTTACTTTGGAAGGCCGCCCCGGGTATGATGGTGGTTGGAGGGTAACTGTCAAGGACTGGAAACACAATCATGATCCAGCTACCGATCTGCAGGGGAATGCATACGCGAGACGGATGACGGAAGAGGAAAAGCAATATGTGGGAAACCTATCGGATCGCGGTATGTTCCCACGCCAGATCTTGGTTAACCTGAAAAATGAATTTCCAGGAAACCTGACTCGAAGAGGAGACATTACCAACTTTCTGAAATCGAGACGGAGGGCGGGCCAAGCAGGATATACTCCAATGCAGGTACAAACATCATATTCGTGATTACGTACTCCGTTGTTGGAAGTGACTTATTTACTATATCTTGTTCACCTGTCGCAGGTTATGTTTTCACTCCTGCAAGAGAAAAACTACTTTTACCAGTTTACAACAAATAGTAAAAATGGACGGTTGGAGAACCTCTTTTTCATGCATCCAACATCAATGACCCTATGGCGCGCATTTCCCTGGGTTATTGAAATAGACTCAACGTACAAAACCAACGTGTACAACATGCCGCTTGTTGAGATTGTCGGCGTCACTTCAACGGGTCGGACCTTCAGTTTAGCATATGCTTTTATCGTAAACGAGCAGGAGGCGAATTATAAATGGGTGTTACTATGTCTGAAGTCCACCCTTGTTGAAGGCTTAAATGTTCGTGTGGTTTTAACTGACAGGGAGTTGGCCCTGATGAGAGCATTGAAGGTTGTTATGCCGCAAGCAAAACACCTGTTGTGTAGGTACCACATATGGCAAAACATAACCAAACACTGCGAACCGGCATTGCGGGTGAAGAAAGATGTTAACATTGAAAGGCTTAACGTGTGGTGGAAAAGAGTCTATGAATCTCGGACTCTTGACGAGTTTAAATCATACGAGAAGGAGTTAAAGAAAAAATTGGGAGCTTATCCAGGTGTCTACAAGTACCTCAACGATAATTGGTTGTCCCCGTACCGAGAGCAGTTTGTGTCATGTTGGGTGGATGAACATCTCAACTATCAGAACCACACCACAAACAGAGTCGAGGCCGAGCACCACCATCTGAAGGAAGAGCTTAAGGGGAAATGTACATTTACTAGAATCCTGCAATGTGTTGATTCTGTCATTATCGGTCAAGATACGGAAATAAGGGGCCAACTGGGGTATAGCAAGGGAACCCGGTTGGGTAAACATAACTACAACTGTCTGAAGGCCCTGCTGGGAATGGTTTCACATAAAGCTTTGGACATCATGGTTGATGAAATCATTCGCTTAGACAAACAACTGAAAAAACATGTGAAAAAGTGCGGGTGCAAGGTTCGGTATAGTTGTGGGCTACCATGTGCCTGCAAGATTGCCGAGTACATGCACCGTGGTTAGTATGTTTTAATACAATTTTTTTTAATCATACCAACATAATGTCGTATACTTATCGATATAAAAAAAATGCAGAGACTCGTATTCAACCGAATGTGATAGACCCGTTTTGGAGAAAGCTTGACTTAACACCATCGACATGCCTAAAAGACGAAGACGATGTAGAAGCTGTCCATGAAGTCGTAGGTGATCTTACGACATTCTTGTGGATTTTTATTTTCCTTTTAGTTTTTGTTTATTAGAATGTGCATGAAGTCGTAGGTGATCTTACGACATTCTTGCTGGAGCAACCCAAGGCCCAACGGAAACATTGGTTGTCGAAAATAAAGGACATGTTTAAGCCGGGTAACTCACAAGTGAAAGATCCCATTGTTCAGAAGAGCACACGCGAAAGACCGGTCGGGTCGAAACAAAAGCCGCCAAAGGTAGACCATTAGTGATTTAAGAAAAATTATAAAACTAAGTGATTATAAGTAATTGTTTTATTTTAATGGTCTAGGTGCCCGATCTTAACAAAAAGCCACCTGGGCTTCGGAAATCCAAGTCCAGTCGCCCGAGGACTGAAGAGGTGCCCGATCTGAACATGCCGCCACCTGTGCAGCCCGCTAGACAAAGTGAGTACGCGCCCACCAAATCACGGTTTGATGACCCGCAGGGTGCGCAACACAGTATGTACGAGCCGTCCCAATCATGTCGTCTCCCCGAGACACGAAACTTATTCGGGGAGCCGTCCCAATCCGAGTGGGTCAAGGAGAATCCAGACTTATTCGGAAACCTCTTCCCATATCCAGGTCTTGAGAATATATATACATTCGGTGACCCGTCCCAATCCTATGGTCCCGACGGGGTCCAAAATGTATATGGCTGGGGGGAACCGTCCCAATCATATGGGGTCCAATCTGAGCAGCCATATGCCACCTTTGTTGATGACTTGTTCCGGGCACCATCGCATAGAAAGGAGTCAGAGGCAAAGTCAGACACCAGTTGGGTTGGGTATATTGCGGAACCGATGAACGCCAGACTGTCCCGAAACATCGCATGGGTACTAGATGAGCTGCCAACGTACATTCGACCTTACGTTGTCGGCGCACAGAATGTCAAAGGAGATGGTAGTTGTGGATTTCGAGCTACCGCTGTTACTTTGGGCCTAGATGAGGATTACGGTTCGGAGTGGGTTCGTACGCAGATGCTCGAGGAGTTTGAATCTGACCTCGAAGGGTACATGCGAATGTATGGGCCCGAGGGCAAACGTATATTAGAGGCGTTGCAAACCTCTTATTATAAAAAATGGCGTCCCAAAGACCATTGGATGAGTAAAGTGTTTTTCCATATCCTCTTGGCCAATAAGCTAGGTATAATAATCAACTGCATCAGCTTACGTGACGCCAGAACAGTATTCCCGATGCATCATGGCTTGGATCATTTAATGTTGGCTCAACCGATAACTATTGCTCTCGTAAATGAGGAGAGCCATTTTGTTGCAGTGGAATTAACAGGTGAGTACCCAATGGCTTACAAGAATCCTGAATGGTCATACTACGCAACCCCGCCTGCACGTGCGGTGTCATCAATGTACGCACATCGAGAACAAGCGTTTCAAGAATGGATGTATGCAAACTGCCCAAGAATACCACCTGGGCCTCCTATTGTTATAAATGATTAAATTCATTACATGTTGTATTTTGGTTTTTTTTATGTTTTTTTTAATAAATATATGTTTTCCAATAATATAAATTTTATCATTAATTATTATCTTATTTAATGGATATAAACTTTAATTAAAATAATACATATTCAAATTAAAGACATAATGTAAATAATACATAGAAAACTTCAAAATAAAGAGGTTCATAAAAAATAAAATAAAAAATACAAACTAATCACTATCACTATCACTATCACTACCCAATCACTATCACTATTCTATCACTATCACTATCACTATCACTATCACTATCACTATCACTATCTTGATCACCAATATCACCTGTAAGACTTGCACCTACACCATCATCTACACTATCACTATCACTATCACTATCACTATCACTATCACTATCACTATCACTATCAACCATCAACCATCAACGATCACCGACCACGACCACCATACCTTATCACTATCACTATCACTATCACTATCACTATCACATCACTATCAACCATCAACGATCACCGACCACGACCACCATACCTTATCACTATCACTATCACTATCACTATCACTATCACTCACTACCTTATCACTATCACTATCACTATCACTATCACTATCACTCACTACCTTATCACTATCACTATCACTATCACTATCACTATCACTCACTACCTTATCACTATCACTATCACTATCACTATCACTATCACTCACTACCTTATCACTATCACTATCACTATCACTATCACTATCACTCACTACCTTATCACTATCACTATCACTATCACTATCACTATCACTCACTACCTTATCACTATCACTATCACTATCACTATCACTATCACTCACTACCTTATCACTATCACTATCACTATCACTATCACTATCACTCACTACCTTATCACTATCACTATCACTATCACTATCACTATCACTCACTACCTTATCACTATCACTATCACTATCACTATCACTATCACTCACTACCTTATCACTATCACTATCACTATCACTATCACTATCACTCACTACCTTATCACTATCACTATCACTATCACTATCACTATCACTCACTACCTTATCACTATCACTATCACTATCACATCACATCACTCACTACCTATCACTATCACTATCACTATCACTATCACTATCACTATCACTATCACTATCACTCACTATCACCTGTATCAACCATCAACCATCAACGATCACCGACCACGACCACCATACCTTATCACTATCACTATCACTATCACTATCACTATCACTCACTAACAATATCCATCACTATACATCACTTCACTATCACTATCACTATCACTATCACTATCACTATCACTATCACTATCTATCACTATCACATCCTACAACCATCAACCTCAACGATCACCGACCACGACCACCATACCTTATCACTATCACTATCACTATCACTATCACTATCACTCACTACCTTATCACTATCACTATCACTATCACTATCACTATCACTATCACTATCACTATCACTATCACTATCACTATCACTATCACTATCACTACCCAAGCGATGTGTGCGGAACTAGACCCGGCCATGTCCCAAGGGCTCGCAGGGTTGAAGAATTGATCCACGTTAAAGAGCGGCGACTCTGCTGGGGCCTCCAAAGGAGGGTCAACTATATGCGGGAGCTCGACATTCAGTCCTCGTGTTCCTCTAACCAAACGCCCAACCCCGCGGGTATGTCCCGACCGGAGCCCCAAAGCGTCCAAAAATGTCTGAGTCGGCGGGGTGTTGGGCTGTTGGGAAAGTGCCTGGTGGGATTCAACAAGCCGGTCCTGTACCACATTAAATCATAAACAAATAAATAAGTTAGTTATAATTAATATAAATATACAAAAAATACAAATTTAAGTGTTGTCCGAGAACTTACATAAATGGGAGGAGCTCTTGCCTGCACCGTCCCATCGTGTAATGTGTGGGCCCGCAAAAAGAACTCAGGCGGGGGCTCACGTTGCCCCTGATTACTACGCTGTATATACATTAATCAAAGTTATATATATGTATGTGTATCTCTCTCTCTCTCTATATCTCTCTCTCTCTCTCTCTCTCTCTCTCTCTCTCTCTCTCTCTCTCTCTCTCTTCCTCTCTCTCTCTCTCTTTCTCTCACTCTCTCTCTCTCTCTCTCTCTCTCTCTCTCTCTCTCTCTCTCTCTCTCTCTCACTCTACCTCTCTCTCTCTCTCTCTCTCTCTTACTCTCTCTCTCTCTCTCTCTCTCTCGCTCTCCCTCTCTCTCTCTCTCTCTCTCTCTCTCTCTCTCTCTCTCTCTCTCTCTCTCTCTCTCTCTCTCTCTCTCTCTCTCTCTCTCTCTCTCTCTCTCTCTCTCTCTCTCTCTCTCTCTCTCTCTCTCTCTCTCTCTCTCTCTCTCTCTCTCTCTCTCTCTCTCTCTCTCTCTCTCTCTCTCTCTCTCTCTCTCTCTCTCTCTCTCTCTCTCTCTCTCTCTCTCTCTCTCTCTCTCTCTCTCTCTCTCTCTCTCTCTCTCTCTCTCTCTCTCTCTCTCTCTCTCTCTCTCTCTCTCTCTCTCTCTCTCTCTCTCTCTCTCTCTCTCTCTCTCTCTCTCTCTCTCTCTCTCTCTCTCTCTCTCTCTCTCTCTCTCTCTCTCTCTCTCTCTCTCTCGCACACACACACACACACACACACACACTCTCTCTCTCTCTCTCTCTCTCTCTCTCTCTCTCTCTCTCTCTCTCTCTCTCTCTCTTCTTCTTTTCTCTCTCTCTCTCTCTCTCTCTCTCTCTCTCTCTCTCTCTCTCTCTCTCTCTCTCTCTCTCTCTCTCTCTCTCTCTCTCTCTATATATATATATATATATATATATATATATATATATATATATACATATATTTTTACATACATCTATATATACTTACCCCCGCTACGCTTGCAGCCCCATTGGGGATTCCACCCCCAATTTGGAGGGTCATTGCCACCATCTCCGCCATGAACAGCAGCCATTTTAACCTACATAAGTTATATACAAGTTATAAATCAATAAAAACAATTATCAAGGTTAAAAAAGGCGCAAATGAAATATATGCATATTTTTGACACAAATCTTTTTTCCAACTTATTATACCTAAAATGAGCACATTTTTCTAACAATAATACTTGCAATCATATTAACCTAATAAACATAAAATTTCTAACAATCATATAATTTCTAACAATCATTTAACAAAAGTTTTTCTAACATAATACTAACAATCATATTAATAATAAACATAAAATTTCTAACAATCATATAATTCTTAAAAATCATATAATTTCTAACAATCATATCATTTTTAACTATAATATCATAACCTTTCTACCACTAATTTCTAACAATCATATTAACATAACATAATATACTAACAATCATATTATCAATAATGATAAACTACCAATAATTCTTAAAAATCATATAATTTCTAACAATCATATCATTTTTAACTATAATATCATAACCTTTCTACCACTAATTTCTAACAATCATATTAACAAAATGGTTTTTCTAACATAATATTAACAATCATATTAAGAATAATCATAAACTACCAATAATTCATAACAATCATATCCTACAAATTTCTTTAAATCAAACTAACAAACGTAAAATTTCTAAATATAATACTATAACATTTTTTATAACTAATAATAACATATATTAAAATTAATAACAACAATACAAAAATAACTGAGTCAGAGTAAACATACAAAGAAAACGTCGGAAAAGTGGGTCGCCGGAAATGTCGCCGCTAATAGTGTGGGGTCCATGGCTAAAAACAGGCTTTGTAGTCTTCAATGTGTCAGTTGGGCCCCGCACTATTAGCGGCGACGTCGCCGCTAATACTTCGTCTGAAAATTGGTCCGGCTGGATTTTCGCCTGAAAAGTCGCCGGAAAATTAACCGGGCCGGATTTTCGTCACCAGCAAAAGGGTGGGTGGCCGGATTGTTGATATAGAGGGTGAGGGGATTGAGGGCCGGAATATGGACTCACAATGGTGGATGGCCGGAATTTTTTTTTTTTTTAAGGGAGGTGCGTTTTTTTTTGTGGGGAAGAAGATGGGTCGTCTGGCTTGCAGGCGCGTTTAAAAGGAAATTTTGGTACACTATTAGCGGCGACGTCGCCGCTAATAGTGTGGGGTCCATGGCTAAAAACAGGCTTTGTAGTCTTCAATGTGTCAGTTGGGCCCCGCACTATTAGCGGCGACGTCGCCGCTAATAGTGCTGGTGGGGCTACCCGTTTTGCCCCGGTGGTGTTACGCGCCCCGTTTTTTATATCTTCATATAAATTTTAATAATGTGTATACATCATCAACAAACTATGACTATTGTAGATTATCTTAAGGGTATAGCACCTTTGGGCCAGCCCTAATATATAAAAAAAAATTGAATTATAGGTGACCCGTTGACTACTTCTATGATTATTACCATATTGCATAGAAATAAGACCTTTATTTTCTCTTTTAAAAAATTAATATTCCCATACTTCACCACTTAGAAAATACTTATTTGTGCAAAGTTTAGTAGCCAAAATAATAGATGTAGCTAATTTTCAAGAATAATAGAACTTCACATTTCGTATTGCTTTTGGTTTGCCAGCATATTTGTATACGACATGCTATCAAATTTGGATGTATGTCATAATTGTACATAGATAAGGTACACATTTCTTTTCAAAAGCTTAACTTTCTATCAACAACAAGAATCATCACAATTCAACTACACCATGAATACTTAGCCAAGAAGCATGTAAATTCTATCTTGCACAGAAAGCCTTGATGAACCACATTCACAAGAATTTGGATAACAAATAAATGGCAACTTTTAATAAAGATCAGATAGATTTCACAGTTCATACCAAACCACATGTTTATTACATACGAGTTAATTCCTATAACATGAGTTAAAAGAAGGGAGAATTCTCATAAAACTTTGATTTCCTCAAAGTTGAAAGAATGCAGCCGGTAGCCATGAGGCCACGAAAACCATTCGATAGATAGATACTTCCGCTTGAAAAACCCATGTGAGAATACACTCGAAAACCACATAAACGTGACATCCCTGGAATGGTGATTTTTTATTAGATTGAACTCCGTCGTTTAAACTTTCTTGATATGGGAAGAACTGGTTAACGTTTTTGTCGTCACGTTAATGTGGTGGTACTTCTAGAACGACAAAGAAATAGCATCTTTCTGATTCTCTGATATATTGAACTTCACCATTCATAAGAGTTAGAATTTTCCGACACATGCTTAGTCCTAAACCTTCTTCGCTTGACCATTCACTGCTATGAAACATGTCTTGAACCAACTCCGGCGTAAGACCTTCACCAGGAGACATGATCCTTCACAATGCACATGAGATTACACGAATTAAACCTTATGCAGTTTAAGCTGATAAGTCATTTCAAGGTGTTTGGTCCGTCTAACAAAACTTATTTCAAGAGCTTATGTTTTTTCTTTTGTGAAGAAGTAAGCTCACAAGCATAAGCCCTGAACTTCAAGTTTACTCGGTTAACCCCTAAAAATGGTAATGTTCATGGTTTTTGGGTTGGTTACGGTTTCTTGACAATACCCATGTTTTTTTTTTTTTTTTTTTTTTTAGTTTTGCAGCTTTAGAATAGGTTGGTTAGCATGTTTTTTTACTATAATTCCCATAGTAAGCTAACGAAACAGCCGAGCATGAAGGTATAGCAAATGTACCTAAATGCAATATGTACAAGATTTCCATCAGAAGTTTGCTTCAAGGTTGGGCGAACTTGAAGTTCCACCCATCCCCCTGGTGAGGGCGAATGATGTGCCATATTCAACAAGAAGTTGGTCAACACTTGTTGCATCCTCGCTTGATCACCGTAAATGGTCAATGTTTTAACTTCCTCTGGAATATCTCGGATCAGTTGTAGACCTCTATGCTGCAGCAGTAACATTACTTGGCTCACCACAGCATTAATTACATTCCCAAGTACAAATTCATGTTTCTCCATCTCTAAAGAACTATGATAAAAAAACAAAAAACAAACAGTGAGCACCTCTATGATGATGTTGTGGAAGAATAAACTATTTTGGACAAATTTGTGAAAATGTAAATGCAAAAGTGACCATCATACTATTGAAGTTTAAATTTAAAATCATTAGTCTTATCTTTATCATTAGTCTTATCTTTATCTTCTTTGTTCCATGTATTTAGGGAAGTTTGTTTTTTCTCTGTATATAATCTTGATGTAATCGACATTCAAGAGTAAGATGAATAATAAGAAATCCCCTGTTCTTGAACCATAGTTTTCTATATGGTATCAAAGCAAGTTTTGTCAAAACACTAATATCCCAAAACATCGTTTGGTTATTTTCATGGCCAACGATAAAGGAAGTTCAAGCAAAGGGAATGCACCTGATATCAATTCCCCATTATACATCCATTCATCCGATTACCCAAAACAACTACACGTCAATGAAATTCTTAATGATAACAACTACACTGATTGGTCCCGAGAGATGATGAACTTCTTGTTTGCCAAAAACAAGGTTGGATTCATCGATGGGCCGATCAAGAAACCTGATAAAACTATGGACGACTATATGCTATGGATGAGGTGTGATGCAATGGTTAAAGGTTGGTTAACCACAGCCATGGAAAAAGAAATAAGAACGAGTGTTAAATATGCCGATACCGCCACTGAAATCTGGACGGATCTGAAGGAGAGGTTCGGTAAGGAAAGTGCACCCCGAGCCTATGAATTAAAACAAGCACTCATCTCGACATATCAAACAGGTACTTCTGTCTCAGTTTACTTCACCAAATTAAGAAGTTTGTGGGATGAAATTGAGTCAGTTTTATCAATGCCTATGTGCACATGTAGTGGTTGCACATGTGGTGTTGGGAAAAAGATGAGCGAATTTAAAGACAAAGAAAGATTGTACGAGTTCCTCTTGGGACTGGACAACCAATTCTCGGTAATAAGAACCCAAATACTAGCTATGAACCCAATACCGAGTCTTGGAAATGCTTATCACCTTGTGGCAGAAGATGAACGTCAGAGAGCCATATCATCAGACAAGAAATCTACAGTTGAAGGAGCAACCTTTAAGGCTTTTGTGCAAACGAAGCGAGAGAACAATCACGACCAAAAACGAGGTAGAACATATCAAAGGGATGTGAAACGTGGAGATTCTGTTGAACATTGCACATGGTGTAAAAAGGATGGGCATTCGCGTGAAGGTTGTTTTGAGAGAATTGGGTATCCGGAATGGTGGCCTGGAAATAAGAAACGAGCAGACACAAAACCGAAGGCTGCCTGTATTGAACACACAAATAACTCACCAATTCCTGGATTGTCTAATGAACAATATGAACTTTTTGTGAAACATTTTTCTGATGCAGGCAACATCAAAGATAATGATTCTCCTAAGGCCTTCATGACTAGTAAAGGTATGGATGATAAATGTTGGATTGTGGACTCGGGTTCCACCGATTACATTACACATGAGCCTGACATACTCTCTAATAAGGTGAACAGTGGTCATGTGGCTCCAGTTGTCATTCCTAATGGGGATACTATACCCATTGAAGGAAACGGAGAATGTTTCTTACCTGGTGGAACGAAACTCGAAGGAGTGCTACACATTCCAAAGTTTACTTGCAATTTGTTGTCTGTTAGTAGATTGTGCCGTGACCACCAATGTGCCATAACCTTTTTTCCTGATTTTTTTGTGATGCAGAAACTGTACACGAGGCGCTTGATTGGTGCGGGTAAGTGCAAAAACGGATTGTACCAGATGCGGATGGATGGAAGAGAAAGAAAGGCGTTTACCACCACAATCGAGACATGGCATAAACGATTGGGGCACGCATCCGGTGACAAACTATCCAAGTTAAACTTTCTCAGCAATAGTCGTTTCAATAAAGATTGTGATTCTTGTCTTAAGGCAAAACATTCTAGGCTTCCTTTTTCAAATAGTACAATAAAAACGAATGAGTGTTTTGAATTGTTGCATTGTGACATTTGGGGAAAATATCGTATTCCATCCATCTCAGGGGCCAACTATTTTTTAACCATTGTTGACGATTATAGTAGAGGCGTTTGGGTATTTCTTCTAAAATTCAAACATGAGGCAAGCAATTGCCTAATGACCTTTTACAACATGGTGAAAACGCAACATGGAAAAAATATCAAAAGAGTTCGAAGTGACAATGGGGGTGAGTTCACTTCAAACACTATGATGGAATTTTATCATGCCCATGGCATACAACTCGAAACAACTTGTCCTCACAGCCCACAACAAAACGGAATTGTTGAAAGAAAACACTGGCATTTGCTAGAAACAGCTAGAGCTTTAAGATTTGAGGCGAATCTTCCAAAAAGGTTTTGGGGTGAATGTATATTAACTGCTGCTTACATTATAAACCGTCTCCCTTCACGAGTCATTAATAACAAAACTCCATACGAAATCCTTTTTAACTGTAAGCCGGACTATAGTGACATGAGGATATTTGGTTGTCTTGTATATCACCGTAACACGTCAACAAATGGGGATAAATTTGAAGTCAGGGGGAGACCTGGCGTATTTTTGGGTTACCCACAGGGAACGAAAGGGTACAAAATTTATGATATCAAAGATAAGAGAATTATGTTGTCTAGGGATGTTAAATTTTGTGAAGAAAAGTTTCCTTTTGATCAAATTGAAAGAGGCTCATAAGATAACAAGTCTACTGGGTCACATAAAAGATGGGTAGATCACTTTGATGACCCTATAGCTCAATATGATGCCCAGGTCCAATGTGATAACGAAAATAATCACTGTAGCCCAAACCACATCACCGAAAACCCAAACATTATTGGTAATGACCCAACGATAGGTGACACCCTAGAAGAATTGGGACCAGAATCTATAAATTTGAATGATGTAGGCGTAGGGCACGATGAGTCTATAAACATGGAGAGTGCAACAGGTAGTTATGATCAACAAGAACGTCCTCCAAGACATCGATCTATGCCAAAGCATCTCAATGATTTTGTGGTAACTCTTCCTCCATCGATAGACAATGCACTTACTAATGCCAATCAGGTCTCCTCACAGGTACATCCATTATCTAATTATGTTTCATATGAATATTTTGATGATTCACATAAAGCCTTTTTAGCGGCTATTGATGCAATCGATGAGCCAAAGTTCTATCATCAGGCCATAAAGGACGAACGGTGGAAGGAAGCCATGAAAAAGGAGATTCAAGCCCTCGAGGCTAATAACACATGGACTCTTGAGCAACTACCAGAAGGCAAACGGGCCATTGACTCAAAATGGGTATACAAGATTAAACATAAACCAGATGGGAGCATCGAACGTTTCAAGGCACGTCTTGTGGCGAAAGGATTCACCCAGATGGAAGGTGTCGATTACCATGACACTTTTGCTCCGGTGGCCAAGTTAGTTACTGTTCGTACTTTGTTAGCTAGTTACTGTTCGTACTTTGTTAGCTGTAGCATCAAAGAAAGACTGGCTCATTCATCAATTGGATGTAAACAATGCATTCTTACATGGTGATTTGGAAGAGGAGGTTTACATGCGAATACCTCAAGGATTTGCAAAGGAAGGAGAAACTAGGGTTTGTCGTTTGAGGAAATCAATTTATGGATTGAAACAAGCTTCAAGAAACTGGTATCAAAAATTTACCAATGCTTTGTTAACTTTAGACTTCAAGCAATCTAAGGCGGATCACTCTTTGTTCATATTTCGAAATAAAGAAAGCTTTGTAGCAGCCTTAATATATGTTGATGATGTGATTTTGGTGGGAAACAATGCCACAAAAATACAACTTACTAAAACAGCTCTTGATGATCAGTTCACTATTAAAGACCTTGGTGAACTCAAATACTTCCTTGGGATAGAAGTAGCCCGGACAAATGAAGGTTTGATTCTAACGCAACGAAAATATGTGTTGGATTTATTAACAGATTGTGGTTTTGAAGGGTGCAGGCCGAGCTCATTTCCAATTGAACCAAATCATAAGCTGGACACATGTGATCATGAACCCAAGATAGACGCCACTCGCTACAGACGTATCGTTGGTCGGTTAATGTATCTACAAGCTACGCGACCAGACATTGCTTATTCTGTTAATGTTTTATCACAGTTCGTGGCTAATCCTAGGCAGCCTCATTTAGATGCTGTTCAACGGATATTACGTTATTTAAAGACGACACCTGGACAAGGGATCTTACTGCCTAAAAGTGGAGGATGTCAGCTCACTGCATATTGTGACTCTGACTGGTTGGGTTGTCCGTATACCCGTAGATCTCGAACAGGTTATGTTCTTCTTTTTGGTGGAGCACCCATTTCTTGGAAAACGAAGAAACAATCCGTGGTATCCCGTTCTTCTGCAGAAGCCGAATACAGGTCTATGGCGTCAACCGTTAGTGAAGTTTTGTGGGTTAGATGGCTGCTACAAGATCTTACCATTGCTTCCGCTGGTCCAACACCTCTTTTTTGTGACAACCAGGCAGCTCGTCATATAGCTAATAATCCAGTTTTCCACGAACGAACAAAGCATGTCGAGATGGATTGCTACTTCGTACGAGAACGAGTTGATTCCAAAGAAATACAACCTTGTCAAATTGATTCAAAGCTGCAAATTGCTGATGTTTTAACCAAGGGTCTGAGCACGCCTCAGTTTCGTTTGCTTCTAGACAAGTTGGGCATTCGAAATATCCATGCTCCAACTTGAGGGGGAGTATTGAAGTTTAAATTTAAAATCATTAGTATCATTAGTCTTATCTTTATCATTAGTCTTATCTTTATCTTCTTTGTTCCATGTATTTAGGGAAGTTTGTTTTTTCTCTGTATATAATCTTGATGTAATCGACATTCAAGAGTAAGATGAATAATAAGAAATCCCCTGTTCTTGAACCATAGTTTTCTATACATACTTGATGGTTTATTGACCAAATATTGCTCTTTCTTGCTTAGTGTAGTGTTTTGTGTTTTTTCTACCATTCATTTTGCAAGCACGTTGGAATGATGGAATCTAAGGCCACTTAGGATGCTTTAGACAGCAATATTGGAGGTGGTAGTTGTGACTCATTTACCTAAGATTAGGTAGATTTGGGTTGTATTTTATCTGCAACGGGGTAAAAGGGATGAATGGAAGACTTTGCTAATACATAAACGGGTCAACCTGGTCAGAAAAGGCACCCAAAATGGTTTCAAACATTAAAACCTCCAAAATGAAAATGTTAGATTGTTGATTTGGAACTACAAAACTTTTGTTACCTTAAAAATACGTTATGTATTCATAAAGTTCAAAAGTTGGACTAGAAGTTGTTGATGGATCTGTACATCTCCTTAAAAAGTTACTCATTTTAATCTGAACCCATTTTTGACCCGTTATCCAACCCATCCAATTTGCCACATCTATAATCAATACTTGGAAGAGAACTTACCCCTCATGGATGTTTTCCTTATCAACATCTTTTATGATCTTGAACATTTGTTTCTCGCATGCTGCAGAAGTTTCAAGCAACTGCTTCTGATCTTCGGTTAAATCTGATGCTTCCAAAAGAGAATTTGCAAAACGGATGCCACTTAACGGATTTTTGATCTCATGACAGATATAAGCCAATTCTTTCATTCTCTCATGACACTTCTTTTCTTGTTGCAATTGTACTTTAAGAGCTTGTTGCAATTCCGGACTTGCAATTTGCAAAAAACAAAAGGCCCCAATAACCTCTCCTGCCATATTCATCCTCTTATTAGCTGTTAAAAGAACTTGAACGTATTTCCCATTTTTGTCAAAGAATGAAAAGGGGTACTTGTCCGTATCTTGGCCTCCGATTGCATTATGCAGAATGATCATGAATTTTGTCAAAGAATCAGGACCTTTTAGACGACAAACACTTCCAAAAATCTCCCCAACCAAGGTTTTACCGAGGATTTCTGCTCGGGTCCAGCCCGTAAGTTTCTCCATGGCGATGTTCCACTCCGAGCAACATGTGTTCTCGTCGGAAGCAAATATAGGTGGTATTAGAGCGCTAGGATTCTGGACAATGGCCTTGTAATCTCCTTGAATTTGAATAAATTTATCCATGACAACTTTTTGACGGGTGACATCTTGGCCAACAAAGCAAACTCCTACTATGTTGTCGGTGTAGTCTTTGCTAGAGCAAGCATTGACTACTACAAAAACCGCGGTTTCTTCCATTGACGAATTGAATGTCTTCAATTTGATCTCCACATTTTTATCTTCTTCACCTGTGTTGATGGACAATGATACCATAAGTGTTGAGTATCATGACCCATACAACGTGTTGATGTGCAAAAATGAAGCAAAATAACCAACACCAGTCAACCTGGATTAGCTTTAGGTAGCACAGTTATATCCAGGCATGGAAACTTTTCAAAAAATCTGTTGTTTAGAGATGGAACTATGGGAGGGTTGGGTACCAATTTTTTAAGTTAAAACATGTCCTTTTTAGTACTGAGGGCTGGGTTAATTGGTAATTCTTTTTATCGAATAACTAGTGGGCTAGTTAGGATGAAGAATACAGTATTATTACTCTAAATAGTTTAGGGAGCCTGCTATTTAGCCCTTGGGGCTATGGATAAGGCGCACTAAAGGGTTATACATCGCGGTTGGAAATTATATTTAAGGGACGATCTTTTTTATGTACAGTATTTTACTGTATGTTATTCATAGGTCTAAAGGCCGTGATAGCAAAATTTACAGCTTAAATATTGAATAATACCAATTAGAAGGTCATGCTTAAAAAAAGACTTTTTACCTTTTTAGCGACTTTCTACTTGTTTGACCCGTTTGAGACAAAACACTACCTGGAGGTGGCAATTTAACTCGCTTAGAAATGAATGGGCCAATTCGAGTCATGTTCTCTTTCAAACGGGTATAATGGGTAAAAAAAAAGCTACAAGGGGAACGTGTCAAACAGGGTGAAATCTAAAAGTCAAGACTTTTAGTTTAATACATCTTACTTTTCTAAGTATGGGTAGAATTTATAAAGAAAACTTTATAACAAGAGCAGAAAAGTGTTTGCGGATTAACAAGGGTTGTTCCGGCCTGTTTCAGCTGTTCTAAAGGAACCATTTCGCCCCATTACCCACCCCACCTGTCTGTGCTGCTCATATTTCCATCTCTCACACAACCCATATCGATCAGTACATATTATAATGGTTGAATTTGAAGCCTCTTTTGGTTTGTTTCAATTCCACTATTAGATGTTGATCCGAATTAAGTCATTTCATTAGATAATCTTTAACCTATTAGTAAAAGGAAGATGGGAAGAAAATGGATGTCACTAAAGCGATACCTCTTAACGCACGATCCAAAAGTTTAGCAACCGTTTCTTCTGATTCTTTATACACAAGATCCTGAACCAATGATTTCCCCATAGCATTCTCCACTGACAAACCAGTTAATTCCGCAACCTTTGCATTCCATCCATTTATCCGACCTTCAACATCAACTGCAAGTATAGGAGCAGTTGCAGTCTCTATTAACCTAACCATTTCTCGTGCTACTGAGCTAAGTTCATCCATACCTTGCAACTCCATATCTTCATAACGAGTATTAACAACAGCTTTCGAGTTATTTTCATCAAGATCTTTAAACGAATCTCTCAAAATAAGCTGTAACGAATGTATTGCATCCATTTCAGCATTCTCCCATGGCAAACACCTACTTTTCACCACTTCCAAAAATGCATTAAAAGAAGAACGCGGATGCATTCTTTGACCATCATCTTTATCTTCCGGATGATGTTTAGCACCACCCCATTTTATCTCTTTGGCAGTATTTGATCTGAACCAAAATAATATATCTTTGGATGTAATGTAAGCCACTGCCATCCCACAAACTGCATCCCCGAGAGCTGTGGCTCCTGGGTAACCTGCATCGGCTAAACTATCAGTGCTTAAACCGGTTGAATCAAGGTGCACTGCAGTTAGCCAATCGATAATATCTTTAATTTGGGCTTCAGTTGGGGTTACACCTAGAGGGTAGTACTTTCCTTGATTATAAAGTGCAGCCCCATCACATTTTACAAGATCCATGATACTCGGGCTTTGAGTCACTATACCCGTTGGTGAGTCACGAAGAAGCATATCACACAATAAAGTTTGTGTTCTTAAGATGTGTTTTTCTGACATTTGAGCAGCTAACTGTAATTCCATATTTAACTGAAGCCCGAACGCCTGCATCAAAAATTCACAAGCGTAACGAAGAGGAAAAGGAATACAACGGGCCGATGTATGATGACAAACAACTAAACCCCATAGTCTCATTGAAGCTCTTTGTCCTGTATTTTCATCATCTGGTCCATTAATAATTACTGCCATGGCTAATGAAGCTATGGAGCCCATGTTGGCCATGTACTGAGCATGACAACCATGAGGGGCTCGAAGAGTCGAACCCACCAAGCTCAAAGGTTGCATTAATGCCTCGTCTTGGATCACACGAACAGGATTTGTATGACAGTCAACTATCATTCTAACACGGTTTTGCCTAAACAAGAATCTTGAAGCTTGAGGTATATCTGTAGCCGGATAATGCAAACCAATATACGGATCCAAATCAGCCCGTTTACATTCCGCCACAACTTCGCCATGCTCATCTTCATGAAACTTATACACCATAACCCGATCATAACCCGTAAGCTCCCTCACATTTTGCACAACAGTATCACACAAAAGCTTAATATCTCCACCTGGCAAAGCCTGCAACTTTGAAATGGCCCGAACCGCCAGCTTTTGAGACTGAACCGCCCCAGCAATAGACAAAGCCGGATCTTCAGTCCTAGCAGGCTCTAAATCAATCACAATCCCTACATCAATCCTATGCAAGATCGCATAAAAGGGTTTCCCTGAATTCTTAGAATGAACCCAAAGAGGGTTCAGTAAAGTAATCTCTCTGGCCCGAAAAGCCCGTTCTAGCAACACAGAACTAGAAGGGGTGAAAAGGGTCTTAACATCTGTACCAATTGTCAAGATTTCTTGTTTCTCTATACTTGGTACAGATTGGGGAGCTAAGCCTAATCTTTCTCTAGCATTCTCACTAAAGGCAATGACTTTAAAACTCGAATCATCGATAGCAATCATGCAACCAAATGGCTGAATGTGACCACCTCTTTGAATTCTTGACAAATAAGCAGTTATTTGTTGTTCAGGAATTGATGATTGTGTTGTAGTTTGAAGTGACTTTGAGTAATCAAAAGACTTACCAGAGCCACCAGATTGTTCAAATACAGCATGCAATCTTGCATCAACTGTAAACTGTGCAGTTGCTTTGCTTACTGAGTCAACAACCTTGTTGTAGTTTGAAGTTGTTGATGATGGTTGTTGGGCTTTTTGGTTATTGTTATTATAACTATGTCTATGAAGTTTTGAGCTTGTTCTGCTTCCTGAAGCCATTTTTCTTGAAAAAAGTTTTTTTTTTTTTTTGCAAATTTAGATATGTTTCTTCTTAAATCAAAATTGTCATTGAAGAATGAAGTTTTAAGCTAGTTCTACTTCCACAGGCCATTTCTTTTTTTGAAAAAAAAAAGAAAAAAAGAGAAAGATTGTAACTTTTTATAAATTAATGTGCCCATGATGAACCTTACTAAAATTTAGTGGTGGTATTTTTTGTTGCTACGAAGTGTGTCATGTGGCCTTTTAAATAAGCTGCATCATTCAGAAGAGGTGAAAATGGATGAATATTGAATGATGTACAAGATATTATGCATGGTGTCCTGTGTCCATCATGTAATGGATTGAGATGCGGACTTGGGAATGATTGTTTTGTAAAAAAATTATATAACATACTGGATTACTGGTTGATGTATTTATGTTGAGAGATAGACGTGGGCTGGAAGGACCGGTTCTTGGTCTTGAAAACCGGAACCGATGGAACCGAAATATAGGTTCGGAATCGGTTCGGTTCGGAACCGGTTCCTCAGGAACCGTTTTTTTTTTTTTTCTTCCAGAACTTAACGGCCGTTAAGGCCACTTTTTTTCATCGTAATTCGATTTTGGGGCACTTGATTGTTAATACACCGAGCCATAAGACCTTAAATACCTTCATAATGATAATATCTAGTGAATTAACACAAAGAACTCCAAGTTATTTAAAAAAAAAACACTTGAAAAAAATTAAAAACTCACTAATAATTCACTATAATTCATTTAACGGCCGTTAAGGCCACTTTTTTTCATCGTAATTCGATTTTGGGGCACTTGATTGTTAATACACCGAGCCATAAGACCTTAAATACCTTCATAATGATAATATCTAGACACAAAAAACTCCAAGTTATTTCACAAAAAACACTTGAAAAAAATTAAAAACTCACTAATAATTCACTATAATTCATTTAACGGCCGTTAAGGCCACTTTTTTTCATCGTAATTCGATTTTGGGGCACTTGATTGTTAATACACCGAGCCATAAGACCTTAAATACCTTCATAATGATAATATCTAGTGAATTAACACAAAAAACTCCAAGTTATTTCACAAAAAACACTTGAAAAAAATTAAAAACTCACTAATAATTCACTATAATTCATTTAACAGCCGTTGGTGAATATGTACCTTCTTCAACTTCTTCATGGTGAATATGTTCTTCAAGGTCCAAAGTATCTTCAAGGCTTGATAAGTGTTGTTTACGGGTCATGGCGTCCAAGTGGTCTTTATAACAAATACACATCTCCAATGATGCCGGTGTAAGTTTTGTTCTTCTTATGGACAAAACTCTTCCACTTTGTGAAAATGCGGATTCACTAGCAACCGTTGAAGCTTGAGCGCTTAGTAAATCACGTGCCATGATAGATAGAATGGGAAATTGATCTTCCCTTTCCTTCCACCAATTCAATACATCCACATTCATGAAAGCATCAACTCCAAGGCTAGCCAAAAAGTTTGTTCCGATATACCTATGATACTCGGTGTTCTTGTTGGAAGTTGAAGCCTCATTTCTTTGACGTTTGGTGGTTGTTTGGATAACATAATTGTATAGGTTGTCAAATTTAAGCTACCCTTTAAATTTTCAAAATCCGTTATAAGTAGTTTTTTAGCCAATTTCCAATTTTTCATACATGTACGTTTTAATGTAGAGCGAGTTAGAGTAGTGTACCTTGGTTGGATTAAGGTTTGAAATGTGGAAGTGACCTCCGGATCGTCCCAATGGTTGAATGGCCAAGCTTTTTTAATGGTCAAGTTGGAAAGTCCTTCACGAACCGCCTCCGTCGAATAATGAAAAATAGTGCCATCATTTTCTAATGTTTGTTGACCTTGTGAGGTGGTACCCCCATCTTGTGCTTTTTTCACCGCACAATGAAGTCTAACATGTTTATCCAAAGTCGAGTTTGCACCTTTAGATTGTTAATACACCGAGCCATAAGACCTTAAATACCTTCATAATGATAATATCTAGTGAATTAACACAAAAAACTCCAAGTTATTTAAAAAAAAAACACTTGAAAAAAATTAAAAACTCACTAATAATTCACTATAATTCATTTAACAGCCGTTGGTGAATATGTACCTTCTTCAACTTCTTCATGGTGAATATGTTCTTCAAGGTCCAAAGTATCTTCAAGGCTTGATAAGTGTTGTTTACGGGTCATGGCGTCCAAGTGGTCTTTATAACAAATACACATCTCCAATGATGCCGGTGTAAGTTTTGTTCTTCTTATGGACAAAACTCTTCCACTTTGTGAAAATGCGGATTCACTAGCAACCGTTGAAGCTTGAGCGCTTAGTAAATCACGTGCCATGATAGATAGAATGGGAAATTGATCTTCCCTTTCCTTCCACCAATTCAATACATCCACATTCATGAAAGCATCAACTCCAAGGCTAGCCAAAAAGTTTGTTCCGATATACCTATGATACTCGGTGTTCTTGTTGGAAGTTGAAGCCTCATTTCTTTGACGTTTGGTGGTTGTTTGGATAACATAATTGTATAGGTTGTCAAATTTAAGCTACCCTTTAAATTTTCAAAATCCGTTATAAGTAGTTTTTTAGCCAATTTCCAATTTTTCATACATGTACGTTTTAATGTAGAGCGAGTTAGAGTAGTGTACCTTGGTTGGATTAAGGTTTGAAATGTGGAAGTGACCTCCGGATCGTCCCAATGGTTGAATGGCCAAGCTTTTTTAATGGTCAAGTTGGAAAGTCCTTCACGAACCGCCTCCGTCGAATAATGAAAAATAGTGCCATCATTTTCTAATGTTTGTTGACCTTGTGAGGTGGTACCCCCATCTTGTGCTTTTTTCACCGCACAATGAAGTCTAACATGTTTATCCAAAGTCGAGTTTGCACTTGATTGTTAATACACCGAGCCATAAGACCTTAAATACCTTCATAATGATAATATCTAGTGAATTAACACAAAAAACTCCAAGTTATTTAAAAAAAAAACACTTGAAAAAAATTAAAAACTCACTAATAATTCACTATAATTCATTTAACAGCCGTTGGTGAATATGTACCTTCTTCAACTTCTTCATGGTGAATATGTTCTTCAAGGTCCAAAGTATCTTCAAGGCTTGATAAGTGTTGTTTACGGGTCATGGCGTCCAAGTGGTCTTTATAACAAATACACATCTCCAATGATGCCGGTGTAAGTTTTGTTCTTCTTATGGACAAAACTCTTCCACTTTGTGAAAATGCGGATTCACTAGCAACCGTTGAAGCTTGAGCGCTTAGTAAATCACGTGCCATGATAGATAGAATGGGAAATTGATCTTCCCTTTCCTTCCACCAATTCAATACATCCACATTCATGAAAGCATCAACTCCAAGGCTAGCCAAAAAGTTTGTTCCGATATACCTATGATACTCGGTGTTCTTGTTGGAAGTTGAAGCCTCATTTCTTTGACGTTTGGTGGTTGTTTGGATAACATAATTGTATAGGTTGTCAAATTTAAGCTACCCTTTAAATTTTCAAAATCCGTTATAAGTAGTTTTTTAGCCAATTTCCAATTTTTCATACATGTACGTTTTAATGTAGAGCGAGTTAGAGTAGTGTACCTTGGTTGGATTAAGGTTTGAAATGTGGAAGTGACCTCCGGATCGTCCCAATGGTTGAATGGCCAAGCTTTTTTAATGGTCAAGTTGGAAAGTCCTTCACGAACCGCCTCCGTCGAATAATGAAAAATAGTGCCATCATTTTCTAATGTTTGTTGACCTTGTGAGGTGGTACCCCCATCTTGTGCTTTTTTCACCGCACAATGAAGTCTAACATGTTTATCCAAAGTCGAGTTTGCACCTTTAAAGAGATTGTCAATAATACACCGAGCCATAAGACCTTAAATACCTTCATAATGATAATATCTAGTGAATTAACACAAAAAACTCCAAGTTATTTAAAAAAAAAACACTTGAAAAAAATTAAAAACTCACTAATAATTCACTATAATTCATTTAACAGCCGTTGGTGAATATGTACCTTCTTCAACTTCTTCATGGTGAATATGTTCTTCAAGGTCCAAAGTATCTTCAAGGCTTGATAAGTGTTGTTTACGGGTCATGGCGTCCAAGTGGTCTTTATAACAAATACACATCTCCAATGATGCCGGTGTAAGTTTTGTTCTTTTATGATCCGTTATTATTTCCACCACCGTTGCCGCCTCACTTGTGGAACCAATACCGGTAGATTGCGTTTGTGAAGCGGAACTAGACTCCATTTTGTGAGAGATTTGATATATATATTATATATATATATATATATATATATATATTTTGTGATATATAAATATAAAATATGTAGAGATATAATTATTTTGGTAAGAGATTTATGAATACATAGTGTTTTTGTAAGATATATGGAGTGTTTGTAAGTGATGGAATGTGTAAAAATAAGCCTAAATGATGCTACATATATATACTAGTTGTATAATGGCAAAATGGTAATTATTGGGTGAATCTAACGGCTCCTAACGGTCAAAAAGGACCAAAAGTGGCAGATTCTAACGGCTAGTAACGGCTAGTTTGACTGGGTCGGTTCTTGGGACCGGTTCTTGGAACCGGTTCCTGAGGAACCGGTTTGGGACCGGTTCTTTGAAAAAAATGTGGAACCGGTTCCTAACTGCCGGTTCTTGAGGAACCGGGACCGGTTCCTGAGGAACCGGTTCCAATCGGTTCCGGTTCTCGGTTTTTTTGGAACCGGTTTTTTTGCCCACGTCTATTGAGAGAAACATCAGATTGTATCTGGTCTGATACTGTTATAAAATAATCTTTCATTCTTTCGAGAGGGAAAAATCCATAAAAAGGTAACACTTTTACACAAATTTTTATTAAAAAGAACCTATTTAGTTTTTATCTATTTAAAGGATCCCATTTCTAAAAATTTCGCAATAAAAGGAATGTCGTTAGTTTTAAACGTTAGCCCTCCGTTAAATGTCACATCACTACTGACACGTCATCAAAGTTGCTTACATGACCTTTGACTTTGACTAAAAATACATATATATGTGTTTTTATACACAAAAACACATTCAAATTGTAAAATTTGTAGTCAAAGGTTTCTTTTATACACAAGAACACATTTTAATGATCTATAGAAGGAAATCATGATGTTTATTTCGTTCACATTGGTTTGGATTTGAGATAATTCAAAGGCTTCAGTAGTCCCGTATTTCACAAACCAAAATTAATGGGTTTAAACTTTAAACCAGTGTAGGACCAAAAAACTGAATATCACCAGGTTCACAAATTAGTGCACTTTTAATTTTGTTTTGATAGAGGTATGGTGTAGCATGAAGCATCCACTTTATATAGCATTGTGGATTCTCTCTTGGACATCTTTACTTGGTGTTGAGCTTTTGCTTGTTTCCCTGCCTAAATTGGTCGACATATATCCAGTCTTTTCCTTTAGTCATCGTAGTAGACGTAAAACATAAACCGGAAGGGATTTGTAAGTAAGAAATTACAATATTGAAGTAAGATTTGGTGTAATATTTAGCCGTTTAAAAAAGAAAAAAAAAATAGTGAAGTAGACAATGCAAAATAAAAGGTGTTAAGAATATGCTCGTCAATTTATATCTTCTTAGAAATATGTATTTACGAAACAGACTTCCGTAACCTTTTAAGAAACATAACATTAAAAATATAGTCAATAAGCTAATCCAAACATGCTTTTTGTTCAAAAAGACCATCTCCAAGCTATGCTTCGAAATGCCAACTTTTTATGTTTTTTTTTCTTCCTTTCGAATTATCTTTTAATATAAAATATAATTGTTTTTGTATATCGGGTTAAATTCATATGTTAATGTATTTGTACATGTAGCGATACAAAACTCACTAACCTCTATCGATTAACATGATGCCAATTGTGGACAAAATAAATACTCGTTTAAGCAAATTATTGATGGAAAACGAAATGCCTATACATGAAGAAAAATAAAAAATGTTGTTTAGCCATCTATATAGGTTCTTGTCAAAAAATGAATATGTTTATTTTGTGTTCCATTAAATTCGAAAGAAACAAAAATCAGATGGCAAAAAAGGGCTGTTAACATTGTCGTAAGGCATGACATGGGTCAGTAAATAGCACGTGAAGTTATATATTGTCTAACAATTGTCGTTCAGTTCCCCATTAAATTAAAGTATTAAACATTGATAGAACTTTTCTTTTTTCACTAACAACTATATGTTTGTTATTGTCGTTGTCCATCGTTACAATTTTGCATCCGGAACAATAGGAGTACATTTGTGTTTGTTCGAGAGTCCATCGTTAAACATATTACAATTTTGCTTTCGGAACAATAGGAGTACATATCGTTGGCATTTCTATAACTTGAAGTTATAAGTTTACACAAGTCAATTTGACAGACTGACGAAATTCATCATTTGAAACCTTCAAAACGAAGCAATCGGAGGCCAAGCTCTCAACTTTGGCAAACAAAAGAAAAATACGCACATATCAATTATTGGATAACACAAACGATCATGATAACATTCCACTATATCAGAATAAGAAGATCATGATAACGTTGAGGGCTAAAAAGAAGAAGAAAAAAAGAAGCACCGGCCATATGTATCACTAGATCCAATTCCAAATACCAAACACTGCCCATTGAATATGTTCCAAAGACAAACGATTGTTGGCCTCAAAATACATTGCCACGATGCCTTGTACATTGTGCATTGAAAGTAGTAATATCAACCAAAAATCAAAATGGGCCTTCATAGGTAACACTGTACTGGGCCCTACCAAGTTGTCTTTGTAATTTGGGATCACATTCATGCCACGTGAAGATTGTACCCGTTATATTTCCAGCCATCGATTTGGTAAACCAATGAGAAAAAGTTTCACAATTGAAGTCCACTATGTACATGGGCCACAGCACGTGGTGTGGGCCATATGGACGTTATGTATCACACGTGCTATCCGCACACCATCCAATAAACATACGCCCAGTCGATCATATGGGCCTCAATAGTTCCGAACGCGGTGGGCCGACCAAGTGAGTCACAGGCCACGATATCACTTTATACATGATTACTTTTATATAACTTTTACTACATGTTTTGTTCTGTTTTTTTTTTTTTTCTATTTTCTTATAGAACGGACATTAAAATTAATTAATTGCTACAGTATAATATAAATCAGATGAGTTGTGATCAGGCAAATCCTAATAATTTGGTGAGATCCAAGGGCTAAATCTCAGCCCTTGGATCAAAACAGATCGACGCCATATTAAAAAAAAACAAGCGGAAGGGCATTTTGGTAATTTAGCACATTATCTCACCCCTCTATTATTTTTTACTAGTTCCACACACATACACACACACACACACACACACACTCACAGATCTCTCTGCCTCACTCTCACTACCAGTAGCAGAACCATAACCACCACCACCACCACTACCACCACCGTCTTCAAGTCACCACCACGTTCCAATCGCACCATCCACCACCAATCGCCGGCACCACCGCCGCTACTGCCGCTCGCCGCCACCACCACCCGTCACCGCCACCACCACCGCCACCACCACCGCCACCACCACCACCACCACCACCACCACCACCACCACCACCACCACCACCACCACCACCACCACCACCACCACCACCACCACCACCACCACCACCACCACCACCACCACCACCACCACCACCACCACCACCACCACCACCACCACCACCACCACCACCACCACCACCACCACCACCACCACCACCACCACCACCACCACCACCACCACCACCACCACCACCACCACCACCACCACCACCACCACCACCACCACCACCACCACCACCACCACCACCACCACCACCACCACCACCACCACCACCACCACCACCACCACCACCACCACCACCACCACCACCACCACCACCACCACCACCACCACCACCACCACCACCACCACCACCACCACCACCACCACCACCACCACCACCACCACCACCACCACCACCACCACCACCACCACCACCACCACCACCACCACCACCACCACCACCACCACCACCACCACCACCACCACCACCACCACCACCACCACCACCACCACCACCACCACCACCACCACCACCACCACCACCACCACCACCACCACCACCACCACCACCACCACCACCACCACCACCACCACCACCACCACCACCACCACCACCACCACCACCACCACCACCACCACCACCACCACCACCACCACCACCACCACCACCACCACCACCACCACCACCACCACCACCACCACCACCACCACCACCACCACCACCACCACCACCACCACCACCACCACCACCACCACCACCACCACCACCACCACCACCACCACCACCACCACCACCACCACCACCACCACCACCACCACCACCACCACCACCACCACCACCACCACCACCACCACCACCACCACCACCACCACCACCACCACCACCACCACCACCACCACCACCACCACCACCACCACCACCACCACCACCACCACCACCACCACCACCACCACCACCACCACCACCACCACCACCACCACCACCACCACCACCACCACCACCACCACCACCACCACCACCACCACCACCACCACCACCACCACCACCACCACCACCACCACCACCACCACCACCACCACCACCACCACCACCACCACCACCACCACCACCACCACCACCACCACCACCACCACCACCACCACCACCACCACCACCACCACCACCACCACCACCACCACCACCACCACCACCACCACCACCACCACCACCACCACCACCACCACCACCACCACCACCACCACCACCACCACCACCACCACCACCACCACCACCACCACCACCACCACCACCACCACCACCACCACCACCACCACCACCACCACCACCACCACCACCACCACCACCACCACCACCACCACCACCACCACCACCACCACCACCACCACCACCACCACCACCACCACCACCACCACCACCACCACCACCACCACCACCACCACCACCACCACCACCACCACCACCACCACCACCACCACCACCACCACCACCACCACCACCACCACCACCACCACCACCACCACCACCACCACCACCACCACCACCACCACCACCACCACCACCACCACCACCACCACCACCACCACCACCACCACCACCACCACCACCACCACCACCACCACCACCACCACCACCACCACCACCACCACCACCACCACCACCACCACCACCACCACCACCACCACCACCACCACCACCACCACCACCACCACCACCACCACCACCACCACCACCACCACCACCACCACCACCACCACCACCACCACCACCACCACCACCACCACCACCACCACCACCACCACCACCACCACCACCACCACCACCACCACCACCACCACCACCACCACCACCACCACCACCACCACCACCACCACCACCACCACCACCACCACCACCACCACCACCACCACCACCACCACCACCACCACCACCACCACCACCACCACCACCACCACCACCACCACCACCACCACCACCACCACCACCACCACCACCACCACCACCACCACCACCACCACCACCACCACCACCACCACCACCACCACCACCACCACCACCACCACTACAACCCTAAAATCAAATTTGATTTTATATAGGTTTCTTGATATGGACTCCAATTGTTTTTCTAAATGTATGCATAAAATCAAATTTGATTTTGTATAGGTTTCTTGATATGGACTCTATTTGTTTTTCTAAATGTATGCATAAAATCAAATTTGATTTTCAATAGCTTTTTCAAACTGTACGAATAAAATCAAATTTGATTTTGTATAGGTTTCTTGATATGGACTCTATTTGTTTTTCTAAATGTATGCATAAAATCAAATTTGATTGAAAACGAAATAATACACGTTTCAAAATTTGGATTCAATACATAATCAAATTTGATTTTCATAAATCAGTCTATTATAACCATTCTTAACAACACATACTTCATTCAAAGTTAGCAAAACAAATTAATTTGATTTCAAGATAAAGAACAAAATGAGACATTTCATAAGTTACCAAAGGTGATTCATGAAAACTTTCTACACAACACATACTTCATTCAAAGTTACCAAAGCTTCCAAACACTTTCTACACAAGACACAATCTTCATTTCTTTTCAGCTTGACTTTTAGATTTTAATTCATGAAAAGCCTTTCTTATCTATCTCACACTTGAAAATTTTGATTTAATACTAAATCAAATTTGATTGAGGACAAAATCACATATCACATATTTTGCATATTATTCAATTCCATATAAAATCAAATTTGATTGAATACAAAATAATACAAATTTGCAAATTTGGATTTAATACTAAATCAATTTTGATTTAGTACAGAATCACATATAACATATATTGCATATTATTCGATTCTAATAAAATCAATTTTGATTGAAAACGAAATAATACACATTTCAAAATTTGGATTCAATACATAATCAAATTTGATTTAAAATTTAACAAATTCAAATTTTAGAATAGATCTATGTACAATCAAGTATGATTGGCTGTATAATCAGTAAATACGTATATAATCAAATTTGATTTAGTACATACACTTTGGTTTAGACATTTCATCAAACACTTTGTGGGCAAAACTCATTATAAAACCCTAAAAAGGGTGAGGGTTCCCGCTCTAGGGTTTAGGGTTTGAAGGCCGAGGGTTAGCCTTCGGCTAACCCTCGACCTTCAAACCCTAAACCCTAGAGCTTGTTATCGTCGGGGAAGGACGCATTCTAAAACCCTAAAAAGGGTGAGGGTTCCCACTCTAGGGTTTAGGGTTTGAAGGCCGAGGTTAGCTTAAACCCTAAACCCTAGAGCTTGTTATCGTCGGGGAATGACGCATTCTAAAACCCTAAAAAGGGTGAGGGTTCTCACTCTAGGGTTTAGGGTTTGAAGCCGAGGTTAGCCAAACCCTAAACCCTAGAGCTTGTTATCGTCGGGGAATGACGCATTCTAAAACCCTAAAAAGGGTGAGGGTTCTCACTCTAGGGTTTAGGGTTTGAAGGTCGATGTTAGCCCAAACCCTAAACCCTAGAGCTTGTTATCGTCGGGGAATGACGCATTCTAAAACCCTAAAAAGGGTGAGGGTTCTCACTCTAGGGTTTAGGGTTTGAAGGTCGATGTTAGCCCAAACCCTAAACCCTAGAGCTTGTTATCGTCGGGGAATGACGCATTCTAAAACCCTAAAAAGGGTGAGGGTTCTCACTCTAGGGTTTAGGGTTTGAAGCCGAGGTTAGCCAAACCCTAAACCCTAGAGCTTGTTATCGTCGGGGAATGACGCATTCTAAAACCCTAAAAAGGGTGAGGGTTCTCACTCTAGGGTTTAGGGTTTGAAGGTCGATGTTAGCCCAAACCCTAAACCCTAGAGCTTGTTATCGTCGGGGAATGACGCATTCTAAAACCCTAAAAAGGGTGAGGGTTCTCACTCTAGGGTTTAGGGTTTGAAGGTCGATGTTAGCCCAAACCCTAAACCCTAGAGCTTGTTATCGTCGGGGAATGACGCATTCTAAAACCCTAAAAAGGGTGAGGGTTCTCACTCTAGGGTTTAGGGTTTGAAGCGTCGATTAGCCAAACCCTAAACCCTAGAGCTTGTTATCGTCGGGGAATGACGCATTCTAAAACCCTAAAAAGGGTGAGGGTTCTCACTCTAGGGTTTAGGGTTTGAAGGTCGATGTTAGCCCAAACCCTAAACCCTAGAGCTTGTTATCGTCGGGGAATGACGCATTCTAAAACCCTAAAAAGGGTGAGGGTTCTCACTCTAGGGTTTAGGGTTTGAAGGTCGATGTTAGCCCAAACCCTAAACCCTAGAGCTTGTTATCGTCGGGGAATGACGCATTCTAAAACCCTAAAAAGGGTGAGGGTTCTCACTCTAGGGTTTAGGGTTTGAAGGTCGATGTTAGCCAAACCCTAAACCCTAGAGCTTGTTATCGTCGGGGAATGACGCATTCTAAAACCCTAAAAAGGGTGAGGGTTCTCACTCTAGGGTTTAGGGTTTGAAGGTCGATGTTAGCCCAAACCCTAAACCCTAGAGCTTGTTATCGTCGGGGAATGACGCATTCTAAAACCCTAAAAAGGGTGAGGGTTCTCACTCTAGGGTTTAGGGTTTGAAGGTCGATGTTAGCCAAACCCTAAACCCTAGAGCTTGTTATCGTCGGGGAATGACGCATTCTAAAACCCTAAAAAGGGTGAGGGTTCTCACTCTAGGGTTTAGGGTTTGAAGGTCGATGTTAGCCAAACCCTAAACCCTAGAGCTTGTTATCGTCGGGGAATGACGCATTCTAAAACCCTAAAAAGGGTGAGGGTTCTCACTCTAGGGTTTAGGGTTTGAAGGTCGATGTTAGCCCAAACCCTAAACCCTAGAGCTTGTTATCGTCGGGGAATGACGCATTCTAAAACCCTAAAAAGGGTGAGGGTTCTCACTCTAGGGTTTAGGGTTTGAAGGTCGATGTTAGCCAAACCCTAAACCCTAGAGCTTGTTATCGTCGGGGAATGACGCATTCTAAAACCCTAAAAAGGGTGAGGGTTCTCACTCTAGGGTTTAGGGTTTGAAGGTCGATGTTAGCCCAAACCCTAAACCCTAGAGCTTGTTATCGTCGGGGAATGACGCATTCTAAAACCCTAAAAAGGGTGAGGGTTCTCACTCTAGGGTTTAGGGTTTGAAGGTCGATGTTAGCCCAAACCCTAAACCCTAGAGCTTGTTATCGTCGGGGAATGACGCATTCTAAAACCCTAAAAAGGGTGAGGGTTCTCACTCTAGGGTTTAGGGTTTGAAGGTCGATGTTAGCCAAACCCTAAACCCTAGAGCTTGTTATCGTCGGGGAATGACGCATTCTAAAACCCTAAAAAGGGTGAGGGTTCTCACTCTAGGGTTTAGGGTTTGAAGGTCGAGGGTTATCAACCCTAAACCCTAGAGTTTAAATCTAATAAAATTTAACAAATTCAAATTTTAGAATAGATCTATGTACAATCAAGTATGATTGGCTGTATAATCAGTAAATACGTATATAATCAAATTTGATTTAGTACATACACTTTGGTTTAGACATTTCATCAAACACTTTGTGGGCAAAACTCATTATAAAAGTTTTAAACAACAACAACCAAAGATACAACTTCTTATCATATGAAAAAACAAAAATAATAGAAAAAAAACTACAAATCATGGATAAAAATGGTTTGTTTATCCATTTTTTATATAAAAAACATAAACTACATAAAATATCACTCTATTAATATCTAAAACATCATCATTCATTTGTTGTTGTTGCTAGTGGTTTGAGATGGAGATCCACAAAGAGGGGGAGCGCGAGATGATAGCGGAAGCGGTGGTGGTGGTTGTTGCCGTCGCCTGTGGAGAGGAGAGAGGGGGAGAGTGTGTGTTTGTGTGTATCTGTGTGTTTCTGTGTGTGTGTGTCCATCAGGAGGAAAGAAAGGGGAAAGGGGGAATTTTGTTTTATTTACAATAATACCCCTCCGTGTTTTATTTTTAATTAGGAGGTAAGTGTTAATCTCAACCATTGATGAAAATGATCCAAGGGCTAAGATTAAGCCCTTGAGATCCAAGGAAAATTAATGTTTCATTTGAACAAACCATGTAAATAAATTACTAACATATGTAACTTATAAAACGATGCTTCTAATAAATCGTAGATTAATCCAAAAAATTACACAAAATATGTTCAAAAAAGTTGATGATAAATAACCTTTGTTTATAAATTACGTGTAGACTTATAGTCTACTTACAACTCGGTTTCATAACAAGCTTTGAAAAACTGATATCCACTCACAGATCATTCAAAATTTGTTAAAACTTTTAAGGTCAAAGTCCGAGCTCTACACTAGTTATCGGAAACCAAAATCTAACAACCAAGTGAGTATCAAACTAGGGGTGTTCATCAGTTTGGTTTTCGGTTATTTGGTCTATTTAGTTCGGTTTTTTGATTTTTTTTTTCAAAACCAAAACCGAACCAAAACCTACTTCAAAATAGAAAAACCAAACCGAAAACCAAATTAAAATTCGGTTCGGTTTAAAACCCAAAAAACCAAATATGGAAAACACAAGCTCACCATTTTTGTTTCAGTTGTATTCAACCAAAATAGGTTTCATAATTCCAGTTTTTTCATTTAAGTAGTAAATCTAGACTTCAAGCACAAAATGTATGAATAAGTGACATAGCCATCACAAAAAAATTGGTCTTAAAAAGTACTAATAGATAAACTCTTATTTGTCATAATTATTAAAAATTCTTCACTCTTCGAGCTTCAAGTTCTTCATTGTTTGTCCATTCAATCTTTTTTAATCTTTAAAAAAGGTGGATATAATAAATAAATAAATACATATCAGTGTGTAAAAAGTACACTAATAATGATCCATATACAAAAAGATAAGTATTACATTTATAAAAATAATAATAATAATAAGTTATTCGGTTTTTCGGTTTAACAAACCAAACCCAAAAACCAAATTAAAAAACGGTTTGGTTTTTTTCGGTGGTTCGGTTTACGGTTTAACCGGGTACTAACCAAACCGCGAACACCCCTATATCAAACTCAAATAAATGAACAAGCATAAAACTTAACTCAAACAGTAACCACATCCGGCTTACTATCAAATGAGCCAAGACCAAGCTTCCCGGTAAGCAACTCAGTTACTCAGCTAAACCTTCTAATAACTAGTATAAGATGTCACTCCAAATTTCACTGGGATACCTTCGTTTTCAGATTACTGGTGTTATTCTTTAATGATAAATAAGCCTGATATGAAAAAATAAAATAAAAAATGAGGTGATAAAATCCCAATAAATACAATACTGCGGCCTTGTATCAAAAAACTTGTATTCAAGATTGTTTTTTTTTTTCCCTTTCTTTTTCCTTTCTAAAAGGCGCTCTTATTATTCCACAGACCAACATGTGGTTACCAAACTGTACATGAAAGTAATTCAAGATTGTAAGAAATCCAGAAAGCGAACCAAGTAGACATAATTGAGTTGTTCACTGTATTGGGGGGAAGGACCCATTGAACATTTGGGGCCGATATTAACAACCAATTTGGACTATCTGTCTACCTACATACAACTATATAGGTAAATGAACATTGCGCATAAAGCAAAGCATCTGATGACAAGTTATATACTACTACAGGCAGCATAACCAAATTAATCATCAAGTTGCATACAACTATGTGTAGACAGGTGTGCCACTACATTCTAGCTAACGTACCATTGCGTTAAAACACAGGCCGTCTTTACATTTAAAAATGTATATGTGAAGCCATCACTTATGTAGTATATGATAATAGGAAAGCCACTACAACTAATAAAGGACCTAATGCGCCTCAAATGTTATAGCAATCTGTCATAGTATGATGGGGGTCGTTGTTAACTTTCTTATAAAGACTGCTGTTACCAACTATTGAAAATGGCTATATAGAGAGGTTTTCCCCTGTTCGGGTTATTTGGAAAAGGGAGATGGAGAGCCATTTTTGACTCAGATGTAGCCCTTGGCCGGTTCCAACAATTTACCTGGCCACCCCCAAGATGTTTACCTAGGTTAGGATTTGAACCTGAAACCTCTTCTCTGAAATAAGAGGACTCCTGAACACTAGGCCACATTGGCGGTGGTTTTTACCAGCTATTATAAAGATGATGTGAACTTGAGACATTTACATAATTTACAGCTGACATTTACAAGAAAATGCTCAAAGTTAATACTATCATCATAGACAACAAACAAAAGTTTGTTAGATAGAACATCATATTAAAACCATTTTACAGGATTATAAAAAAATGCAGATACGGATTCCATCCACAGAAAATTGTGCAATGGCACAATCCAGATGATGATAAACATAAACACAAATCACAAGTTAACTTACAAGTGGCTTCCATGAGGAGAACTAAAGCTCAGTCTTTATCATCAGGTTATCATCTTCCAGATTGCATTACAAGTATCAAAATCATTCATCTCCCGAGAATCGAGCTCGAATTTTTCAACCACTTTCTTTTGTTTATCAACAATATCTGTGATTGATGAAATTAAAGAATTGCGGATTGAAAAAGAATATGTCAACTTAGAATCTAGTAATAAGACTATCACAGCAAATTAACAATTAGAAGTAAACATAACAAAGGATACATCCAGATATATTGGATTGATCATTCAAGTCTGGAATGATGCTTGTTACAGATGCATACATTGAGAGCTTCATTCTGCGGAAAGAAAAGATATAGGTTAGTTCCTCCCTCAATTGAAAGAGAAATACATTATTTAACAGATCATGTAGGCACGGTTAATTAACAGTCAATATATCTTTTTTTTTATTCTCAAACATATGTTTTTGTTAACATAAGAATGCTTAGATTAAGGTGATGACACTAAAAAAATTCATTAAGTTTGTCGATGGACTTACTGGGATTTCATTTCATCTTGTTCAAGTTTTTCCAGAACCTGCTTTCTATCTTCAATCGAACTTTGTTGGTCATCAAGATCTTTAATTTGATCGGTAATAGCTGTGTAGACAATATAGGAGAATAATCAGTAATCAAATTGTCTAAAGACGTAAAGTGATTATATTTTAGTATTTAAAAAACTTATCTAAGCTCCTCTTGTAACAACGTCGCCCTATGAAGCTCCTCATCCAACTCTTTCTGAAGCAAATCAATCTCTGCATCTAAAGCAACTTCTGCCTTTGCATCGTCCGTTTTTTGCTTGCATAAGTCTATCTTTTTGTGATAATCTGTTGCATTAAATACATTCTATTCAGAAGATCAAAAGCAACTAGTGTCCCCCTGATCACTTGAAGTGGCTATGTCAGCCCATTAATATGAAAAAGGGTAACGGGTCAAATAGACCAAACAGGCTAAACAGTCAAGAAGTCATCTAACGAGGGGGCGTTTGGGATTGCTAATTTGAAAGTGTTTATGCCTTCTAGAATAAGTAGATAAGCAGTTTTCCAGGGTGTTTAGAGGAGCTTATCTTGAGCTTACTGGCCTATGTCGTCCCCATTAAGCTCCAAAAAATGGAGTTTAAGCTTACTCGCTTGTAAAAACTAATAAGCTAACCAAAATACGCGTATCCAAACACCTAAAATGAAACTTAGTGGCTTTGAAAACATAATCTTAAGCCATAATAAACCACACAAATAAACCCCCGAATAAGAGTATCTATCATTACTTATCTACTTAATTACTGTAAAAAATCAATAGGCAAAATAAGAACTTAAACAATAAGAGTGGACGGAGCGCCCTGGGGAGGGATCCGGTACCTATCCGGTACCGGTTGGAACACCGCGCCGACCCCCCGGTACCGGTAGGGTGGGGAGCGTTTTGGTGACCACCGTGCCGATTCCCATGCCTATCAATTCGACCGTTACACGATGAATTAAAAAAAAAATAGTGGGCCCCACACCAACGGTCTCCTCTTTCTCTTTTTCTTTTCTTTTCTTTCTTTCTTCTTCTTTGCTTCTGCCGTGTTCTTGCTTCTTCTCCATCTCTTTTTCTTTCTTTTTTTTTCAATCCAAACAATCAAAAATCACAAAAATGAATAGAGGGAAGAAACCAAAGGATCCAGTGTACTCCCATCTACCAAAAAAACGCAAAAACCAACCACCAGTACCAACCAATCGCGAAGTTATGCCACCTCCTCCTTCGCAAAACAACACCACCGATAATGCGTATAGGCCACAGCCCGTTGATGAATTCTTGAGTGGATTGGATCCCTTGTTTTTCGAGCCCAACCCGGCTTTTTCGCAACAAAATGTAGCCGGGTTTTCGCAATATGCTAGTGAAAACCAACCCGGGTTTTCGCAATTTGCGGGTGGTTCATCTTCACAACATAACGAAGCGGTTCAAGAAGAAGAAGAAGAAGAAGAAGAAGAGGTTGAGGAGGAAGAAGATGAAGCAATACCCGAGACCCAAGTCTCGGTTAAAGGTAAAAGAGAGTGTCGTGTATGGGGGAAGGATGAAGAAAAGTGTTTGGCAAAAGCTTGGTTAAGCGTTTCCGAGGATCCATACATCGGAAACGCCCAAACGGCCGGGTCGTTTTGGAAGAAGGTGAAGTTTGAGATGGATAGACACTTGAACCGTGACTCGGGACGTACCCCGGAAATGTGTAGGTCGAAATGGAAGGATTTGAAACTTAAGGTGTCGGGTTTTTGTGGTATCTACAATGTTAAGAAAAGTAAGATGTTGAGTGGCCAAAGCGACCAGGATGTGTTTAAGGCGGCCGTGGCATTGTATATGCGGAAATACAATAACAAATCCGGGTTTCCGCATGTAGAGGCGTGGCAAATTTTGAGGAAAGGGCCGAAATGGGCGGAGGTTCTTACCTTGGAGGGGATTTGTGAGGAGTCGGGTAGCAAAAGGGCAAGAACGGAAGGGTCAAATGTCAATGTCCGTTCATCGGGGGAGGCATCGGTCCATATTGACTTGAACGAGGACCAGTTGGATCAAGAAGAAGAAGGTGGGAACGACATCGATGCACCAGTACAGCCTTGCCACCCCGTCGTAGAGCTAAAGGTAAGCAGCAGCCGTCTACATCCGCCTCCACCACATCTGAAGAATTCTTGAAGATGGTCGCCGTGTTGAAATGCGACAATGAGGATAAAAAGCGAATTCGGGAGGAGAAGATTCAGATGCAGAAGGCGATGATGGATAGCTATATGGCGGCGGAGGAGGCTAGGAAAAAACGGGAGGAGGAGATGACACGGATGGTCCAGAGTCAGCAGCGACAGAACGATATGGACTTCGTGATCAGGCCACACGATCACCTCAGCGGGCCGATGTTGGAGATGGTTTTGGCGCAGAAACGCGCCCTTTGTGAGCAGTACGGATGGCCGTTGCCTTAGTTTATGTTGTTTAAGTTGTATGTTTTACTTGTTTTATGTGTTTGAATAAAAGATTATGTGTTGATGTTGTGTTTTAAGTTGTATTGTTAATTTATTAAATAAAATGTTTTAGTTATTATTTTAAATAAAAAAAGTAGAAATTAAATTAAATAGAAAAGGGTGGGGAGAGGAGGGGAGGGGTGGTGAGGCATTCCTAGCATTAGGCAGCGAGCGGGGAGGAGAAGCAAAATCGGGGAGGGGAGGGGAGGGGTGGCGAGGCGCTCCCCCCACCCTAAAATGTCCTAAATCATAAAGTACTTTTTACCCAAAGGCCGGTGACCAGACGTCTGAATATCGTAAATTAAGCGCGCCGACAGAATCCAACCCATATTAAAATAGACTAATAATTCTATATTGCAGAATTAGGTTTTCAAATTTAATTCAAAATCCACAAAACAGAGAATTCAAACCTATCAAAATTAACAGTCCAAACGTATATTATTTACAGCCAGTTCAAAAGAAAAATAATTATAAAAAAAAAAGGAGAAACCTTGAAGAGAAGAATGAAGGGCAGCGAGATCTGAACGGGAAGTGGAACGGAGAGAACGTGAAGTATCAAGACAGTAATTCAAGGAATCAATGTCTTTTTGCGGGTCTGATATCATCTTCACTAATTCATCGCTGTATACAGTAATACTATTATTTCTCTCCATTTCGTTTTTCCTCTCTTTGAGTTTTCTAGGGTTTTCCAAAGAGTAAGGAGGGAAAAGAAACAATTTTACAAACTTTAAAATCTTATTCATTAGTACTTTTTTCTATTAGATCGCTTTTTTTTTTTCGAATAAAAAATAAAATACAAGATAGAGTAAATTACAAATTTGGTCCCTGTCGTGGGTCAAAAATTACCGTTTTCGTCCCTACCTTTCATATATTACCGTTTTCGTCCCTACCTTTCATATATTACCGTTTTGGTCCAAAAAACTTTGGTCCGTCAACGCTTTTGGTCCAATTTTCTAAACAGACGTTAAACACCCATCACGTGATCTGCACGTGATGGGTATTTTAGTCTTTTCATTATTAGCACAGGGACGAAAACGGTAATTTTTGACCCACGACAGGGACCAAAATTGTAATTTACTCTATAATATATAATGCTTGTGATGATTTAGGGATTTTTTTAATTTTATTGTAAACTAATTGCTACCAAGATTTTTCATATAGCTTGTTTGTTTGTTATGGCTTAATTCATTAAAAAAAAAAAGTTTAACACCGGCAAAAACACCTTTAAAGGGTCCATCTTCAAACTGGGCCGCTCCTTTGAATGCTCCCTGACAATAAATAAAAAATTTAACACAAAAGAATAAATTCCATAACGATTTATATAAATATAAATCATATTATAACTATCATTAAATCATCATCATCCCCATTCACATTTAACAGGGTTTTTTTCCTTACAAGCACTAAAAATTCTCCTCATTCTTTAATTTCCAATCGAATTTGTGTATGATTTAGATTAGGATAAGTAAAGGGGAAGAACAATGATATTAGTGTTTCCAATAAAAGGAAGGAATTGGTGTTTTATTAGATAGACTGACCGGGCGGAATTTTCTCCGACAAAACATCTATTCAAAAAATCATATGCTTCTTCTTGTGCTGCTGCCTTCTTGTGCTGCTGCCATTCAAAAAATCATCTGCTTCAGTAACTTCGTCGGATCTTGATGGTGGTTGGGATAGGATGGCCGGATCTTGATGGTGGCGTTGAGGGTTCCAACCGCTGTTGTGTCGCATCCCTGTTCATGGATCGACGATGGTGGCTCACTTGTGGTGATGGTCAGTTCTGGTTCACTTGATGGTGGCCGGATCTGTTGGGGTTGAGAGGAATTAACTATGTATATCAGTATATTTATGTTCTATGTATATCTCTATATATGTGTCCATATGTTTGTATAAATTGAGAAAGATGATGAGTAGGTGTTCTTGATGATGTTTGATTTGGGTTAATGAAGATGATGAAGAGGTGTTGTTACTGATGTTTGATTTGGATTAATGGAGATGATGATGATATAATAATAATTACTTAATTAGATAAATGAACAAATAAAAGAAAGAGTAAATTACAATTTTGGTCCCTGTCGTGGGTCAAAAATTACCGTTTTCGTCCCTGTGCTAATAATGAAAAGACTAAAATACCCATCACGTGCAGATCATGTGATGGGTGTTTAACGTCTGTTTAGAAAATTGGACCAAAAGCGTTGACGGACCAAAGTTTTTTGGACCAAAACGGTAATATATGAAAGGTAGGGACGAAAACGGTAATTTTTGACCCACGACAGGGACCAAAATTGTAATTTACTCTACAAGATAAAAGTAAAAGATATACAGTAAAATATTGGGAGATGGATATAAAGATTGTTTTTACCTTTTAGAGCAGAGATCAATAGTTCATGACTGATTAAATTAAATCGTGTATCCAAAAACTTTTTTCAAAAGACATATTACCTATCAACAACATTTGTGAACTGTTGGTGTTAAATTGAATAAGAAACTCTAAAAAGATCAAATAAAAGTGAAGTTTTATACAAAGCCAACAACACACTTAATATTAAGCACGGTAAATAAAATAATATATAGATTTAAACTTGAACATAAATGACGGGAAAAAAATAAATATCAAAATTTATATAAAGACAACAGCAAATTTATATAAAGACAACAGCAAATTTATATAAAGACAACAGCATTACTTGGTCTAGACGGTGGCGATGGCATAATATGAAAATAAATACTGATTACAAAAGGAGCACAACTACGAAACAAATTATTTAAGCTTTGTGTTATTGCTATAAACTAGGTATTATTTGTCCATGATTTTGTGTTAGGGAAAAAATTTGTTTAAGCTAACTTCAATATTTTTATTTTGTCTGATCAAACAATTCCCTACTCATTTGTTTATTTTAGTTATTACTAGATTTTAGACCCGTGTCCAACATTGGACACGGGGTTTACGATATTATCAATATTAGATCTTCATACATTTAACTCATAAAAGCTTATAATTTTGAAGATATACGATTCTAAGTGGTATATTTTGCAAGTTGTATTACAATAATCATAGGTTCGTCACTGTCATTATTAGCCGAGACATATTGATGGAATTGTTTGCCGTAGTCATTCCACAAGGCACATGCTATAATAATTTCTCTATTATAGAATATTTTGAAACCAGTTGTACTCATAATGTGATATTATTATAAAAGATAATTAAGAATTAAAATATAAACATACTTGTGATCTTGTACTTGACATTCAAGTATATATATTTGATCATGATGCGGGCCCATAACACGCATAGGTTTATTTTCAATCACCTGTCTTATGATAGTTAGATAACAATTAGGATTGTTTTTATTTTTTTGATAACAATTAGGACTCTTGATTTGAGTGACAACTGTAACTTTAAATATTAATACGCAAAACTAATATATAAAAAAGGAGAAAATTATGTACTTTTTTGATTGAGATATAGAATGAATCTTGAATGGAGTTCATGTTGATTTAGATTTAGTATTCAAGTAACCCTCTGTTGTAAATCGTGTTTTGTTTTGTGATCGTCTCATGTTCTGTAAATTATTTTATGACATGTGCTCATTTAATTAAATTAGAGAAATTAAGAGTTGTGATTGGTCAATTGAAGTTAGGTCAGTTGCCTTTTAGTATATATTAAGATTAAGATTAAGATGACCATTAACATGAAGTAGAATATTTATATATATATATAGTAATAGAAGATTGAACTATATGATAAGTTAAATCGTTTAATTTTTAGGGAAATGATAAACACAGCTCCCGGGACTATGTTTAACAGGTTATTACATGCATAAATGACTTGCACATTGAACATAACCACCTCCTATATTTACAGATTGATATCTATTGTACAATCTTTGATGCATGTAATAACGTATTAAACATAGCCCCATTTCCCTAATTTTTAATGATACTTTTTTCTCCCGTGTGTTTTGTGAAACCATTTAAAATAGTCATCACTGAAAAATATATAGGCCGGATTGAAGGGAAGGGCAATTATACGAGTCAACTAGTAAGCCAACGGTCACGTGTTTTACGCGTGACTTCGGGATGATTCACATCTGTGGCTCGAGGTTTGTTAGGATTAGTTAGATTATTTCAAGGTTTACTCAGCATCCTTGATACGAGATTTGCACGTGCCACGGCCATTAACCCCGCTTTCCAATGCACACTCACGGCCATTTTTATGCTAGTGCCACGTGAATCGAGAAATTAACTGCTTGACAGGTGCCCTTTAAGAGGGTACTTCACAGCCTTGTATTTCGGTGTCAATGAAAAACATCAACAGGGTCAGCTGTACAAACGTTCATCAACTGGTTTCCAGCATGGTACTAGTAAGGTCCCGATATCATCATCCCACCCTCCTCTCCCGCGTGAAGAATACCATGCTATAATAATTGTGTGATACTGTCATGTGTTTGATTTTGCTAATTTTGATTTTCACTTCAAATAGTTGAAGACTTGAAGTCGTCTAACTACAAAGTGGCTCGAGTGAGCACTTTTTTATTGTTTAATACTACTATACTAGGCTGCGCATAAAATAACAAATGTAGATTGTTTAATTATACTGTTTGTCCATATACAAACTATAAGTAACGTTAGGTTTTGGGAACTTAACTATGAAACATAATCACACAAATATCAGGCAAGTGAATGACCAAAACTATTTGACAAAGTGTTGTAATTGTTCTTTCTACGAAAACCTGGAAACATAATCTCAAAGAGTCAGACATGACACTTGATATGTAAATTCTCGTTACAAATATGAAATGGAGAAATTTCTCCCGTAATGAACTTACAATGACAGATACAAACAGAAGACCAGTCTAATGGTCCAACGGTCATTACAACAAATCGCATACACAAATGAGATAATCTAGATTGGAAAACTTTTTAAGAATGACATGTGTACTATGGAAATGATCACATGGTAAATCATTTTGTGTAAAGAACATCTTCCCACGGGTGCCTATATAGCGGCTGCTTCAGTCTCTTTTGGTCAAATGTATGCCTGCATATATCACATGATCCATTCATCAGTCAAATAGTGAGCGAAAAAAAGATCCACAAAAATTCCTATGTTGTGGGTTGTACTTATTGCAAGAAATAACTGCACATGAGTTGAATGTACATATGTGCATTCACATGGTACAGCTAATGATGTGTGCGACAAGAGTTCTATACTAGCTTAAGTTGGCATTAACAGGTTTGGAGATCTTAAGTTACTTTTTTATGGTTATTACATTTAATAATTTTTTAGCAAAATCTTTCATATATCTGTATATGAAACAAATTAGTGTTACAAATTTATTAAAAAGGTATCGTGTATTGTTGTTGTATTTATTATTGTAGTAATATAGTTTGCATATAGATGAATATACCAAATAGATTATTATCACTTATATGAACACATGTTCTATAGTAATTTACACATGCTGTGAAGCGCAGGCCTTGTTTCCTCGTTAGTATCTAATGTAGAGGTGATAAAACAGCAGGGTTGGCAAACATGTCAAAACTGGTTGATCAACATGGATGACTTTTTGTACAGATTAGTTTGACCAAAACACTATTTGTTAAATACATTTTGGTTATAATAAATAACTGTCTCGGATATGATTACAAAAAGATGTATTTTATTTTAGTTATGATTGACTTTTCTCAAAGAAATGATTAAAGATGTTTAAATGTTTAATGCATTTAACATAGAACTTGGGTGACTATCAACCCATTTGTTTCATTTCCACTTGATTATTATTTAATCATTATAGACAAAGCATAACCCTAACTGGCAAATTTATAAGCTAATGGTCCATATAGGCCACTCTTGTACTTGGTAGGTGTATTGGAGAGCTAAATGGATCAGTAAACGTGAAAGAAAGAAAAAAAAAACTGACCCGATAAGACCAATTGAACGAGCCAAAACAAAGAGCCCATTGAGATACCCAATTGCCACAATCTCATCAATTTCTTGCTTGGTGAACATTCCACTACCCGCAAGAAGATCCAGGAAAAGGGTACCAATTGCTCCATCGACGTTCATCACTAAGTTGTTTGACTTCGAGAGAGTATAAGCCTCAACTTCTACCGCATATTCCATGTATTTTGTCGAAGGGAAATGTGTGCGAGCAAACAATTGTAGCAGCTCAACTCTCTTATCTCTATTATCACCTCTCTTGATCCTTATTAACAAGAACCAAACACATGTTAATTTCTTTCCATGAAAATTTGCTTTATGAAATGAGAAGAAAAAAACACACCTGTGTCCGATTCCTGGCACACGAATACCCTTCTTTTTCATGCTTTCAACAAACTCATACGGTGAAAGTTTCTGTAAGAAAAAGAAAAGAGAGAACGCAAAGATTTAGGACGATCCAATGAGCATAAACTGGGCTAGCCATGGTGCACCATGGATCAGCTGCCATGACTTTCCCAGTTGTGGTTGGTTCCAGATATGTCCCTAAGATTTCAACTCACCCTGTCATAAGCATCCTTGAAGTATCGAGCAGCATCATCAACGGCACCACCAAAACGAGGACCAATTGTTAGTAAACCTGTTTCAAAATATACAATTACTTAACTAGAACTATGTAACTTAGAAACAAGATAGAGTTAAGATAGAAGTGAAGGTTGTTCGGTGTGATTTGATTTTTGTCAGGAACAGGAATGCAAACCACTCTTACTAAATAGTAAACAACTCTGTTGATGGCAACCAGATGATTTTTTATGGTCCATGGACATGGTTCAATTGATAATATATTACAAAGATGTTAATGATTATTTTCCTTTGTCATACACAATTATTCTCACTATAGATGGACTTACCCGAGACAAGACTTGATACAAGATCTTTTCCTGCTCTTGCAGTTACTATTGTATTGTGAGCACCAGAGACACATGGGCCGTGATCAGCACACAACATGACGCAAATCTGAGGAATAGTTGCACTTATTAGTCATAGAATAGCTAAATAGTAAACATCTATTAAGAATGTCCTAAATTTGCAACATTTCATCATATGGAAAACTTTCTACATTCCTTTTATATTATAATGGGCAAGACCTCAAATGTTGAAAAATATCGAATTCTGCCTAAAACTATATGCTAGTCAAACAATGCAATTTTCATCGAACAGAGATGGTATTTGAAACAATAAAACTCAACATTTAACAACCTCAATAAATTGTGTGCAGTAGCGGGGAAGACTGCGTTTAAACCACAAAAGAGAAATAACGTCACCAATACCCAATCCCTTCTCGACAATTGTGGACATTGGCACCCCCGCATAGCATGGCTCTTCACCTGAAAATTGAGATTAAAGAAACCATTCGTTATAGAGAATTCATAAATGCTAGAGGTGGCAACTTTGATCAATTTATCTTTGGGTTATAATTCTTCTTAAACAAGTAAAATTGGCCAATACAAATCATTCAACTAGATACAAAACAAGTCAAGAGTTCAAACAAGCTAAAATGTCTCTCTAAATGTACTTTTAACAAACTTAAACTCGGAAGTGTTCATAATTTAAGATTATTTATTGCAAATCACGTCTAATGCATCAAGTACATGTAAAAAATAGACAAATAAGATTTCCAGGTGAACCCGTTTTACTGATCCCCGCCCATTCTGACCTAAACTAACAGAGTACCAGTTACTTGTTTCAATCCAAACCCGTTTAAACAAGTTACCGAACCGGCGAACCCACACAAACTGCCGATTTTGTCACATCTAATATATACATTACCCTTAATACTTCTTGCAACATGTTCATACCTCTATCATCAGAAATGGTTGAAATAATATGAGTAGAAGCTCGCACTTTTCCGCTCTTGATTGCCGAGTCAAGATCCTCAGGGATTTGTGGAGGGGTAATTTCCTTCACAGGGGTAATCTTGCCCTCCTCGGCCTATCCAAACACCAGAGAGTTTTCAGTTCCTATAGAGCAAGGAAACAAAGGGATAACATTTAAGAATCAAGGCTTACCAATTTCTCATAAGTTTCCTTGATCGAAGTTTCAAATGCTTCATATGAAGTGGGGACCACAGCCCCAGCCTCTTTGAGTGCTTGATTTTTAGCTTGTGCAGACTCCATTTCACCACCACTTTTGGCGCCCTGAATGTTGGATAACAATATTAAGCATGACGAAAAATATGACTCCTTTATAGAACTATAAAAGCATAAGAACTTAAGGTTATTTCCTCACCGCATGACCAAATTGAACTTCAGATTTAAAGAGGCGTGCACAAGTTCCACTGACCCAAGCACAAACAGGTTTATTGATTTTTCCTGACTTTAGTGCTTCGACCAAGGAATATTCATCACGACCACCAAGTTCCCCAAGCACAACAATCATTTTTATCTATATTACACCAAATGAAAATGTCAACAACACACACAAAAAGAAGGCAATACAGCAATGTACTAACTAAAAATAAAATCTCAAATACTGCAGTTTCTGTGAATGGACGGTGTAACAAATATACCTGTGGAATGTTGTTGAACCGCAAAACATGATCCGATAGAGTAGAACCAGGAAAAACATCACCTCCAATAGCAATGCCTAAGACAATAATGTATCCATGCATTTACTTAAATGATAACAATTTAAATAACCATAGTGCAAATTTTCAGCTCTTACGATACTTTCTTCAGATTAAGTAGTTTCAGCTCTTATGATATATTCTTCAGATTGAGTAGTTTGAAACAAAATATTATTGCCAAGCATTTTTTGGTATTATTACCAAAAGAAAATTATGTACACAACAAGAAAAATATACACTGAGAACACGTGTATTACCAAAACGAGGCCTGAAGGTGCACAAAACAAAAGATCCAATGAGCAATCAAATATGTTTTTATGTATACCTTCATAGATTCCATCAGTTACACGAGCAATTGTGTTGTATAACTCATTAGACATGCCACCCTGTATATTAACAAAAGCATAAAACTATCACAATCACTAAATAAACATTGATCGATACATGTCGCTTGTGAGTCACAGGTCAGTGATGGTCGATAATAGAGGTTAAATTGTTGACGAGCCAAACAGGTAACATATAAAGTTAGGTAAGAGGGAGGCGTCTTAAAGGTCACCTAGAAGGCATTTTTATAATGAATAGAACAGCCTAGGACCTAGGTAACTTTATTCGAAGAGATTTGATTATTCTTGTAAACATATACTGATTATCTATAGCAACAAACCAAATTTCATTCAAAAAATGATTTTAGTAAGAACTTACCAAACCCGTTTTGGGTCCATATATTAATTACCCATTTTGACCAGTTACCCAACCCATCCTTGCTACCACTCTAGTTGACGGCATAAGGTCAAGAATGTTTACGCACAGATTTTGACACAAATCCAACAGATCCAGGCCTGTACAGTTTGCTTTGTATAATATTATCAATTGTTCCAGCAGTATCACCAATCTTGAAAGCTCCGGCTTGAATCCCACCAACCGTGGCTGGCCCAATAACAACCTGCAAGAGCCATAAATGCTTAACTTAGACAACCCATTCCACAAGCCAAGACAGGCTCGAGCCATCAACTTAGGCAACTGTTGAGATCCCTACCTTGTTGTTTGACCTTGCATAAGATATTAACTCCTTGGTGTCTGATTCTGGAACACCCTCGGCTATAATAGCCACAACTCTAATAGTTGGTTGTTGTAGAGCAATCTTGGATGAAGCAGCAGCACTGTATAGATTTCCAAGATATCAATAACTGTCCGTTAAAATAAAAAAAAAAAGAAGTAATAGATAAAAGGTACAGAAATAGCAATCCATATTTGATTCATGGGTTCTACAAAATACAAATAATGTAATACCAACCTTCTGTATGATGCAAAGTTTATGAATACATCAGCAGTAGGGTGGGCAGCACAAGCTGATTCAATGCTGCAATATGGACACGAACACAATTTAGTCTGCTAATATGCCAAGATAGGTGCGAAGATAAGGTTTGACGGTGTTACAATCAGAAATGTGTAAAAATAAAAACACACGTTGAATGTACTGGTATGGCAATCTCCTCTTGGCCGAAAAATAGTTTCTGAAATCCCTCGGCACCAGGGTTGATAATTCCAGCAACTGAAGGTGTTTCCCTCCCTTGAACATCAACAGAAAAAAAAGAGTCATGTGACATCAGTCAAAAGTTAAACATTTATGAATATCAGAGTAACAAAAGTTTACAATGCTTCTCACACACCGCAAAGGAAGTCAAAATCAAGCATCCGTTGAATGGGTAATTGCTTAAAGTTATAGAACAATGATTGTGTTGTACGCGAGAATATTTGTCCAGTCGCCATGGCGCTCACCCAAAATTACCTGTATATAACTAAAGTAAATATAATATTTTCCATGGAAACAGAAAACTAAACATATATAGAACTATAGAAGCATACCATTGAAGGAACATAAAAAGCATGAAAATTGTGACCTATTTACTAAGTTATGAATTTAAAATATAATCAACCCAAATCAAGATCACCAAACTTTCATAGCAATGGCAATGATCAGTATGTAACATTAATTGCAAAGGTAATAAGATATCTCATATCGCAGCTTACGGAATTCAAACTTGGGGTAATAAAAATGTTATGAAATTCAAATTTGTATGAAAAGAACACTCACATCAACCACCACCTAGGGCAAGATTTAAAGCTAAGCATTTGATAGTTAGATACAGCACTAATACAATCACACAAAAAGGCAAATCGCACAAAAAGGTATTCAACTTTATCAAAATTTGAATTTTTGATACTCAACTTTTTTTCGAGCAATTTAAGGTGTTTTACCGTTCATTCTTCTTTTCGTTTAACTTTTTATCTTCGGATTAAAAAGTTTTGAAAAAAAGCTAGATACATTAATAAACGGGTAAACGGAGTTAGTTTTCGCTATTCAAGTTACCGGGGAGTCTTTTTGGTTCACATGTACGTGGCAACCACCAAGATGTTAACCTGGCCACCTTGGTGGTGATTACAATTTACAAGTGAATGAGTGATATTATAATGTGATCTACAAAAACAGAGCATATAATAAATCAGATCAAAATTCAAACCACCAATATTATCATCACATTCCTAAATTGGCAATCACTAATAGTATAATTTGAAAAAAATAAACCCTAACAATCAGTAAATCAGATCTAATTAATGATCACACTTAAATACAAAATGTAAACAACAAATCAGATAAAATAAAATAAAATAAAATGTTGATCTCGGAAATATAGAGTAGATGGATCACACAGATTGATTTGATCTAAATGAGAGGAGAATTGAGAGAAATTCGAACCGGAAAACACGCAGAACCGCACTTGAAAGCACACAAACACAGATATGGATGGATGGATGGATAGATACAGAGTATATGTATGTATATGTAATGTAAGTAGGAGTTTGTTGAAAGTTGTGGTGTGTGCCGTGTATTTGTAGAGGAGTGTGTAAGACAGCAGTTGGTGTGTGATTGGATATAAATATGGAATGAAATTAGTGAGAAAAAGACAGAGGTGTTCGACTATTGAATGCTATCTTGATCTACAATTTTATTTTTTTATTATTATTAATTAAAGGTAGATAGATAAAAAAAATTTATATGTGTATAGGTCGGAGAATTGGAAATACAAATTTGATTATTCAATGTCATTCTCTACTCTCTTTCTCTCTCAATTCTAACGGCTTTTTTTCTCCGATCTAAGATCTGAGATTGAAAATCTTTTATTCTTGAGATCGAGATGAGAACGTGAGATCGAGAGTTGAGATTGAGAACTGGTTTAGACCTCCAATCCGGTAGATCTAACCCTATTTTTTACTTTCGGGCCGGAGGTCCCTTCCACTTCGGTGGATCCGGAAGCAGCCTCCCTACCTTTGAGTAGGGGTAAGGTCTGTCTACATCATACCTCCCCCATAGCCCGGCTTATGCTGGGATTGGGTACCCTTGTTGTTGTTGTTGTTGTTTTATAAACATCAAAGTTTCATATAGTTCAACTAAAAGTTTTCATAAAGTTTGTGAAAAGCAAAAAAGAAAGGCTAAGATTCAAACCCACGTTTATTCATATTAACAATGAATTCCAAACCAACGGAGCTAATAACAACTTTATTAAATTTTAGGCATTTGAAATATTTAAGTTAATACAATGTGAGCACTGTTCACATTCAATTAACATATTAAAGAAGATAATATGTTTTTTAATTATTGTTTGTTGGTTAAGTAGAATATAGTTAAAATATATACATACACAAGTACGGTATCCGCGCAATGCGACGGTGGTAGTCGTGACAGCGTTTGGTGATGGCGCGACTATCGTGTGGTGGTGTCGAGTGGTGTAGGTTGATATAAATGTAATTGATGTAATAATAATTGATCTAAAATGGTAGTGAAAATATTTTGGAAGATAAAGGACTAGTGGTGTAAATTATTTCATTAAAGGTATAATGGTCATTTTGCATCTCTCATTTTTTTAACTTTTCAACAATGGTGATCTTTATATAATATGGCACTAAGCATACAAAGAAACTCGTTAACTAACGTAAACAAATTTTAAGACAAGGGGAAAAAAAAGTTCTGGAAAACATTCGTAAATTGAAAACAGATACCTCAAAATGTTAATCTTAAATCTAATATATGAACGTTAACAGACTACGTTAACCAAATTGATGATTTTGTTTCTATGTATCGTTAAACAAAAGAAAAAATATGAATGAATATCTAATTCGTTAAGTTGATGAACTTTTGATACTACACGTGTAGTAAGAATTCCTAACAATATTACTTATTTTATCACTTAAACGAAAATAACATAAATAATTATTGGGTGTTTAGATTGGTAATGGTAACATCATAAACAACTTAGAAGGACTTTGATTGTTCAAATTATTGTTGGGGTATATAGCGCTGAAAACAACATAAAATTGCCGTCATAAACTATTCGTCTCGGTTTCTAATATCTGTTTTAGCTATTCTAGTATTATATATTATATATACTCTAATAATTGAATAGCATGTGAATAGTAACTCGCCTGCGTGGCGAATTACTATTCGTCCATGTTACAACCTGCAACATTATTCGGATTTTGCCAAATCGCATCTGGTTCGGGTTTTCTAATATGAGTTACTTCCTGGTTTTTTTCATATGTTTTTCCTTTCGGTTTTTCAAATAATTATATTGAAAACGTTTATTTTTTTTTGTAACAATATTCAGATTTTACCACATTAGATCCCTTTCAGGTTTAATACGGGTTACTTCTTGGTTCCATACATTTTTTTTCTTTTGGGTTTTCAAATAATATATCAAAACTACTTTTTTTTAATTATATTGAAAACGTTTATTCTTTTTTTTTTGTAACACTATTCAGATTTTACCACATTAGATCCCTTTGAGGTTTAAAATTACAGGTTACTTCTTGGTTTCTTACTCTTTTTTTTCTTTTGGGTTTCAAATAATATATCAAAACTACTTTTTTGTGCTATTGCCTTTGAATAAATATCATTTCATATGTCAAATATTTTAACAAACATATATAGCGACACATCATCAATAACAAAACATAATCGTTTTCAGGTTTCCAAACAATATATTAAAAACTTTTATTAATTTTTTTGTGGTATTGTCTTTGAATAAGTATATATTTTATATGTCAAAGTTTTTAGAAACATAAATCATCAATAACAAAACCAATCGAACTAATTGAAATCACGCAACACGCAGACGGAAACTATTGTGCTTTTGCCTTTAAATAAATATATTAAATATATATTTGATATGATAAACTTTTAAACAAACCTATCCATGACAGAATGTTTGTTCATTCAATGCAAGCGTTTCAACACGACAATTAATGCCCCTAGTTCTTAATACTTACATAACTTGACCCAAATAGAGTACCCGTGAAGCACCCTTCAAGATGCAAATATGAAATACTCCGTAACAGCCACCAAAAGCGGGGCCACAACACACCAAACAAACATACAACATTACACCTAATCACTAACCACTCCAACCTATACATATTACATACATATTAACTACCAGCATTACCACGTACAAAGCCACATAGCAACATTTATTAAATGACCCGCCAACAAGCAACCCAACGCCACATCTAATCTCAACGCACAGACACAACTACATATGACTTTTTAGCGTAAAAGCTTGCAAAGAAAGAAGAAAAAAAACGAAAAAGAATGGCTTTAATTATTACTATTACTAATACTAGCATTTACCCGCGCAATGCGGCGGCGATGGCGGTAGCGGCGGTGTGGTGGTGGTGTGACGGGTGGTGGCGGTGTGGTTATTATTGTAAAAATAATTAATGTAAAAGGGGTAGTGTAGTTATTTTAGGAGTTGATGTGTCTATGTTGTAAATTATTTCATTAAAGGTATTATATGTATTTTAAGTGGAGTGTTTAAATTAAATTAATAAAGAGAGAAAATTAATTAATTCATTAAGGGTAGAATTCATTTCGCATGGGGACATTTTTATGAGAGAGGATGTTGAAAAATGTTAGGAAAGAGAATGTGATAATTTTTATAAAATAGTAAAGATAACTGAATGAACAAGCGACTATAATTTAAGACCAAAGCCTTGAGTCATTGAGTGTAATTGCACCCAAGTTTGGACAAAACTAAAGAATATGCACATGTCCTCGCCTACTTGGGTCTTGAATGTGTTCCTGAATATTACTCTCAAATGTTTTTAAAAAACCTATAAATGTAATAAGTGGATTCTACTCATTTTCTTTTTTAAATTTATCCTTCGGTTTTTTCAAATGTCAACATCTTATTGTTAAAAAGATTTTTAGGTTAATGACTTAGAAAGACATATTATCTTCCGTATGTATATATGCTAGAATTGTAAAACCATTCTTAACCATTTATTTTATTCATTTACACTTTTTTTTTACCATGTTAACATCACATTCTCATCATTTTCATTTTTTCGTTTTCTCATTAATCATTCACCTTCAAATATAATAATTCATTGTACCCTACAATATATCCAATCAAATTAAAATAAAACAAAGTAAAAGAAAAAAGACAAATATTATGACCATACCAAAGGTGAACACTTTCACTTTCTTCCTATCCTACTCATTTCACTTACATTCAATAATAACTTACTTTACATTCTCATTTCACTTCTCTCATTCAACGGTCTTTAACAATGGTCTAAGTGTAATAGGTGGTGTTGAATGATTCAATAAAATATTTAGATTACATTATACTTAAAAATCGTAAGTTTCAATCTGTAAATGCGTCAAAAGGTAATCGTGGGCTCGTGGCTGACAGCCGGCTTCACCAATTGCAGGTTCTGGATTATCTAACACATGGGTATATAAAAATTGTTTGTTATTATTGTTTGAATATTTGAAAATGATCATATAAATAAATTAGTAAACATACTTGCGCAATGCGCAGTATCAGATAAATTTTTAGAAGTTTATATTTCGTTGAACATGAAATTCATAGCCTTCGTTTAATACTTTCATAAAAAGTGATGATGGCTGACAACGTGTTTCGCCAACTAAACAAAGAAATTATTACCTAGTGACTTTGGAGCCTTAGTTAGTGTATATTCTATGAAGTATGAGTTATCATCCAAACACCAACTTATCAATGCATTGTATGGGGATGGATTTACGCGGATGATGATTTTCCACAACTAGAATCCTACTATGAATATAATTGGAATGAATAGTTTAGATTTTAGCAAGTGAGTAAAGCATAGATGTCAAAATTTCAAACTTAAACAACAAATAATATAATTATTTATTCAGCTTTTGTTGTAACCTTTTGACCTTAAAAAAACACCTGTTATATATTTAGTAAACTATGGATAGTATATATATATTGAATTTAGTATTATTTTGTCACACCATGTTGACTGGTCACTGGTGGCTACGCATGTAGATAAACAAACAATTTGGGTGCATGTCATCATCTTCCATACTTCTTTGATCGTCATTATTTTTTTCGATTAGGACCGTTGCTTATTATTATACATGACATGATTAATATATTATATCCTAGATTACCATTCAAATAAACTTATACTCCAGTTTATGTAATTGTATTCCATAAATTTGAGATATATGTAATATTTATTAAAAAGTTATTACTTGATTTTTAAAGTTAAAAATCAAGTAATAAAACTTTTTTAGGGTTATCAACTAGTAGTTTTGACTCTTGATTTAACAGAACACATTTCAATCATGTTATTGCATTTTACCATAGCGAAAATAATTGTTGTTTGTCACTTTTGTGTATTTGACATGATCTATTCCTTGTTGGTATTCTATGAGTTTTGTTTATCTAATTTAGTAATTTATGATATCAAACACAAATTTTGATTTTGATCCAATATATACTAGTACTTAGCTTGTTGCTTACAAGGTAAGACAACTTAGAAACCTGTCCAAATTCTGAGACCAACTTATGGCTTATGGTACATTGGTAATTTGGTACCCACTCTAGTTCTTGGTACTAGATTTTGGGCCAAGTCAGTCCGTATTTAAGCCATGCTCCATCTATTTATTAAGCTCAAAATGATTGTTAATGTAAAAGATTAATGTTGTATTTTTAGTTTTCTATAGGTCTCAAAATAAATGTCCATTAATCAACAAGAAGAAAGTTTCATGATAAAGATGAAAAATGTATGATATGATAAGCTTTTCTAACACATGTTTTAAGGATTTAGTCACAATCATTCACCATAGACAAATATAGTCAACAAGGCGAAACCCCGTGCGTTATACCGGTCTAATTTATTTTCTACGTAATTCATCGTAAATAACATACAATAAAAATATTGTTATAACGAAAAGTGAATAGTTATATCTAGTAAACACACATTCATATGAATAGAAAAAAATAAAAATAAAAATCAGTAATAAAGACGTCCACAAATTGAAGGTGCCTAGAATTTATTACATATGAAAAGTTGCAAAATTGATTGAAACTAAATCATGATTAAATATAAATATAAAAGGAATTATAGATGACTCAAAATCTTATTAAAAACAACATTTTCTGTGGTGTTCATACGTTTGCCATCACTGTCCAAAAGCAAAACCATCAATGACTGTTTGTTTTTACTATCAAAAATGCAACATACAACTTGTTGATAATCATTGTTGAAAATAAATTTTCGAGTATTGCTACCAAAGAGTATCCAAGCTTTGTCAACCCGCTCACCAAGTTTCTTTACTGAAAGTTTGGTATCATTACATAATCGACCGGGTTGATCTATGCTTTTAAGTAATATAACCGGTACACTTACTTTTATAATCAAGCAATGGTGTGGTATGCACTTTAATACTATTCAGAAAATCTTGAGTGTACAATTCTTTGTGAAAATCAGATTCGTTGTCATTTTCATAGATTGAATCTACACTCAAATAAACTTTCTCTTCACTGTCAAGTTTTGAATATCAAAGAATATAAGTATCTATTTATATACTAAAAGACATTTGTTCTAATAATTTATCGACCAATCACAACTCTTGATTTTTTCAAGTTGACTTTTGTTTTCAACTTTGACTGTAATTTACACTTTTTTGTCTTCCATCACAAATTTACACTTTTTAACCAATAATTCCAAGATAATAACTTAAGAATAATAGGTAATACATACTTGACTGTATGTCCCTCCATTGAAAACAATAGATAATGTATATCCAAAAAATAATAGCTAATTTATATATATAATAATAATATAAAATATATAATAAATATATAATCGTAAAAATTATTTTTTTAATTAAACTTGTGAATTATATTGCAATGCAAAATATGTACAATAAAATCAAAAGAGTTTGGACAGGCCCAAAACTCAAACAAACAGAAATATCAAACTATTACATTCTGCAACAACATGCTAATAGCACCAAGTAATACAATCAGACTAAACCAAAAAATTGCAAATACAACAGCCCAAACTCAAATTATGCTAGAATTGGACCATGTAGCTTCATCTTTCACAGCTCACAATTCCAATTCGCACACATAATTCGACTTTGTACAAAACAACAATCAATCAGCCACCAGTCTGCAATTCTCCCATTTCAAATTCCACTGAGCTCCAATATTTAACACATTTTTAGTCTGCCTCACTCTTATGGAAAGGATATGAATTCTAACTCTTTCTTTGATGATGCTACATAAATTCTCTTCATTCCTTTCTTTATCTTGAAAGATTCTAAGATTCCTTTCTTGCCAGATGTAGTAAACAGCAGCAGCAAGGAGAATTTTGTTTACAACACTACCAATATTCCTCCCTTTTATCATATCATTATCATGTAAAATATCCTGCAGACCATTATGATCCCTCATATTCCATCTATATCTCTTTAAACTGCTCCATATATCTTTAGAGTATTTGCAATTGAAGAAAAGATGATCATGACTCTCATTTCCAACCTTACAAAGAACACATTGCAGACTACTATTCTTCCATTTGGCAATTCTGTCTTTAGTCATCAATTTCCCCTGCATAGTCAGCCACAACACAAATGCATGTCTGGGAATAAATTGCTTAAACCAAACTACATCCTTCCATTGTACACATGGCCAGTCAATTCTTAAATCCTGCCAAGCCTGTTTAGTAGAAAACTCCACCTGCAGATTGTTTTTAGTAACCCAAACAACCCTGTCTTCTTTACCATTATGTAGAATAGGAGGGTTAACAGTATTAGTAAAATTAACTCTATCCTCCCATCCATCAGGCCACAACCAGTGTCCCTCAAACATCATATCATTAACTCTAGCATTTACATCCAACCTAGCATCATACAGAATTCTTTTAGTGATGTAATTACTCAAAGGCCCCTCAGAACTCCATTTATCATACCACATAGAAACAGTTTTACCATCACCAATCTTATAAAACACATTTTGTTTCACCAAGTCTCTAATACTCAACATGGTTTTCCAACCCCAACTATCACTTTTATCCTCAACCACTTCCCAAATACTCACATTTTTTAATTTCACATTATTTACCCATTTTGCCCACAAAGAATTTTTGTTCTCCAGGATTTTCCAAAATTGTCTCACTAACAACACTTCATTCCACTTTTTCAAATCCTTAATACCTAAACCTCCTTGACTCTTAGGCCTGCAGACTACTTTCCATGCCACCTTTGCTTTCCCCACAGCTGAGCCTCCAGAATTCCATAGAAAACCTTTTAATAATTTCTCAAGCTCCTTAATGACAGTATTTGGCAGCAGAAATACAGAAGCCCAATAAATTTGAATGGACGAGAGCACAGAAGCAACCAACTGTATTCTTCCAGCATATGACAACATCTTGTTCTTCCAACAATCAATTTTATTCCTGACCTTGTCTATAAGCACCTTACAATCTGCCACCCTCAATTTTTTAGCCAGTAGAGGTACCCCAAGATATCTAACTGGAAGCTTGCCAGCTTTGAAGGGAAGTATATCCAAAATATCCTGTTTATCTCTCTCCTTGATACTCCCAAAGAATATAACACTCTTACCCAAATTAGGATTAAGCCCAGACATCTTTGCAAATTCATCCAAAGTGTTCTTGACCACCTTAATAGAACCTACATTTCCTTTACACAGCACCAGTAGGTCATCAGCAAAACAAAAATGAGATAATTTTAGCTCCTTGCACCCAAAATGATAGCCATAGTCACTGGAATTCTGAATATTCTTGCACATAATGAGATTAAACACTTCCATTACCAAGGTAAACAAATAAGGTGATATGGGATCACCTTGCCTAAGCCCTCTTCCACCCTTGAAATACCCATGTAATTCTCCATTTAAGCAGATAGAAAATTTAGTAGATCTCACACAAGTCATGATCCAGTTTATCATCACATTATGAAACCCAAACTTCTTCAAAATGCTTTCCAAAAAATCCCAACTCACAGTGTCATAAGCTTTCTGTATATCTATCTGCATTGCACATCTCTTGGGCCCATTTTTCCTATTATACCCCTTTAACAGTTCTTGTGCAATCAAAATGTTGTCCTGTATATGTCTTCCAGGAACAAAAGCACTTTGATTGATATTCACAATATTAGCCAAACCACTTTGGATTCTGTTGGTCAGTATTTTGCTAATACATTTGTATATTACATTGCAGCAAGCAATGGGCCTGAATTCAGACACTTTACTAGGAGTACTAACCTTAGGAATGAGAGCAATGATAGTAGCATTAATCTCACCAAGCAATTTCCCATTCTTGAAAAATTCTTGAACAGCCAGGCAAAATTTAGGCCCAATAAAATTCCAAGTCTTCTTGAAAAATTCAGCAGTAAAGCCATCTGGCCCGGGAGCTTTGTTGCTATCCATTTCAAACACAACCCTCTTAATTTCATCATCAGTCACAGACTTAATCATCTCAACAGCCTCATCCTCTTTAAGAACCTTATTAAAAATCTCATCAGGAACAGGCTCAACCTTATCAGTTTTCCCAAGGAAATTATCAAAATGATTAACAAATTGCTTAGCAACCTCTTCTCCTTCAATGTAAGTACCATCCTCATCATTAATACTTTCAATTCTGTTCTTGTTTTTTCTAGATCTCAGCATACTATGAAAGAATGCTGTGTTCTTATCCCCTTCCTGAAGCCATTTTATATTAACTTTCTGTCTTAACAGCATCATTTCATCATTAGCAGCCTTCAAATATTCATTCAGAGCCTCACTAGCCTTCTTTCTGACAGACTCATCATGAGGATTATCATTCATAGCTTGCTGTTTTTCCACCAACATCTCTTTTGCACACTTCACTCTATCAAAAATATAGCCACCTTCCCAACTCAATTGCTTTAATGGTTTTTTCAATCTTTTTAAATTTTTTACCAATTTATACATATAACATCCCTGGATTCCATCATCCCACTCATTCTTAACAATATCTAAAAACTCCTCCTTCTCAGTAATAAAATTTGAGAATCTAAATGTAGCATTCTTCTTAGGAAAAGTATCTTTAGTAATAAGCACAGCCGGACAATGATCAGATATTGAAAAGGGCAAAAATCTCCCATGAGCTCTAATATATTTGCTTAAGAAACCATCATTTACCATAATCCTATCCAATTTCTTCAAGACAGTACACTTATTATTCTTCAAAGATTTTGTCCAAGTAAAATTAAAGCCACTACTATGAATATCATCAATTTTTAGCTTATTTATTGTATCCATAAACTCCTGCATGTCTGCAGTTCTACAAGAACCGCCAATGAACTGCTCATTTATATCCTTAATGACATTAAAGTCACCTAACAACACCCAAGGCTGCTTTCCCACAAATTGACTTTGCTTTTCCATATCATTCCACAAAATTCTTCTTTCAATATTACTATTACTAGCATAAACTATGCTGCAGAAAAATCTTTCTCTCTTTGGAATGGTTTCAACTACACATAAAAGTACGTTCTATCTTATAAATATAAAATTGATAAATTAAAAATAAATAAAAATCAATGTAAATATATAAAAATAATTGTACTGTTGTCTTTTTTTAAAGGTTTTTTTTAGACACATATAAGAAAAAAAAATATGTAAAAATATCATATATATAGAAAACATATAGAACATTTTCATATTCTAATAGAAAAATTTAGGATATGTTTCATCTAATAATAAGAAATTATTTCTAATAGTGCAAAAAATAATGTAATACACCATGTGTAACAATAAAACAAATAAAATGATAATGACCTATTATGTTTTTTTAATATTCAAATATCGTTAACTATGTCAGAGTCTACAATTTTAATGAACATATTATGATTTTCTAATATTTAAATATCGATAAGCGTGTCACAGTAAAGAATTTTGATGAGCATATTTTTGAAAAATATTTCAATATAAAAGTCAAAGCTTTAATATATAGATTATAATTTTATTAACAAAACATAGTATACTAAATTTGAAATAGAGCAAATTAACATCTATATTGATAATGCGTAAGCCTCGTGTATTAGACACAAGCCTAAAATCTAGTGTTTAATTAAAATATAAGAATTTGTTACTTTGTAATAAATTTTTTTTCTTTGATATTGTATATATATATATATATATATATATATATATATAATATATATATATATATATATATTGTAAAAAATGAACATAAACATCGGTATCATTTGAAAATAAAAATAAAAATGTAATTAATGAATTTAAAGGGAAAGACAGAGAAACAACATTGAATTTGATGTTTGTTTTTATATTAAATCACAATTTTGCATATAGGAATTTGTAAAGTAGATATAACATTTAATAGGAAACAAAATACCAATCTCCCATTAGGTGAGTTGGAAAAAACATGTGCCTCCATGCTAGAAGGCCCAGGTTCAAATCTGGCACAAACATTTATTTTTTAAAAAATACAAGACACTGTTAGATACTTATGTGGAGGCTGACTAAGCAAAGTAGGCGCATACGTGGTATGTAATTAATCGTAAAGGACATGCAATAAAAAATAATGTTATAACGGAAAATGAATAGTTATATAGATATAAAAAAATGTTATATAAGATTAAACAATAAAATAGATTCATTAATAAAAATATCCATAAAATGAAGGTACTTACACATAAAATGAAGGCTCCCACAAAAAACATTGCGAAGTAGAGCAATTCCGAGGTGAAAAATGAATGGCTTTTATAACAGGACACTATAAACTCTCGGGGTCCATATGGAATCGCCACCACCATTTAGATATAAGAGCCAAATTCTTTTTCTCTAAACAACCCAACCCAAGCCCACCCTCGTTAACCGGGGAGATGATTTCGTCCCACGAGATCCAATGGATCTTTTTACTACCCAAAGAACCACCCCAAAAAAAAATCTACGTATTGCTTCAAGTTTTGAAATAACACTTACAGGAGCTTTGTACAGGGAGAAGAAGTATGATGGAAGACTGTCAAGCACCGATCGAATTAAAGTAATGCGGCCGGCTAAGGAGAGAGTCGAGGCCTTCCAAAGTGAGAGACGGGTTTCAAAAGTTTTATTAACGGGGGTCCAATTTTTTACAGAGTTCATATTAGAACCAACCGTTAGGCCAAGATAGGTAATGGGGAAGGAACCAACTTTACAATTAAGTATACTGCAAGCAGTGGCACAATCTCCATGAGAAAGGCTAAGGCCATAAAAGCAAGACTTCTGGTGGTTAATCTTAAGTCTAGAAACAAGGTGGAAGCACCTGAGAATTCTTGAGATATTGAGGAGATTTCTGGAGGACCATTTACCCAATATAATCGTGTCATCTGCATATAACAAATGATTAAGAGATGGCCCACTATTTGGCAGTTGGATATTGGAGATTAGTCCAATTCTCGAAGCACGCTGAAGAATATTCGAAAAAGCCTCCATGGCAATAATGAAAAGAAAAGGTGATAGTGGGTCACCTTGGGGAACACCTCTCTCACAATTGAAATTGGGTGTTGGGCTGCCATTAATTAGAATTGAGGACCTAGTTGAAACAAGAATGCCTTTTATCCAAAACAGCCATCTAGGAGGAAAGCCCATTTGATCCATCATAGAAATAAGAAAATCCCAATTAATAGAATCAAAAGCCTTTCCAATATCAATTTTGAAACAAAAAGACTCTTGTTTCGATTTTTTCAGCCATGTAATAACCTCATTGAGCATCAATGGACCATCCAGGATATTCCTGTCGCTAAGGAAGGCAGATTGGGATGAAGATATAATCTGGTGAAGATGTCTTTTCAGCCGATTTGCCAAGGTTTTTGAAATAACCTTCCTAATACACCCAATTAGAGTAATGGGTTGAAAATCACATAGAGTTTTCACATAAGACTTTTTGGGAATGAGGGTTATAAGAGATGAGCCACAACCCGGACTTATAGAACCTGTTTCATGAAAATTGATCAAGATAGTGAGGAAGTCGAATTGCAGTAGGTTCCAAAATCTCTTAATAAAACCCAAATTAAAACCGTCTGGGCCTGGGGCCTTGTCACTATCACAGTCCCATGTTTAATCGCAGCCAAGGTGAAAATGGATATAAGTCGATTGGCATCTTCAACAGGGATAATTTTAAGCCCAGGGCAAACTAATTTGGTCCTAATAGGGATAGGCTCAGCGAACTTCTGTTTGAAGAAGTTGTACGCAGCTTCCTTGATGCTAGGTGGATCGATGTGCCAAGAACCATTAATATCCAGACCCACAAGCCTGTTCTTGGCAGTTCTGCAATTGATAAAATTATGGAAATAGGAGGAGTTTTCATCACCAGCCTTGATCCATTTAGCACGGGATTTTTTATGGATGTCTTGAGTTTTGGCCTTCTCAAGTTTAAGCAAATTTTCCTTAGTCTCGATCCATTGGGTCAGCTCATCTTCATTATAAACTCTGTGATCAATTATAACATCCAAGTCGTCCAGTTTGTTATTGAGCAAAGTAATCTGTGAAGAATCCTGAGTTTTTTTGGGTGTGAATCCACTTTTTCGAGGCTGATTTCATAGCCTTGAACTTGGCGTTTAAGATTTGATCAGGATTACCATGGAAATGTCCAGATTCAATGCAAGACGTGATGAGTTCAGACGTTCAGTAATGCCGGGTTTTGAAAGCCAAGAATTTTAAAAAACGGAATGGTGTAGGACCGAAATCTTGTTTTGTAGTAATGAGGGTGAGGGGTCTATGATAAGATAAGGTTCGGGGAAGAGTGGTGAGAGCGGCAGTAGGCCAAGAATTTAGGAACGATTGGGAGACCAGAATCCGATCTATCTTACTTTTCTTGGATCCATTATCCTTCACATAGGTGTAAAAATTGCCATGCATAGTGTATTCCTGAATATTGTTGTGGTGGATGAAGGTGTTGAAAGAGGGGGATTCGTGATGGTTGAAAGTCGAATTTTTCCGGTCGGTGGGAGAATGAACGGAGTAAAGTCACCTAAGAGGACCAAGTGACCTTGAAGAGATGATAATTCAGAAGTGATAGCATCCAAGAAAGTTGTTTGGAGGGTTGATCTTGGGGGGGCGTAGATATTTAGGACATGACCTGGGGAATTGGATTATGTGAGAATGCTAGAAGTAAAAAGAAAATGGTCAGATTTGATCGAGGTGGTGTGAGCAAAAACTGTTGTATCCCAAATGCTTAATAGACCACCAGATCTACCTTCTAAGCCACTAGATAAGACATAATCGTAACCAAAAGCAGCATTACCCCAGAAACGATTTGGGAATAGGGTTTGGTGGGTTGATTTGTGAGTTTCCTGAATACAGAGAAAAGTAAGTTTGTGATCCTGTTTGAGTTGTTTTATCCATCGGGATTTTGCCTCGTCCTTGTAACGACGGATATTAATGGTGAGAAAATTCATTGGGAAACGTTGTTAGCATGGTCCTCAGTAACTTGATCCATGACCAGTTGAGTAAAGGGTGATAAGTTAACACCAATATGTAGGAACACCATTCTTAAATCAACATTTTATTGATAAACATTCGAATTACAAGAAGATTACAAAGAAATTAACAACTAAGTAACTAATACAAGAATCAGAATACAAGACAATAACATAAAAGAAAGGAACAAGTTAACTTCGGGCTGAGGATTCTGCTTAACAGAGGGCCCTTAAAACTTATTTTGGGCCACCCAAGTGAACCCGTCAGTTTCCCAGGGTACAACAGCCAAAGCAGTATGTACTGCCGGAGTTAACCAAGAACCCAGAATTATACCTTCAAGAACAAAATAAAGAGATGAGAGGGAGAGAAAGTGGTCTGGTGAATCCAGATTAAATTGTTGGTGTTGTTGCTGAACTACCAGATTCCACTAAGTATGATTTATACACATATAAATCAGTTAGTGGAACTTTAAGTGGGACAGTTGTAAGCCTGCATGTTTAATCAACAGGTGTTACACTTGAAACTGAGTCAAGTGTAATGCCAGGTGCAAGGCTTAGCATAAGTTAACCCACTGAGCCATAACAACTAAACACTTGAGCCATGTAAGCCATATTGAGCCATAATCGAGCTAGCCAAAAACAAAGGCGGCTCTAAAGCGGCTCGCGGCGATCCGAGCGTGCTAAGCGCATCACTAAAACGCCACATTACGCCTCATCGCCCACGACCCCGGTCCCGGTCCCGGTCTCGGGCACGGGCGCGGGCGCGTCGGGTGCTTCGCACCCTCCTTGCCCACTTGGGGTGTAGCCCTTATAAGGAATTATTATTCCTCCAACACTCCTCCTTATAAACACTTAATGTTTATACTTCTACCAATGTGGGACAAACTCACATTAGTTAAATACACTTTCAACTCCATTTAAACATATCTATTCACTTTGTATATTTTATGTTAGATTATTTCAACTTATGAAATAATAGTTATAACATAAAATTCCAACAATCCCCCACATGAATAGATATGGTTATCAAAGATAAATTCTGACAGTCGAGTATTGCAGGAGAAGTAGGTTTTACCCTTTGAACTTTCCTTTGTGAGTGCACTTAGTCTCCTAGCAGTTAGTAGAACTTGATGTCTTTGAACTAACTCCTTTTTACGTAGACGTTATTGCACATCACACAATACTTTCCTAGTCTGGTTAACCCCTCACTTTCGTGTCCGTTATGGTCATGGAACACTATCCTGGTTCTGCGAGAGCTCTAGGAATTGCGCCCCACACAATTCCATTTGAAGCGACCACACTTCTCTTTAACATAGGTGATTGCTCACAATCATTAAAAGCTATATGCTTAACCTCTATGATATCACTGATTTGATATAGGAATGGGCTAGGAAACTTGCAACTCACTTTATTGTGGTGGGTTCTCCCCCCACAGTGACTGCAAACTCCCTTGATTGTTTTGGGGTGCTCCCCCACAGTGACCTCCTCTATTCGTACAATTAGGTTGTCCTATTGAACCTAGATCATGGGATCTCCATTTACATCTAGGTTAGGTTTTCCTTCGTACAAATTTACTCAATGGGCTTTAGCCCCATTCCCCTTGACGACTTATAAACTGCCTCACTACTTAAACCTTTAGTTAGCGGATCCGCAATGTTATCATTTGACCTCACATAGTCAATAGTGATAACCCCTGTTGTGAGCAGTTGTCGTATACTATTATGCCTACGACGAATATGTCTTGACTTGCCATTATACATTGTATTTTGAGCTCTACCAATAGTCGATTGACAATCACAATGTATACAAATAGCCGTCAAAGGCTTTGGCCATCTAGGAACATATTCCAAGAAATGTCGTAGCCATTCTGCTTCTTCTCCAGCTTTATCCAATGCTATAAATTCAGATTCCATCGTGGATCTAGCAATGAGCGTTTGCTTGGATGATTTCCAAGCTATAGCTGCTCCTCCAATAGTAAACACATATCCACTTGTGGATTTGGAATCTTTATATCGGATATCCAATTAGCATCACTATATCCTTCCAATACAGCTGGATCTCGACCAAAATGCAGCCGATAATTCCTTGTATATCTCAAGTATCTTAGTAACCTAGTCATAGCCTTCCAATGCTCCAAACTAGGATTACTAGTATATCTACTTAGCCTACTCATAGCATAGGCTAAGTCTGGCCTCGTACTTGTCATGAGATACATTAGGCTGCCAATTACCCTTGAGTACTCCAATTGAGCAACACCTTCACCTCTATTCTTCGATAGATGTTGCGTGGTATCTATTGGAGATCGAGCTACTCTTAAGTCCTCGGGACTGAATTTCTCAAGGATCTTGTCCACATAGTGAGATTGACTTAACACTAGACCATCTTTGTCCAAGAATGACATCTGCTAAACCCATATCCTTCATGTCAAATCTCGCTTTCAACATGTCTTTGGTAGATCTGATCATACTATCATCACTACCCACAATGAGTATGTCATCGACATATAGACAAAGTATCACATATCCCTTAGATATGTCTTTGACATAAACACATTTGTCACACTCATTGATCTTGAAACCAATGTCGAGCATAACTTGATCAAACTTTTGGTGCCATTGTTTGGGAGCTTGTTTCAATCCATACAAAGACTTGACAAGTTTACAAACCTTGTCCTCCTGGCCAGGAGCGGAAAAACCCTCAGGTTGTTCCATGTATATTTCTTCATCTAGCTCTCCATTGAGAAAGGCTGTTTTTACATCCATTTGATGTATTTCCAAATTTCTCAATGCTGCAATCGCAAGCACCAATCTGATCGAAGTTACTCGAGTTACAGGCGCATATGTATCAAAGTAATCAAGATCTTTCTTTTGTCTATATCCTTTGATTACAAGCCTTGCCTTGTACTTATCAATTGAGCCATCAGCTTTCATCTTTTTCTTGAATATCCAACGATGTTCAAGTGGTTTACAACCAGGTGGAAGATGAACTAGTTCCCAAGTATGATTCTGTAAAATAGAATCAATTTCACTCTTGATGGCTTCTTTCCATTGAGGCGCCTCCTCAGAAGTAATCGCTTCTTTATAGGTTTGAGGTTCACTCATAACCATATAAGAAACAAAATCAGGCCCAAAAGATTTTTCAATCTTTTGCCTTTTGCTTCTTCGCGATTCTACTTCTTCATCTTCTGATTGTTCTTGATGCTCATCTCGAACAATCTTATCAACTGTAGTTGATGTAGTAGCTTTTCCTTTATCCAAACGAGGAAACACATCCTCAAAAAATGATGCATTCCTTGTATTTCGGGGTTCTTAGACTCGTGTACTAGAAATCGATATGCACTACTATGTTCAGCAAGATATGAGGATTCACAATCGCTACCATACTGAGCATATCCTATGAATACACAATCAACAGTTTTTGGTCCTATCTTTTGAACTTTTGGTGGTGGAACCACCACTTTTGCTAAACACCCCCACACTTTCAAGAATTTATAGGATGGTTTTCTATTAAACCATAACTCATAAGGTGTAACATCCTTATTCTTGAAAGGAACTTTGTTCAAAAGATAGTTTGCCGACAAAATGGAATCTCCCCACATGTCTTGGCCTAAACCCGAGCTTATTAGCATGGCATTCATCATCTCTTTAAGAGTTCGATTCTTTCTTTCAGCAATGCCATTTTGTTGTGGGGTATAAGGAGCTGTTTGCTCATGGATAATACCATTTTGAACACAAATTTCAGCAAAAGGAGAAACATATTCACCTCCTCTATCGCTCCTTATTCGTTTAATCTTTTTGTTGAGTTGATTCTCAACTTCATTTTTGTACAAGATAAACTTGTTTATTGCTTCATCCTTGCTTTTTAGCAAGTATACATAGCAATATCTTGTACAATCATCAATAAAGGTGATGAAATATTTGTTACCACCACGAGTGGGAATCGTTCTAAAATCACATACATCGGTATGGATTAAATCAAGTGGCTCGGTGTTTCGTTCAATTGATTTGAAAGATTCCGTGGTTTGTTTTGATTCAACACAAGTTGGACATTTATAATTAGATTCAATGGTAAAAAATGGTATATAATTTAACTTAATTAAACGACGCATTGAATTGAAATTCACATGACCAAGTCGAGCATGCCAAACATTAGAAGACTCAATCAAGTAAGCAGAAGTAGAAGCATTTTCATTCATGTTCTTCATGGCAATTACATTAAGTTTAAACATACCATTAAGGGCATAACCCTTACCAACATACAAACCACGTTTAGTTAACACAAACTTATCACTTTCAAACACTAAACGAAACCCATTTTTGTTGAGTAACCATCCCGACACAAGACTCTTGCGCAATTCGGTAACATACAACACATTAGTCAACTTGAGCTCCCTCCCCGAAGTCCACTTGAGGATCACATCGCCTTCACCCTTGATCTCGGCAGTAGCGACATTTCCCATATACAACTTGTCTTCACCGGATGCTTCTTTCAAAGTATGAAACATAGTCTTATCCGGACACACATGACGGGTTGCACCCGTATCAACCCACCATCCTTTGATTCTATCGGTGGTAAGATTGACCTCTTCCAACTTAGCAGTGAGGTCAGAAATCATAGCAACAAGAGGCATGTCATCATCGACCATGTTTGCCCTTTCCTTCCTTGGATTCTTGCATTGATCAGCTCGGTGACCAAATTCACCGCAATTGTAACACTTTCCTTTGAACATCCCAACCTTCTTTTTCACACCACCATACTTAGGACTCAATTCCAACCTTTTTCCCTTGTTTTTCTTCTCAGGACGTTTCCCTTTGCCTTTGTAATTACCTTTTCCCTTGGAACTTTGGCCATGCTCAACAAAGTTGGCCTTAGCAAGTCCTTCAATATGACCACCATTTTGAGCAACTCTATTGTCTTCCTCAATTCGAAGACGAACAACAAGGTTCTTCAACGGTCATTTGCTTTCGCTTATGCTTAAGGTAATTCTTGAAATCCAACCAACTTGGGGGCAACTTTTCAATTATGGAAGCAACTTGGAATGTTTCACCAAGAACCATTCCTTCTGATAGAATATCACTTATGATGATTTGTAATTCTTCAACTTGAGACACAACAGTTTTTGAATCAACCATCTTGAACTCTAGGAATCTTGCCACAATGAACTTCTTAGTTCCGGCATCTTCGGTTTTGTATTTTTTATCCAAAGATTCCCAGAGTTCTTTGGCCGTGGTTATCTTACAATACACATTGTAAAGTGAATCAACAAGGCCATTAAACACATAGTTTCGACAGAGATATTCAGAATGCTTCCAAGCATCAACAACACTCACTACTTGAACATCAGTGCACCCTTCAGGAATTACAGGGGCTGACTCATTCAAGAATCTCGCAAGATTCACAGTAGTGAGATAGAACAACATCTTTTGTTGCCATCTTTTAAAGTGTGAACCAGAAAATTTCTCTGGTTTTTCAGCATGGTTGGCCACAATTTGGGCAGCTTGGGTACCCACCAAAGGTCCCATGTTTGTAGAGACAGTATGTCCTACAGATTGAGAAACAGAAGTGCCAACAGTGTTGCTGGTGGTAGAAGCAGAAGTTCCATTTGTTGAGAAGTTAAATTCAGTAGCCATTTCTGAAATGAAATAGGCAAAGTTTTACTAAAAAACTTCTATGAACATAAAATAAACTAAAGAAGTAACTTTACAGAAAAGTAAATTATACAAAAGTTTTAAGAAAACAGTTTTGTAATTCGAATTAATAGAATGGTGAAGAAGCAGAATCAGTTTTAAGATTGTAGGAACACCATTCTTAAATCAACATTTTATTGATAAACATTCGAATTACAAGAAGATTACAAAGAAATTAACAACTAAGTAACTAATACAAGAATCAGAATACAAGACAATAACATAAAAGAAAGGAACAAGTTAACTTCGGGCTGAGGATTCTGTTTAACAGAGGGCCCTTAAAACTGATTTCGGGCCACCCAAGTGAACCCGTCAGTTTCCCAGGGTACAACAGGGAAAGCAGTATGTACTGCCGGAGTTAACCAAGAACCCAGAGTTATACCTTCAAGAACAAAATAAAGAGATGAGAGGGAGAGAAAGTAGTCTGGTGAATCCAGATTAAATTGTTGGTGTTGTTGCTGAACTACCAGATTCCACTAAGTATGATTTATACACATATAAATCAGTTAGTGGAACTTTAAGTGGGACAGTTGTAAGCCTGCATGTTTAATCAACAGGTGTTACACTTGAAACTGAGTCAAGTGTAATGCAGGTGCAAGGCTTAGCATGTAAGCCATAATCGAGCTAGCCAAAAACAAAGGCGGCTCTAAAGCGGCTCGCGGCGATGCGAGCGTGCTAAGTGCGCCACTAAAACGCCACATTACGCCTCATCGCCACGACCCCGGTCGACACGGGCGCGTCGGGTGCTTCGCACCCTCCTTTCCCACTTGGGGTGTAGCCCCTTATAAGGAATTATTATTCCTCCAACACTCCTCCTTATAAACATACTTAATGTTTATACTTCTACCAATGTGGGACAAACTCACATTAGTTAAATACACTTTCAACTCCATTTAAACATATCTATTCACTTTGTATATTTTATGTTAGATTATTTCAACTTATGAAATAATAGTTATAACATAAAATTCCAGCACAATACAATCACCAACTTCAATGGTAGCCGTAGCTTCTTTTGAGATTTGAAGAGGGTCGATAACATATTCGGTTGGTGGTGAGGAGTTCTGCATGGGGCTGGTGGATGGGTGGAGCTGTTCGGAGGGTAATGAGATGCTATTTTAAGTGAACAAAGTTGTAACATTGGTGAACGATTCGGGTTGGGTACGATAGATTTGGTGGTGAGCTGGTTGGTTAGATTCATTATTAATAGCAAAAGTTGGAATTGGTGGTTCAGAATCAAGTGAATGAAAAGGAATTGGGGAAGGTTGTTGTCTGGTAGTAGTTAAGTGATGAGTTTCGTGGAAGTGGAGAGTTCTATGGCATATTTTTGATGGTGTTTGATTGGTGAAGGAAAAGGATTTTGATAGGTAATTTTTGCCAGGGAAATTATTTGAGGTCTCATGATTGGGGTGAAGTTGACGCTGTCTTTTTCGAGAGAGTGGGGTGACATGAATTGGGATTGTATGTTGTTTTGGTGGTGAAGGAGGAGGGATAGGGTGAATGATTGGTTGTACTGAGGTGTTGGTGGGGACATGAGATGGGTTAATGTGTAAATTAGGGTGGAGAGAATTGGTTTGGCTAACTTACCCAATCCTTCCTCCAATCAATACCTTCCAACTCACCACTACCAAATTCAACCCAATTCTTACCCAAATCACTTGAAATACATACCCAATTCATTAAATTTACCCAAATTCATTTTCTTTTTCTTTTTTTTTATTACACCAATAATTTAACTAAACATTTTATTAAAAACTTACCCAAATATATATTGTACAAATATATAATTATTTAAAAATTATAAAAAAAATACATAAGTACATAACACTTTATAAAAACAATATATAATAACTACAGGGACTAAAAATGTTTAAACCAAAGTTCTAAAACTACAGGGACTAAACTTGATAACTTTAAAATTTGTTATCTTCTCAGATTGTCTTCTTCAATCAAAACTATACATACATATTATATATATATATATATCTATGAAAAAAACAGGGAAAGGTAAAAAAAGAAAAAGGAAAATAGGATAGTTGGAGGGGACCACAAGCTAACGGTCGAATATGGCATACCCGGAGCTCGGTTTCACTACTCAAACTACTACCCGATTCACGTTATCCGATTGATACCCGAAGCCATGAAACGGTGTTACCGATCGTGGTCATCGAAGCCGATGCCTTACCCGATCAGTATTCCTTCCACCCTTAGGATTATTTATCTCAATTTGAGGTGAAAAGTGGGTAGGGGCGTGAGGTGGGGCAGGGGCATTTAAAGGTTGTCTGGGAATGTTTTTCTCACATGATGTCTTGTCATCAATGATTAGATGATGGGGATTTGAGTCGCCACTTGAATGCTCATTAAATTGCGAAAAATCGGTTTCTAAACTTGAATTCCAAACAAATTTATTGTTACCTTTTGAGGACTCGCCGGAAAGCTCAACATCATCATCTTGAAAACCTGGGATTGACAGGAACAGCGGGGACCAAACTTTGGGGTCTTCTACAATTCTCACAACAAAAAACTTGCCTCTCCATTTCAAGGTAAGGTTACGATCAATGCGATCGTGCGAGTTTACTAAGATGGTGGCACAATCAAAAGATAAATTACCATCCTTGATGTGGGCAGAAGGTTCAACATGGATTTCGCCAATGACGAATATAGCTTTTTAAAGAATGACGGATATAGCTTTCTTACGAATTGACTTGTCTCTAAGGCATAGAGGGATACCAAAGATCTTAATGGTTGCAATTTTACCAAATAAATCATCCTGACCATCCCAGATATGATATTGAGAAAATCAGTTCTTTAGAAAATCCGATTGGGTTGTAATGAAGTCGGAAGCCAAGGTTGATGTGGTAAAGGTTATAAATATAGTGAGACCGCCAACATATGAAATGCTGACGTGTGTTTTTGGGTCGGTAGTTTTGAGGATTTGCTCAAGGTTGATTAAGGTGTTGTAGTCTTTGGCTGTTGGAAGTTTTTTTCCAGAAGAATGGGGTAGATGGTTCATCATCGGGGATTGTGATTATGAGTTTGGGTAGAGAGGGGACATTGGAGAGTGCTTCACTATAGATTTTCCGGTGGGTTGCAGGGAGGTGAGATTTGTCGAAGGGAACAGAGTGGGGTTGTGAGTTTGTGTGGTTATGCGGTGGGTGGGTATGGTGATGATTAAAGATCGGAACAGGATAGGTTCGTGGGTTACCTTGTTTATCCGCTTTTGAGAGGTATACACTAAGAATAGCTCCATTCTATTTGGTGTTTTGAAGTTTTGGTAAGAAGGATACTGGGTTTCCAACATGACGAAAACGGATGAACCCGAATGGGTTATTGTATTTGTCTCCTTTTCTAGCAATATAAGCATCAACCAAATGGCCATGGCATTGGAATAAGGATATGAGTTCAGTACTTGTAAGGGACGATGGAAAATTGTAAACGAAAAAGGTTGTGACAGGGGATTCAGAACGGCAACGGTGCTTGGCGGAAGTCCAAATATCTTCTTTCTCTGCCGCACTAGGCTGCCGGAAGTGGTTGGGGGAGCGTTTTCTCTCAATCTCTTTCTCTGCCGTACTATGTACAACAACAATAACAAGGGTACCCAATCCCAGCATAAGCCGGGCTATGGGGGAGGTATGATGTAGACAGACCTTACCCCTACTCAAGGTAGGGAGGCTGCTTCCAGATCCACCGAAGTGGAAGGGACCTCCGGCCCGAAAGTAAAAAATAGGGTTAGATCCACCGGATTGGAGGTCTAAACCAGTTCTCAATCTCAACTCTCGATCTCACGTTTATGCTCATTTTGTTATAGGATTTTTAAAAGTATTAATTATTTTCTGTCTAATTAACACCTTTTGTTCAACAGCTCAATCACCACATGGGAGGACAAACCCTTTAGGGCATTGCCAAGCTTCGAACCCAGCGTGGACGCATCAAAGTTGGTGGTGTTAGCCATTTATCCGTTCTGACTTTCAAAAAAAAAAAATTGACAATCAAGCAAACTTACAACCTTGGATTCCAAGAACACACGTCCTAATCTTCTTGAAAATTTATGAAATTAGAATGTAAAACAAGTAACATGGCAATATGACATATTCAACACTAGTCATATGTCCGCGCGATGTGATAGTGATAGTGATAATGACCGGTGGTGATGGCGGCCGTGACAATAGTGATTAATGTAAAAATGATTAATTTAAAAAGAGGCATCTAGTTTAAAGGTTAAAAGATATATATTATAAATAATTTCATTTAAATTAATATAAATATATTAGGTAAAAATAATTAAATTAGTAAATGAAGGAAATGAATAGTTTAGGTAGATTAAGTTTTTGATTGGCGGAAATAAGAGGATATCAAATGCTTATTTAGTATAGATTAGACAGAAAATGGTCTTCTATAATTGAAGGCTTATCATTGATAAATATCTTTATCTCTATTATACTATAAAACATTTGTTCCTTTTAAAATTTTCAAGTAAGTAGTTGATAACCAGAAAATACCTTTTTTTTGTTCATTAATTTAAACATCTTCACTTAATATACTTATAATACCCTTAATGAAATTATTTACAACATACCTCCCTCAACCTTTAAAATAACTATACCACTCTCTTTTACATCAATCACTTTTACATTAATACGCACACCGCTACCACCGTCGCCGATGTCGCCTCCATCACCTGTCGCTGCCACCATCACTCATTGGCGTCGTTACCCCAATGCCGTATCGTGAGGGCATTTTTCTAGTAAAGACAAAAATCAAACATGCACACGCTCTTCTTGACTTAATTAACAGACAAAATAACTTCCTTTTATGTCTTAGTTAATGTGAAATTATTTTCATTGAAAACTATTTTACACAACAATTTGCCTGCAAGTCTACTTTTCATTTTTGCTGTTACTAATTTGGATTTGTTGGAAGAGTTACAAAACACCTAAACTTTTATTATGATTAAATAAATTCCATCCGTAACCTACCCTCACAGTCAAGAGGTTTAACTGTAATTCCATTGAATGAAATTATATAAATAAATGTGATTAATTTAATTTTTATAAATGGTTCATTCAAAGAAACAATTGTTTGTTTAAGTTGATTAAAATGATTCTAGTAGCTACTACTAATCACATTAAGGTTAGAACAAAAATAAAATAAAATAACAAATAAAAAAATTCTCGTTCGAGGATTTCTCGTTGCACATGAACGACTCAACAAATTTCACCATATGCATTGCGTGCTTCAACCTAGACGTTCTTAAACTCATTTCTCATTAGATTTAATTTTTATAAATGGTTCATTCAAAGAAACAATTGTTTGTTTAAGTTGATTAAAATGATTCTAGTAGCTACTACTAATCACATTTCTTTAAATTCATTTCCCCCCTTAGATATACATACTTTAAGTACCGTCAATCTATAAACCCTTATAAAACATATTGAATTCTTCTATTTTAGGAAATTCAGCACTTTTTTATATCCAAAATACCCCTATTTCTTAATCCTAATTCCCCTATACACTTAATCTATACATTTATACTATCTAATAAAAAAAAAAACTCTCTTTTTAAATAACATTAACGATTAAATTACACTACCAGTCCTTTATCTTTTAAAATATCTTCATTAACCTTTTAAATCAATTATTTTTACATCAATTATCTACACCACTTGACGCCGCCTCCACCGCCAGCAGTTGCCCTACCACCACACCGTCGCCACTACGACCACCGCCGCATTGCGCGGGTACCGTGCTAGTATGAAATATATGTATTAACTAAACTTCGAATTTTGTTATTTAGAATCCTACACCTATTAGTTGGAAAACGATTTGAATTTATCAAATAAATATAACCATTTTATTACTTAATGAATGAATGTGTAATAAACATGATACCTTAAATGAGGTTTTTTTCCAAACTGATATATGAGTAATTTATTTATCAAATAAGTTTAATTTTAAAAATATACATTAAAGGCTAGAACCTTATTTAAAATTTTAACTATTAAATATAAAAGTTAAGAAACATCCTAATTTAAACTTTTAAATAGAGCCGGCTTAACTTTTATGGGGCTTCAAGCTGGGCCAAATTTAGGGGCCTAATTCATTGACATACAAATTAGTGTAGTAGGTTTTAACGTTCAACCTTGAAAGCCGTTTCATAACATCGGCACATAGGATCGATTAGAAATGTACCTACAATATGTGTTTCAAATAGTTATATATACAATACACAACAGAATTTGTATGGTTTTGTAATTCTAATTTCTAAATACAGTATCTTGTTTCGTTTAGCTTGTTTCGGTTCTAGATAATATAGTTCGTTTTTGTAATTGTACCGTTTGTAACTATCGTGTGACCTTCTAGTATCTAGCTAGATGTACATGTATATTTAATATATAATAAGGGGTTGGGTATTGTAAAACAAGTATTAAAATAAAACAAATAAGACAAAATCTTAACCATTGGATCATGGTTAAATTGATGCACGAAAATTCATGAAGCAATTGATACACGATGATTTTCATGATGCACGGTGATTTTCAATGAAAGAAAACCTATTGTTTTATATGTTTTACTTTAATATTTGTTTTATTTTACCTAAAACCTATATATAATTTTATCTTAAAAATAAATTCTAATTACAATTCACTAATAAAAAAGCCCAGCATATGTCTAGCCCAAATATAGTTGTAAACATTAAATTGAAAGATCACATTAGGCAACGATCAAAAGAATATGTATTGGCTCAAAGTTCTAATGGCAAAATAAATTAATGCCAAAAATTAGCTTATTCAATTTGAAGAATCGCATTAAGCAAGATCAAAAGAAACTAATTCCAACAATTACCTTACTTCAAAAATTCTTGTCTGCCAGCAATTTATGTTTTAGTTTTCTAAAGTAATTAGCTATTAAATACATTTTATTACGAATAAGAAAGGAGAGAGTTTCCACACGAGTCCTTTTTTTATGCTTTTGAAAGACCGCATTAGGCAAAGATCAAAAGAATATGTATTGGCTCAAAGTTCTAATGGCAAAATAAATTAATGCCAAAAATTAGCTTATTCAATTTGAAGAATCGCATTAAGCAACGATCAAAAGAATATGTATTGGCTCAAAGTTCTAATGGCAAAATAAATTAATGCCAAAAATTAGCTTATTCAATTTGAAGAATCGCATTAAGCAAGATCAAAAGAAACTAATTCCAACAATTACCTTACTTCAAAAATTCTTGTCTGCCAGCAATTTATGTTTTAGTTTTCTAAAGTAATTAGCTATTAAATACATTTTATTACGAATAAGAAAGGAGAGAGTTTCCACACGAGTCCTTTTTTTATGCTTTTGAAAGACCGCATTAGGCAAAGATCAAAAGAATATATTGGCTCAAGATTATTAGGACGAATTACATGAAAGTCTCACCACTTTGTGAAGGAAAATATTTAGTAACTCTCCAAAGCAATACGCATAACCTTTATGCCATTTTCGCCCATTACTAAAAACAACATTAAATAAAGATGCAGAGAGTACATCAAAAATATATTCACTTAATCAATGCCATTAAAAATGAAAAGAGTACATAAAAAACATCATATTAAGATAAAAACATTATTTGATGTAATTTGTCACAAGAATTTTAACCCAATATATTATTTTGTCATACGTATTTTCAGCGGAATTTGAATGTAATTCATTCTGAAATTATTTTATTAATGGAAACTGAAAAGAGAAAACAAATAAAAAAATTATAAACATCTAATGAAATTACAAACTTTTAGCAATTTTATTACTCATGGCCTAAAACAGTAAAACATTCATAATATTAATCAAAATTACACGTGGATGTCGACCTTCACATGTCATCAATCTATAAAGCAAATGGCATGATAAGGAGAATGGTAACTTCGACACTTAGCGTCTGGATGACATTTTTGTGCACGAGATAATTGAGGGAAACTCAACATATATGTCGCGACAAAAAATTGTATATTAGTTAAGGTCACATGAATTAGTGTTTGTGTATGTCACAAGAGAAAATGAATGACTTACTCGAAACGATAATCAAAAACATTTAAAAACAAAGCGACTCTCCATTCTTTGCTCCTAGTATATTATATATGTTTTATTAATAGCTAATTACTTTAGAAAATTAAAATATAAAATGTCGGTTATATAAACAAGAATTTTTTAAGTCAGGTAAATGTTGCCAATGGTTTCTTTTGATCTTTTGCCTAATGCGATCTTTCAATTTGAATAAGCTAATTATTGGCATCAATTTAAAAAATATAATTTTAAATTAGGTTTTTAAACATAATGATAAATATTTTTAAAACGATATTAATTTGATAAATACATTAATTTGGAAAAATAACCAAATTCAGAGTTTTATGACAAAAGAAATTAATGATAACAATTAGCTTACTCAAATTAAAAGATCGCAATAGGCACGGATCAAAACAAACTAATGTCGACAATTACTTTACTTAAAAAGTTCTTGTCTATATAAACCACCATTTTATCTAGTAGTTTTCTGATATAATTAGCTAATAGTAGAAAAGAAATACATATTATTAGGAAGAAGGATGGAGTGAGTTTCCTCACAAACCGCGTTCTTTATGCTTTTGGTAATCGTTTTGAGTAAGTAATTCATTCATTCTTTTGACACACACACAAACACACTTATTCATGTTATGTTAAATAGTATACAATTTTTTTTTTCCCGTGACAGCTATGTTGGGTTTCCCTCAATTATCTGGTTCACAAAGATGTAATACACATGATCAGTGTCGAAGCGACCATTGTCCTTATCATGGCATATGTTTTGTAGATCGATGGCATGTGAAGGTCGATATACACACACTAAGGGAAACTTGCTACATGGTGCTCTCAAACTCCAAGTCAAACCCAAATAATGATATTTAGTATAATGTGATGTAATTTTAATTTTTATAAATACTGAGTACTATGAATGTTTTAAGATGATGGGTAATAAAGTTTCTAAAAGTTTGAAACTTTATCAAATATTTTTTTTTTCTTTCATTTTTTTTTCCCTTTTTCATTGATAAAATAACTTTAAAAAAATGACATTAAACTTCTCAATATATATATATATATATATATATATATATATATGGAGAAGTGGAGGTGGTGTTGTTATGTATCCAAGTTATTACCACAAGGTAATTAATGCTAACACATCAAATAACAGAATTAATGGTGTTTTTGTGGGGGGAGTGTGGACGACCAATCCACTCTCCATCAAAGATGAGGCTGTAAGATTCTTTTCTGATAGATTTAAGGAACCTATGTTAGTAAGGCCACAATTTGTTTGCCCAAATCTGGCTCGTATTTCGGATGTGGAAGCGGTTGGTCTAGTTGCCCGATTTTCCGAGGAAGAAATTCAGCGGGCCGTTTGGGATTGCGGTAGCGATCGGGCACCAGGCCCGGATGGCTTTAATTTCAAATTTCTTAAGAGTGCTTGGGCTAGTCTTAAGGATGATTTCATTGCTTTATTTGAGGATTTCCACAACCGTGCGCAAGTTAATAAAGGTTGTGCCACGTCATTTATTTCCTTAATTCCAAAAGTTAGGGACCCCAAGACTTTTGGAGACTTTAGGCCTATTAGTCTAATTGGGTGTGTCAACAAAGTTCTCTCTAAAGTGTTGGCCAATAGGTTGAAAGGTGTGATCAAGGGTCTGGTCTCTCCGGAACAATCAGCTTTCCTTGCTGGTCGTAATATCATGGATGGACCATTAATGTTGAATGAGGTGCTCGGGTGGATGAAGAAAATGAAGACAAAAGGTTTCTTTTTCAAAGTTGACTTGGAAAAGGCTTATGACTCCCTAAACTGGTGCTTTTTAGATTCCATGATGTCTCAAATGAACTTCCCTTCCAAGTGGCGTAGTTGGATTATGGCTCTGGTTACCTTGGCGAGGGCCTCGGTTCTTGTTAACGGGTCCCCCTCTTCTGAATTCCCTTGTTTTAGGGGGCTTAGGCAAGGAGACCCGCTGTCGCCTTTTTTGTTTGTTCTGGCAATGGAGTCTCTGTCGTGCTTTATGAAAAGCTTTAAAAAAATGACATTAAAATTTCTCAATATATATATATATATATATATATATATATATATAGTCAAAAGTTAAAATGAGAACCATATAAATGTCGAGAAAGAATAATATATTATATATATAATATATATATAAGGGTAATATATATATATATATATATATATATATATATATATATATATATATATATATATATATATATATATATATATATATATATATATATATATATATATATATATATATATATATATATATATATATATATATATATATATATATATATATATATATATATATATATATATATATATATATATATATATATATATATATATATATATATATATATATATATATATATATATATATATATATATATATATATATATATATATATATATATATATATATATATATATATATATATATATATATATATATATATATATATATATATATATATATATATATATATATATATATATATATATATATATATATATATATATATATATATATATATATATATATATATATATATATATATATATATATATATATATATATATATATATATATATATATATATATATATATATATATATATATATATATATATATATATATATATATATATATATATATATATATATATATATATATATATATATATATATATATATATATATATATATATATATATATATATATATATATATATATATATATATATATATATATATATATATATATATATATATATATATATATATATATATATATATATATATATATATATATATATATATATATATATATATATATATATATATATATATATATATATATATATATATATATATATATATATATATATATATATATATATATATATATATATATATATATATATATATATATATATATATATATATATATATATATATATATATATATATATATATATATATATATATATATATATATATATATATATATATATATATATATATATATATATATATATATATATATATATATATATATATATATATATATATATATATATATATATATATATATATATATATATATATATATATATATATATATATATATATATATATATATATATATATATATATATATATATATATATATATATATATATATATATATATATATATATATATATATATATATATATATATATATATATATATATATATATATATATATATATATATATATATATATATATATATATATATATATATATATATATATATATATATATATATATATATATATATATATATATATATATATATATATATATATATATATATATATATATATATATATATATATATATATATATATATATATATATATATATATATATATATATATATATATATATATATATATATATATATATATATATATATATATATATATATATATATATATATATATATATATATATATATATATATATATATATATATATATATATATATATATATATATATATATATATATATATATATATATATATATATATATATATATATATATATATATATATATATATATATATATATATATATATATATATATATATATATATATATATATATATATATATATATATATATATATATATATATATATATATATATATATATATATATATATATATATATATATATATATATATATATATATATATATATATATATATATATATATATATATATATATATATATATATATATATATATATATATATATATATATATATATATATATATATATATATATATATATATATATATATATATATATATATATATATATATATATATATATATATATATATATATATATATATATATATATATATATATATATATATATATATATATATATATATATATATATATATATATATATATATATATATATATATATATATATATATATATATATATATATATATATATATATATATATATATATATATATATATATATATATATATATATATATATATATATATATATATATATATATATATATATATATATATATATATATATATATATATATATATATAATGCAATGGAGTCTCTGTCGTGCTTTATGAAAAGAGCTTGTTCGGTTGGATTGTTCTCGGGCCTTTCTGTTACTTCTTCTGGTCCTATATTATCACACTTGATCTACGCTGATGATGTGGTTATCATAGGCGAATGGTCAATGTTCAACATGAGAAGCCTTAGACACTTGCTACGTTGCTTTTATTTGGTGTCAGGTTTGCGCGTGAATATGGCCAAGTGCAGTCTTTTTGGTGTTGGAGTCTGTGGTAATGAGGTACAGAATATGGCCTCGTTCTTGAGTTGTAAGGCTGGTGTATTCCCATTTATTTTTCTTGGTCTTCAAGTGGGTGCCAATATGAATTTATGCAAAAATTGGAAGCTGGTGGTGGAGAAGTTTCAAAAAAGATTATCCATTTGGAAAGCAAAAAGCTTATCATATGGTGGTCGGATTACCTTAATAAAATCTGTGTTGAACGCGCTTCCAACATATTACTTCTCCCTATACCGAGCTCCTGAAGCTGTTATTGACTCTCTCGATCGTATAAGGCGTGTGTTTTTTTGGGGTGGATCGGATGATAAGGTTAAGATAAACTGGGTTGCATGGGACAAAGTCATCTCGCCAATTGAAAATGGGGGAATTGGTCTTGGCTCGTTAAGAGACGCAAATCTGGCAATGCTAGCAAAGTGGTGGTGGCGATTTAAAATTGACAACTCGGGTCTATGGAGGCGTGTTGTGTGGGCTATCCATAATAGCTCGAGGTCTTGGAGTTTCATTCCTTATAAGATAACCATTCCTGGAGTGTGGATACAGTTGTCAAAGGCTGTTGTCAGCCTTTCTGATTATGGTTTGGACTTCTCAAAGTTGGTAAAGGCAAGGGTGGGGAACGGATCCTCGGCAAGGTTTTGGTTGGATTGTTGGCAAGCTGATCAGCCACTGGCGGTAACTTTCCCAGCGTTGTTTAACCTGGAGGTTAATAAGTGTTGTGTTATCTCTGAACGAGTCACTCAAGGGTCTTTCGGGTGGATGTGGGCCTGGCTGTGGAAGAGGTTACCTACGACTGGGGATGAATTGACCCAATTGCATCAGCTCGAGTCTTTGTTTACCCCCCCTTGCTTAACTCATGAAGCAGACAGGTGGGAATGGCTTCCAATTGTAACAAGGTTTTCTCTGTATCCAGTTTTAAGCATCTTCTAGCTGAGTATAAATGGTCGGCTTCTGACATTGCTTTTAAGTGGAATAATTGGGTTCCCCGTAAGGTTGGATTGTTGTCTTGGCGTGCCGCTCTTAACCGTCTTCCTGTTCTTACTGCATTAGCTAGAAGGAAATATTGTTTTGCCTTCTGTTTTGTGCTCGATCTGTGGAGAGGCACCCGAGGTTGTGGCTCATATTTTCCTTGAATGCGGTTTGGCTCAATCTGTTTGGGAGATGGTTTCACAGTGGTGCAAGATTCAACCTATGTACTCGTTTAGCTTCAAAGGCTTACTGGAAGTTCATGTGTATACAAGAGGGTCGGCTTTGTTTAAGAAGGCATTACACGGAATTGTTTTGATTGCTATTTGGTGTGCACGAAATGACATGGTATTTAAAGGCGTCCAAGTCTCTTTACATAAGTTAGTTGGTGAAATAAAGGCTAAAAGCTTTTTATGGATTCGGAGTCGTGCAAAATTGCAGAGTGCATCTTGGTATTCATGGACATCTTTTGATTTGGAGGGTATTGGATTGTAGTTTTTATTTTCTGGTTTGGTTTGTTATTGTTTGTTTTTGTTCTTTCTGTATGCTTTAGTAGGCATTGGATGGTGTTGTTGTAATGATGGTGGATATTGTTTATCAGCATCCTGCTGATGGTGTTTTAATTGAGTATTGATTGATCTTTCAAAAAAAAAAAAATGTATAATGAATAAATAATTGGGATCCCTTGTTTTTTATAGATTAAAAAATTGACATGTGAGAATTTCACCCAACTTGGTGCTATAACACCACCTTCACTTCCCCCATTATATATATATAATATATCTATATATATATATATATATATATATATATATATATATATAGGGGTGGGTATTGTAAAACAAGTATTAAAGTAAAACAAATAGGACAAGATCTTGACCCTTAAATCATGGTTAAATTGATGCACGAAGATTCACGAAGCAAATTGATGCACAATGATTTTCATGATGCACGGTGATTTTCAGTGAAGAAAAATCTATTGTTTTATTTGTTTTACTTTAATACTTGTTTTATTTTACCTAAAACCTATATAATAAAATAATTAAAATTATAATCTATATCTATTTACAATACCTAACGTGATATGTATTTCTAATTTTATATTAATGTATAATTTAAAATATATATAAGTACTTAATAAAATATATTGTTTAACACAAATATACATAGAAGACAAGGAGACTTACAATTTATAAGAAGAAAACTCAGAGTAGGAAGCACCAATTTGTACAATGGCAAGCACAATATCAACACACTTATGCACAACAGTAAATAATAACAAGATGATTTTTTATTATTATTATTATTTATTTATTTTTTTATGTTTTTTTTATTTTTATGGTTTTTTGTAAGGAATATAATATGAAGTACTTAGGAGTGTAAGGAGATAAGGGATTTAGATAAAGAGAGTCGGAGAGAGAGAGTTTTAGAATGTCATAATATATATAGGGGTTGGGTATTGTAAAACAAACATTAAGATAAAACAAATAAGACAAGATCTTGACCCTTAAATCATGGTTAAATTGATGCACGAAGATTCACGAAGAAATTGATGCACAATGATTTTCATGATGCACGGTGATTTTCAGTGAAGAAAAATCTATTGTTTTATTTGTTTTACTTTAATACTTGTTTTATTTTACCTAAAACCTATATATATATATATAAGACAAGAAAATGAATATACTGGCTCAAACCTTCGAAGTTCAAATCAAACACTTTCATAGTCTATTAATATTTTAACTTTTCATAATTTTATGCGACGTGTTATAGTCTTCGAAGGTAAAAAACACTTTTTATACAATGAGTTCTGGGAGGTAGGGACGGAGTTATTAAGAGGTTAGTGGGGTCAGCTGCCTCCACTTCAATTTTGGTGCTATGTAATTTTTTAAAATTTAAATGATATATTTGTAATTTTTATCTTAAAAATAAATATGAAATCCATACAAACGTTATCTTCGTTATCATAAGCTTATTCTTTGTAAGTCAATGATCATCAAAGCATTGATTTTGAGTAAATTTTTTTAGTAGAAAGAATGAAAAAAGGTTAATAAAAAGTTTTCTTTGTTTAAATATATAAATGTGTAATACATTAATAATGTAGTTGTTGGTGAAACTATGAATGTTACACCTGTGTGAGGAACAAATTTTTTTTTTAGAGTCAATTTTCTATTCTCGAGCTAGGGCCTAATTTTTTTCACATGTTCGGATACGACTCTTATAAATATGACAAACAACTTTTATAATTTCCCCCTCATCAAAAATTTTCTAGCTCCGTCTCTGATGGGAGGTGATCTGTACACCACCAGTTTTTGGCGATATATCACCAAATATGCTTTATTGAGTTATACAATACAACACTGTAAAACACATTTAGTGGTGTATTGCCAAAAGTTGGTGATGTACAGATCGCTTCCCATAAGTTATAGTCTTTGGAGGATACACAAACATATATTTATCATAGTAGTCTTAATACCCGTGCGCGATGCACGGTTTGTATTGATATGCATTTTATTAGTGATTTGTTTGCTTTTTAAAAAACTCGAGTACATAAAAAATTAAAATGTATACCAACATGGTGACACAAGTAAAAAAATCTCAATATAAGAGGTTAAAAAAATAATAATACACCAAATTTATTTATTTTTAAAAAAAGTAGGAGAACAAATACGGTATGTGAGAAAAGGATTAAATGAAAGCAATAACCAAAAATCCAGATGCTAGATTGGATGAAATTATCACTGTTTACCTTATGTCCTTCTTAGTCAATATATATATATATATGTAATTTTACAATTTGTAGTGATGGATAATTGTCACTATTGGATGATTGCGCATCTTATATGTAAGATAGCAAAACATAATGAACATCAAGCGAAAACAACATTGATAAAAACAACAATGGAAAGTTACAGAAAACAAAGTTAAACATATATTCATAAAAAATTAAAAACTAAATTGCAACATGAAAAAATCATATAAATTGCAACTAAAATTTATCATTGGAAAGAACATCGTTTGGAATAGGGGCATGCATAGACGAAAGTAAGAATAATAAATAATGGTATTTATCACTGGAATACGCAAAGAATGTCTAAAATATATACATAAGGTGTTTAAATATGTGATATGTTTATATTGAGAAACAATTAGTATTGCAGTAGGAGATCAATAAGAGATCGAATTTAATGTGGTATCTCGTAATTTTAGTTTTAGTTTTAGTTTTATTTATTTATTTAGGGTATATATATATATTAGCAATTAGATTAGATTAGATTTAGACTAAATATGACACGTGTCGTTTAAGGAATGTGCCATGTGTTGTTTAAAGAAAGTCTCAATCCTGTTTTAGTTTATTAGTAGATAGTTATACAGTAACTGTCTGATAAATATATTCTTGTGTATAATAAAGATAATCGTGTAGAGATAAATGTAGGATACACAAACATATATTTATCATGTCTCTCTTTATTTTTTTAATGACATTTGATTAGGTGAATATATTTTCATGTCGTAAGTAAGATTGTTGAGCATAGCATCTGAGTCTATTAATATTTGAACTTTTTATGCGATGAGTTATAGTCTTCGAAGGTACAAACACTTTTTATACAATGAGTTATAGTCTTTGGATGATACACAAAGATATATTTATCATATAGTTATACAGTATAACATGAATATATTGTTGTGTATGATAAAGATAATTGTGTAGAGATCAACTCTGTTACTAAAAATATTTCAAATATAGTTTTAACATATATTTTTTTATAATTGGGGTGAAAGTTTTATGAAAGTTTTCTTAAAAATAATCTACACCAATTACTTTGGAAGATAAAATATTAATTTTTCAAAATTAGAAAAAACAAAAACATGCAAAAAGTGAACAACTTATCTTCTATTCTCCAACCATCCATAATTTGCCACGTGTAGATGAAAATCTATTGTCCATATCACCCTCATCTCAATATCTCCATCCACCAACTTCACCTCAAACAACGTGGCTCATAACTAACCAGTTACTCCACTCTAACACTAGAACTAGAAAATCAGCTTACAAAAAACACCCTCATCAAAACACAATCCCGTATTCCCGTTCAATCTTAGCAAGGACAAAACCGTCATTTGACCCCTCACTCTCACTCCAAATCCCGCCAACTGACAGGTTGTGAGGTGTGAGTGTGTGTGTAACAGGAAAAAAAAATGAAGCTATCTTCTCCTTTAACACAACACATTCCTCTATTCAACACAAATCTACACTTTACTACCCTCATCAAACCCTCATTTTCACATTCGCCCCTCCATTTTCCTTCCTTAACTGCTCTAGAATCTTCTCCGTCATCAACATCCTCCGCCGCCGTATCGTCGCCTGCGCCGGTAGTCCGAGATGATACAGATCCAGAGGAATACGAAGATTCCAGAAGGATCGATGAACTGCTTGTTGTTAGACGGCCGGTGATGGAAGATAGCGGTGAGGATGATGATGACGTGGAAGTGGATGAAGGTTCCACGTCATCCGCAATTGATGATGAGCTGTCGAAATTTGCGAAGAAGATGCCGATATTCGAGCCGATGAGAGTCGGTGGTGGTTCGGGGGAGAAAGAGAAACCTTTGGTGGTTAATTTGGATTTGGCATTGTATAAAGCTAAAGTTTTGGCTAGGAATCTTAGGTATAAGGAAGCTGAAGAAGTTCTTCAAAAGGTATTCAATTAAATCATTGTCATTTGTTATAAATGTTTTATTATTATAATTATTGCTATTATATCTATATGACATAACTTGTAAATTGTTGATGCGGTATGTTTGTTGAAAATGTGATACACACAATAGATGGTCCAATGGATTTTGCCTCATGGCGTGTGGCTTATATTAATATATAATAATAATAATAATTACATGTAATTACTTCTATTTTAATAATAATATCGAGACACCGAATCTGTTGCCTTTAGGTTTGATTTGAGACTGATCTCACAAGCCTTATATATAGATGTCATGTTGGATTAAAGTAGTTAACCTGCAGACCTTTATTTAACTGGACTGGGTCACACAAATCACAAATTGGTACAGGGTTGCATATGAATCTGATAGGAAAGTGATTTCAAGGGATAAGTGATAGGGTTTTAAGGTCAACGGGATGTTGACTCAGAAAGCGCATATGGATTTTACCGCCAGTGTAGTCTACTGCCGATCTAGTTGAGTAAATGGACTAGTGTATGCTTAACACATGTATATTTTCTCTTTTGAATTTACCTTCTAAGAAGATCATGATATTAAAGGCAATTGGTTTGACTTGATGAGCTTACTTGGCTTTGGTTGTGGTCAAGTCCATGCCACCTTATAGGAAGGAAACTAGTATAACTTAATTTGTCAAAAAATGAGATAAAAGGCTATCTTAACTGCTATTGATCTGTTTCCGTTGTGAGAAGCTTATGTATTTATATAAAACTATGTGGTGTGAAGTGCATAGCTTATTGGCCTGAGGATGGAAGGTCTTATGTGGCGCTAGGGAAGATATTGGGTAAGCAATCAAAGGCAAATGAAGCAAGGGCAGTGTATGAGAAAGGTTGCCAGGCAACACAAGGTGAAAATGCCTATATTTGGCAGGTTAGTCTTTTTTCAAGGGGTAATAAGTTCAATCTTTTCGATCTCTGTGTTATATTTATGCTCATTGGTGATCATTATCGTAAACATCTGACCTTTACATGTATTTGCTATCATAAATTAGTGCTGGGCTGTTCTGGAAAACAGAATGGGGAATATAAGAAGGGCTAGACAGTTATTTGATGCTGCAACAGTTGCCGACAAGAAACACGTTGCAGCCTGGCATGGATGGGCGGTTTTGGAGCTTAAAGTTGGAAATGTGAAGAAAGCTAGGGCTCTTCTGAGTAAAGGTTTAAAGAATTGTGGTGGAAATGAGTACATATACCAAACACTTGCAATGCTTGAAGCCAAAGCCAACCGAAATGAGCAAGCTCGATACTTGTTCAGGCAGGCTACTAAATGTAATCCTAAAAGTTGTGCCAGTTGGCTTGTAAGTTATCAAAGCTCTTGATTTTTTAAACATAACTGTACTTTTATATATTCAAATGTCTCGTGATCTCGCTTGCAGGCATGGGCTCAACTTGAGGTACAACAGGAAAATTATCGTGTTGCCAGACAGCTTTTGGAGGTGCGACATTTGGGTTATTAGTAGAGGACTTTTCTATATGATGCACTCATTTATTGTAGTTTAATACGGATCACAAAATCCTCTACCAGAATGTTTCTGTTTGTGTGTGTGACTGTGATATGCTTTTTTGCCATGAATCAGAAAGCTGTTGAAGCTAGTCCAAAGAATAGATTTGCATGGCATGTATGGGGAGTTTTTGAGGCTAATGTTGGAAATATTGATCAAGGAAGGAAGCTGCTAAAGATCGGTCACGCATTAAATCCCAGAGATCCTGTTCTACTTCAATCACTTGGCTTGTTAGAGTACAAACATTCAGCTGCAAATCTTGCTCGAGCTTTGTTCAGAAGAGCTGCAGAGTTGGACCCAAGGCACCAACCCGTATGGATTGTAAGCATCTTGAAACGTCTTTGCTTCCATTTGTTTAGCACCCCATTCTATATTTCCTCTTACAGAATGTTGCATCAAAAGTAACTCGCTTTGTTCAACTTTATATATTGGGCAACTAACTTCTAGGCACCACGCCTGGAAATTTATTTTTTCAGTATTGTCATGTGAGTCAACTTTCAAGTCACCATAATTTGTGATGATTTTGAAAATTGATTGCCTTAAAATTAAAAAATTTAAAACTTCAATAGTTTCAGCTTACCAAAATAGTTTGGTTACCTTTTCATCAATCATCCTTTCATTATACTTAGTCATTATAATCATGACAACATTTCCCCTCACAACACATGCACTTTGCCTATAAACTGTGTCTAAATCTTTGTTTTAAAGACATAGGAAACCATGGCCCATGTGTGACTTCTCTGTTGTAGGCCAATACTTATCTTGGTAATTTATTGAACAAGAGATATATGTACTAACTTGAGGCAGCAACTCCATGTAGTCACGTGTGGCTTTGTGTCAAGATTTAAGCCTTTTTTGACAGATGTGTTTGTTATCCTTCAAATTAGGCCTGGGGTTGGATGGAGTGGAAAGAGGGGAACATAAAAACAGCCAGGGAACTTTATCAAAGGGCATTGTCAATCAATTCAACTACCGAAAGTGCTGCACGTTGCCTTCAGGTCTAAATCCTAGTTTTATGCTTTTGCTCTTTATGAACCCTGATCTTACTCGTATCTTCTGCAAACTGAAGTAAGAACTGCTCACTGTTTCGAAGTATCAACCTATGGTTTATAACCTCGAATACAATTTTTTAATGTATCCAGGCTTGGGGTGTTCTGGAACAGCGAGTGGGCAACTTATCAGCTGCTAGAAGGCTGTTCAGATCATCACTCAATATAAACTCTCAAAGCTATGTAACATGGATGACATGGGCATCTCTTGAGGAAGATGAAGGAAATTCCATACGTGCTGAAGAAATCAGAAACCTCTATTTTCAGCAGGTATTTCACGTCAACTTTTTGCATTTATTTAGCTCGTGTTACTTTAGCAAAGTCAATGGAACAAAAGCATTGTTCTTACTTTTCAAATACCCGATTCTTGTTTGTTGTTTGTTACTTGCAACAGCGTACAGAAGTCACTGATGATGCTTCATGGGTGACTGGGGTATTAGACATCATCATAGATCCAGCCATTGATAGCATAAAGAAGCTATTAAAACTCGACCAGGATTCGAATAACAAGCCACCAGATTCATTAAGTGAAGAGGGATCGAATCTTGATGGTGAAGAAAGTGGAAGTGGATTCAATTTAGATGGTTTTATTAGGGACAAACTCTCTCTTGATGCATCAAAACTGGATATTGATTTAGGATCGAAGAAAAGCACCTCTTCAAGAAATGTTTGGCGACCAAGTAAAAATAGTGTGTCAGTAGTATAGATGTTATTCGAGCCCAAACTGTAGGTAGTAATACATTGAAGGCCATTGTTGTAAATCTTAAAGCAAGGCGGTCTAGTATAGAAAGGTAAAAGAGATACATTCTTGTAAAGGCATTTGAAGTAAGGGGAAAGGGTATGGAGGGACTTCGACGTTGCCGATGCATCTGGTCAGCACTGAACCGAGCCCCATCCTGCCCCCGATTGACGTTGTATCGTGGTCAAGGTTCACAAATTTATGCTGATTCGTCAACATTCTTTGTTTATTACTATTTTTTTTTTTAGTTTTTATTATACGTATTAGATTAGAACCCGTGACTACATTGGCTATAAAATATAAAATATATATAGTTCCACTTTGTTTTTTATTTCTAGTGTTTATAAACAATAAACAAAGAGATAATGACTACACAGATTGTTGGGTGCTGCAAGAGCGAAACCAGGAATCAAAGATGTATATTTCAAAACTTTGAAGGACTAATATAATTTACTCTTTGCTGCAACTAATATAGGTGTTGCATATGTGCATCATATCCTTTCTCCAAATGACTTGAAAAACCCACACATTTATAAATAAATCTTTGAAGGAACATACAGAATAAGATTCATACACAAACAAAACCACTTATATTGCTGAATTCGGTTTTGTAAGACAAAAACAATACTGTAACAATTTAAAGGGTTAACTATTATCTTTGGAAGCCTGAAATACAGATACTTTACTATGATATGATAGTAGTTCATATTATCACCGATATGTTTCTCAGTCCACTTCATGTGTGTGGGTAACAGGGAGATGGTCAACATATGAACAAAGCTTTTGGAGACTATCCACCATTAATATATTAAACTGCATAAACAACTGTATTTACCAGAAACAGAATTTCGTAGAATTAGAACAACTTGAAATACACTTCTTTTGATGATTTGCACATAATCCCGATCCACATATAAGAAAACAAACTTTTAAGGACATTAATGATCCAGTTTGGCTAAAAGTGAAAACTAACTTGAGATGGAGTTGATTATATAAAAGAAATCCGCATTTGTAAAACTTGTACATAACAATACAAATAACCAAAATGTATACCATTTTTTAACAACTAATCAACACAAGTCATGATTAAACTAAAACCTCTTCTTTTTGTGATAATATCTTCAATATCAACATATTCTAGCAAATCCTGAGCTACTTTTCACGAATTATACTAATGGCAGAAGTTAGTATTAGTATTCCACAAATACCAAAATTCAATAACATTTGTTAAAAAAAAGGTAAATAATTCATAAAAGTAAGCAATATAATTAAAATGTACTAAAAAATAATTACTACAGTAGTACTCATTGTTCTCACTAAATTTGTTGTTTATATGTTTTTTTTTGGTAAATTACACCGGTGTCAAAATTTTACTTTTCGTACCTCAAAGAATTTAATTACGCGGATCATACCCAGAGTTGTCAAATTTGCACGCTCACCATACCTCCGCCTAACGAAGACTAACGGATTGTTAAAATTGGTCATGTGCCACTCACATGTGAGGGTATAAACGTATTTTCCTCCATCTGCCCTTCTTCTTCATATTTTTCCCCCTTTTATGCCTAAAAAGCTTTTGAAACAAACAAAAGATCTATCCAAAAATTTAAATCATCACAAAAATTCATCAATAAAAAACACTATATATATATATATATATGGGATAACTTGGATGATGTTAACATTATTTTGGTTGGATGATGTTGCTCTCACAAACCATTAAAATCATGGGGGCTTTTTGACATGTGTAGAAAATGATTTAAGTGAGTTTGTGAGAACGTCTGTTAACATCATAAATCATTTACCCATATATATAAGCTAATAGTTTTGGAAATCTGTTAATCTATCCATGTTCTACATCAAAAACCGATCCTAATCATGCCTAGAAAGTCACCTTCTAATCGACCTAAAGCTTCAAAAAATCTGAAAAAAGTGGAGGTGGTTTTCGATGGTGTTGCCCCCAAAACCCTAGGCCTTGATTCAAATGTTTCTTCTATTAATTGATCCAATTACAATCTTAGATCTTCTTCTTCATCTTCTTTTGTGGCTGATTCGTTCAATTCTGAGCATCATGCACCGATTTCTCCATTAAAATCGGTTGAAAACCCTAATTCCTTCACACAACCGCCGCCTGCAACCACTCAACTACCACCGGCCGCCGCTTCTGGAGGGGTTGGCGGCCACCCAGCGAAATCTGATGGGGTGGGGGTCCATGTGATTAATTCCGATCAGATTCAAGTTTTGGGGGAGAAAACCTCGGCTGCCACACAAGAAAACCAATTTGTTTTTTTGAAATCTGATGGCTTCACCGATTTCATTTGTTTTTTTTGATAAGTTTAGATTTTGCATTTTGTTTTTAGCAACTGCATCTGTAAAAAAATGTTGGAAGAAGATAAGGGTCACGATATTTTAACGATCCGTTAGTCTCCGTTAGGCGGAGGTATGGTGAGCGTGCAAATTTGACAACTCTGGGTATGATTCGCGTAATTAAATTCTTTGAGGTACGAAAAGTGAAATTTCGACACCTACTCAGGTACCATCTGTGTAATTTACCCGTTTTTTTTTAACTGCAAATTTAGGCTCACCGGCAAGCCTCTTCATATAACAACTCTAATTCTAATTTCAGAGGAAACCGATGTCTCCATTCCTGAGAGCATTTTGCTCACATCAAAATTTGAACCCTCAGTCTCCCACAATATGCTGTTTATATGTTAACCCAGCCATATATAATGCATGAAGCCAGGAAATATATAGTGCAAGGATGAATTTTGTAAAACGGTTGACTTTAAATAAAAAGGCAATTTTGACTTTGTATTTGTGGAAGTGAGGGGAGAATATAAAGGATTGAAATTTAAAAATTTAAGAAATAGTAGGAAACAAAGGATATAGAATTATGGGCAAAATACATAAAAGGGGAACCTTTTTACCTAAAATTCCTAAAAAGGGGAACCTATTTTGTTTTCGTTTATTTAAAGGATACAGTTTTAATAAATTTCCTAAAAAGGGGAATATCGTTAGTTTTAGACGACAAGCAGCTGTTAACTTCGTTAGTTTGCTTACGTGGCATTTACTAAAACGGATTATATATATATACAACGTATAATTAACATTTTCTTTATCATTTTCTCTCTCCCCGATCCTCGTTTTCCCCCTTTCTTCTTTCCCCCCAAAATTTCCCCCAAAATCAAACCCTAAATTCAAAATCAATAGAAACGAATGGTGGTTTACGATTAAAAAGATGGTGATTTACGATTAATCGCACAGGTAAGTTTCCTATTTTGGTTATTAATTAGGTTAAATTCCATGATGGAAGCATCTTCTAAGTTGGGTACTGTAGTTGTTCACTATTGTGGAGGGTTAAAAAAAATCCTTTTAGATACGAAGATGGTGCGTCGGTTACTATGGGTGATTTGAAATATAATGAGTTTAACTATCAGTCTTTTTCCAAAAAATGTTATTAGGGTTATAAACACTTTTTATCAAGTAACCAACCCAAAGGCATCTGCTGGGCTTTATTATTGTGTACCTGGGAAGGATTTAAGTAATGGGCTGCGTTACATGGTATGTGATTCTGATTATAGAAAATTTGTTAAATATGCACATGATCAGCCTATTAAAATGTATGTCGATTTAGAGAAGTTAGATTTGTCTAGTTTTATTGAGGAAAGTGATGATGAATGTGTGAATGAGGAAGTGAAGGAGGATAAACCACATGGTGATAGTGATGAAGATTCTGACTTTGATGTAGATAAAGAGGGGGGAATTGAGGTTGAATCTGAAAGTGAGAGTGTAACAGAGAGTGATTCAGAAAGTGATTGTCCAAGCATTGATCATTTGTCTGCTGATGAAGAGGAGTTACTTGAGTGTAGGAAGAAGAAGCAAAACAGAAAAAAGGGTAATGCACCCAATAACAATTCACCCAATAAGGGATTTAGTCCAAGAAAACAACCTATGCCAGTCTTGAGAACACCAAACAAGGGAGTTGGTCCAAAAAAACTAACCTTTGGGACTGAGGAGGATAATAAAACTGAAAATGCTGAAGATTTTGATACTGGAAACCACTCTGATCCAGATTTCAACCCAAATGTTGAAGAAGGTCCTGAAAAAGAACAGAGTGAGAAGATTAAGTCCCAATTGCATGATCCTACAATTCATTGGAGGTTAATGCACCCATTTAAAGGAGAGAGGTTTGAGAGTATTGAACAGTTTAAGGATTCAATAGTTAAGTATGCATTATGTACTTCTATCTTTTGAAACACTTCTTATCCATTGTATATGCTATGTAATGCATTATATGATGCTATCTTTTGAAACACTTATGTGATGCTATCTTTTGCAATTTATGCAATTTCAGTGTATGGTAATTTATGCAATTTCAGTGAAACTCTTATTTTGCAATTTATGCAATTTATGCAATTTCAGTGAAACACTAATGTATGCAATTTCAGTACCTATTAAACACCAACTAAAATTCTTGAAATACAATAATTATTCATCAGATATAATTCTTGAAACACTTGCATTAAAATGGATATTCAAAAGCTTACAAAACACCAACTACAATTCTTGAAATACAAAATACAACATATCATACCTATTAAACAACTAGAAAATACAGAATACAACAACATATCATACCCATTATAATCATTCTTGAACACTTGAGCTTTTTCTTCAATTTCTCAATTTCTTCATCAGATATCTTTCTTTCATCTCTGAATTCAACCATCTTACTTGCATACCAATCATTCGGTAGTTCTGGGTCAATCCATGTGAAGTAGTTACATCTTCTAGCAGCCTTGTAGTTAGGGCAACCAAGAAATCGCCTACTGGGTTCTTTGATGTCCACGACGTCCATCTTCTTGCTACATCACCACAATAGCAACGAGAAACACCTTCCCCAGATATGTTAGACATTTGATATATGCTCAATTGTGTTTAATTGAGAAGAAATCGATCGAATTTGATATATGCTCAATTAGGGTTCATGTGTTTTGGGGGGAAAATAGAAAAGGGGAAAAAGGAAATCGGGGAGAGAGAAAGTAATAAGAAAAAGTGAAAAGGGTGTTGTATATATATGTATATTTATATACGTATATGTATTTTTTTAATTATATATATATAATCTGTTTTAGTAATCCCACGTAAGCAAACTAACGAAATTAACAGCTGCCTGTCGTCTAAAAGTAACGATATTCCCCTTTTTAGGAAATTTATGAAAACTGTATCCTTTAAATAAATGAAAACAAAATAGGTTCTCCTTTTTAGGAATTTTATCTGGAAGCAGCATCTCTACCGTTGAGTAGGGGTAAGGTCTGTCTACATCATACCTCCCTCATACCCCGGATCCGGATCTTACCGGATCATTACGGGATTCGAGTATTGTTGTTGTTGTTGTTGTTGTAGGTAAATAGGTTCCCCTTTTATGTATTTTGCCCTAGAATTATCAGTTATGGACATTAGGGTTTGGGGTTTTAGGGTTAGTCCCTTAAAATCCCAAACCATAAACTATAAAAACTCCTATATTGTCACTGATACGACTTCTCAAAGGGATATACTACGATTCTCTCGACCGCAAAATCATTCTCAAAATCCTGGAATCTGAAACCGAAGGGCAATTAATTATCTGGCGAGTAACCCGGTAATTAAATTTTAAAACTCAATTTCATTGGTATCAATCAGCAGTAATTAATTTGTGGCGGATTGCAAAATAACCTCATGATGATCCAAACTTAAATAAGCAAATAAGCTTGATAATAAGCTAAGCCAAATATCCCCTTTAGAATTGTAGTACAGTATTATCTAGCTGTTTAATCAGTCATAAGTGTTTTATTGTTAATCATACCAAGTCATTAATTCCTTCTTATTTATATAAATAATAATTTAATTAAAAAAAAGTTTATACCTGCAGAGATATATTGTTTGGAAATGGAGATACGCGACAAGATAAAAGATGCACTTTCCAAATTATGTCTAGATGGTAGGGGTTTAATGCTACAGTTTTGGGCACCCATTGAAACCAGTTGTCAGAGACAGGTACTTTCAACAGTTGATCAACCGTTTTCTCTTGATATGCTTGGTGGTTTCCAGGAATATAGATTATCTTGTCTAAACTATTACTATTGTATCGATAATATTTATAATAATAACATGCTTCACATGGCACAAGAGGAGGAAGATGAGGATGACGACCCTATGATCATTAATAGTCGTAGTTTTGGTGTACCTGTAGCCACTGCTTTCGTTGATTGTCTACCTCAGGTAGTTATGAACCCGAGGGTGGCAGGATGCAGTGCCTTGCTTCGTTCTGCAAGTCAATGTGGATTGACTTGTTTCTTAACCATTCCCGTCTTTTTAAACCAGACCTCCTCTAGTTCCGTTGTCGGTGTTCTTGAGTGCTCTTTCGTCTGCTATAATCTTATTTTTGAACTTCAAAAAAGCTTGAAAGCAGAACTTGAGGTATGTGCATTTACTTTGATTAATTATTATTAGATTATGTATGTTTAGCCTATCTTATATATTTGTTTGGCCCAGAAGCCCATATTTGGTGGCTTTTTCTGAGGTAATCTATTTCAATTTTAAGTCATGAGAAACTCGTATATCAGAAAATAAGCACACAAAAAACGGGCTTATGAAAAATATTCCGAACAAAATAAGCTCAAAAGTAAGATACACCAACACCAGACCTCAATCATGTTGCTAAGAGTGACACTTTGCTTACGTATCGTTGCAGAATGTGGGTCTGAACACATATGTACCACCATATGACAGGCCATACAAGGTAAAAGTTTTTTCAATGTTATCATTCTGTTGTTGTTTTAAGTATATGGGTACCTGCTGTAACAGCCATCATTTATTATATATATTGTGTAGTTATATCATGTATCTATGTAACAGACTATACCAGGTCTCGGGGATGCCATAGATGAATTTGAAGCGGGACTGACACTCGTTTATGCATCACTTGACATACCTGTTGCTCAAGTTTGGATTTCTTATGAGAACGAATCAAACCATACCATTTTATCTTGCACTCGGCCAGAACCAGTGGCTGGGCTCTATATGATGAGTTATCTTGAAGATCCCGGTGATGCTGTTAAGGCTTATTGTGTTACTTGTCGTGAGCTTCCTCTGAACATGCGGGATGGCCTTGCTGGGAAGACATTTCAAACTTATGAACCACGCTTTTACAGAGATGTTTATGAGCTTAGGGTTAATGGGCTGTTGGGGATGCTCTATGCTAAGGCTAAGTACAGTTGTTTTGTGATATGCTTGAGGAACATCAACACCGGAAATCTTGATTATGCGATTGAATTCTTGTGGCCCCGAAGTAGAAACTATCTTATCTTGTTAGAGTCACTATTGTTAACACTAAAGAGGGGTTTGCCAAGTTTCCAGTTTGCTTCTGGTGCACAACTTGATGATGAATTACGTGTTCTAGATGTTGAGAATTCTACAGGAAGTGGAATCGGATCTTTCAAGATTCTTGAAAAGAACAGATTATTGCAAACACCTAAAGCATTGGAAGAAGGCAAGAAATCAGTGGCCGAGGATTGCATATCCTCCTCGGAGGTGAAATTCAAGACGACTTCAATCCCATTACCACAAGAGAATATCAGACAACAAACTCGAACTACTGGTAATCATAATCCTTTGTTTCAAAAATACTTGTTTTTACACAAATCCGTTTCTTCTAATGCCCGATCAACAATTTTATTTTATTTTTAGATTCTAGATCCTGTAATCAGTAACAAAAGCTCTTTATTTGTTTCTTGATATTGTTTTCATAGGTTCTACTCGTGCATCAAAATGCAAAAACAATGTTCTTGGCATCTCAGAGTCACAAGGATCAAACTTTGTCAAGCGAAAGTTGAGTGACTTGTATCAAGAAGATCACAGAGAAAATCAAGATCGTTCTTTCAGCAGCAACAGGTGTCTGGGTGATGATGAACTCATTATAGAAGCAGAAAATGGAGCTCATCGGACCTTATCCTACCTCTCATCAAATGTTGCTAACATTAAGAAATATATTGATGAGAAGTATAACTTGGGTCCGGGTAGTGACATCCTCCAGTTTTTGGATTTTGAGGATGAACAGAGAATGCTGGATGTTGACAGAGCCTCGAAGAGTTGCATTAAATGCCTGAGAACTGCGGGTACCCAAATTTTTCGGAAGAGTGCCAGACTGTTACGTATCAAATCATTTGTATTCAATACTACTCTGCTTACTGAAAATAACCAAGGTTTTTTTTTTTAATACATAGTTATATTTCACATCCTTTTTCATTATTTGGTATTGAAGGGGTGATGCTCTCCTGATTAACAATTATATTGCATTATCTAATCCACATTCATGCTTTTGTGGCATTCTTTAATTCATGACCTCTCATCTTTCTACTTTCTAGGATATCAAAACTACATATTTGATTTCAAGTTTGACTCATTTCTTAGATGTCTTGGACAACATAATACATAGAATTTCTTCATATATCTTTAACCTCTGTACAAACAAAAATGGTGGACATATTCATATTGACCAAAATTTCAAGTGACCTTACTGCCTTATGCTGTGTTACTTTTGCTTATGAGGCAATTTAGTGAATATTGTTGCTCCTTATTTACTCTATTGCTGTTATTCTCAAGCAAAAGAGGTTCAACATATGCAACTTTCAGAACTTGTATTTATTCTGCAGTTTTCTTTCTGATACATCTCTTGCTGAAAGCTTCCGTTAACAATAAATACGTGTTTTTAGTCTCAACTTCATTTAGGTGCTAATGACATTAAATCTATTATATTTGCAGAAAGTTGGATACATGTAACGCCCACATATTTTTTTTAATATGGAGTAGGTATTATACCCAGTTACCCCCTTAGTCCCTCTAGTATATTAGCATTTAATCATATAATATTTAAAATACTAGGTTGGGTACTTTGTAAGTCTTTTTAATTAACTATATACATATGTATCTAATATATAGTTATAATACCGTACCAATATTACTAACAATATACATATACATTCGATACACAAGTATATCAGCCATACAAGGTAATAGTTACAATGTAAAATAGTGGAATTAAATTCATTAATAATTTCGGGGAGTTACAATACATTAGATACACAACTCACAAGTATATTAGCCATTCAAGGTAATCCTAGGCTTCTCAAATGTATATATGATGATTCTTTGTTTAAAGTAACTAGTAGACCGTTGGCAGTTACATCAACCACCATCTATACTCCTTTATAAAACATATTGGTTTTTTATTTTTAGAAATTAAGCATTTTTTTCAGGATTTCCATAATACCCTTTATACCCCACTCTTCCCTTATAAAGAGAACTAGGATTAAGAGATTAAGCATATTTTTCCTTCCCAAAATACTCCTACTTAAACATAAAACCCTTGTATACCCTCCTTTCCTCCATTCTCTCTAATCATTACACGCTCTCATCGACCTTCTATCACCCTCCGCCGCCGCCCTCCTTCACTGTCTCCCTCGATCTCCACCACCACCTCCTTTTTATATTGTCCTCACCTTCTAGCCGCCGCAACGCACGGGCACTATGCTCGTTTTTAATAATATATATAATATACCAGTCGCCTTATTTTCTCTTCTTTGAATCACTGTCAGCTAGAAATTAGTTGTAAGCATATTATATTACAACTCTCACCTGTATATGTATGTAATTATGCAACAGATTACATCATGTCTCAAACGTGCCTCCTGTGAAATTGAAGAGGCATTAGAAATCATCTGTGAATCACATGACATAACTCTTGCTCAAGTTTGGATCCCTTATGAGAATGACAAGCAGTTTCCATATTCATCATCTGTGGAGGAACCTCCAACGAAACAACTCTTTGCAGTTAAACTGACTAGTTACAGTGTTGATTCTAATGGCGGCCTTTCTGCTTCCCTTAAGGAATATTCCGATACTTGTGATGTGCTTCCTTTGATTATAGGGGATGGTCTTAGTGGGAAAACACTTCAAACTTGTGAACTACACTTCTGCAAAAATATTTATGAGCTGGATGATAAAGGGTTATTGGCATTACTCCCTGCCAATACTGAATGTAGCTGTCTTACGATATGCTTGAGAAGCATTCACACCGGAGACCTTGATTATGCGTTTGAATTCTTATGGCCCCACAGGCGATTCTATTTTTTCTTGTTGAAGACGCTGTTGGTAACACTAAAGAGGTGTTTACCGAATTTCAAGTTTGCATCTGGTGCACAACTTGGTGATGAGATATATATCAACACTAACGAGATTTTATCCAAGTGACAAGGTTGCAACTGGTGTACGACTTGGTGATGCATCACTTATTCTTGAAGGAAACACATCATCACAGACACCTGATGCATCGATAGAAACAAGGAGAGCGTCTAAAGAGCACGCTGAAACTGTCGAGAGTGAGAGTGTGACGTTCCTGGGTGATAATGAACTAATTATAGAAGCAGCATATGGAGATCATGGGATCTTATTTTATCTCCATAGATCATCAAACCTAGTCCATGTTAAGATGAATATATTTGAACTTTACAAGTTGGGTCCTAGTAGTTACAGGCTTGAATACCAGTGGAATAAACTATGGGAAATCCTGGATGATGATAATGATTGGAAGACTTGCATCAAAAGGCATCTACAATTTGGGTATAGAACTATTCGAATGCTTGTGTTGTCAAAAAATAGGAAAGTTAATTATTGAAATTAATTACCACATTAGATAACAATTGCAGTTAGCACGACACATCTCAAGTTTCTTAGGGGTGGACAGGGCCGTTGACCCGTTTTCTGTTTTTATTTTTTAAGCTAGTACTGGTTTATATTACTGTGAACGTTTTGACTGGAAACTGACAGAAAACTGGGTGGAGTTATGTCCCTGAGATCGGGACACTTGTCTTAGGAAGTGGCATTATGATATGGAAAAGGGAAAGTTTCTTGAGGTAAGAGTAACAGTAAAAGATAGATGCTAATTAAAAGAGATGGGCATTGAAGCTAGTAGGTAATTTTAGGTTACAATGTCATTAATTTACTGCTACTTTACTTGCTTGTTTAGTTGATTCATTGAGAACCTCTACTTTAGTATAATTGGTATCTTTGTCCATCTTCATTACAAAATTTGTTATTCCTAGCGACAGGGATTTGTGGACTGAAACTTGTTCTTTACTTTTAATATTCACTTATAAAGCATTGTATTGTTACTAGGTATAGAGTATATATAATAACAACAAAAACAGTGAAAACGAGAAAAACATTAATTATACTTGAATTAAGATAGAAGATAACCTTCTCAAACATCATTAAACGAAAAATAGAAAACTCATAAGTAGTAATGAACCAAGACGCAAACAGCAGCACGTACGTACTACCACGGATTTCTTTATAATCCTATCGATCTCTGCTCATTGGTTTTTTTGATAACAGCTCCTCCATCAACATCATCTCACTCGTCGTCACGGTCGACCAGTCAACAACAAAGGTGGTGTGGGCTCAAGAGGCTTAACGTAAACACCAGTGGAGCTCACAGAGCCATTGTGAACAGTTCCATGAAATCCACCAAAACAACACCTCTGAGCGTCACCACACATCGGTCCAAAGTCGTACTTGAATTCGGAAACATAGGAAACATTTCCTCCAAATGGTCCATACTTCTTTTTGTTGGTGTGAAATGCAATTGAAGCCAATTTACGATATTTGTATTCACCACTTATTGATATTAGAAACTCAGAAGGTTCATTGATCACCACCTGTTCATTAATTTTTACACAATTAATAAACATCACAATTACTATTAATAAAAATAAAAATACAAAACACTTAAAAAACTACACTTGTGCAAACTTCTTAATTTAACAATTACTTTAAAGTTAGAACAAAACTGCACTTAATTAAGCAAAATTTGTAAGGATAAATAAATGATAATCAAATTAAATAATATTGGTTTCCTACTACTTTCCTTCACTATATACACTAACAGACATTTCATATATAATGCATGAAAAGGCCGGCGGGTGCATGTAAGATTTGTATATATCTTACCGTGTTAAAATTCAAACCAGTAGGATTAATTACCAAAAGCGTTTGAAAGCACGTATCTCCCATCTGAATTATACAAAAACTGGACGGAATTGATGCAGCCTTGTTGATGTGATATAAGAATTTGGACTATGCGAGTCTTGCCACATTCATCCCAGATGGATCCTTCAACTCCTGGTAGACCAAGCTTTATCATTCCAGCCATTTGACAATGAGAAAAATTAAGTTGATGTTATACAAGCAATCGTACGTTATCTTGAAACCGATTAGTCTGGTGTGTAGAGAGATGTTGTGTTTTGAATGACGAGTATATTATTTTATAAGTAAATCGTGGGTGCCGCGCGCGAGAAAGTTAAAAGGTCGAAGCACTTAAAAATTAGAGAGTAAAAAGTACCGTATGGCGGCATTAATTGGGAACTAGTGTCAAGAAAATATAACGGTTACATTCAAGGAAATACACAAGATCAGTTTACTCTCGATCGAGGTTCCAAGATATCGTTATCAATGAAAACGATGTCGCTTTAAAAGCCAATATTGTTAATCGGTAATTAATGATTAATTCATTAACTAATGTTTAAGATTAAAATGGTTAAAATTAAAATAGTGACATATGAAAATTCATTCGCTAAGGCTATACGGAGTGGGGCGTGTTCCCCCTATTTTTCGCCCAAAACTCGCCCAGCACACCACCCCCCTTTCCGAATGCGCCCCTCCCCCCTTCTGGCGGAATATATACCTCGCCCAATTTGCCTTTGACCAAACTATTGATTTCCGTGATTTTGGTCTCCAACGGTTAGTTTTCAAAATTTTTTTATTTTTTTTTCTTTTCTTCCTATATATATACTACCCATCTATTAAACCAACCAAAACCAACACAAAACCAAAACAAAACCAACATACATCTCCAAAATTATATAAAAATACATTATTTAACAAATATGGAAGATATCGATGAGTTTTCATCTTCTAGTTCTTCGTCAAGTGGTGGTTCAACCGATCTAGACGAGGCTATTGAGCGAACAATCATTTTGACGATAAACACGATGTTAGAAGCCGCAAGAGAAGAAGAAGAGGAGGAGGGGGCGCACCAATACCACGTGATCCCGGTTGTAGGCGTAGGGCGGTTCTAGATCGGAGACGGCATGAGGCAAACGAACGGTTGATGCGTTTTTACTTTGTTGACAACCCGGTTTATCCACCGAGGGAGTTTAGGAAGCGCTACCGTATGAGTAAACGTTTATTTTTGCAAATAACAAGAGATTTGGAAGAGAATTATAGGTACTTCCAACAAAGATACGATGCTCGTGGGAAGTTAGGTTTCACCGGGATACAAAAGTGTACTGCGGCGCTTCGCCAACTAGCCTACGACAGTACCGTCGACTCATTTGACGAAAATTTCGAGATGTCTGAAAGGGTTTTACGAGAGTCACTGGCCAACTTTTGTGAAGGTATCAATTTAATATTTTAGTTACGTAGTTTCACATTTTATTATAACTTAGTTATTATAATTTAGTTACGTAGTTTTACATTTTATTATAACTTAGTTATTATAATTTAGTTACGTAGTTTTACATTTTATTATAACTTAGTTATTATAATTTAGTTACGTAGTTTTACATTTTATTATAACTTAGTTATTATAATTTAGTTACGTAGTTTTACATTTTATTATAACTTAGTTATTATAATTTAGTTACGTAGTTTTACATTTTTTTAGGTGTTAGGAGTATATATGGGCCGACCTTTCTACGTAGACCTACTTCTAGCGACATACAGCGGCTTTATGATGTGCATGAGCAGCTACATGGTTTCCCGGGCATGATAGGTAGTATTGATTGCATGCATTGGGCGTGGGAGATGTGTCCTACCGCATGGCATGGTACGCATACACGAGGGGATATTGGGCAGCCGTCCATGATACTTCAGGCTGTCGCATCGACTGATTTGTGGATTTGGAACGCTTATTTTGGGCAGTAAGGTTCAAACAATGACATCAACGTATTTGAGTCGTCGCCCATACTTGAAGAACTTATTTCCGGGTTGGCACCTACAGGTTAGAATTACAAAATTTGACACTATAATTAGTATAAACTTCAACATTATATGATTATAACGTATTAAAGTTATAAATTGCAGTTCCTTTTTATGCAAACGACAATTATTACAAAGTCGGATATTATTTGAATGATGGCATCTATCCAGAGTATGCTACCTTCGTGAAGTCATTTACCGACCCAATTGATGACAAAAGAAAATACTTCAAGAAAAAACAGGAGTCGGCGAGAAAGGATATTGAGCGAGCTTTTGGCGTGTTGAAGAAGCGTTGGAAAGTTATTAGCTTTCCATCACGGTTTTGGACCAAAGAGAGGATGCATGACGTGTTATATACATGTATTATTTTACATAACATGATTTTGCAGGATGAAGACAAAGCTTTATGTCAAGACTTCTACGAGCACGACCCGACTTTGGACGAGGAATATTGGATGCAAGAAACTCCAATGGAGAAGCGGATTGAGAACTCAAATGCGGTTAGAAGCAGGGAAACACATAACATGTTATTGGCTGATTTGATGGATCATGTATGGGAGAACCGCACGAGGGCGGACGAAGAAGAATACGTGCCGCCTACCGTTGAGTCCTACTTTAGCGATGACGACTAGTTTTTATTCTAATATGTTGTATGGTGTGTATTTGAACTTTATTAATCATGTGTTTGAACTTTATGAATCATGTATTTGAACTTTAATAAGTAGTTTTTATTTTATTATGTTTGTATTTTTTATTTATAGTAAGATGTTTTTTTTAAAATAATTTAAGGTGAAAAAAACAAAAAAAAACAATGATTGGAATGTGACAAGTGTCACAACTCCCCCAACCTCAAAACTTGCCTCACTCCCCCCTTTTCCCACCAAAACCCTCTCTCTTATATGGCGCCACATGGCTTTTATCCCCCCTCTCCAACTAGCCCCACTCCTTTTAGCCTAAGGAGAAGAGTCACGAGGCCATATTTTTCAACCCTCTCAAATATCACCAATCACATCTCTTCAAATCATATATATGCCTTAAACTCTCCTAATCAACCCTTTCAACCAATTTCTTTGACATTCATAACTTTTTCAACCCTCCAAAAAAAATTTATTTTCCTTTTCATTTAATTTAATCAAGCATTTATAATAAAAACTTAAAATTTCATTAAACTAAACATTACAAAACAGTAACATAATTTAAATAATTACATAAACATAATTAAAAAACCTACATAAACAACATATTAGAAACTAAAATAACTACATCATAATAAAGACACCTAAATCAAAGTCTCCATCTGTGGTACATAAACATAATTTATCCTTAATAAACATACATTTATAATATTAAACAAAATATATTTTTTATACTAAATATTATTTAAAATTAAGCCTTTCAAAACATGAATGATTATTTTATAAAGAAAATATAACTCAGGAGCTAAAAAGAAAAATACAAATTAATGGTCATTTGGAATCATCTTCCCCACATGAGATATTGAGATCTATACATATATACTTACAATCCTGCATATATGTATGTATATACCACGAGAAATATTGTTTTTCTTAAAAAAAAAGTCATCAACAGTCGACCACAACGGTCATATCTTCCAACCCTCCTTTTTAACCTATACGGCTTCAAAGCCATCTGAGACCCAACACGTCCAGAGCCCGTTCCATTGGCGGCGGTGTTTTTGGGCGGGTTAGCCCAGCCCGCTCCCAACCCTCTCTGACTCTGTGTGCCCTAATAAATTTAAGGGTAAATTACACTTTTGGTCCCTGAACTTAGCACGTTTTTCACTTTTAGTCACTAAACTTCAAATTTGCAAATTATATACTAAACTTGCTACTTTTTTTTCACTTTTGGTCACCGCGTCAACTTTGTTACCTTTCCTCTGTTAACTTGCCCAGATTCGTTAGTTTTTTTTTCACTTTTCGTCCTTTCCATTTATTCCATTGTTAAAAGTGATAATCGAATTAACTTCAGGTCTTAGATATTGTTTTGTTCGATTAGTGAAAATACATATTCATTTGTGAAGAGTTTTGAAACAGTTTTTTTTTTATGTTTACAGTTTACTACTTTATTAATTATAAAATAGTTTGATTAGATGAAATAATTGATTTTCTTTTTGAACGACGATGAAATAATTGTTAGTTGAAATTTTTATTTATAAAGTTAGATTTTTTTTAGTGCCTCTGTTTGAATATTTTAGTCTTCTTATTTTTATATTAACCGTAAATATTTTTGTTGGTGTTATATAAATTTATATAGTTTTCCTTAATTTATTTTATTAAGTATTGCTAAACTATAATAAAAATAAGATATTGTAACGGTTATCCGGAGTAACGTGTTCTAGATTTTTTTTCTTTGAATAATCGATAACGCCTTATGATTTAACCATAATATTTTTGTTTGTGTCATATAAATTTGTAATAAATCATATAAATGGATTGAGTTTTGAATGTACTTTTCATCGATTATCTTTTAATAATGGAATAAATGAAAAGGACGAAAACTGGAAAAAAAAAACTAACGAATATGGGCAAGTTACGGAGGAAAGGTAACAAAGTTGACGCGGTGACCAAAAGTGAAAAATGTGGCAAGTTCAGGAACCAAAAGTGTAATTTACCCTAAGATTAAAATGGTTAAGATCAAAATAGTGTTTTGTGAAAAATCAAGAGAAAAAATTAGACTAGAGATGGTGGAATCCACTTGTCACATTTATATGGTTTTAAGAGAATTTTTAGTCTGATATTTGAGAATTTATTGTAATATTAAATATATTATGGATATTTACTTCCATATTTATGCAATGATATCTTCTCTAGAACCTTCTTATAGAGCCTATATATACAAGGCTATATTGTAACCCTAATTGTTCTCTCATTAATAAGATTATCATCTCCTCTTTCAATTCTTCTTTCCAACTTATAATAAGTTATCAGCACGAATGACTCTAAACCCTAATAAAAATTTACGGCCGATAATTTTATCTTCTCTAGAACCTTCTTATAGAACCTATATATACAAGGCTATATTGTAACCCTAATTGTTCTCTCATTAATAAGATTATCATCTCCTCTTTCAATTCTTCTTTCCAACTTATAATAAGTTATCAGCACGAATGACTCTAAACCCTAATAAAAATTTACGGCCGATAATTTTTTTCTTTTTAACATCTATTCATTCGGTAGGCAAACAATTCCTTTGCATCCGTCAAGTGTTTCATTAAATAATAATTTTGATTTACTTTTTCTCGTTGTTCTAGTTAATCGGATGTATATATAAGATTTTAAACTTGATAACATATAGTAATCTTTATTATTTAATTATGCATGGTAGGTTATGTTGCACTGCCACTATTTTTTTATTTATAAAAGTAATTTGCTTTTCTATTATCTGTTTTTGATTTTCAATGGTATTCAACAATATATATAAATTATTCATGGTTCATAATATCAAAACATTGAAAAGTGAATTGATTATTGACGGTTGAGTTTCAACCTCAAGTCGAAGACAAAGACACGCTGCTTTGAGGTAATTAATTTGAGGTGTCCAGATTACTATTAAGAGTTATGTATTGGTTTTGTAACCATCCAAACACTGCCGATCAATTTCGTTTTGAGGTAACCAGGTATTGACAACCTTGAGATATATTTATTTATTTATTTATTTTTTCTTTTTTCTCAAAACATCAACTCACAAATCTCTCTTCTTGTGGTATCCGATCAAGTTTTATGAAACAAAACATTACGTCAATCATATATATGTTATTAAATAATGTTATTTTGTTGAGATAAATCTCAAACACAGTCAATCACAAGATCATCAAGCGATAAGCGGTTGATGTTAAGCTCTATTATTTATAAACTTTTTTTTTTCCTTCTATACTCTCTTATCACATTATTATTATTATTTTTCTCATACGACTTGTATGTGCTATGATATATTGTAAACATAACTTTAAGTTATGTTCAAAGAATTTATTATTTTATCTTTCGATTGCTTGAACTTGAAGCAATTCATGATTTCATAACATCGTTATGAATTAAAGAACAAATAGTTCTTTTGTCATTCACTAAAGTGAATCATAACGTGCTATCGTTATGCATAAGAAACTTAAGGTTTCTTTTATTTTGATTATTGCTTGAAGCAATTAATGATTTCATAACATTGGTTATGCATTAAAGAACTAATGTTCTTTCGATATTCACCAAAGTGAATCATAACGTATTACCGTTATGCATGAGAAACTTAAGGTTTCCTTTTCTTAAAATTTAAGATTGCTTAAAGCAATTTATGTTTTCATAGCATTAGTTATGCAATAAAAAGAATTAATTGTTCTTTCGTTATTCACTAATGTGAATCATAACTACGGTTATGCATTAGAAACTTAAAGGTTTTCTCACTAATTGTTATTTTGTTATTCACTTAGGTGATTCATAACTATGGTTATGCATAAGAAACTCAAAGGTTTCATTTTCTTAAAGAAAAGGATCACCACATTGGTGTGATATAATCACGAAGATCAATTATAAGAGCTTAATATGAGAGCATATCAAAATTTATGACAATGGTCATAAGAATTCTATGATAATCATAAACATGTGATTCTTCTAAAGACTCGCTACAATTAGTTGCACATGAAGTTAAAAATTTGTCAAATATAAGAGAGTACAACTTCACATGGATGCTCATGAAGTAGCAATATGATAAAAAAAAATTTATAAAGCCGTTTAACGGTGTGGTATTCATTCACTAATGTGAATCATAACTACGGTTATGCATTAGAAACTTAAAGGTTTTCTCACTAATTGTTATTTTGTTATTCACTTAGGTGATTCATAACTATGGTTATGCATAAGAAACTTAAGGTTTCCTTTTCTTAAAATTTAAGATTGCTTAAAGCAATTTATGTTTTCATAGCATTAGTTATGCAATAAAAAGAATTAATTGTTCTTTCGTTATTCACTAATGTGAATCATAACTACGGTTATGCATTAGAAACTTAAAGGTTTTCTCACTAATTGTTATTTTGTTGATATGCAATGAAAAGATAACAATAAGTTATTGATTAAACTACCTCATGTAGTTATTAGTTGGAAAAGACCTTAAAGTTTTTGTATGATTCTTTGAAAATATTCAAAGCATGAATAACTATAAGTTATTGAAAAAAACTACTACATGTAGTTCATATATAATAAAGAACAAAAGGTTCTTGTGTGATTCTTTGAACACATTCAAAGCAAAAATAATTATCGGTTATTTGATTTTTGACATTATTTGTCATATTAATAAACTACCTCATGTAGTTAAAAAGCTCTTAATGATTCTTCGTTGGGAATCATAACTAATAATTATTGTGCAACGGGCTACAATTTTTTATTTTGTTGGATCAAAGGTTGGTTTGATTATCAATATCCATGTGATTATGTCGAAAAATTGACATAAAATACTATGATGACATGGCATATGTTAAGTTCAAGTTTGAAACACTTCCATTTTCTTAAAGAAAAGGATCACCACATTGGTGTGATATAATCACGAAGATCAATTATAAGAGCTTAATATGAGAGCATATCAAAATTTATGACAATGGTCATAAGAATTCTATGATAATCATAAACATGTGATTCTTCTAAAGACTCGCTACAATTAGTTGCACATGAAGTTAAAAATTTGTCAAATATAAGAGAGTACAACTTCACATGGATGCTCATGAAGTAGCAATATGATAAAAAAAAATTTATAAAGCCGTTTTGTGTATTAATAAAGAACATAAAGTTCTTTGATGATTTTTTTGTTGATATGCAATGAAAAATAACAATAAGTTATTGAATAAAACTACTACATGTAGTTCATATATAATAAAGAACAAAAGGTTCTTGTGTGATTCTTTGAACACATTAAAAGCAAAAATAACTATCGGTTATTTGATTTTTGACATTATTTGTCATATTAATAAACTACCTCATGTAGTTAAAAAGCTCTTAATGATTCTTCGTTGGGAATCATAACTAATAATTATTGTGCAACGGGCTACAATTTTTTATTTTGTTGGATCAAAGGTTGGTTTGATTATCAATATCCATGTGATTATGTCGAAAAATTGACATAAAATACTATGATGACATGGCATATGTTAAGTTCAAGTTTGAAACACTTCCATTTTCTTAAAGAAAAGGATCACCACATTGGTGTGATATAATCACGAAGATCAATTATAAGAGCTTAATATGAGAGCATATCAAAATTTATGACAATGGTCATAAGAATTCTATGATAATCATAAACATGTGATTCTTCTAAAGACTCGCTACAATTAGTTGCACATGAAGTTAAAAATTTGTCAAATATAAGAGAGTACAACTTCACATGGATGCTCATGAAGTAGCAATATGATAAAAAAAAATTTATAAAGCCGTTTTGTGGTATTAATAAAGAACATAAAGTTCTTTGATGATTTTTTTGTTGATATGCAATGAAAAATAACAATAAGTTATTGAATAAAACTACTACATGTAGTTCATATATAATAAAGAACAAAAGGTTCTTGTGTGATTCTTTGAACACATTCAAAGCAAAAATAATTATCGGTTATTTGATTTTTGACATTATTTGTCATATTAATAAACTACCTCATGTAGTTAAAAAGCTCTTAATGATTCTTCGTTGGGAATCATAACTAATAATTATTGTGCAACGGGCTACAATTTTTTATTTTGTTGGATCAAAGGTTGGTTTGATTATCAATATCCATGTGATTATGTCGAAAAATTGACATAAAATACTATGATGACATGGCATATGTAAAGTTCAAGTTTGAAACACTTCCATTTTCTTAAAGAAAAGGATCACCACATTGGTGTGATATAATCACGAAGATCAATTATAAGAGCTTAATATGAGAGCATATCAAAATTTATGACAATGGTCATAAGAATTCTATGATAATCATAAACATGTGATTCTTCTAAAGACTCGCTACAATTAGTTGCACATGAAGTTAAAAATTTGTCAAATATAAGAGAGTACAACTTCACATGGATGCTCATGAAGTAGCAATATGATAAAAAAAAATTTATAAAGCCGTTTAACGGTGTGGTATTCATTCACTAAAGTGAATGCAATTACATGCGATCGGAATGCTCAATATGTGTCATGGTCATGGAAATTTAAATATCAAAGTGTTTCTTAAGAACACAAGATGACACTAGCAATGATCGACTTCTATATGATCAAATGAATGTGAGAGTTCACTAGTCATAGTGTTTCTATTATGAACACGAGTTGTCACAATGAGTGACCAAATTATTAGTGACTAAAGAAAAATGAGTATATACAATACGTCGTTATTTCACTTCAAAGACATTTATATATGTATTCAAGATTATCATATTATTGACATATTGTTGGTTCCTAAAGAGCTACTTCGATAGCTAATATATAATGATCAAAAGGAACAATATTTAAGAGTAAATTATACACTTTGGTATCATTCGTTGTATATAAACTATACAATGCAAAATGCACTTGAATCACATATGGTCATAACTAGAAGTTTATGAACCATGATTTTGTTATTATTGTTTGGCATGACCGGTGAGACCATCCCGGATCTATATATGATGCAAAAGAGAATCCGTAGATTCTTCAAAGTAATGGTTTATAAGATCTCAGAAAATATCAATTATTCATCAATTGCAAGCCAAGTGGGAACTAATTCTCTTATATATCTAAAGATGATACAAGAGGATGTATGTGGCCAATACATCTAATATACCATTTAGTTATTCAAAGCGATGCATCGTCTAAATGGTCATATATCATGAAAAGCGCAACATGAACGTTGCTTCAATAATGGCTTAGCTAATAAAATTGCGAGCATTCGCAAATGGTGGTGAATCTTAAAGCGCTTATTAAGCGTTTATCGCAAATTAAATGATTATGAGAGCAAAACTCCAAATTATATTTTTGGGCAAAATCATTATACAATATGAGCATGCATCATGCCAAAAAGATAAAATAGTTCCTCCCCGTTATCTTGGATATGGTATATATCCTATAACAATGCAAAAAGATGTATTTAAAAAGAGGAATTCATTCAAGGGGAGAGATCAAACAATTTATAATGATTATTGTGTGAGCTTAATAAAGAACATGAACATAAGGTTCATATGGTGATTGGTTCACTTGAGTTTGGCAAGTAACTTAGACGCTCACTAAATCAAATAAAGTCATATACACTGATTTTAATGCTCCAACTTGATCGTATCTCAAAATGATGACTTAAATGAGTATATGGCACGCGCTCAAAAGGATATCGATTCCAAATAAAAAGCCTCGAAAATAAAAGGAGCAATAAATGTGATGGTCATATCGAGGTGAAAAGACCAAGACATGTGTCTTAAAGAGACAATAGACATGATGGTTCATGAGGAACCAATGATATTTGAATAATGAAGAGATCGCTTACAAACATATATCATGTAAAGTATTGAATTGAATCGAAATAATGGAATCGAAATAAGATTGATGTCGATAACGATTATGTATACTATATGGTGCTAAATACTATGCGTGCAAATTTTAAGAGCATATATGCTATGAGGTGCAAGAAATTGAGATACGTTGGCTAAAAATAACAAGATTAATAATGCTACCGGATATTTAAAGCCTCTTATCATGCACGAAAATTTTTGGACATGAAGTCCATACATAAGAATGTGTAGCATACTTTATATAAATCGGTCTTTGTGCTAAAGCGAAATGAGAAATTGATATATGGACGTATATGGCGCAATTGATGTTACAATAGATTTTCGCAAAGACCTAGATATATTTCTCCCATAGTTGATCATATTATTGGTATATTTAATACCGTGATATACAACTAGTTATTTGTATCCCCTGGCTATCGTTAGAGCCCGCAAATGGCTTAAAGTTTCACATAGATATAAAATACTTTGAGCATGAATCATATTTCTGATGATCAACATATGTATGAATGGTTCTTATGAACAATATTGGTTTTGAGATTATTATGTCATTATATGGCCAAACAAAATATGTGTATAGCACAATTGTCTACATGCAATATCATCAATTGCAAATTGGACATCCAAGGGGGAGATTTATAAATAATTAATGAATGGATGTCAAAATTCATATAACTGAATCTCATGAAGAGATGGATATACTACAACTTAGTGTTGTATTATCTCAAAAAATCGAGCATAATTTGAATGAGACTTTTGTCCATTTATGAAAGTATATTGACGAAAGGTCAAAGAATATTGGTTCTTATGAACAATATTGGTTTTGAGATTAATATGTCATTATATGGCCAAACAAAATATGTGTATAGCACAATTGTCTACATGCAATATCATCAATTGCAAATTGGACATCCAAGGGGGAGATTTATAAATAATTAATGAATGGATGTCAAAATTCATATAACTGAATCTCATGAAGAGATGGATATACTACAACTTAGTGTTGTATTATCTCAAAAAATCGAGCATAATTTGAATGAGACTTTTGTCCATTTATGAAAGTATATTGACGAAAGGTCAAAGAATATTGGTTCTTATGAACAATATTGGTTTTGAGATTAATATGTCATTATATGGCCAAACAAAATATGTGTATAGCACAATTGTCTACATGCAATATCATCAATTGCAAATTGGACATCCAAGGGGGAGATTTATAAATAATTAATGAATGGATGTCAAAATTCATATAACTGAATCTCATGAAGAGATGGATATACTACAACTTAGTGTTGTATTATCTCAAAAAATCGAGCATAATTTGAATGAGACTTTTGTCCATTTATGAAAGTATATTGACGAAAGGTCAAAGAATATTGGTTCTTATGAACAATATTGGTTTTGAGATTAATATGTCATTATATGGCCAAACAAAATATGTGTATAGCACAATTGTCTACATGCAATATCATCAATTGCAAATTGGACATCCAAGGGGGAGATTTATAAATAATTAATAAACTGAAGATGATTGGATATGTTGATTCTAGATATTTGTCTCATCCGCCTAAAGCACTGTCACGGATAATTTGTTTTTTCACAAATGGTGACGCTACAAATTTTATGGAGGTTTAGCAATCATCAACAACTACATCATCAAGCTATGAAGATGATCATGGTCAAAGATCAACGATGAAGATGCACAAGAAGAATGTGTTCGCGATATTGGCAAGAAATATTCAATAGTATCATTTGAAGATATTGTGGTGTATATAGATCAAGCTCAGACAATGATAGATTCAATCTCAACATATGATCAACAAGATGGTGACACAATCAATCTTCATCAAACCTGATCGAACAATAATTGGGCAGGTTATCGAATCATTTATATACAAGATCAACATTCGATATTTCGAAGACGGGTATTCAAATGAGGGGGAGTATTATACGCGCTGCACTCTTTTTCCCTTCACCGAGTTTTTATCCCACTGGTTTTTCTTGGTAAGGCTTTTAATGAGGCAGCAAACAACATATATGCGTATAATAAAGTGTGAATATCAAAGGAGGAGTATTGTAATATTAAATATATTATGGATATTTACTTCCATATTTATACAATGATATCTTCTCTAGAACCTTCTTATAGAACCTATATATACAAGGCTATATTGTAACCCTAATTGTTCTCTCATTAATAAGATTATCATCTCCTCTTTCAATTCTTCTTTCCAACTTATAATAGAATTGATATTAATACCACATTATTTGATTATTTTACCATATATGTGCATTGAATACTTGTACAGTCTGTAATGAAAGTTGTACATTATAATAAAAATATCAAAATAAATGGACAAAAATCACTCTCTTTAATGTTTAGATGGTTTAATCATTATGCCATTCCCTTCTATACTTAAACAACTATATTTGGTGGATTCACCTCATGGCCCCGCCAAGAAAACCAAACACGCGCAACAATTTAATTATAAATGGTCAAATATAAAGATTTATATCTAAATTTAGACACCTAAATATTTTTTTCACCAATTTTGGTCAATTAAATTCATACTAGTAAGAAATAATACTAACAAATAAAATCATGTCATGTGACACATGACATTTCATTAAAATTAGTGTAAATTATACGGATGTTATTAAAGTATACCCCAAATTATCCTTTTGACACTTTCATCTCAGATCGATCCTTCAACTCCAGGTACAACAATTTTCACCATTTCAGACATTTGAAAATAAGGGAAATTAAGTTGATGCATGTTACAACTTTAAAAAAAAAAAAAAAGCTAATCGGGTCCTGATATGTTTTTGATATACATGATTTACAGATGACAAGTATATTTATAGGGAAATGATAATCGTACCACACTTATTTATCAATCTACCATTACTACGCATCATATGCTTGTACTCTCTGCTATATCAATTGGACAGTGTGGTACTCCCTCCGTCCCACTGGAAGTGTCACTTTTTGAATATTCAAAGTCTTTGTTATTTAACTTTGACCTTAAATATATTTCTTTGTATTATATAATTATTGATGAAATTTATACCCAATGAAAATATATCTAAAACTCAATCAATTCATATAACTGAATCTCATGAAGAGATGGATATACTACAACTTAGTGTTGTATTATCTCAAAAAATCGAGCATAATTTGAATGAGACTTTTGTCCATTTATGAAAGTATATTGACGAAAGGTCAAAGAACTTCAATATTGGCAAGAAATATTCAATAGTATCATTTGAAGATATTGTGGTGTATATAGATCAAGCTCAGACAATGATAGATTCAATCTCAACATATGATCAACAAGATGGTGACACAATCAATCTTCATCAAACCTGATCGAACAATAATTGGGCAGGTTATCGAATCATTTATATACAAGATCAACATTCGATATTTCGAAGACGGGTATTCAAATGAGGGGGAGTATTATACGCGCTGCACTCTTTTTCCCTTCACCGAGTTTTTATCCCACTGGTTTTTCTTGGTAAGGCTTTTAATGAGGCAGCAAACAACATATATGCGTATAATAAAGTGTGAATATCAAAGGAGGAGTATTGTAATATTAAATATATTATGGATATTTACTTCCATATTTATACAATGATATCTTCTCTAGAACCTTCTTATAGAACCTATATATACAAGGCTATATTGTAACCCTAATTGTTCTCTCATTAATAAGATTATCATCTCCTCTTTCAATTCTTCTTTCCAACTTATAATAGAATTGATATTAATACCACATTATTTGATTATTTTACCATATATGTGCATTGAATACTTGTACAGTCTGTAATGAAAGTTGTACATTATAATAAAAATATCAAAATAAATGGACAAAAATCACTCTCTTTAATGTTTAGATGGTTTAATCATTATGCCATTCCCTTCTATACTTAAACAACTATATTTGGTGGATTCACCTCATGGCCCCGCCAAGAAAACCAAACACGCGCAACAATTTAATTATAAATGGTCAAATATAAAGATTTATATCTAAATTTAGACACCTAAATATTTTTTTCACCAATTTTGGTCAATTAAATTCATACTAGTAAGAAATAATACTAACAAATAAAATCATGTCATGTGACACATGACATTTCATTAAAATTAGTGTAAATTATACGGATGTTATTAAAGTATACCCCAAATTATCCTTTTGACACTTTCATCTCAGATCGATCCTTCAACTCCAGGTACAACAATTTTCACCATTTCAGACATTTGAAAATAAGGGAAATTAAGTTGATGCATGTTACAACTTTAAAAAAAAAAAAAAAGCTAATCGGGTCCTGATATGTTTTTGATATACATGATTTACAGATGACAAGTATATTTATAGGGAAATGATAATCGTACCACACTTATTTATCAATCTACCATTACTACGCATCATATGCTTGTACTCTCTGCTATATCAATTGGACAGTGTGGTACTCCCTCCGTCCCACTGGAAGTGTCACTTTTTGAATATTCAAAGTCTTTGTTATTTAACTTTGACCTTATATATATTTCTTTGTATTATATAATTGTTGATGAAATTTATACCCAATGAAAATATATCTAAAACTCAATCAATTCATATAACTTTCATCAACTATTATATAACACAAACAAAAATAATTAAGGTCAAAGTTGATAAATAAAGACTTTGAATATTCAAAATGTGACACTTATAGTGGGACGGAGGGAGTACATTATCAAAGATATATGGTATAAATATGGGTTCCTATATTTATAAGTGTATCGTGGGTGAGGTGAGAGGTAAAAAGTCAAAACTAAAAAGTACTTGGCATTGGGGAGTGTCAAGAAAATTAATAGAACGGTTGCATATATACTTGCATTGAAGAAAACGGAAAGTTACTCTCATCAAGACCATAATTTTTGGTAGGGTAGTATTTTTATTTGCTATGGTACTCTAGTCTCTCTCTCTCTTCTCTCTCTCTAGAGAGCCGTTGAGAGGTTTCTCCGGCTTCTCTTTGAGATCGAGAGTAGATCTGAGATCGAGATTTTTCCGGTTAAGTCTTCCACTCCGGTGGATCTAACCCTATTTTTTTCACCCCGGGCCGGAGGTCCCTTCCACCTCGGTGGATCTGGAAGCAGCCTCCCTACCTTTGTGTAGGGGTAAGGTCTGTCTACATCATACCTCCCTCATAGCCCGACTTATGTCGGGATTGAGTACCTTGTTGTTGTTGTTGTTGTTGTAGTATTTTTATTTGCTATCCAGATTTAAATAAGGAATAGTTACTGTCAGCACCACATCAGCTCCACATCAGCTCAAGGACTAACCAATGACTCATCCCTCAAAACACCCACAATGTCAGGACTAGTCTAGGACCCACCATTTATTTCACTTTACACTTCTATCTAACCATTTATTTCACTTTACACCATTTATTTCATTAGTCCCTGGGGGATGAGTGAGCCAAGAACTAGCCAAGGACTAGTCACACCTAGTGGTGTGCACTAGTCCTCCAACAAAGAACAAGCCATGGACGAGCTAAAACGAGCCCATTGTGGTTGCTCTAACTGTATCAGAATATAACCAACTGAATAGTTCGAGTTATACGATCGTGCTCATATATTTAAAAAATCATATTACATAAGGAATTAGCCTAGTGGTAAGGCAAGCACTTGGTGACCTTAAGGTCTCAGGTTCGATCCCCGCTGGGGACAAAAAATAATTCCTTTAAGGTACCGTTACCAATGAAGCCTAGACCCATATGTGAAGTTTAAATACGCGGGTTCGATCCTTCGGGGTGCCCAGATCATGTGGGGATTAGGATGGAGGTATTTTACCGGCATCATATGGCTCATACGGGGTGGGTCGATGGGTATCCAATTGTGGTACCGGGGCTAGGGTTCCCCCCATTACCCTTTTTTTTTTTATAGTCTGATCAACAACATGTCGGTTGATAAGAATGCGAGGGGTGCTTGGTTCAAAATCGAGAAAGTAATCGGAAAATATAAATGAATCAGTTGTTAAACAAAATAAAATTAAATATAAATATAAATCCGACGAGTACGGTATTGCATGGTATTCCTATCTCAACTAATGTTGTTTGGTTGATCCAGCAATATAAACTAGTCAATGCCAAAACAAATATATAACTTGGTTTTATTACATACATGGTTATAACCTGTGCAATATATGACTAAATAAAAATTAAAAATGTTCAATTTTTGAATTATATAATAGAAACCTTCTTAGCATACAAAATATACCAAAGTAGCTCTTTATCGTAAGTACTCGAGTATCACATGAAAACCTAAACATATCCTTTTAATCTACTTTTCAGTATCATCACCTACATTATTCGGTGAGAGAAAGTAATTAACCTCCTAAACTATGTGGAGATATGGTGACGATCTTAGGGATAATTAACTTTGGCATACTATACAACATCATAAGGATTGAACTGTTGGAATAAACATGATTCGATTCGAGTGATAAAATATCTCAGATCGTCCTGTAGAACCTGTAAGAGCATTAAGCATGATTGCTATTGATTTTGGATTCCCATAACAAGATGATTGAGTAATAATGGGATGAGTAATTCGGCTGGAACATGATGCACGAATTTGATAAGGAAGACACACGGAAATAGTGAGGGTATTAGTGTGTGTTATTGACTCTTCATTAATCTAAACTTAGGGTTAATGACTCTCTATTTATAATGAGAGTATGTACACATTCAACCCTTATGGTGTTTAATGTGTGTAACATTAGTCCTCATAGTTCTAATCATCTAATGGGAAACCCTATAGTACGTTTTTAAGAGTAAATAAGCCCATTATATATTTACTAGACATAGGGATTTCAGTTATCGTCAATTATCATATCAGGAAGGATACATGATCAGTGACGGTCACACTAACGTGGCTCCAACATGAACGTTTACATCCTCATTTCGTTTTTACTTAATTTACATTTTTACTTCAATTATCTTTCGCAATCACAAAAGCACACACTCTCACATTAACAAACCTAAGAGACAGATTTTATGTTTAGATTGGGCCTTGCAGTTTCAACAGCCCTGGGCTTAGGCCTATTGATGATCTCTAAATATAATCCCTTGACGCCCAATCCCCTAATAACCCGACCAAATTATTATCTTCGTCGATCAGCATCGATGATCATCTCTTTGCTTTCTGATGGTAAACTGGATTCTTCTCCAAAAGAAGCCTACTAAAACCCGATCTAAATCCGAATAGCAAACCACAAGATTCATCAACGAGTGAATACGGATTAAATATTGTTGGAAAAAATAACATAGAAATTAAGAGGAAGTGGATTCATTTTCATATGGTTTTTATTGGGTAAAAACACTTTTGATGTATCAAAAATTTAATCTTGATTTAGGGTCAAAGAAAAGCCCGTCTCTAAGATATGACCAAGTAAAAGTAGTCTAACAGTGTAGCCTTTCATGTAAAGGTGGTAGTAGTGTAATACATTGAAGACCATATATCTCAAAACACAAGGTAGTCTAGTATAGAAATACATTATTGTAAAAGCATTGATGAATCGAATAGCATTGCTATGGATTACAGATACTGCATAGCAACGTTCCCTTCAATAATCAAAACCACCATTTATACTCTTTTTCAAAATGTATGTACTGAAACTAGCTAGCTCATCTCTCTTCCTAATAAAGCAAGGTTCCTTAAGTTTAAATGCTTTTAAAAAAGGGATAAAGGCATGGGAGTGTAACCAACTATGACCAAAAGGCTATGTAATGTACCCATCTACTCGACTTGCTATCTAGTGTAACCAACTTTGTTTTTTGGGTTATGTAATGTAATCAACCTGATATAAAACAAGTTCCCGGTTACCATTTTAATTTTAATTGGAAAAAAGCGTCGACGTGTCACATGAGTCAGATATTATGAATATTTTTATTTTCTTAATATTTATATAAACACTAATATATATAATATATATAGATATAGATATATACATATCATTACTCTGAACCATAAACCTTTCAACAACCCTTTTCTCTTCTTCTTCTTCCTCTCGCCCTTCACCTTCACCATGCCTTTCTCTGCAAAATCCCCCAAAAAGCATACGATTTGTGTTCCGATTTGTAATTTATGAAGGTATTCATCGTCTATTTCTTCATCCCTCGATCTACTTCGACCCCCTTCCATTTTATTCTCTCTCCCTTTTTTCGCCGGAAAAAAGAGATCTCACCGGAAAAAAACGCGGTTTCGGGAAGAAAAAAAAAAGCGATCTCTTCGGGAAATAGACAAGAATCCCTCGATCATACTTTCTTTTATTATTTGTAGATTTGTGTCGAGATCTTGTTTTTTCCAATTAGTTAATTGTATGGTTTCCGATTTGTGCCGGTAAAATGGTGTTATGGTGGTGGTGACTTGATTATCATTGTCGAAATATGCACCGGATTTTGAAGTTGTACTGGTTCACCATCATTCTATTGGGCTTAGAATACACATATAACATTTACTATTTTTAATATTTGTAAAATGGTCAGAGCTGCTCGTCGGAGAATTTGTTGGTTGGAGGTGATAGCCGGAAAAAAAGGATGTTGCCGGAAAAGTCATCGGAGAAGATGACCGGAGTTTAAAATCACCGGAGGCATATAAATGTATATAAAATACCAAATATCTATTGTGTGTATCATACATGGCAGGTGACGTGGCGTGACATGGCCTGACATGGCCAAAAGTGTGTTTAACTGGATGAAAAACCTTAAGTAGCCGGTTGCTTACATTACATGACCCAAAAAATAAAGTTGGTTACACTATATAGCAAATCGAGTAGATGCGTACATTACATAGCCTTTTGGTCATAGTTGGTTACACTCCCATGCCTTTATCCCTTTAAAAAATTGCCAAGCGGCAGCCTTACCCTTTAATTACTTCAAAAATTTAGGTTCAGCGATACAAAATCAAACAAAAAAATATAACACAAACAAATAACAAAACTTATACAAAATCAAACAAAGAATATATCAGTCTGTTTAAGATCTTTGTTTCGCATATTCTTTCTTTTATGCATTCAATCTTCCAAACATCCTCATTCTCGAAGATTAAGATTAAAGGGGAAATTTCTTTCCAGAAATTTAGAATTTAATCTAATTTTAATAATTTTCTAATTTTCAAATGTTAGTTTCATGGTATTTTAAGGGTTTTCTTACTATATCAATTTCGATTTTGATGATGTGTTTTACTTTTGACCGGAAGGAATCTCGCCGGAAAAACCTCCATCAACAACTACTCCAAAATCAGGTATCCAACTTCCAATTTAGTGTTTTAATCTGCATTTTTCTCTTCACGGTTTCTGATAAATCTGATTTATTTAGCACTCTTCATAATTAATTCGTACTGGATGTTTTGTTTGTACTTGATGTTAGATTCAACACGGTACCACTTTTTAGTACAAATAAATTAAACACTAAACTATATAATCCATCATGACATATCAGGAAAAAGTGAACATGCCTGTTATTCGTTTCATTTGGACCAAAATTACTTACATGCTAATTTCTAATTGTTTGAATAAATGATTGTCTTATATTAAAAAATAGTAGGTAATAGATTTTTCACCAAAATTTATTATTGTATCATAGTCTTAAATTCCCCTTAATCAGACTTTGTTCTTATTTGCCGAATTATACAGATGTAATTTGGATTAATCCATTTAAGAATAAATTTGTTTTCAGAACATTTTTGAACCTATATATCCAATGATTATGGCGAAAGTTCGACTTGATCGAATCTGATTAACGCCAACACATTTTCTATTATCCAAAATTTTGAATACCTGTGATGTGTAAAGCATGTTTGTTATGTGCACTAAAAGGTCAATCGTTGAAAAGCGCACATTTACAAAAAAGGGGAAAGGAACGCTTTGTTCCGTATAGTCTAACAAAAAGGGTATATGAACTCTCAAAAGTTACTTTTCGTGAAAAATATATTCACTTTTAGATAGATCGATCCACCATTAAATAGTTTGTGTTTGGTAAAATATGCTACATATATCATTATCATATCGATCGTCAGATTAATTTGATTAGAAGTAAATATTTTATTTCATGGGGTCGAGTATCGATCAAGTGGATGTTACATCCCCTCAAATATGTGGGTCGATTGGAAGAACTATTCAGAGATCAAAACATTGGATTAAGTTTTGAACATATCGGTTTTTTTTCCTAACGGCCGGGAAAATATATTATAAGGGCTCGTTTGTTTTTACTTATTCGGTTTGGCTTCGCCGGCCGTCGGGTATTTTTGCACACTGGGCCGGAGGTCCCTTCCACCTCGGTGGATCTGGAAGCAGCCTCTCTACCTTTGAGTAGAGGTAAGGTCTGTCTACATCATACCTCCCCCATAGCCCGGCTTATGCCGGGATTGGGTACCCTTGTTGTTGTTGTTTGTTTTTACTTAAAACTTCTGAACATCCTCTTAGATCTGACCGAGTCAGATGTTTCATGTGTTCCCATCGTTTGTTTTTCTTTCAGACTCAGAGGATGAAACCTCTTAGCAACATCATACTCGGTCAGAGTTTTCCAACCCTCTTTTTTGCATCTGAAAACAGAAAATAATTTTAAACATGAGTTTTTTCATTGCTTTGGTCATCCCACGATGATCATTACCTCATTTCTTTTTTTGTCGTTCAATACCGCCGACCTCCCACCGGAAACCTCCCACAACAGCCACCCACAACCGGTGATCACACCCGAAGCAAGAAGACATAATGCCCGTTTGTCGCCGTCGTTGCCTGACGTTTTTTTAGATGGGAGAAAGATGAGAGTGACAAAAAATAGATGGGAGCATATTCATTTACATTCATTTACAGAATTACATATGAGAAGACGGTGGCTGAGAAAAAAAAATTGTAGAAAAGAGATGAGAGAGATAAAGAAAATAATTACTGTATATGTTTTAGCATATAAATAAAGATATAAATATAGATAGAGATGGGGGAAATCTGAAGTGTTTAAAGATTCCTTCGATGTTATCCTTACATATTACTAGGGCTGTAAACGAACCGAACAGTTCACGAACAGTTCATGAACCGTTCGGCGGGAAGTTCGTTCGTGTTTGTTCGTTTAGTTAAATGAACGAACATGAACAAAGCTCTCGTTCGTTCATTTACGTTCGTGAACATTCGATAATCTGTTCGTGAACGTTCGTTCGTTTATGTTCATGAACCGTTGTTCGTGAACAATATTCGTGAACAATAGTTTGTTTATGTTCGTGAACATTTGTTCGTTATGTTCATTTACAAATATAAATATTTGCTTTATATAATATATATATTATTAATACCTAACTATTTAAGAAAAAGTTTAAATAAAAATACTTAATTTATAAATATTTCGTTCGTTTGTGTTCGTTCATTAGTGTTCGTTCGTTTGTGTTCGTGAACAGTCGTTCATGAACACAAACGAACGAACATGAACAAGTCATTTTGTTCGTTAATCTGTTCGTGAACCGTTCGTTAAGTTAAACGAACGAACATGAACAAGGTCCTGTTCGTGTTCGTTCGGTTCGTTTACAACCTTACATATTACTCCAAATAGTTACGAGTAATTGGGAAGTTATAAAATGTCTGTGTATTTTTAAAATAAACATACACTTTTCTTTAAAATTATACTGTAATATTTACAATGATACTTTTTAGTTGTTATGCCTCATTTTTAATGTTTATGTCCTGGACAAGTGTATTTTTAGAGTAATTGTAGCAATTTATAATTAAAACTCGTTATTCAGACATTTTTATATATTCTGCCGTTTTTTATAAAAACAAACAGTCATAATCATTTAGACTTCAGCGTTTAAACCACATCTTAACATTCAGAAGTGGTATTGGGTATTCAGATTCAGATGACAACCTCTTACAGAAAACAAACAAGGCCTAAGTCATTAACAAGATGCTATAAGCAAAATGTAATAATTCAATCTAGAACGTAACTAAAATAAAAAACTAGACATTCCAGATTCTACTCAGGATTTTAACTACCTCTAACATATTATATTTTGCTAGAAAAGTTGTCTAAAGCTATTCAATTTTTTATGAGATTGACGATGATTAGTGTTGAAAAATTAACTGGGGCCAAAAGTGTTTCCGTTAATCTACACAATTTTGAAGATTTGAAACTTGTATTCATAAACATACAATTATATACCAATAATCAAGCATGGAAGAAAAAACTGTAGGTTTATATAACAATTAATCAAACAAATCACAAAGCACGCAACGGAAGACAAGATCTATGTAGTTTAATTAATTAACCAAAGTATAGAATATGTACCTTAAATTGGAGAGAATAAAACAAGAAACTTTATAAAAAGGTTTAAAATAACCTCTCTACGATTGCACACACAACGTTGGAATGTATGTATGTGTAACATCCCAAACTTTTATTTAACGATTGACTTGAGTTGTTAAGTCAACATCTCGAGTCCGTTAAGTCTCTATGAGATTTAATGCTTATATGTGTTTAATGTGCTATATGTGTGATGCTTTAATGCCTTAATTATGTATATGTTAATGTGTTTATATGATTAAGGAGACATAATAATAATGGTTCATTTTGATTCCAAATACATTTAACAAAAGACGACTAATGAAGGATATAAATGAGACGTAATGATATGCTAAGAAATGATATGAAATGTTTTGAGATGAATTGAAGTGTGATATATGTTAATGTTATGTGAAATGTGCATGATTACATGGCTTGTTCATCTAGTTCACTAGACTTATTAAGTTGCCATGACACGTGCACGTTTAAGGGCCCAAACGTAAAAGATGAATATGTGATGATGTTTAGGTAACGTGGACACCTAAACTATATGTGATGTAAATCGAGCTCGTAAATGATGTGAAAGTGTTAAGCTTAACCCGTACTTGCCCTTGCCCGGCTAAGTGCGTATATGTGGTTGCTTGGGTGGCTCCTTGCAACATAATTACGTGGTTTGAGTATCTCCGGGTGGCGTGATTAACCACCAATGTCTTTGAACATACAGACTACTCCGGGATTGGCTTGCCATTCCTTAACGACATTGATGTACAGCCGTAAGGTTTGTCCATCTAGTCGGGTGTGATTTATGTCACACTTAATGAGATGTATATGTTAATGTTATGTGAAATGTGCATGATTACATGGCTTGTTCATCTAGTTCACTAGACTTATTAAGTTGCCATGACACGTGCACGTTTAAGGGCCCAAACGTAAAAGATGAATATGTGATGATGTTTAGGTAACGTGGACACCTAAACTATATGTGATGTAAATCGAGCTCGTAAATGATGTGAAAGTGTTAAGCTTAACCCGTACTTGCCCTTGCCCGGCTAAGTGCGTATATGTGGTTGCTTGGGTGGCTCCTTGCAACATAATTACGTGGTTTGAGTATCTCCGGGTGGCGTGATTAACCACCAATGTCTTTGAACATACAGACTACTCCGGGATTGGCTTGCCATTCCTTAACGACATTGATGTACAGCCGTAAGGTTTGTCCATCTAGTCGGGTGTGATTTATGTCACACTTAATGAGATGTATATGTTATATGATATGCGTGACTTATGTCACATTTGCAAAGATGATATGTAAAGATGACTAGGCACATTTAGGATGACCCATCCTAATATGATGATGTTGATGTTATGATATGTATGTGAGATGATATGATTGATGTGTTATGTGCCTTAACGATTCTAATGACTTTTTGATAATGTTTTAATCGGACAAATGTTTTATGAATGATGTGTAATCTTACTTAGCTAATTCGTTAGCTAACACTTGCTCTTTTAAAAATGTGTTGTTCCCTCAGGTCCAACATTATTGAGCAGGTAGATGTGAGAAGATGTGAGGCATGGGTAGATGATCTTGAAGCTCGCTATAGTTTACCCCTAGTGGCTGTTCGCTTTAGACATTTGCTTAATGTTTAGATAATGATGTCTTACAATAATAATGTGGTCAGTTGTTTAATGTTGGGCAACCGATGGATTTCCATTTAGACTAGTTTCAATGATATAACCAGTAACTCCATTTAACGAATAAACCAAACAGATTTTGCTGGTTTGGACTTTTAAAGTTTATTCCGCTTTCTTTGACGCCGTTAGGCGAAAGTTTTTTGGAAATCCATATTTTTAAACGACGGGTGTTACAGTATGCTAGTACTTGATCACGAACTCACAAACCCCTTTGTGTATTCCCTTTAATGAAGCCGAACCAAAACCCCTTTGCCTTTAATCTCACAAGTCGACAATTACATGATGAAAGAAAATAATAATATTTTCTTTACAAACTTTGACTAGTTCAAGAAACAAAGTGAATTGCTTTTGTATTTTAGATTTCGAATACTTCAAACGGAAGTATTGTTTTGGTTTCTCACGGCAATCAAGAAAAGAGAGATGAATTATTAGGGTTTTACAAATCTAATTGTCTTACCAAAACCCTTAACCTTTAGCCTCTATTTATAGGCTTAATTGTTAGGGTTTCTAAGTTTGATGGACAAGTTTAGTCAAGGCCTAAAAGCCTTGTTAAAATCGGCCCCCATTAGGATTAATTAGAGCCCAACTCTAATTCCTAATTTACAATTAAGTCATTCTCTTTTAATTAATAAACGATCGTTTATTAATTATTTCGTGATCATTTTAATTAATAAATTACATTTAATCTATTAATTAATTATAGTTACATTCACGTTGAGGTGTGACCCCGTAGGCTTAAATACTTTCCGGACATACGTTCATTTTACGTGATCACATTCTAACAAAAACGTACCATCAAGGAAGTTAAAACAAACGACTATACTTTCAGGTTTTGTGTTTAATCAAGTAGTGGATCTCAAATCAAGTGCTTTATATTTGACTTATTAACAATCTAAATAAATAAATAATCAATGGAATTCTAGAACTATGCATGTAATGTATGGGCTGGTTGTTCTACTATTGTATCTTCCCCCCACGAGTAAAATGTTGCACAAGTGAGAGAGCTTATGTAATTATTTACAACATATATCTCAACTTTTAAAATAATTATATTACGCTTTTTACATCAATCATTTTTACATTAATACCCATACTGCTACCATCAATGTTGGTTGCCGTTGTGCCCTTAATAACCATTAAAATAACTATTACTCTATTTACATCAATTACTTTTACATTAATACCCATACTATCACCACCGTTCGTTGCTGTTATGTCACAATGCCTCATCGTACGAGCATTTATTTAGTTGGTCGTAAATTGTTTCGATAGAATCAAACTGATATCCCTCAATCTATCTAACTTACACCAAAGTTACTCATCTGACACGTTCTCGCATCTACTCATTCCAACACTTTCTAATTTATATTGGAAATGTCAAATTTTTATTAAAGAATACATAAGTAAACTAAGCCAACAAATATTTGGTGAATACCACATCAAATACAATAAAATAAATTAAAAAACATGACGACCATACTCTAAAATGCCTACCAATAGTAGAAAAACATCTCCAAATTACCTTTATTTTAAACTTGAATGAATTTATGGGAAAACCACGCTTATACGGAGTATATATACTAAAGTATACTATTAAGATAACATAACAGATATTGGAATATGGGATGCATGTCCTATTAATTAATAGCATAAAAGTTCAAAAACTTCGTCCATTGGAAGTTTGACATATCTATTCTATTGCAATATCAAATACATCATGTGCTGCCCTTATTATATTTCACTTATATCGCAGTTGACTTATAAATTTAGTTCTAGGTGTCGGTTATTTGTTGGTAAACAGTTTTTTTCTCAACTTTTCTATTTGGTTCTTCCTTTAAAACTTTTGATGAAGTCTAAATGCATAATATATATATTGACAAGTTTGTTAAGTAGTATTTGAATTCCTTGTATTTAGTTTTTATATATCAATTTGATATCACTCTGCCGTCTAAAATGAGTTCAAATTCTGTGTATCGTCTTGCACCCTATAAAAGAGAGCATACATTTACCTATATTGACTCAAATGTCGCATAAAACAAATGAGTTTTCAAAAGAATGTCGAGGTTAAAAATAATCACACTATGAATCGTATAAGCACAAAACTTGGAGAATTTTTTCATTATATTCTAATCGAATAACCGAAATTGATTATATAGCTGATAAGGGAATGAAAATGACAATTTTGGTTTAGATTGAACTGAAAATGACCAAAACTATGGTATAACTGAATACGGGCATGTTATAATTTACTACATTTCGTACGAGTTATTTAGTTGAAAAAAGGAAAAAAGAAAAAAAGGTGAAAGTACTTTAGCTGGCGTTTTCAACTGGACTTCCCATAAGTTGGGTTGAAGTCCAGTACTGAAGAAGTATGCTAGGCCCAAATCTGTAGTCAGAAAATATCGAAAATATTGGATACAAAATTGGGCTATTGTCATTCAATCTAGCTCTTTATTAGGCTTATGATGAATTTTTTTCTTGCACTCGTAATTGTATAAAAAAGTTTTTATTGCGTCACCTATATATCCCAATAGGCCAATAATATTAAACTACTCCATGTCAAGATCTTTTTTATTTTTTCAATTTTTTTAACAACAATGCTTCATTTTTAAGATTTGAACTTTGTTATTACTTTATAACTTTAAGAGACAATTTTCTTATTTTGCTAAACTAGTATCCCTCAATTTTTTTGGGTTTAATCACGGGATACACCATGTACTTTCCTTGTTGTACACGGTTGCATAATATCAAATTTTATTGAAGTGGAACACACTTATACTTTCATTTTTTGTACATGGTTGCATAAGATGACCTGCTATAGGCTGTAGACCCAGTTGACTTTTAAGTCAACATAATATGTTTCAAACTAGCAACTTCGAGATCGAATAACTTGTAACCTAAACACGATCCAACCAAACGGCTTTCACACATGTATTCTCTAGACCCCAATCTATATATATCAACTAAGTAACAACCTTCAAACTTGCACAATCAACCCGAAAACTAACCCGAAAACCTTACGAGAGCACAAAAACTAACTTTCATGCGAACGATCAGATGGTAACGAAACTTCACCAAACTTTACACATAACTTAATGACACATAAACGAACTCATAGAAACTTTCAGAACGAGATTCTAACGTGTAACTTTTGTGCAACACATATCTAAAGTTTAAGAACACTAAAATGGTAACGAGAGATATACTCAACCAAATCACAAACCGTAACTTGCAAATGACTTTAATAACATTAACTAAGAGAAACACACTGAATTTAAGCAATAATGATCGAAGATTTGAACTGAAATTGAAACGAAAGTTTAAATGGGTCACGTTGTAACTTACAAAATAAACAACTACACAACTATAATGGAAGCATCTGAGAGTTCGTTTATGTGTCATTAAGTTATGTGTAAAGTTTGGTGAAGTTTCGTTACCATCTGATCGTTCGCATGAAAGTTAGTTTTTGTGCTCTCGTAAGGTTTTCGGGTTAGTTTTCGGGTTGATTGTGCAAGTTTGAAGGTTGTTACTTAGTTGATATATATAGATTGGGGTCTAGAGAATACATGTGTGAAAGCCGTTTGGTTGGATCGAGTTTAGGTTACAAGTTATTCGATCTCGATGCTAGTTTGAAACATATTATGTTGACTTAAAAGTCAACTGGGTCTACAGCCTATAGCAGGTCATCTTATGCAACCATGTACAAAAAATGAAAGTATAAGTGTGTTCCACTTCAATAAAATTTGATATTATGCAACCGTGTACAAGAAGGAAAGTACATGGTGTATCCAGTGATTAAACATTTTTTGTTGTGATTCCTTTTGGTACTGAAACAAGTGTAACATATATAGCTTTTGTTCATACGGTATCTGTGGTGACCCATCAACCATATGGTTGTGGTTTCAAGTCATTTGAACGAACTTGTAAATATTGTGTGGATTATAAACGGATATGTACTTATTTTGCCACCAAAAAGAAGGGTAACATCTCGTTTACAAGACTTTTACAATAAATTCTATATCTTGTCCTATCTTAATGAATAACAGAATAAGCTTATAATTTAGAGTGGATATCTTTCCAGATACATCACTTCATATATAAATTGCTAAGATTCAATAACAAATTAAATAGGTTTTAAAATAATAATTTACTAATTAAGTTCCAAGATATAATTGGGTAGGACAAGTGATGTTCATCCATCAATTATGTATACATTTTTTACAAAAGAGAAGGATTTTATAAATGGATTGTGTGGTTATATATTATGTGGATGTTAATTAACACCAACATGTGAAGGGATGGGGTAAACCTACATCATAAATCTTTATTTATATATGTTTCTTCTTAGATTTTCATTGCGGATTAATTGTATATATAAACCCGAGTGGCCAGGGGTATCTTCCAACACCTACAATGTAGGGCCCCGGTGGGTTTTCCCCCAAGGTTGTGGGTTCGAGCCTCGGCTGACACAATCCTTGGGGTTTCCCATCTAGGAATTTTCCATGAGGAGATGGGTGGGGAGATTGCAATGCCAAAGGCTTGCATCTCTTAGAGGACCGTGTGTTATCGGTTAAAATTTCTTCGTACCACCGTGTCTGAATCGAAATACACTTTTCAAAAAAAAGATAAAGACGAATAATGTCAAAGACTCCAATATATTTTAATGAAGAAAAGTTTTAAATTTTGGGATGGATAGTTACAACCATGTGATTGTTAGCATGAGCATGTTCTCCCACATGTGAAGGGATCAAGAAGCAACATTTTCATGCATACTAACCTTATTATTAACTTGTTTCTTGTTTCTGTTGATTGGAAATCTATGATGTCTCTTTATATATATTTTTTATTTACTTTGTTTCAAATTCTATTTTGTTGTAGTATTCTTTTCCTCCCTTTTTCTAATATTATGGTCTAATAGGGTATTAAGAAGTGTAATGTGATGATCTAACTAGTATATGTAAAGCATCAGTCTTTTTCTTGTTTTTTTCCCCCCTCAAATCACATGTTTGATATGACGTATACACAAATATCATCACTAATAAATATTTACCATCTAAAATACGTGGCTTATCCAAAATACTCTTAATGTGTTAAGCCTCAGGCCTCAACTACTAATTTGTTTTTTACTAAATTATCATTTTACATCAATTACATGTACATCAATAATCTATAGTATTAGCCGCCAATAGTTGCCACTCCCGCACTAGTTACCGCCACTACAACTTGTCGCCGTTATCACCATCGTCGTCGCATCACACACAAATGAGTCTAATATAAGAAAGAGTTTCTTATGGTGACATGTGTCCGATTAAAAACCAAATTCTAGTTATAAAGCAGAAAATACCCAACTAAAAATATATTTAGATTTTGGCATCTCGTATATAGGTTGCTGAATGCTGACCCCAATGGCCCAACGCATTACACATATCCCGTGCATACAATTAGCGTCGCAGTGTCGCACTTGAGATGGCAACGTAATAAAGGTTTTCTAACTTTTCGAATTGGAGATCGATGTCCTAGTCTGCAGGACAGAAAATGGCAAATTTTCAAGCACGTTTTTTTTTAATACATAAATGTAAAAGAAAAATGATTTTGGTCGGATAACATAGATAGATAAAATGCAAACATTTTTTTGACTTCATAAATAAATCATTTAGTTTTAAACGTATTAGTAACTTACTTGAGTACAAAATAGATGGATTAATCTATTTATATATAAAAAAAATGTCGAACTACATGTTCTACTACTTATCTTATGCTACAATAAATTTATGTTTACTCAAAAAAGGTATACCCGATACCCGACGGGGATGCCCGATACCCGACGGGGACGGGTATGGGGATGTAATTTATATCCCGATGGGGATGGGGACGGGGATGGGGATCAAGATATCCGATAATACCCGCCCCGTTGCATCCCTACCACCAACCACTAATTTTCAAGAAAGGTCTTGGCTTCGAGTTTTGCCAAAAGCAAACTTGAGATAATCAGGGGATTATTAAATGGTTGAATCACTGGACACTAGCCTGGCTGGGGATTAGTGGTAACAAATAGTACATAGGATTGAGGGGTTTCCATCCAATTATCCTTTTTAAAATATATTTTAGATTTTGGCATCTCGTATATAGGTTGCTGAATGCTGACCCCAATGGCCCAACGCATTACACATATCCCGTGCATACAATTAGCGTCGCAGTGTCGCACTTGAGATGGCAACGTAATAAAGGTTTTCTAACTTTTCGAATTGGAGATCGATGTCCTAGTCTGCAGGACAGAAAATGGCAAATTTTCAAGCACGTTTTTTTTTAATACATAAATGTAAAAGAAAAATGATTTTGGTCGGATAACATAGATAGATAAAATGCAAACATTTTTTTGACTTCATAAATAAATCATTTAGTTTTAAACGTATTAGTAACTTACTTGAGTACAAAATAGATGGATTAATCTATTTGACAATATATAAAAAAAATGTCGAACTACATGTTCACTACTTATATTATGCTACAATAAATTTATGTTTACACAAAAAAGGTATACCCTGATACCCGACGGGGATGCCCGATACCCGACGGGGACGGGTATGGGGATTATAGACGGGGATCGGGGATGGGGATCCGATACCCGACGGGGATCCCCGATACCCGACGGGGATCCCCGATACCCGACGGGGATCCCCGATACCCGACGGGGATCCCCGATACCCGACGGGGATCCCCGATACCCGACGGGGATCCCCGATACCCGACGGGGATCCCCGATACCCGACGGGGATCCCCGATACCCGACGGGGATCCCCGATACCCGACGGGGATCCCCGATACCCGACGGGGATCCCCGATACCCGACGGGGATCCCCGATACCCGACGGGGATCCCCGATACCCGACGGGGATCCCCGATACCCGACGGGGATCCCCGATACCCGACGGGGATCCCCGATACCCGACGGGGATCCCCGATACCCGACGGGGATCCCCGATACCCGACGGGGATCCCCGATACCCGACGGGGATCCCCGATACCCGACGGGGATCCCCGATACCCGACGGGGATCCCCGATACCCGACGGGGATCCCCGATACCCGACGGGGATCCCCGATACCCGACGGGGATCCCCGATACCCGACGGGGATCCCCGATACCCGACGGGGATCCCCGATACCCGACGGGGATCCCCGATACCCGACGGGGATCCCCGATACCCGACGGGGATCCCCGATACCCGACGGGGATCCCCGATACCCGACGGGGATCCCCGATACCCGACGGGGATCCCCGATACCCGACGGGGATCCCCGATACCCGACGGGGATCCCCGATACCCGACGGGGATCCCCGATACCCGACGGGGATCCCCGATACCCGACGGGGATCCCCGATACCCGACGGGGATCCCCGATACCCGACGGGGATCCCCGATACACAAAATGGGTATACCTGATACCCGACGGGGATCCCCGATACCCGACGGGGACGGGTATGGGGATTATAAGTGGAAACCGGGGACGGGGATGGGGATCAAGATATCCGATAATACCCGCCCCGTTGCATCCCTACCACCAACCACTAATTTTCAAGAAAGGTCTTGGCTTCGAGTTTTGCCAAAAGCAAACTTGAGATAATCAGGGGATTATTAAATGGTTGAAAATCACTTGGACAATAGCCTGGCTGGGGAATAATAGGTAACAAATAGTACATAGGATTGAGGGGTTTCCATCCAATTATCCTTTTTAAAATATATTTTAGATTTTGGCATCTCGTATATAGGTTGCTGAATGCTGACCCCAATGGCCCAACGCATTACACATATCCCGTGCATACAATTAGCGTCGCAGTGTCGCACTTGAGATGGCAACGTAATAAAGGTTTTCTAACTTTTCGAATTGGAGATCGATGTCCTAGTCTGCAGGACAGAAAATGGCAAATTTTCAAGCACGTTTTTTTTTAATACATAAATGTAAAAGAAAAATGATTTTGGTCGGATAACATAGATAGATAAAATGCAAACATTTTTTTGACTTCATAAATAAATCATTTAGTTTTAAACGTATTAGTAACTTACTTGAGTACAAAATAGATGGATTAATCTATTTGACAATATATAAAAAACTGCTTGTTGCCGTTTACCGTTTACGCAGTTAGTTTGCCTCCGAGCAAATTACAAAATGGCTTGTGGCGAACATCCAACGATAAGTTTTGAAAGTATTTTGGCTTTTTAGAAGTAAGCCACATGACTTTGTTTATTTTCTTGCTGACTCCTAAATTAATCTTTTCCTCAATATATATGTTGGTTTTTTTTTGTATGAATCATTTGTATTCATGAATCCAAAGGTATATCCAATCATATATTTGTCGTTAGGACCACCACCCTCATGTATCAATTAAACAACTATTATTTTATGAAAAACAATACAGGGTTGCGATTTAACTTTTCTTGTTTACGGGTTATCCATAATAAAAGTGTACTAAATTTTGTTGTGTATATTAAACTCTAAAATCTTTATTAAGTCTATTAACCATCAAGCATATGTGATGATTTAGTTTTATAGAACACTTACAAAATCGTAAATCAATCAAACATCATAAAATTTGATAAGATGTAATCAAAATGTAATAAAATTTGTTCAAAAATAAGCAAAATAAGTTACAATCGATTGGACATGAAATTCCATATATGATTAAATTTGACCACTTTATATGGATGTAGTGGAAGAATCCCCACTTATTTCCCCCTAGCTCCTTTGACTCTCAACTGTCATCCTTTATACGAAATTCTATATGGAGTTAAACGAGATCCATGCCTGTGAACTCAGGACACTTGGATTCCTTTTTAAAGACCATAATAATACTAAAGCTGTTACATTCTGCACAATCACTAGCTATGAAAAAAAGAAATAAAAAAAAACTTATGATAAAGTTGACATACCAATTTAGTAAAATACCATATATATTAACTATCTAATGATGATTGTGCTAACATCTATGTTTAAAAATTTTCACACAAACTTCTTTCCTGTTTTAAAAATGACGGTAAAGTATATTACATTTTTCTTCTTTCACTTAATCGATAGTTACTGAGATGTTAAGGATACATATATAATCAATAAAATTACGGTAAAGGGAAAAATAGAAATACAACTTTCAATAGATAAAAACGTGTATGCACTTATCTGAGTGGTATTGGTTATATTTAAGGGATTTGTAGGGCTGTCGATAAAAATTCTTGTACCTTTTATAGCAAAAAATTTTCCTATGTTTTATGATAATAATACAACTAATTTATACAACTAATGACAACCCATAACAAAATCCAAATTTAAACTATAAACATTTTTAACCCCTGAAACTCATGATGTAACACTTATATTTTGTTTTCTTCTTACTTAGGGAGTAATATACAGTAGTGTTTTTTTGATATCTAATTAAATTGGAAACAGAGTGATTTTACAATATTGGGATTGAAACTCCAATTATCTGAAACTTAAATGATCAACAAAGTTCTTTGATCATAAACGAATTTGTTAAGAATTATAGTTTCATTTATGGACATTGGAGAAAGCCCAAAATAGTTGTTGGACACCAAATTTGGTAGTTTTCTATAAATGTAGATAAAACAACAGTGGTTGTAAAGAATTATGTACTAAATGGTTATGATCAAAGATCTTATATCTGAAAGTGATTAGAATAATTACAAAAAGAAAAGGTTTGTAAGGTAAAAGAGAAAATTAGAAAAAGAATGTCAACAAATTCAAACAACTAATGATGGAAAACTCACAAGCATGCTATTGTCATTTTGAAACAAAAAAGTAAAACAAAATAATGAAAGAGTCTTAACCATTTTATGATTGTGGGGAACAAAATCAATTCCCCAAACAGGGGAAACATTATGGCCTTACATATTAGAGCAAATACAGAAACATGTAGTTTTAGGTTTTAATTATTATGTAATTTATGTATATCATATATTATGGTAAGACAGATAATACTTACTATTTAGACAACATTATGTTTTGCATAGGTTATATGCATATCCATGGGATGCATAAAACGGAAAGTATAATTTTTTTAATTTTGACGAATCAATTTAGTATTAAACACTCAAAAAAAGTATAATTAACTATAGATAATCTTCCATAAGATGGACACCACGTGATGAATTTCACAGGCTATTTGTACGAAAAAAAGAGTAATTGAGATAGAAGAGGTATAAAAGGTATTGACAGAAACATGGTAAGAAATGTATAACCAGTAAAAATATTGAAGCTATAATCTCCTACAAAGTTATCAATATATAGCCTATAGAGAGAAAAGAAAATCTTTCACATCTGGGGGTAGCCAATTCACTTATATGTCACCGAAAGGTGACAAACTCAGCAGATTAGACAGGTTCCTAGTATGTAGAGAGTTCCAAATTACTTGGCCTGGTGCCTCGGTTACTTCTCTACCTCGTGGTTGGTCAGACCACTGTCCTGTACATTTATCAACTGTTTCATCGGACTATGGTCCCATCCCCTTCAAGGTTTTCAACTCTTGGTTAGAACTTCCTGGTCTATTACTACATGTGAACTATCTTTGTGAATCTTTTGTTTTTGATGGACCAGCTTGCCTTGCACTCCATTGCAAACTAAAGTTTATTAAGTTTGGTATTAAGGACTGGATTAAGAACCATAAATACATCCGTGAACAACAACTTACCGTACTCAAAAATGAGATAACACGTTTAGAAGCAATTGCAGCTTCGAGACAGTTATCTGTTTTGGAAATGGAACATAGGTCTACTTGTAAGGCTTCATTACTTCTGGAAGATAACATTAGAGAAAGGGATATGCAACAGAAATCAAGAGCAAGATGGGCAAAAGATGGGGACGAAAATACCAGTTTTTTCCATGGGGTGGTTAATGCTAATACTAGCAATAATCGAATAAATGGGCTGAAGATCAATGATCAATGGGTCATAGCACCTCCTATCATTAAACAAGCAGTGTTTGAACATTTTGCTGATAGGTTTGTTGAGCCCATGCTTAATCGGCCTAAACTATCGTGTCCAGATATATCTAAACTCTCCATTGCTCAATCGACATCGTTAGTGGTCCCGTTTTCTCTTAGTGAAATAAAAGAAGCTATCTGGTTTTGTGATGAAGATAGGGCCCCGGGTCCGGATGGTCTTAATTTTCATTTTTTAAAGGTATGCTGGGAATGGTTGAAAGACGACTTTGCTAATTTGTTCAATGAATTTTATGGCCATGGACTCACTAGACGAGGTTGTACAGCGTCCTTCATTGCTTTGATTCCGAAGATAAAAGACCCTGCTATCCTGAATGATTTTCGACCTATTAGTCTAATAGGTTGTATTAATAAAGTTATCTCAAAGGTTCTTGTGAGCAGGCTGAAAAAGGTTGTATCTAGCCTCATATCTGACGAGCAGTCTGCATATTTAGCTGGCAGAAACATTACTGATGGTGTGCTAATTCTCAATGATCTGATCTCTCATATGAAAGCTACAAAGTCAAAAGGAATGTTCTTTAAGGTAGACATTGAGAAAGCTTATGACTCCTTAAGCTGGGAGTTTCTTGACTCTATTCTTTCCCAGATGAATTTTCCCGATAAATGGAGAATGTGGGTGCTATCATTGTTGTCCACCTCGACTGCTTCGATCCTTGTCAACGGATCTCCCACACAAGAATTTACGTATAAAAGGGGGTTACGGCAAGGTGACCCCCTTTCCCCATTTTTGTTTGTAATTGCCATGGAGGCTCTATCATGTGTCATCAAGAGAGCATGCTCCATGGGGATTATCAATGGTATAAAGTGTGGTGGTACTGGTCCTATAGTATCTCATCTATTGTATGCAGACGATGTGATTTTCATAACCCAATGGTGCCCTTTGAATGCAAAAAATATCTGCCGGATACTGCGTTGTTTCTACTTAGTTTCTGGGCTGAAAATCAATCTGGCCAAAAGTTGTCTGTTCTCGGTGGGGGTTCCAGCTTCAGAACAGGTTACTATGGCAGCAACTTTGAGATGTAAAACGGGAATTTTTCCGTTCAAATACCTTGGTCTATTGGTGGGAGCTAACATGAACTTGGCGAAAAATTGGGCCCCAATTATTGATTCGTTCAAAGCAAGACTTACAGATTGGAAGGCGAGGAATTTATCTTCTGGAGGTAGGCTGACATTACTAAAATCAGTCCTTAATGCTTTGCCAACCTACTTTTTTTCTCTCTATAGAGCCCCTATAAAAGTCCTTGATGAACTGGAGTCCCTTAGAAGAAATTTTTTTTGGGGAGGTTCCTTAGAAAAGTCAAAAATTTGTTGGGTTGCATGGGACTATGTGGTGAAGTCAAAACAACACGGTGGTCTTGGTCTTGGGACGTTACGTAATGCAAATTTGGCTATGTTAGCCAAATGGTGGTGGCGTTTTAAAAATGAAAAAGATGCATTGTGGAGAAAGATAATATGGTCTGTACACAACACGAAAAGGTCTTGGAGTTTCATTCCTGCCAAGATGTCTCTAGCCGGACCTTGGAAACAGATATATAAAATATCCAATGACCTACAGCAACATGGTTTGAATTTAAATAACATCATACGGGTTACATGTTAGAATATGGGATCAGGTTGATATTATGTTTTGGATAGACGTTTGGATTGGTAACGAGCCCCTTGCACAAGTCTTTCCGCTACTGTTTGGTTTGGAGGTGAACCGCCATTGTGCAGTTGCTGATCGTATTTCCATGGCCACATCTGGTGTAGTATGCAAGTTTCACTGGAAAAGACTACCCAATTCCCCTCAAGAACTTAATGAGCATCGGTTACTTTGTTGTCTTCTAAATTCTGCTTCATTGAATCATGGACCAGACAGATGGGTTTGGAGTTTAGATAATTCTTTGGGGTTCTCGGTCGCGAGCATCAAGAAGGCCCTCAACCTATACTCCCTTACGAACTCGAGTACTATCCTATCTTGGAATAAGTGGGTACCCAAAAGGGTGTCTATCTTTGTTTGGCAGGTTATGCAAGGCAGAATTCCAACTTTAACAGCTTTAAGAAAACGAAATGTGTTGGTACCAACAACATTATGTAAGGCTTGCGGTGAAGAAGATGAAACAGAGGAGCACCTGTTTGTTACTTGCAGATTCGCACAAACAGTCTGGGAGATGGTATCAAACTGGTGTAGGATCAGGCCGGTATATGCGTTTTCACTGATGGACTTACTCGAGATACACAAGCACTCACCTGGGACAAAGAAATGGAAGCAAACATTGCAACTCGTGATTCTAACTACTATTTGGTGCATTTGGAAAGGAAGGAATAATCTTCTTTTCAACGAGAAACCCTTGAATGTAGGCTATATACTAGCCGAAGTAAGAAGTCTTGGTTTTTCGTGGATGGTTAACCGGGCAAAAATGAAGCACTTAACTTGGGATCAATGGAGACAATTCTCACTTGCAGTACATGTTGTTTAGTCTTATTGGTGGCCCTTTCTCTTATTTCTAAGTTGTAATATGTCTGTTTTAACGTAAACGTTTTGTAAGTTTTACTCAAGCCTAGCACCTTGCTAGTGTTCAATAAATTGTTTGTTGGCCGTTCAAAAAAAAATTAATAGTACTCGTACTATTTTTGGAGGATGTTTAAACTTAAAGTTTTTTTCTTTTTCAGAAATGGATGGTTAAAAGTGAGTGGTACTATATCACTATATCATATGTAGCTATTGTATACGGAGCATTTTGTTGAATTTAAGTAGTGCGAAACACCTTGTATTGATATCTATAACTTTTTGCTTCCCTACTAAAGTTATATTTATCAGCTATAAAATAGATTAATCATTAGTAAAAACCATAATAATCTGAAATTTACTTGGATAAGTAATTAAATGCCTTGCCAAAAGTAATGAATCCATGAATGTGACAATAGATGTGCATAGAGGGTTGAAAAATCATTGTCATGTGATAATCTAGTCCAAAAGACGGAGCAGATAGCAGATTCATGAGAAATAAAGATTTCACTAATGCCACATGATGAAGGTGAATCATTGTTACTCATAGCAAAATATGGATAGATCCCCACAAACACAAGCGATATATGATCGTATGTTACATGAGTGCACAACACATGACTCGTCAATTATATTGTTGATCTATAAATTCAACATTACATCAAGTGAATAATTGATCTCCACATGAATCAATAGGGTCGGAGCCAGGAAAATTATTAAGTGGGTATGTAATCAAATTTATCAATGTTTATGGATAAAATTAAGGGTTTTAAATATAGCTATGTATATCTCACATTAAATTATGCTAGAATTATGATGAAAGATTTTGTTCCTTGGATTCGACTGCATCCTCATGAACGAGTGTAGCTCCGAGGTCAATGTAAATCAATAATGTGTACAAGAAAACTACGAGTAACTTGCAATGCAACATGATAGATGGTGAATCATTGTTACTCATAGAAGATTTCAATGGATCCCCACTAATACAACCAATATATGATCATGTATTACACGAGTGCTATACCCACTTTGACCCGTACCCGTTTGGCCCGCTTTTCTGAAATGACCCGCTTAAGTCAGTACCCATTTTGACCCGTATCAATGTTTTAATTTAGTAATTAGTACTTAGAACGCAAACTATCCTAATGAAAGAGCATTTTAGAAGATGCTATTCCAATTGTTTTTTTTTTTTTTATGCATTTCATTACCTTTATTATGACGAAATAGATAATGAAAGAGCATTTTAGAAGATGCTATTCCAATTGTTTTTTTTTTTTTTATGCATTTCATTACCTTTATTATGACGAAATAGAAAGGAAGAGGTCAATATCAAAGTACAATAAAGATCTCATAGAAATATTAAAAAAAGAAAAAACAGAAGAAAAAAAGAATACATAGAGAAAGGTAAGACACAAACATATTAAATCTTGACTAAATTTTTGCGTAGCTAACCAAAGGATTCTAAAGATTTTGACAACTAAACCTTGAAAACAGGGGACAAACAGAATTACATAGATTTGGTGCCTATTTTCAACATTCCACTATTGTACAGGGTCCTGAACAAATCTAGCCAAAATTGCCGGTCCAGGACAGATAAATTTAGATTCTAAGTACTAACATTTCATAATACACATTAAAGAGATTACAACATGAGACTAGAATCTAAAGCACATATATGTTAGACTTCACCCAACATTTTCCGCTTTCCTCAGTGCACATATGAAATACCACTATCAACAATACCTTTTACTTACTTTTTACTTAAATTTTTTATTATTTCTAAATTTAAAATCAAAACAAAAAAAAACATATTGCCCTCTCTCCATCTTCCTTCGTCGAGAAGAGCATTTTGATGTCTTGGGAGGGTGAAGCCACCGTGCCAATGATGCATGAGGCGGAAGAAGCAAAGAAGAAGCCACCACGAGCCCGCTGGCAGGGGTCTTAGATAGGATTACTCTAGTAATCATATTTTTAATCTTAGTGCATAGACTTAATGAAATTTATCCAAATTTATCATATACCATAGCCAAGTTCTTTAAATTCAATCAAAAATTAAACAAATTCGATAAATAAGTTAAAAGGAAAAAAACAATAGCAACTCATAATCGAATTAAAATTAGATTTCTACTATACATGTTCGTAGTATTTGGGAATATCATCTTTGAAAAAGACATAATTCAAATATTTTATCGTCTACGTAATACAACAAATTGATCAATCAGATATTGACATAAAAACGGTAGGCTAACTCTTTCTGTCCTTCATCGCACATTGTATGTCTCCATCATTTGCATTGCACACTGCACGATTACTTTATATCAATTGTTATATCGTATCAATGAGAGATGATATAAAACGACAATTTCGTCTTAAGCTGATTCAGGAGTACATACATACAGATGTTCTAACTTACACGGGAATATATAGGCCTCAAAATACAGAAGCTCTGGAAGAATGAGTTAAAATATTGATACATTTGGTACATTATCAACAGTATTTTTTATAAACTTTAGTTAACTGTTATTAAAAATTGTTTTTGTGACATTTATTTTGGTTACCATACAGGTAACCAAAATGCCTGTTTAAAAAAACAATTTCAACGACAGTTGATTAAAGTTTATACAAAAACTGTTGATCTAGGAAAAATCGCAAAACTATATTTGAGATTGGGCCATGGAACAAAGTTCAATTGATCCATAATGAAGCAACTCCTCGATCATTTGTTCAATATGATGGTCTTCTAGTGTTGCAAAAAATTGTTGTTCATGATGTTGTTGATGATAATGATGCACATTTTTGAGCTCCATCGATGGTTGCTCGTGTTGCATCACATTAATCGCGGGTTTAGTATCTTGACAAGATTCATTAGAATGAGAGGAACACATTCTTTGTTTTTGGTTCATCATCATCTGTTGTTGTTGTTGTTGTTGGATTGATGGTTTGCTCATTTGAAGTGAAGCCATGTAACATCTATGAAGTTTTGCTGTTAAAGTTGCTGAAAGTAATTTGGAGGAAGATGTTTGTGACAAATTGGGGTTGTATGGAAAGTTTGTTCTTGCACGTTGCCCGCACATGAGCCTCGCGGCCTCATCGTATGCTCGGGCAGCATCCTCTGCGGTCTCAAATGTTCCTAGCCAAATTCTTGTTTTCCTGTTTTGGGGACAAAAAAAAACAATGTTACTAAAATGGGCGTCACAAGAGGAATGAGATTTTTTTTAGGCATTGTGGACAAGGGAACTTACAATAAAGGATGACGAATTTCGGAAACCCAGGATCCCCAATGTCGTTGCCGGACGCCGCGGTATCGTTGTTGTGTTCTAGCCATGAGTACAAAAGGCGTTTGTTGAAAACTTGCTGTGTCTTAGTGAAGTCAAAAGCTTGAAATGAGATAATTGTGTTTGTGTCATAAAATGGAGGGAAGGACATTGAAAGGTGGGATTGAGGGGTTTATAAACAGGGGAGTGGAACATTATTTTATTATATTTATATTTAATTTATATTATTTTCACATAATAAAATTAATACTATGATACCTTTTTTCCAAAATTCCATGTGATACAAATAAATAAACGTTATATGGTATGGAACAAATTTCAAGTGTTTTTTACGAATACGACTTTAAAAGGTTAAGAGTACATCAAATATAGAGTATTTTATGTTGCGGACATATGACATTATGTAGAAGAGAATATATCAATAATATTACACGTATCAAACTTTAGACTTGTTGATACACTAAGTTAGAAATATTAATCAAAGTTAATCTCATCAATTTGTAACGCATTTAATGTTAGTTTACGGACATGAGTTAATAAAAAAAGAATGAAAAAATGAAAAAATATCAAAAAAAAACAAGCTAAAAAAAATAAAAAACCTCTCTTCTCTCCTTAAGAACTTCTCTCTGGATCTCTACCCTATATATATATATATATATATATATATATAAAGATCGATTAATAAAGTATCTCTCTCTTCTCTCCTATCTATACTCTTGGCCCGTTCTTTTTCCCGGGTCCTCCTGCTTTTCAGCCCCCTTCTGCCCGGTGTTTTTTGTCCCTTCCCCCTCCCCTCCTCCATCTACTCCGCTCTCCCCGCACCTTTATTGTCCCCCCCCCTCAGCCTTTCCGGCTCCGGGCCCCCTGGCCCCTCCTCCTCCTTCTCCGTGACACACCCAACCACGGCGCCGGCAGCAAGGGCGAAGCCCGTACCGTAGCAAACCGTCACCATCTCTTGGATCGCCGCCCATCAAATCTATACGATTCCCATATGCGTCCCTTGACGGTCAGTTTAGAACGGATAAGGGCCTCTGGCCCGTACCGTATACACCCGAAAACGACACATATTTGTAACGACACAACTCGATTTAAGAAAAATAAGGATTTTTTTTATTTTATTTTTTTTTTTATATATATCCCACTGCGGCGCAGTGGGGCTGAATCCTCCCACTGCGGCGCAGTGGGAAACTACTGTCCAAAATTCACAAAACCCACTTTGACATTTCAAAAGACTTGCAAACTTTTAACAATCATATTCAGACCTTAAATCCCTTTACCAAACTTCAAAATGAGTTAAAGACACATGATTCAAAATTCCGAAAGCTTTCATTTGACCAAGTGTAGTATTTACAACGAAACGGGTCATTTTACCCAAGTTGACACATTACAAAAGACGACGTACAAAATTAGAAATTTCGGCATGACCCGTTCGTAAAATCGTCATCCAAACCTGTTACGGATTATTAGATTTTCCAAAACACATTTAATTGTGATCAATACGTCACTACTACAAAACGACCCATTAAAATGACCAAAACTCGAGTCTAACACTAGACATCATAATAACTTTACAAAAATGACATAACAAGAGCACAAAGAGCCGATAGTTCCAAAGGGGTCACTAAGGGTCCTATTACCAATACCATTATCCGCATATAGCTAAAACAATCAATATCCATAAAGCATCTTCAACTTCAAACTTTATATTACTTAACTTTCTTCCGCATCCGGGACAACCTATAAAAAGGTAAACAACTAAAAGAATAAGCTAAACGCTTAGTGAATGCATATACATATAACCATAATCAAGTTACCAAGCAATGTGCCTCAAGCACCACATATAGCCTATCCAACGATAGCAAAGTCAATCATGACATAATTTCTCTTTCACATGGCCATGGAAACATGCTAGTAGGAATTTACCCACCTACTAGCAATAATCACAAATGGATTAGTAGGAATTTACCACCTACTAACCCTAATAACAAATATGCTAGTAGGAATTTACCCACCTACTAGCTAATAATCACAAAGGTTAGTAGTTTGGCTAGTAGGAATTTACCCACCTACTAGCTCAACAATCAAATGGATTATAGGAATTTACCCACCTATGACCCCAAATAACATGAACATGATTATATGCATACACACTCACCTTATTTGCGACCACAATTGCAAGATGACCATAAAACAACGTATTTGCAATCACCTATCAATTCACATTAAAAACACACATATGGTCATTCATCACGTATAAGGTCACCTAGCCATAATCACTAGCATTTCAACACCCAACCCATCATTTACAATCTTATATTAATCTTGGATTGGTTCACATAACATGTATCTCTTATATCATTATCATAAGGCCAAACTCATTTTTATACGAAAAGTATCCTTTTCATTATTTGACCAAGGTGACTTCAAACAAGCATAACTTGAGTTCTACTTACTCTTTTAACATGATTCCAGTGGCCAAGTTTACATGACACATATACCTACCTTTTATCTTTAGTGACCAATATGTGAATTGTCCTCAAAGGTGACTTCTGGTCGTTTTAAAAACCAAAACTGCTGCTGTTAAACAGCTTTGACCTTACTGACTTCAAATGACCATAACTTGAGTTCTACACAATATTTTGACCTCATTCCAGTGGCCACTTCTTCTTACACATTTTAGCACATTTTATCTTCAGTGACCAACACAAGATTTGACTCATATACGTGAGTTTTACTCGTTTTAAAAACTGACACAGAATCATTTTTGCTGAAAGATCAGCATGACGCTACTGAATTCAAAAATTCATAACTGGAGTTCTACTTCGTATTTTTAACCCATTCCAGTGGCAAAATTTGCTTAACACAATAACCTATTTTCTTTTTAGGACTCAACAAGTGAATTCTTCATCATGTTTTAATTAATACATCCATTTCAAAACTGTCGCATAACTGTATATTATTACCAAGAATGTCACCCTCTTTCATGTGATTAACTGTTCAACCTTATTTGACATCATACAAGATCTAACAACAATTGTTATATTTTCCACTTAACATCAAATACAATGATTATAATCACTTTCAATATAATCCAATAAATTCCCATTTGTAATATAATTTCAAGAACCTAACTTGAATTAAATAACTTATTTTCATGAAAACCCCCAAATTGGGTTTGTAAGAACCCTAATTTTAAATAACAAAGAACCCTAACTTCAATTAATCAAAATAATTACTAATTAATAAATCCCCAAATTCATAAAATATGAACCCTAATAAAATATAACAAGAATTAGGAACAATACCTCAATTAACAATCATGGATGGTGATTTCTAATTCATGCAAGCCAATTAACCTTTCTTCTTATTTCTTTAAAATCAGATTTAATCCGAGATTTAATTCCGTTAGTGTTTAAATTTGATTAAACTTGGGTAGACTTGGAAACTACTCCTTTTCTTCTTTTTCTTGTTGGTATCGCACCATTCAAAGAAAACACAGCCATACTAATTTTGCCTTTGATTCAATTAGATTTGTTGTTAATATTTTAAGAAATAAAGAAATAAATTTAGATGATAAGGAAAATGAATGAGTCAAAAGAAAATGGCTGGCATTCCTTCACTGCCACGTCAACTTTAAATGGGTAAAATATCCGCTATCCACTAAAGTTCCAACTAAATTAATCCCGTAACTTAAAATAAAATACTAGGAAATTATTTTAAAGGCAAAAATACAATTAAAATTACTTTGTTTAACTTTTTAAAACATGGGGTTTTACAACTCTCCCCCACTCGAAATAGATCACGTCCTCGTGATCCTTCTTAATCATTGCTCTCGTTCACTAAGGATGCAACTCTTATTTTCTTTATCCTTTACTCAATTGTCTTAGGGGTTCACTAAGCTTTAATTCATTTCTTAGTTCACTAAAACCATTTCCATTATCTTACATCATGACTTCTAATTTCCTTCAAGCCATTTTACACCTTACTAATTGCATCTTACCGCTCTCATTTTCTCTTTAGGCCATGATCTATATATTTATAACATTTTCTCATTGAATTCATCATCTACATGACTACTCATAATTTGGTGATAGTCTTTTCCTTCTTCTTATATACCTGAGTTAGGTCATTTTTCCACTAATCTTCTAATAATTATTCCTTTATCACTAATCATAATTCTTAGCCTTGTTAATATTCCATGGGTGATTAATTCAATCCTATAATTTTTTTATTTTATTTTATTTTTTTATATTTTATTACTATTATTATTATTTTCCAAAAACGAAATAGCTTTTTATCACTGGTTATACTTTACTCCATTTCCATCATCGATCCTTAAATGTTATATTATCGAATTTCTCTCATTATACTCCCTTTTTTTTTTTATCTAATTAGACATTTTATTTCTTTATCTCTGATCAATAATCCATAAGACTTAAATCTATTCTATCTTTAAGATATACTTTTTAATTCCCACTTTAGCTCTTTATTCAAAATTTCAACTTACCTGTAATATCGATTTAATTCTCAAAATTTTATTCAGCATAAACGTACTTCCCATAATCTCATCATGTATTTACTAGATCCTCATCATCACATTTTACATGTCTTAATGGACCTATTCATGTTTCTTTATCATTTTATGGTACTACTACTTGTCACCAATACATGTATCACATTTCAAAATATTAACTACATACTATTCTATGACCCTCAGTCGATTAAAATTCGATCCTTGTTTTATAAAATTCTTCCAATCCTCGTATTCTCCAAATTACATAAGTATATCTATTTCACTTTACGATCATTAACATTATCCAATTCTTATATTACCTTCTCTATTCGTATTTACAAAAAGATTTTAAATTTTCACCTATCTATATTAACTCCTTTTACTTTCATTTGCATTAACACTCGCCCTTTTAAGTCGATTTTTTTTTTTTCGCTTTATTACCTTGTAATCAACTATATGTAGTTCTATTCTTTTAGTATTTCGCTTAACTTCTCATTCTCTTCTCCTAGTTCACTTCACATTCTTTCTAATTAATTCGGTCAACGGCGAGGCTATCTTCACAAAGCCGAAAGTAAAGCGACATTTATCTCTTGTCAACTACGAAACTTCTAATATATATTTATCTTGTAGGTTGTCTCCACTTCGTCACTGCACTAATCTAAACCGGGTCAACTACATTCCCTTCTTTGGTAATCACACCATCGAAATAATTGCACTTTTCCAAATCAGATTGCTCATCCAATGAATTGTCATGAAACTCTTCCCTTTACAATATTTCCCCGGCCTCTCGTAAAAGAACTTCGTGAATGAATTGACGTTTAGAATAAACATAACGTGATCAAAGAAAGCAACTACGGACTTATCACATAAAGAACGAGAATTGCGGTCCATAAAATTCATGAAAATTGTAGAACATCAATGTAATCACAGAGCTTAAATACGAATTCGAAGTGCTCATAACGAGTCTAAACAACATTATCCGAAATATCTTCATCGCGTGTTTTATGTTAATGTAACTTAATCGAGAATTTCGTCTTAAGAAATAATAAGAAACTGCCACTAAAGATCGAATAGAACATCATATTTTGACAACGGGTACTCGTTTCCGATTGTTACTTCATTGTGCTCACAAGTGACTAACGCACACGCCTCCTACTTCCTTTCATTTTGTTAAATTAGATAATCGTACCTCTTGGAAACGAAGGGAATCACTTGAAACGGCTAGAACGAATATAATTCACGTAAAAGAAATTGAGAAGATCACGAATAATCAAGAAGATTCTCCATAGACCGTGGTTTCCATTCGGCGTCGATGATTCTAATATAAGAGACTTGACTACCATGCAAGGATTATCAAAACGTATGAGCAAGATATCAACAGAAATCGACCGTTTCATTTCCTCCGCCGAAGTCAATTGTTTTCTTTATACTAGGAATATTCAACTAGGTCTCCTTCTCCCCTCGTGAAATTAGGAATCATTCACGCTTAGCCTATCTATTCTCAAACATTATACCACACGCTCCCGAAGGAAAAGAGAACAATTTGGTTCAAAGATTTTAGATCAGGTTTTAACTTTTATAACTACCGTACTTATCCTTTACTAGTTCATTGTAACTATATCATCCTCATGTTCTCACTACGCAAATTTCATCTTAGTGTCTATCATCAAACCTCAAGTAATCATATACTCATTCACGAGAAGCATGTTAATCAAAATCAAAACACATTCGCCATACTCCGTATGGTCTTTTAACATACACTTAACACAATCATAATTATCATAGAAATCTCCAAATACTAACATTTTATATTACTCATATCATGAGCATTCTTTTCATTAATCCTTCAATTAAATCATATCAATACACAACTGATTCTCATCACCAAACTTTGTATGGTCCTTTATCCCAATAATGATGCCACGGGTCTCACTACCCAATGGTCTTACACTAAATAATAACGATGCCATGGGTCTCACTACCCAATGGTCTTCAAAAATAAACGATGCCATGGGTCTCACTACCCAATGGTCTTACAAAATAATGTCACACTTCATTCGCATACATTCAACATTCATCAACTATTCAACATACTTTCTCCTTATAAGTGACAACCATCTTTTAAACTTATAAATCAAATTCCACTTTTATGGCCTCATTGCCGATTATTCAAGTAAAACTTTTGCTCTATGGCATTCGCATATAAACAAGCAAATACACATTAGCATACATTTCACGTTTACTATGTATTTATCATACCTTCTTCTTTACTATCATCAAGCAATATATTAACTCATAAACCAATCTCAAATTTTCAATTCTTACCATTCAATAGACCAGTTAGCATGCAAAGCTCATATTCTATCATATTTAGATATCAACGAGTAAAATCATAAAACAATTCACATTGCCAAATAAGGTCTCCAACCTATGGCTTCACACTAACATACTTCCATATTTAACGGACTTAACTTGAGCTATTATAATATGTGATCATAATAACGCTGCAGTCATTATGATGATTACTTATTATAACACCTCAAGTGAACTTCGCTAAATACTTCCGTATGTCACTAGAAACCAAACTATACACATAAGGCCAAGTCACGTCTATGGTTTAAGTCTAGGTATCCGTGTAATAATAAAATACCTAAATCCCTTAAACCACGGCTTTGATACCACTTGAAGAACCCAAACTCATTTTAGGAAAATAAGGATTTTTTTTTTTTTATTTTTTTTTTATATATCCCACTGCGGCGCAGTGGGGCTGAATCCTCCCACTGCGGCGCAGTGGGAAACTACTGTCCAGAATTCACAAACCCACTTTGACATTTCAAGAGACTTGCAAACTTTCTCCAATCATTTCACACTTAAAAACCAATTTGCCACACTTCAAATGAGTTAAAGACACATGACTCTACATTTCAAAAGCTTTCATTTGATCAAGTGTAGCATTTACAACGAAACGGGTCATTTTACCCAAGTTGACACATTACAAAATACGACGTACAAAATTAGAAATTTCGGCATGACCCGTTCGTAAAATCGTCATCCAAACCTGTTACGGATTATTAGATTTTCCAAAACACATTTAATTGTGATCAATACGTCACTACTACAAAACGACCCATTAAAATGACCAAAACTCGAGTCTAACACTAGACATCATAATAACTTTACAAAAATGACATAACAAGAGCACAATGAGCCGATAGTTCCAAAGGGGTCACTAAGGGTCCTATTACCAATACCATTATCCTCATATAGCTAAAACAATCAATATCCATAAAGCATCTTCAACTTCAAACTTTATATTACTTAACTTTCTTCCGCATCCGGGACAACCTATAAAAAGGTAAACAACTAAAAGAATAAGCTAAACGCTTAGTGAATGCATATACATATAACCATAATCAAGTTACCAAGCAATGTGCCTCAAGCACCACATATAGCCTATCCAACGATAGCAAAGTCAATCATAACATAATTTCACTTTCACATGGCCATGGAAACATGCTAGTAGGAATTTACCCACCTACTAGCAATAATCACAAATGGATTAGTAGGAATTTACCCACCTACTAACCCTAATTACAAATATGCTAGTAGGAATTTACCCACCTACTAGCAATAATCACAAATGGATTTGGCTAGTAGGAATTTACCCACCTACTAGCTCAACAATCAAATGGATCATAGGAATTTACCCACCTATGACCCCAAATAACAAGAACATGATTATATGCATAAACACTCACCTTATTTGCGACCACAATTGCAAGATGACCATAAAACAACGTATTTGCAATCAACCTATCAATTCACATTAAGAACACACATATGGTCATTCATCACGTATAAGGTCACCTAGCCATAATCACTAGCATTTCAACACCCAACCCATCATTTACAATCTTATATTAATCTTGAGTTGGTTCACATAACATGTATCTCTTATATCATTATCATAAGGCCAAACTCATTTTTATACGAAAAGTATCCTTTTCATTATTTGACCAAGGTGACTTCAAACAAGCATAACTTGAGTTCTACTTACTCTTTTAACATGATTCCAGTGGCCAAATTTACATGACACATATACCTACCTTTTATCTTTAGTGACCAATATGTGAATTGTCCTTCAAAGGTGACTTCTGGTCGTTTCAAAAAACCAAAACTGCTGCTGTTAAACAGCTTTGACCTTACTGACTTCAAATGACCATAACTTGAGTTCTACACAATATTTTGACCTCATTCCAGTGGCCACTTCTTCTTAACACATTTTAGCACATTTTATCTTCAGTGACCAACACAAGATTTGACTCATATACGTGAGTTTTTACTCGTTTTAAAAACTGACACAGAATCATTTTTGCTGAAAGATCAGCATGACGCTACTGAATTCAAAAATTCATAACTGGAGTTCTACTTCGTATTTTTAACCCATTCCAGTGGCAAAATTAGATAACACAATAACCTACATTTTCTTTTTAGGACTCAACAACTGAAAATTCTGTCATGGGGGTGTTTAACTCATTTCAAACTCAGAGACAGAATCTGTCCAACTTATTCTCACTAACATTCAACAAATCTATCAATGTGATTAACTTGTTCAACATTAGTTTACATCATACATATCTAACAACATTGTTATAGTCACTTCACATCAAATACATATTAATCATATTCAACTATAATCCATTAAAATTTCCCACAATTTAGATATAGTTTTCAAAACTCTAACTTAATTAAAGCAAACCCTCATTTTATGGAAATCCCCAAAGTGGGCTTGTAGACCCTAATTTTAATTTATCAAATTACCCTCACTTCTAAAACTCAAAACTAGATGGGAATGCAAGACCCTTAGAATCAAAAAATAAAATTAATTAAACACATGAACCCTAATAAAACATAGTATGAATTAGGAACAATACCTCAATTAACAACCATGGATGGTGATTTCTACTTCATGCAAGCCAAATAATCTTCCTTCTTATTTCATCAAATTTTCAGTAGACAATGATGATTATTAATATTATTAAGTTAGTGTTTAAATTGGATTAAACTTGGTAGCTTGGAAACTACTCCTTTTCTTCTTTTCTTTCTTCTTTCTTGTTGGGAATCGCACCATTCAAAGAAAACACAGCCATACTAATTTTGCTATTTGATTCATTAGATTGTTGGTTAATATTTTTAAGAATAAAGAAAATAAATTTAGATGAATAAGGAAAATGACATGAGTAGTTAAAAAAACAAGTGGCCTGTGATTTTCATTCACATGCACGTCTCTTTTAATTGGGTATTATACCTGCTATCCACTAAGGTTTCAACTAATTTTACCCCATATCTCAAATTTAAATACTAGGAAATTATTTTAAAGGCAAAAACTTACAAGTTACAATTACTTGTAGGTAACTTACACATGTGTAAGTTAACTTACACATGATTTTCCGGTGGGCCCGTCGCCGGAAAGTCTTAGTGTTTTTACAAAAAAGTCTTGTATATCGTAGTAGATGATGATGGTGGTGTGTAAGTTACAAAAAACACATGTCCTAATTGGTCCTAAAAAAGAGGTGGTCCTAAAATAAACCCACCCCTATATAAATAAATATCTTAATAGCTACCAAGTGGTAGTATCAGACTCGCAATAGTTTTACATACAATCATGACAAGAAATTCAAACACTCTCCACATAAAATATGTTGTTTGCACTAATATCTTTTAATTTTAGTTTCACTAGTAAATTAATCCTAGAGTTAATGTTTGGTCATTGAAAATTTCAGTTGATGATTCAAATAATACGTAAATTAATGAAAGAAATAATGTTAAAGTTAATTTTGAATCTTACTAAGGGCAACTTTGGTTCACAGAATGTTTTTAGAAGGAATAGAATCTGTCAACGGAATTAGATTCCTAAGGAATGGAATTTGATGGAATGTTTTTTGTTTTCTTAAAATTCAAGAGAATGAAGGAATCAAATTCCATCCAATAACCCCAAAGAATGGAGATTCCATCAGTTGATGGAATGTTTACATTCCAATGGAATAAAATTCCATCATCTTTTGACAACCAAGCGTACGAATGAAATTCAATCCCAATTCCATCAGATTCTATCATAATCTGTGAACCAAACGCCCTAAGTATACTGAAATTCAATATGTTACCATTAAAGCTTCGCTTGGGGGGCACTGTTAAAAAAATCCCTTCTAAGTTAGGTAAAATCAATTAGTAAAAAGAATCTAAGTTTTCCATAATTGCTTCACAAATGAGAGAACATATTTTAGAAAAATAATTTGGTGTAGCTATCGTTTGGGAGATCAAGTCACATTTGGGTAGAAGGGGAAGGAATGCTTCATGCAATATATTTCAAGAAAGAAAGTGATGGTAGATGGACTGTTTCTTACAACAATAAGCATGTAGAAACTGATACATTCAAGATGGAGAAACAAAGAAACAAGCCCTCTTTTCTTCCTGCCATTGAAGGCAATTCTCCTGCTATTTTATCAGCTTATTTGCTCAATTTGGTATGTTTAATTTGTTGGCCTAATTCAAAGCAGCACTGGTTTCAAAATTGGGCTAACACTTTGGTGCAAACTTTTTTTAAATAAAAATAGCCTATCATTAGAAAATGATCTTTTTTAATGAATTCATTAGACTATCTCCAACCCAAAACCAAATTCTTACTACAAATTTGTCCAGTCAGCATGCCACATCAGCTTTTCATAAATTCTCACTACAAATCTCTTTTTGACCCCAATGCTAAACATTAAATTCTTACTACAAATTTCACTTAATTTCCACATCATTATTTTCTCATAACCATTTATAAAATTAAATTTATTATATGTATTTAATAAACATTAAATTAAATATTATTAAAACAATAAATATAAATTTAAAACTCAAATACCATTAAAACTTAAATTGCAATATAAAATAGAACAAACACACTAAAAAGAAATACAAATAAAACAAGCACACTAAAAAGTAATACAAATTGACAATACAAATAAAACAATGCGGTTAAATAGACGAATGCTCATTCTGAAACGTAGGTGAGGGTGTGATAGTGAATGAGAATAATAGGTGTACTTATAGGAGACTTGAAAAACTAGCCGTTGGAATAAAACAAAAAAACTAGCCGTTGGAATAAGACAAAAAAAGTAGCCGTTCAAAAACAAAAAATGATACGAATTGGCTCTTCGTCATCAAGAATGATACGATGCGCCTTTGCCTTTTTGTGCTTTAGCTTGTGCTTTGGCCCTATCCCTACCCATTGGCCGACTCTCAGGGGTTACTTGTTCTTCTTGAATTGGCTCTTCGTCATACGAAACTCTTCTTCTCCGAAATATTTATAGATGGAAAAAAAATAGCCGTTGAAATAAGACAAAAAAAAGTAGCCGTTCAAAATAGAACAAAAAAACTAGCCGTTAAAAATATGACAAAAAAACTAGCCGCTGGGATAAGACAAATTTAAAATTTGATAATAATAATATTATTGTTATATTTAAATATGTTTTTTATAATTTTTTCATATTTTTTAAATTTATTATATTTAATATGTTATATACATTTTTTAACATATATTTAATATGTTATATACATTTTATAACATATATTTAATATTATATACATTTTTTAAATTTATTCAATGTTATATACATTTTATAATATACTAGACATTATTTAATATACATATTCATGTTTTTTATTTAAAAAAAAAGAGAAATAAAATTTGTAATAAATTTGTACACACAAATTTCCTACAAATTTCTCTACAAATTTCTTCCACCTCATCACCACCCCAACCCTACAAATCTTACAAATTTCTTCCACCTCATCACAAATTTCTCCTACAAATCTACCAATGGAGCCGGTGATGAGATTTGGAACAGTCAACAAATTGCTGAGCAATACAAGTGTTTTTGAGCATTCGGGAAAGGTTTATTCATCAGCCGAGAACCATAAGCCTCAAGAGATCAACATTAGAACACTTAAAACACTAGGTAACTGGGACGTTGATAAATCTTGGAATCGACCATTTACAGCACACCCAAAGGTGAAAAATGCTCATCAAGATCCAAACTTGACATATAAATCATCAACTCATTCTTAGTATCTAAAACTTAGACATGTTTTGCGCAAGTAGAAAGCTTCAGGTTCCAGGGAGCTTGTGATGATGGTGTAACCAATGACGTGAATTAGACTACCAATCAGTAATTTCTTGTAACAATACTTTAGCATGGGACTGGTATGTAGCTTTGGTCGCGTACTTCTTTAACAATTCTTGCAGGGCAGATGAGACTGCCCTGCGAATGATGTATTCTAACTCTTCAAGTGATTTCCAAGTTCCACTTACACTTCTGCACATCCAACATCTCTCCTTCAAACTGAAGATGGTGTCCATACAGGTTTCTCAAAAAAACGAATAAGGTCATCCGCTCTCTTAGTCTTATATTGATTGTTTGAATTCAACTGCTGCATCAGCTTATCGTCAAAGCAGCCACCCCAGCCCTCCGAACTGCCCCAACAGCGGGACAAGTTCTTTTCAAAGTCAGACTCCTCCACGTGTACGTCTTATGCCGATCGTATAACACTTCTTGAATTTCTTTATAGTAAACAATCCTACGATCAGCCTTCCATAACCATGGCTCCAGCAAGATACGCTCAAGTAGACCATCATCTCTACATAAGTTAACAAAAAGTGAAAAACTGATACTCTTGAAACCTACTGTTAAGATTTGCATTTTAAGTATGAAACTGTGATTTTCAAAGATATATGCCTTGTAAGTCTTATTTACTCAGCTACGTGAAAAACTGATATGTAAAAGTCATTTGAGCAACATTCCACTTGGTATCTTGAGTTATTTTAGAAAAACTCAATCATATATCTCAAGTGAAACTTAGGGATTCGGACTGTGTGCTTAACAAAAAAGAATTAACTAAGAATTGTTTATTTAAAAGAAGTAAAGAGTGATATGTACATACCTATTTTCCAACAGCAATTCTACTACTCTGTAAGCTTCTTTGGCGTAAGAAGGCATTTCTATACGTTTAAATATGTCAAGTACTCATCCTTTCCTACCTTGACCTCGAGGTTTTGACAACTAAATATCCAACCAATAAGCCTTGCGACCAAGTCATAGTCATTCTCTACAAAAATAAATAAATGAAACTTTAACATAATAACTTTAACAAATTAGTGTGTTGTTCAAGATGGATTTACCTCTAGATTCATCGGTTAATGGACTCCAATCGTTGTAACCTCCAAATTTAAATAAGCCATTTTCAACATAGGTATTCCAAGGTTGAATATTCCCATGAGATAGCTTTAGAGCATGAATGTGTTTGAGACCTTCAATGATGCCCCTGTAATAATTTGAGAAGAAAAGCAAAGAAAAGTATTAGCAGGTTTCATCAAACAAATGAGGATAGCTCGAGAACCTCATCAAATCTGTGTCATTCTACAATTTCACTTTGTGTATGTGTATAAGTACAACTACCTAATTAAATGGAATCTGGGAAGCTCAAATATGGCAAGTCAATCAAGCTGTCAGCAGAACCATTAGAGTCCACTTAACTTTTATATATCAAGAATCGAATGAAGTTGATGTACTCGAAAGTATGGATTAACTAATCGAGATGAAAATTACTTCATCAGTACCAATTAACTAATCGAGGCCAAAGTTTCAAATAACTTAATCAAGCTCCAATCAAGTTTTGAGCTTTGAGTTCAGTAATCAACGAGACCCCATTACACCCTACTAAACATTGAAAAAAATTTGTTGAAAAGTTTTACCAACCAACCAGTGGGTACATTTTGGGTTTAAGATTTATCCGAGATATATAGAGGGTCAATCGGGCAAAATTCTACTTTTATGGCATACGACCATTTCAGATGTTTCACACATTTACCCATCAATTTAGACTACTATTATCAGTAATACTGTTATAGTTTTTAATCATCATAAACATTGAATATTTATCCCAGATGGCAAAATGGGCAGTAAAATGTTACAGGTCGACCCAGTGGCGGAGCCAAAAGACTTTTAGTGACGGTAAATGATCTGGGTCAACACTCAACAGTCAACAACAACCATTACTTGTGCATCCGACCCTTCAATCTTCCCCCCTCTAGACATACTTAACGAATACTAGAATTTTGATATCTTTAAGAACTGAAGACATCTGCAATGCAGAAGCAAAATGGCCACAACCAAAACTCAAATGCTTCCTGCAACACGAATCTCCAACCGAAAGTTTGGCTGGAACTTGTAATGAAGGCTTAAGTGATATGACGGCTATATGATTCATAACAACAGTGAACAGTTTTAAAACAAAAGACAGTATCACATGTTCTTAATGAAATACAACAACCAGTAAATTTAACCGGAAGAAGTATCACATAACCTTGATCAACGACACTCTAAAAAAAACTGAAGCTAAAAAGTTGGGACATGCTACTTAATGTTTTAACTATATGTTTAACAACAAATCTTCTAAAAAAACAGAGTTCTAACACATGAGATAAATTCAATAACGGGCTAAAATAAATTTAACCGGGTACTAAATCGGGTTTACCTCACATGTCCAAGAACTGTGGTTGTGAAATCTTTCACATTCACAATTCCACAATGGTCAGCCAAAGTAGTTCTCAGTGCTCGAACGCGTACAGATAATTCTCCCGTCTTTCTTCATCACCATAATAACCTTGGATATTTTCATTCGATACCCCGCTCAAGCGTTCGAAGATCTTAGGTTTTTTGAAGACTTCACATTGCCTCTGTGAATATGAATATGAGCAAAATTTTCAAAGTGAGACCCTTTGGAAGTCCCATCACTAAGCAACCAGCAGGAGTTAGCTCGATCTGGTCCCTACATGATGCATGTAAGGTCTAGCAGAGAGCCCCTTCTTGTTGTTTTATAGCCGCGAATTCTAGACACAAATTTAGAAATTCTGTGTCGCTTAATGAATGTTTCACCTGTATCGTCTCATCATCGACCTCAAAAACTGGACATATTAATTCCCAGCCGGATGAATGAATGAAATGGGTGGTCCTTTTAATCTTCCCCAGAGGACCACCCGAACTTAATCTAAAACTTATGATTCCTTCAGTTGTGTAATACTTTACTTTCATATTCTTTTTCACCTTTTCCATGTTAACCAAACTGAAGAAGTCCTTTGAAGGATGAGACTTTGCGTTCCCTTTCCATCCTTGTCAAGAAAAAATAAAATAATTTTGACATAACTTTAACTGTAGTTAATAGATTAGCTTGAGGTACAACTATGTATCGCGTGGATAAAAACAAAAAACAATAAAAAGCTTTAACAACCGTTAAGTGTAGTCAAAAAATCTGCTGCAAAACAGGTCTTTTTCTCTAATAGCCGTCAACGACCATTACATGACTTTAATTTAACGAAGTTTACTTACAATATGTTACGCCCGCAACAAAGTGCGGGTATTTACTAGTTTTTATTTATAATATACTAAAAAGCTATATGAATGTGATAACCGATTACAATCACCGTTTTCATCCATTTTGGCAAACAAGTATTCGCTTGCATTGACATGATGAAAGGCGCTATAAGGTTGAAGGGAGTCTGACTGTCCAACACACGTAATCGTACTTGTTTCGTGGCAGAGGCGATATACTTGTTTTGAAGTTTGAAACGACAACATGAACTTCATCTTTGGATCATCTGTTTTATCGGGGAGCAGAAGTTTTGCCTTCTTTTTAGGAAGAGATAGTTCAGCCATCTGTAAGTTTAAAAAGAAATTGATGCTCAAAAGACTCGAGGAAAAACACATTTATAAATATAAAGATAAACATAACCTAGTAAAAGCACAAGTGAAATCAAATTGACACTCTAATTTCTGGTAGTTCCATTGATTGAAATCACAGCTATTTAATAGCTTACAAAAGAAAAACTGAACTGACACGATCACCACTAACAAGAAATACGCACACGAAATTGAAAACTGCAACATCACTCGGACAAAGTCAATTGACTCAAAACATGGACTAACATAACTGGACTACCAATGGATTAACACAATTAGGCCCATACATAATGACCCATTAAGAAACAAACCCAAAAACGACACTAATAATCCCTCCCTTAAACTGAAATCCACTGCAGAATTCAGCTTTGGGTAACATTTTCAATCAAAAAAGTTGGAGGGAAAACAAAATCAAAGGAGGGAAAATGTAGAAAATAAAAAATTTGAATTTATTTTGTTGCAACGATTTTTTGTCACTATTCTTTTAAAAAAAAAATTGTGGAGACACTTAAAAAAATCATGTTCATCAATTTCTACCATTCTACAAATTTATACAAATGAATTATATTCAATGACAACTACATGAGAACTTTAAAATCAAACTGTCACATTAGGAGACGACTTTGAGACTCGAGTTTCAGTTAAAAGATAAAAGCATTGTCCAAAATGGTGATTTAAACAAATGCAATAGGATGTTAATTACTGTATAAGAATCAGACTGGACCAAGTCAAATATTAATCAGCACCTATTGAATTTATATGTAACACATATATCATCAAGTTTTAGCACCCATAACAGCAAGTGAATCAATCAATCAAATAATCCCTAAAATTAGTGTAAAAAAATAAGCATAAAAAACCCATATTCACTGTGAAAACTTAAGCATTAAAATACCCTAAAATTACTATAAGAAAACTAAGAATAAAAAACCCCAAATAAAACTAAAATCAATGTATAAAAACCCCAATTTTATTGTATAATTAGTGTAAGAAAAAAACCCAAAATAACTATAAAATCAAAATTAAAAGAAAAAATAGAGTAAAAGAGTAAATACCTGTGAAAAGATGTTCAATGATCTACTGAAAAAGTTTTGAGAGAGGGGTGATTGGGTGAAGAACTGAAGATGGAGAGAGAGAGAGAGAGAGAGAAGAGTGAAGACGTGAAGCTGAGACCCGCTCAGACCCGTTGTATAACCTGTTTGGTGGTGAGGTGGTAGAAGGTCGCCGGATTTTAGAAGAGTGGAAGATATGTGGTGTGGGTTTGAGGGTTTTTTTTTTGGTTTGGTTTTGGTTA
>CM067167.1:155344817-155458982 GCA_034093135.1 Erigeron breviscapus | reverse complement strand
ACACTCGTGCTACAGTAACACGAGTTTGTCTAAATACGTGGTCAACACGTGTTTACGTATAAAGCACGCGTTTGCTAATGGGCTTTGGGCTTTAAGGTATACGGTCCATAATTAGCACGCGTTTATGAACATTAAGTATAAATACTCACACTTAACACGTAATTAGTAATTAATTAAGAGATTACGACTAAACTCTGTCAATTAAGCAAACCCGCGCGCGTTTAAGGTCTTAGGTTGTTTACAACGAAAGACGATAATTTAATTAACCAAACAGGTTATCACGAGAGGATTCCGCACTCTCGTCATAACTATAAGCGTTCTCGTGTACGATCAGTCCACAAGGACCTACACGGATGCAAGAAAGTTAAGTAATGTAAAGATTGAAGTTAAAGATGCTTTTTGGATATTGATTGCTTTAGCTAAATGCGGATAATGGAATTGGTAATAGGACCCATAGTGACCCCTTTGAACTATCGGCTCTTTGTACTCTTGTTTTGTCCTTTTTGGAAAATTATTATGATGTCTAGTGTTAGACTCGAGTTTTTGGGTATTTTAAATGGGTCGTTTTGTAGTTGTAATGTATTGATTTTGTTTAAATGTGTTTTGGAGAAATTCATAATCCGTAACAGGTTTGGATGATGATTTTACGAATGGGTCATGCCGAAATTTTCCAATTTTGAATGTCGTCTTTTGTAATGTGTCAACTTGGGTAAAATGATCCGTTTCGTTGTAAATGTTACACTTGATCAAATGAAAGCTTTTGAAATTTTAAATCATGTGTCTTTAACTCATTTTGAAGTTTGGTAAAAGATTGTGCAAGATTGAAGTTTGGGATTATGATTTTCACAAGTTTTAGACCTGCAGGAAAACTGCAGGCTGAGGTCCGAAATATCCCACTGCGGCGCAGTGGGAGTGTTTCCACCCCACTGCGGCGCAGTGGGGAAGTTTGGTCGTCTGCTTCCGTAACTTCCCACTGCGGCGCAGTGGGAGTGTTTCCACCCCACATGCGGCGCAGTGGGGAAGTTTGGTCGTCTGCTTCCGTAACTTCCCACTGCGGCGCAGTGGGAGGTGTACACCTCCACTGCGGCGCAGTGGGGGCTTATAAAAAAAAAAAAAAAAAAAAATCTCTTATTTTCCTAAAATGAGTTCGGGTTCTTTCAGTGGTTATAGGTTTTGGTTTAAGGGATTTTGGTTAGAGCATCCACAATCATCAAGTCATGTAATGACTTTTTTTCATTTCCATGTCACATTTTCTTTTCTTATTTCTTTTATTTAAAGGCAAATGTTATTATAATGTGTTTTTTATTAAAAATTAAAAGGTGATAAAAAATAACGATTTTAGGCTCATTAGATTCGTATTGAAAAGAGATTTTCAAATATAAATTTATTTTTGAAAAATAATTAAATTAAGTGTGAATATTTAACAAATTAGATAACTTTAAGTAGGATAGAAAATGAAAATGTGTAAAATTAGAAGTGAAAGTTATTAGGGGAAAGTACAAATTTTATGAAAAAAAGTTATTACCAATAGCTTGATATTTATACAATACAACAAAATTTAACCATCTACAACAAGGTTAAAAGTTAGTAAGAGTATAAATTTTATGAAAAAAAGTATTACCATTAGCTTGATATTCTTCAAGCTTTTGAAAAAAAAAGTCTTTGTTTGCAATGGTATCAAGTCATTGAATGACTTATTTGATAGAAAAAAGCTTTTGATCAAATGCCATTGGAGTTGCTCTAAGTATATAGGTTATTTTGGCAAAGATCCCATCAATTTGAAATTAACTTGAGGTTAAAAGAATCATTTGTTAATCTATATTTTTATTAACTAGCACGGTACCGCGCAATGCGGCGGTGTTCGTGGCGGCGATGTTGGTGGAGACGACTGTTGGTGGTAGAGACGGCGTCAAGTGGTATAGATAATTGATGTAAAATGTAAAGAGTTAATTGGGATATTTTAAAAGATTAAGGACAAATAGTGTAATCTATCATTAAGGGTATTTTAGACATTTCCCCATGTAACTTTCAACATGGTGCTATTCTTTTTATAATATATATATATAAGTTTATTAATATTATAATTATTTATTTATTTAATTATTATTTATATTTATTATTTATTATATTTTATTATGAATATGAAACATTATAACACAAAGGTAAATGTAGAATGGTTATTTGTCTTCTTATATATAAGGTTCATAGAAATCAATTTAGAATATAGAGCTAAACAATAAGGTGCGTTGGATTACTTCAAATTCGCGTTGTTTATCTCTCAAAGTTATATCTTTAGAATCTGCATGTCATAGAAATAAAATCAAACTTAATCAAACTTAATAAAAAAATAATCTAAAAGACCTTTATTTTCGGCATTCTATACTTGATTTATAAAATATCAGGATTGTACTTTTGACTAATAATTTAATAGTCAAACTAGAAAATTCAATTTTAAAATTCGAATGAGACTAGTAATAAATCTGTTAAAAGATACGTGGTTTGATAAACAAAGGATCTCAGTCCTTTTTGATCCTTTCTCGCTATTAACACCCCACTTCTAAACTCGAATAGGAAGTATCATTTTCGAACATAAACAATAACAAAAGAGTGCTAATAGCCTAAACGATCTTTGACCTTGATCTCCAACAATCCATTATGCGCGAAAGTTATCTATAATTCCATTTCTTTACTCTTTCTTAATACCGCCTCTCTTTTATCATTGTCCTCGTCTTTAGCCGCGCATCGCGCGGTTACTATGCTCGTTCATTCAAAATTCTAGTCGCCTTTGTTTTTTACTGTAATATATTATAAGAATTAAGAAAGACGATGGTTGAATACCTCAATAAATATGATTGTCCCAGGATGTTAAATGGTTGTCCTTGGACATCAAACTGTAGGTCCTTGTGGACTGATCCCAACACCACTGGACCACTTGTGAGTTGGGCAAATCCTTACTTGGCTAGCATTGTCTTGCCCTACATTATGTCTCATTGTTCTCCTATAATAATACACATATATCTGGTGGCTCTTCAATTTTGCCAGCTTGTACCTATTCAAGTACTTTGAAGTACTCCCCGTTTCTTTAAATAGATTGAAAACAACACTCATTAGTCTCTAAATTAAAGATCATTATAATCATATATTCGATGCATCATTGTTTTTTATATCGAGTCAATATGTTTTGATGGTGTTTTTGTGCACAACTTAGGTTAAAGACACACATAATTGAAGTTCAAAAACGAAAACGAAAGCAAAAAAAAGTTACATACATGTGATGTACGGAGTAATAGCAATCCCTAACCAACCATCAAAAAATGAATTGGTACTTGGGGAAACTTGAAAATTAGAGGTTTTAGGTTTAAAATTTTGGTGCGAGTAAATTGCTTTCAAGACTAAAGATAGAGGATCAAATCCTGAAATCAAAATATATATATACTAAAAAGCTATATGCTTTTACAACTTATCTACGCATACATAGTACAAATATATATTGCATAGATAAAACAAACCCAATAGATGACTTTAACGGTCGTTAAGTATAGTCACAAATTCTATTGCAAAACAAGTCCTTTTCTTTAACGGTCATTGACGAATGTTATATTACTTGACAAAACTTTAACTGTAGCTAATAGTATAGATTTTATTGCTTCATGTACAACTATGTGTTACGTAGATAAAACAAAAACAATATTTTTCTCCCTGATTTGCTCTCAACAATGTCGAGGTATGTGTGTGTGTTCTTGGTGTGTTTAGTGTGTGTATTGAGAGAATAAGAGTGTGTGTGTAATGATTCTGATATGGATTAGGAAAATGGTGTGGGTTGTTATACTGATTGAGAAGGATTGAGGGTATTTATACTCTAACATCCTTCTTTAGCTAATTAACACAATTAGCCCCTCAACCTTATCAATCATACAACTATGACTTAACTACAAGAGTCCTCTTATCTATTTACAATTTATCACTATTTTTGGATTTCTAACATTCTCCCCCTTAGTGATATATTGTAATGAATGAAGTACGTGTTATGTTGTCTTGTAGGAATGAATTTGATGAGCCCGGTGGTGAAGACAATTGGTATGATGAATCAAGTCTTCAAAGCTTTCTCATTGTCTTTGGAGAGCTTGAATCAATCTTGGTCTTGGACTTTTTGAAGTTAAATCATAAAGTGATTCTCAATGTTCCTTTTGAACAGAGAATGAATAGTGTGTGTGTGTGTGTAGAATCTTTGGAGATTGTTGAATCATGAATCAGAGTTGTCTTTTGGAATGCGGAAGGTATGAACTTGTCTTTGATTCGTCAATCTTTGATTCTTGAGTGAAAAACAGCTTCTTGGATTTGAAAAATGAACTCTCCCCCTTGATGTATGCATTGGAGTTTCTTGACAAAATGTTGTTGTATGACTTGAAGATCTTGTATGAAGTATGTTTGATGAAGACTCTTTTGAAGCTTTCTTCTTTGACATGAATCTTCTAATCAATCTTTCAACTTTTTGAATCTTTGATCTTTGTCACATCAACTTAAACACTTTGGAGAGTAAGCATTTGAATGACGTTTGGATAATTCTTATGAAATAATCATGCTCCCCCTTAATTCATGAATATAAACATTTTTGGAGCATCTTTGGACTTTTGTAACATCTTGAGTGTATATCCTTTAATCTTCAGTCTCATTCTTATCTCATCTTGGGATTTTGCTACAGTTGATTATACCTCGTAATTTGTATACCGTTCGAAGCGTCTTTCGATTACGATTCCATCGGTATATCATTTGTGAAATTTCGTTAAGAATTGAGAGAGTTATCTCATTCATTATTTCTTCCCCAATCACTCAATCAATCATAATATTTTCTCCCCCTCATAATGACAAAGTTGAGAACCAATGTCATTATGCAAACATTGATTGATAAAGTGTCAAAAGAAATAGTATGGTGTTGGTTTTGTGTGATGAGAAATGAAACCGGATAAGAATGATCCGTTAGCATGTTCAAAAATCGAAAGGATTAATGAAATGACCGATAGAAATGTATAACATTTTCGGATTTCCTATGTATCATTGAGATATGCACAAAGCAAGTCACTAACATAGTTCGGTCTGCGGCTTTACAACCACAAGATTGCTTCAAATAATATAAATCATGGTTAGTACAGCCGAAGCGTTCGATAACCATAATCTATTATCCTTAAAGACTTTTTAGGGAAAACCGAGGTCACTTAGACTTTCTCGTTAACTCAATAATCACATAAATGTAATCATGAGACCTACGTTCAACGTTGGAAAAGATGTTAGCATTGGTAGGATTTCCATTTGATCATCGTGGAATATCAATGAAGATATCACTACAAATGTTCCGGCTATATCACAAAGATAAGCAATAATATCACAAAGATATGACTTGAATGTATCCTAAAGAAAATGAATGATGATCAAAGAATGATCAAATAAAATAGCTCTAGACACAAAGTGATCAAATGAAGTCGGGGACTGGAGCAGAATGTCGCCCTTTTTCAATATCAACATCTTCCGAATGAAGAGTCAATAGAAATGTGAAAATCTCCGTGATAAATGAAACAAGTATTTGTTAAGAAACACTTGAGTGGTTAGGTAAAGATGTGCATCGCTTCACTGGGTCCATGAAGACTTTTTCAATATCGAGATATCAACAAATGACATCCGATAGAAACGTGTTTTACCCGGCGATTTGAGAATTTAGGGAAGGGTATCAATTCTTTTAACCCTTTTCTCACAACATATCACCTTAACCTCTCACTTTTCGACTTTACTCCCTCCATCCTATTTGCACAAAACATCATCACTCAAAATACCCTCACTATCTAATGAAAGAAGTGAATACTCCGGGGTTAGAACTCATCGGCGATGATGAAATTCATGGAGTAAATTTTGAGAAACCTTATCGCTCATGTGCAAACTAATCACCGAACTTCTTTTGATTGAAATTCTTTGGAAAAACATCAAATGTGTGTATGAAAATGTTTGAAACACATTTGAAGTTTGAGAATTTTTGAAATCACAAACTCCCCCTTAATCTATGCAAGAATAGATCAAAAAGTTTTTCATAGAAAGGTGGAGCAAAAATTGTTTCTTGTGAAATCAAAAAGAGAATAATGATTTGCACAAAGTTTTGCTTCAACAACTATGTTCATAGTAAGAATACTAGGGAGTACACAAAGGCGTTCGATCCTTCGCATCTTACATCAACAAGTTGGATGCAATAAAACATTTAAGCAAACTTTAACTCAATCAATTGTTCAAGATGAGACAACTAGGGAGTACACAAAGGCGTTCGATCCTTCGCTTCTCATATCAACAATTGAGAGTTTTGAAAAACTTTATTTGAAAAATAACTGCTATTACACATACATATTCATATAAGACCACTTGGAAGTACACAAAGGCGTTCAATTCCTCGTTATCTTATATCAATCTATATGTATAACAACAGAATTTTAGAATGTAAACATGTTATTTAAACCAATCTTTATATGTATAATAATTAACAATAAATATATCATTTAAGAACGGGTTACATACATAGTATATGTAAGCCATTACACTTTAATTAAATAAAACATTGAAGAACGGGTTACATACATAGTATATGCAAGCCATTACACTTTAATTAAATAAAACATTGAAGAACGGGTTACATACATAGTATATGCAAGCCATTACACTTTAATTAAATAAAACATTGAAGAACGGGTTGCATACATAGTATATGCAAGCCTTTACACTCTAATTAAATAAAACATTGAAGAACGGGTTGCATACATAGTATATGCAAGCCTCTAAAAATCTTTTTGTTTATTTTCAAATTTTATATTTTTGTATTTGGTTTTTCTGAAAAAAAAAATGTTAAGAAATTAAAAGAAATAAGTTAAGTTTCAAGATTTAACATGCCAAGTTTGGAGATAAGAAAGTTAAACCTCTTTTCATCCAATGGTTTTGTGAATAGGTCTGCAAGTTGATAATCAGTTCCCACAAAGTAGAGTTCGATGTCACCTTTCTCAACGTGATCTTTGAGAAAATGATATCTCACATCAATATGTTTTGATCGAGAGTGGTTTACTGAGTTGACTGCAATAGCAATGGCACTTTGAGAGTCACAATAGATAGGAACACGATCATATTTCAGACCATAATCAGTTAGTTGTGTCTTCATCCATAAAACTTGAGCACAACAACTAGCCGCCGCCACATATTCAGCTTCAGCAGTTGATAGTGACACACAATTCTGTTTCTTAGAAGACCAACTCACAATTTTATCACCTAAAAATTGTAAAGTACCAGAAGTGCTCTTGCGATCAAGCTTACAACCTGCATGATCTGCATCTGAATAAGCAGTTAGATTGAATCCAGTATCCCTAGGATACCAGAGACCTAAATTGGGTGTACCCTTCAGATAACGAAAGATTCGTTTCACAGCTTGACAATGTAAATCAGTTGGAGCAGCTTGATACCTAGCACACATACATGTTGCAAACATTATATCTGGGCGAGATGCTGTTAGATACAACAACGAACCAATCATACTTCTATATCTCTTTTGGTCAAATGGTTTCCCATTTTTATCAGCATTTATGTTTGTTCGAGCAGCCATTGGGGTAGAAATTGACGCACAAGAAGTCATATCAAACTTTTTCAACATATCATGTATGTATTTACCTTGTGATATAAAAATACCATTTGGTAATTGTTTGATTTGAAGACCCAAAAAGTAATTCATTTCCCCAATCATACTCATTTCAAAATGATTAACCATGAGAGATGAAAAGTTTCGGCAAAACGTTTGACTGGTTGACCCAAAAATAATGTCATCAACATATATTTGGACAAGTAAAACATGCTTACCTTGTTTGCGAATGAACAAGGTAGGGTCAATTGTGCCTTTGGTAAAGCCACCTTTTAGTAAGAAAGTAGTTAAGGAATCATACCATGCGCGGGGTGCTTGCTTAAGACCGTAGAGAGCCTTGTCTAACCTGTAGACATGGTTTGGCCTTTTAGGATCAACAAAACCTTCTGGTTGTTCAACGTAAACTTCTTCTTTGAGGTCACCATTCAAAAATGCAGTCTTCACATCCATTTGAAACACAGTGAAGTTTCTGAATGCGGCATAAGCTAAGAATATTCGAATGGCCTCCATTCTTGCAACAGGAGCAAAAGTTTCGTCGAAGTCAACACCAGGTTGTTGGCAATAACCCTTTGCGACAAGTCGAGCTTTATTCCTTACTACCACTCCATTCTCATCCTTTTTGTTCTTGAAAATCCACTTTGTTCCGATTGGATCATCTTTCCTTGGATTTGGAACTAATCTCCATACCTTCAGTCTTTCAAATTGTGCGAGTTCATCTTGCATTGCCTTAACCCACTCTGGATCACGAAGAGCTTCAGATACTGTTTTGGGTTCAATATTGCTAAGAGAAAGTGCAACAAGACACTCGTTTACTGAAGTACGAGTAGTTACTCCGGCTTGTGGATCTCCAATTATTTGATCAGTAGGATGATCTTTCTGCATACGTGACCATTTGCGATCATGAGGAAGAGGATCTTGTTGTTGAAGATCAACATCACCATCATTAAAATTTGAGTTTTGTTGAGAGATGGAATCATAACTTGGTAGAACTCTTTCCTCATAAGCTGGATGATCAAAGTCAAGTGGCACATACACATTTGGAGTGTTCAATGGGTTTGTTGTCTAAGTAGGATGAGTAGGTTGTTCTTGAACATTCACTTGAGAAGAATTATCAGAAGAGGGTGGTGAAGAAGAATCATTAGAAGAGGATGAAGAACTACTACTAGAAGAAGATTCTCCTTGCTCTGAGGAACTTGATGATGATTCATGATTGTTGTTAGGAACTGGATCGTTGATTTGAATTGGTTCATTGGTTGGAATTGGTTCAACGATGACTTGAGGTTCTTTGTCATGAATCGGTTTTGAATTGTAGAATTCTTCGAAAAGAATATCTAGTTCATCACTTGTTGGAGTTGGAAATTTCTTGAATTTCGATGGTAAAGTAGAAGTCCTTGTAGAAGTACTTGAAGCACTTGGATCATTACTTGTTGGTAGCAAACTTTCTTGTTCAAAGATCATTCCCGACATCTCATCAAACCAAACATTCATCGTTTCTTGAATGGTATTTGTTCAGCGATTGTAGATTCGATAGGCAATTGATGTCTTGGAATAACCAACAAAGTAACCTTCATCACCTTTCTTCTCGAACTTTCCAAGATTCTCCCGATCATTCAAAGTGTAACAAACACACCCAAATATATGAAAGTATTTGATGTTGGGTTTGCGTTTGTTAACAACCTCATAAGGAGTCTTTTCGAAACGCTGATTGATAATGGACCGATTCTGAGTGTGACAAGCAGTGTCAATAGCTTCAGCCCACATATTGGATGGCAATTTGGAATAAGCAAGCATTGTCCTTGCTGCTTCCACTAGCGATCGATTTCTCCTTTCAACAACACCGTTTTGTTGTGGGGTACGAACAACAGAAAATTGGTGAGTAATACCTTTTGATTTGCAAAACTCATCAAAAACGGCGTTCTTGAATTCAGTACCGTTATCCGAACGGATGTAACGAACTGGAAGTTGAAGATTTACTTGAGTAGAAGTAATGAAATCAATCAGAATCTGAGTTGTTTCATCTTTGGATGCAAGAAACTTGACCCAAGTATATCTTGAAAAATATCAACAATAACCAAGATGTATCTCTTCCCATTTTGGCTTTGAACTTTCATCGGCCCACAAAGATCCATGTGAAGCAAATGAAGAGGTGCTAATGAATTTGGAGATTTCTTAGGTTTATGAGAAGTTCTTTTGATCTTCCCAACAGCACAAGAAGGACAAACATGTTCACTTTCATACTTATAGTCAGGCAAGCCTTCAACAAGACTCTTGTTGACCAAAGTATTGATGGTTTGGAAATTTAAGTGAGAAAGCCTTCTATGCCACAACCAAGAATTCTTTAATGTCGCCTTTGAAATGAGACAAATATTATCAGATGGTTGGTTATCATCGAGATTGACGGTAAAAAGGTTATCATCACGATCACCGCAAAGAATGTCAACTCCATCTAGAGTTTGGACTTTGCAAAGAGATTGTCGAAAAAGAACTTGAAGGTTGTTGTCACAAAATTGTCCAACACTGAACAAATTATGACTTAATCCTTCAACATAATAAACTTTCTTGATGACAATTCCATTGCGTTCAATGTCACCATAACCTAAGATAGGAGCGAAATTGTTGTTTCCAAAGCGAACTGTTCCCATGAATCGTTCAACAAAATTCTTGAGCAAAGATTTATTTCCAGTCATGTGCTTTGAACACCCGGAATCGAGTATCCAAACACAGATGGTTATTTCCTGCAAATAAAGAAATTTAACCTACTTTAGGTACCCACTTAAAGACGGGTCCTTTAAGGTTAGTTAACACAGGCAGGGTATATAACTTAGGATATGCATACAAACATGCTTTAGAATCAACATAGGCATTAACAAGCACATTATCAACAAGCACATTTGGATAAAAGGTACGAACATTCACGCGAGAATTAAATGTAACATGTTTATGAGCATTCACACCAACCACACAAGAATTTAAATTGTTTACAAGCTCACAAGGTCTAGCCTTGGAATTATTAACATTGTCTAACAAAGATGACTTAATAGATGAATTGTTTGACTCAACAGAAACACTTTTCTTTTTCTCATCAGCCTTTCTCCTTCGCCTTTTCTTCTTTTTCTCAACATTAGTGAACTTAGGTACTAATGACTTAGCTACCCATTTAGTATCACTAATTATGCTCTTTCCACCTGTTGAATTGACACTTAGAAGATTAGAACGATGGAAATTAGACTCTTTCATCTTGTTAGGAGCTTTTGGTGGTGAAGAAACTTCTTGCTTCTTAGGTTTAACAACAAACCAACCATATCTATCTCTATATCTAGTTGTACCATTTGATGTATCTTTAGTTAGCAATATTGAGCTAGACTTAGACACCTTAGGTTAGTTGTACCATTTGATGTATCCTTAGTTAGCAACATTGAGCTAGACTTAGACACCTTAGGTAAAGAACTAGATTGAGAGCTAGATTGAGAAGCATTAGGATAGTCTTTTGGAAGTTTCACTTTGGTGTACTTTGGTCTGGGTGTGGTCTCAGTTGCTTGTTCCTTTTTGACATGTTTCATTGGAATAGGAACTTTTGGTTCAATCTTTGGTTCAGTCTTGACGAGTTTGGTCTTAACTCGTTTCTTTGAGTAATATGAAGTTGGAGCTTTGGACAATGGTTTTTGAGATTCCTCTTTTGTTTCAACTTTGATTTTGGTAGATTCAATCTTTTTCTCAGTTTCTGAATCAAAAACATATTCTCCCTCCATGAATTTATCAAAATCATCTTTGTGAAAATTTCAATGGAGATTGATTAGTTTCAAATTCATTTGAAAGTTTTGAAAAATCAGGAATCTTGGTGTCCAACTTCACATTATGGGTAGTCTCGGAAATTAGGTCAACTTGAACTGACACATCTTTGGTTTCACAAGAAAATTGAGTAGAAGTATCAACACCTATACTAGCACTAGGCTTAGGGTGAACAACTAACTCATCAACAGTATTGCATGTGAAAAACCTATAGAAGTACCATATCAAAACTAAACTATGTGCAAGTTCTTCATTAGATAAATCAGATTGCACACAATCATCAGCTATAAAAGTAGCAGTATTTTGACAAGTACATTCAAGAGAATCAGTCAAGGTCTGAGTGGAGGTATTGGTAGATGAATCACAAGTAGTTTGGGTTGAATGGTCTACTAAACATTTAGGTCAGTTTGAGTAGAAACACTCTCACAAACTTTGTTAGTATGCACAACAACCAATTTGTCCTCTGAATTTGGACTTTGAGACTTTAATGATCAATAACTTTTTGTTGAGAATCCACTTTTGTTGTAAACCTTCTATTTGTTTTTCCAAAAATGTGGTTGGAAATACATTTTAGTTGGTTTAGGTGGAGTACCGACAGATTCTTGGTTTTGAAAATTTGATTCAATTTCTTCTAATTTAAAAATTGAAGATTCTTTTGTGTTGTAAGAAGCATTTAAAACATCATAATTAACCAAAAATTCATCCTTTGGTTTCTCAACATTATCAGTCTCAAATTCGTTATCCAATGGACGAATAAATTGTTGTACCATACCAAGTCGAAGAAATTTTTCATCATACAAAGGTTCAATTTCCTCTTTGGCTTTTTGCAATGGTGTGATATTCTCAAACCCTAACCCGAGAAGAAGATCATCTTTTGCAATTTTTGACTTGTTAAAATAGGCAGTGAAATCCAATAGAGGGTTTTGTTCAACTTTATATAACTTTTCTTGATAGAAAAGTATATTCTTTTTAAATTCCTCTATTTGTTTTTGAAGATTTTCAATCTCAACGCCTTTTAGAAAACAATTATGATTTAAGTCAGAAATCTTCCTTTCGAGTTCAACATTATTTGGTTTAGCTTCTTGAAGTTTTTTGTTAAGAATATCAACATCCATTTGTCTTGCATTTGCTCGAAGCCATTCATTGGTCTTTTGGATTTCAAGATCTTGATTGGCTTTTTCAAGATCATGAATGGTCTTTTCAAGATTTTGACATTTTTGTAATAACTTAGAATCAGGAGAGGCATTGAACTCACACTCTTTAACCAACATCTTGTCTTTATAAGCTTGAAAATCTTGTTTAATAGTATCATGATCAAAAAGCAATTTTGAATGTTCTTCAAATAATTTTGAAAATTCACTTTTAGAAAATGAAATACTATTTTTTAACTTTTTGTTTGTGTTGGCTAAAGATTTGATATGAGTTGTTAAGTTAGACAAAGCTAATCTACAAGACTCTTTATCTCTAATTAATGAAAAAGTAGAGTCGAGATTTACCTCATCATCAGGATAGTCATCATCAGTGCTTTCTGCTTCAAGTGCCTTGTCTTTGGTCAACCTCGCCATAAAGCAAACATTAGCAGAGAGATCTTCATCCTCATCATCCGAGAGCAATAGCCATTTGTCATCTTCAGCAAGCAAAGCATGTCCAGCTTCAACTTGTTTGGCTAAAAGCATCTTCTGCTTGTAATATTCATAGTCCGTTTGCGAGGTAGTTTGCAATCAATAGCAAAATGATCCGGTTTTCCACAATTGTAGCACTTTTTGTCTGATGCCTTACCCTTCTCAACAACTTGTTTCTCATATACTTCCTTCTTTTCACCATACCTTGATCCATTAGCTTCACCTTGCTCATTGCTCCTTGGATGATAGTGTTCCTTCTTGGGAAATGCACTTGTAGAAGAAGTGCGGAGATTGTTGTTTGTTGGCCTCGCTTTGTAGAATTTCTTCTTGAAATGCTTAGTTACTGCGGCAAGAGCTTGATATAGTTCATCTGAAACACCATCTCTTGTAGCCATCACATCATCTCCCTCCTCATCTGACGAAGAAACAACTACCATTTGCCTCTTAAGAGCTTCAGAAATCTTCTTCTCAACTATCAATGCCAAAGGATCAGAAGATACAACTTCTGGCATTTTGTTTGATGAAGCTTTGCTTAGTACTTGGTTTTCATTGAGTTTGAAGGATTCATAAAGAGTATGAATGGTAAACTTGGTCAGATTTTGATGTTGCTTGATCTGTGTTCCAAAATCTTCCCATTCTGGACCAAGAGCTTTGATAAATTTGATGTTTAGCTCAATCTCTGTTTTCTTGACATTGTTCTTCCTCAGTTCATTTATGACATTGCAGAATCTGTAGTAGACAGCCTCAAGAGATTCATTTGGCAGTTTGTTGAAGTTGTCAAACTCAGTCAAAACATTGGTCAATCGAATGGTAGAAGTCATGTCAGCTCCCTCCATTTGTCTAGCCACCTCATCCCATATCTCTTTAGCTGTCTCATAAGAATCAACTGAGCCATAGATCTCATCGGGAAGTGCTTGATACAAGCATGATCTAGCTCTGTTATCTGCAGCTGATCGATCTTTTTGTTCAGCATTCAAAAGATCAACAGTGAGAATTTCCTTAGTAGTGGGATGGCGATGAACTGCAAGTCCATTAAGATTGGAATCTTTAAGCATGTGACCATTTGTTTGACGTTCCACATAGTCCATAAATCTTTTCTTCCATAGTCCATAGGAACCACGGTAGAGAACTGGAGGTCTTGTATCTGAACCTAAAGCCAATGCTTCACGAGAAGCCATTTGAAATTGATTTGATTTGAAAAAGAGATTTGAATCAAAATTTGAAAAACAAACTTGGAAATGAAACGATCTTGAGAAGATCGTCCTGGAAGATCGTCCTGGTGGAGATCGTCTTAGATGAAGATCGTCTTTGGTGAAGATCGTCTTAGGAAAATGAAAGTGAGTTAAGACGATTTGAGTGAGATCGTCTTGGAATATTTAGTGGAATTTGGCTAAGTATGAAATGAAATTGAAATTGAGAATTGAGAATTGAAATTTAGGAATTGGAAATGAAATTGAAATGAAATTGAAATGAAATGAAATGAAACGATCTTGAGAGAATCGTTTTGGAATACTGGAAATGAGACGGTCTTGAAGAAGATCGTCTTGGGTTTTGAGTATATGAAAAAAATTTCTAAGTAATTTTTGAAAAATTGGACAGAGTTTTGGTATGAAATGGAATGAGAGAAATTTGAGCAAAACCAATCAATAAGATCAGTTACCCAGGAAGTGTGTGATTCCCAATCACAACAACTTCAAATGTTCAATCCAAACCACAACAACTTGCACAAGAAACTGAGACGATCTTGTCAGGATCGTCTTGTGTTTCAAGAAGCTAAGACGATCTTGTCAAGATCGTCTTGGCTTTCTGTCACAAAACTTAACAAGTTTCAAATACTTTTAAGTATTTGAATTGACCAAACCGATCCTTTCGGATTAGTTAGCCACAATCAAACACTTCACACCTCAACCACTTGCTAGAACGATCTTGAGGAGATCGTCCTACAAGCCACAACACACAAAATTAAGAAAATGAATGAATCAAGCACTGAGACGATCTTTAGAAGATCGTCCTAGTGAAGATCGTCTTTATCTTCTTCTTCAACATAGCAGTTTTCAAAAACTACATTGATGACTTTTAAAGCTTCAATATCTTTCGAATTACTTGGAGTTAGAACTTGAAATCACTTGCAAAATGTTTGTAATCACGTCCGCAACAAATCCTTAAACAAAATTCAGCTAAAAACACAACAGAATCAAATCCCGAAATTTGAGCGCCAAAAACTCAAAATTCAATCTCGAGTTCTAGATCGAATTGGAACTTGAAACTTGACAGGATTGTGTATAAAACTATAAGGAATCTAACGGTAAACAAAAAACAATGATATTATGTGATTTGATCCGTAAAAATTGATGAAACAGTAACGGTTGATAAAAAAATGGTTTTTGATTTTGATTTTTGATGAAATTGAGAACGAAATCAGTTATGGATCGATATCAAAGTGATGTTTTGCTCTGATACCACTTGTTATAACACGATTTTTCTCCCTGATTCGCTCTCAACAATGTCGAGCCGTGTGTGTGTGTTCTTGGTGTGTTTAGTGTGTGTATTGAGAGAATAAGAGTGTGTGTGTAATGATTCTGATCTGGATTAGGAAAATGGTGTGGGTTGTTATACTGATTGAGAAGGATTGAGGGTATTTATACTCTAACATCCTTCTTTAGCTAATTAACACAATTAGCCCCTCAACCTTATCAATCATACAACTATGACTTAACTACAAGTAAGTCCACAAAGCTATATTACAATTTATCACTATTTTTGGATTTCTAACAGAGATAAAACATAAACAATAAATAACTTTAACGGTCATTAAGTGTAGTCACAAAATCTGCTACAAACACACGTTTTTTCTCTAACGGTCGTTGACGGCCATTACATTACTTGACATAACTTTAACTGTAGTTAATAGTATAGCTTGAGGTACAACTATGTATCGCGTGGATAAAAACAAAAAACAATAAAAAGCTTTAACAACTGTTAAGTGTAGTCAAAAAATCTGCTGCAAAACAGGTCTTTTCTCTAATAGCCGTCAACGACCATTACATGATTTTTAATTTAACAAAGTTTACTTACAATATGTTACGCCCGCAACAAAGTGCGGGCAAATTTACTAGTTATGTATAACAAAACCTTACATTTCCTGATAAATACAGTATCACCGTTTTCATCCATTTTGGCAAACAAGTATTCGCTTGCATTGACATGATGAAAGGCGCTATAAGGTTGAAGGGAGTCTGACTGTCCAACACACGTAATCGTACTTGTTTCGTGATGAAGGCTAAATATCTGGTTGTCGTTTGAAACAACTATAGTAAACATCTTTTGATCGTCTGTTGCGGGGAGCAGAAGTTTTGCCTTCTTTTGAGGAGGAGATGATTCAGCCATCTATCTGTAAGTTTAAAAAGAAATTGATGCTACATGAGAACTTTAAAATCAAACTGTCACATTAGATACGACTTTGAGACTCGAGTTTCAGTTAAAAGATAAAAGCATTGTCTAAAATGGTGATTTAAACAAATGCAATAGGATGTTAATTACTGTATAAGAATCAGACTTGGAACAAGTAAATATCAACTATTATTACAGCAAGCAAATATCAACTATATCATCAAGTTTTAGCACCCATAACAGCAAGTGAATCAATCAATCAAATAATCCCTAAAATTAGTGTAAAAAAATAAGCATAAAAAACCCATATTCACTGTGAAAACTTAAGCATTAAAATACCCTAAAATTACTATAAGAAAATAAAGCATAAAAAACCCCAAATAAAACTAAAATCAATGTATAAAAACCCCAATTTTATTGTATAATTAGTGTAAAAAAAAACCCAAAATAACAATAAAATCAAAATTAAAAAAAAATAGAGTAAAAGAGTAAATATCTGTGAAAAGATGTTCAATGATCTACTGAAAAAGGTTTGAGAGAGGGCTGATTGGGTGAAGAACTGAAGATGGAGAGAGAGAGAGAGAAAAGTGAAGACGTGAAGTTGAGACCCGCTCAGACCCGTTGTATAACCTGTTTGGACCCGCTAGTAGAGGTCGCCGGATTTTAGAAGAGTGTGAGAGATATGTGGGTGTGGGTTTGAGGGTACATGTTTTGTTGGTATGTGTGTACATCATTAGAGCATCCACAATCATCAAGTCATGTAATGACTTTTTTTCATTTCCATGTCACATTTTCTTTTCTTATTTCTTTTATTTAAAGGCAAATGTTATTAGAATGTGTTTTTTTATTAAAAATTAAAAGGTGATAAAAAATAACGATTTTAGGCTCATTAGATTCGTATTGAAAAGAGATTTTCAAATATAAATTTATTTTTGAAAAATAATTAAATTAAGTGTGAATATTTAACAAATTAGATAACTTTAAGTAGGATAGAAAATGAAAATGTGTAAAAAGGTTAGAAGTGAAAGTTATTAGGGGGTAAAAGTATAAATTTTATGAAAAAAAGCTATTACCAATGAGTGATATTTATACAACAAAATTTAGCCATCTACAACAAAGGTACAAACTGTATTACGCAGATGTATAAATTTGTATGAGAAAACTATTATCAATAGCTTGATATTCTTCAAGCTTTTGAGAAAAAAAAAAGTCTTTGTTTGCAATGGTATCAAGTCATTGAATGACTTATTTGATAGAAAAAAGCTTTTGATCAAATGCCATTGGAGTTGCTCTAATTTTATAAGTTGGTTTAGCTTAATTTATAACATTTATTATTATTTATATATTTAAAATGCTAATTATACACTTAATTATTATTATTAACTAGCACGGTACTCGCGCAATGCGGCGGTGTTCGTGGCGGCGACAGTGTGGTGGGACGACTGTTGGTGGTAGAGGTAGAGGCGGCGTCGAATGGTCTAGATAATTGATGTAAAAGTAATTGATGTAAAGAGTTAATTGAGATATTTTAAAAGATTAAGGACTAATAGTGTAATATATCATTAAGGGTATTTTAGACATTTTCCCCATGTAACTTTCAACATGGGGCTATTCTTTTTATAATATAGTATAGAAGTATAGATATAGATATTAATTATAACTTATTTATTATTTATTATTTTTATATTTATAATACTATATGTATGATTTTACTATGAATATGAGAACATTGTAACAAAAGGTAGATGTAGAAAGTTATTGTGTCTTCAATATATATAAGGTTCATACGAATCGGTTTAGATATATACTAAAAAATAAGGGTATCATTACCGCAGAAGATCCGGACCCTTTTTTTTCTGATCCTTGTCATAGAAATAAAATCAAACTTAATCAAACTTAATAAAAAAAAAATCTAAAAGACCTTTATTTTCGGCATTCTATACTTGATTTATAAAATATCAGGATTGTACTTTTGACTAATAATTTAATAGTCAAACTAGAAAATTCAATTTTAAAATTCGAATGAGACTTTTTCTATTATTCATTTCTGCCATATCTTTAATAGCGGGTTGGTTACACTTACAACCGAAATGGAAACCAAGTGTTTCGTGGTTCAAAAATGTAACACCCCACTTCTAAACTCGAATAGGAAGTATCATTTTCGAACATAAACAATAACAAAAGAGTGCTAATAGCCTAAACGATCTTTGACCTTGATCTCCAACAATCCATTATGCGCGAAAGTTATCTATAATTCCATTTCTTTACTCTTTCTTAATACCTGCCGCAGGGAAAGAAAAACTGCGGCTGAGCCAATTGCTCAGTGCGCGGATATAGGAATACATATAGTAATATTCAAAATAGACAAGATGTTTTTCAAACAAAGAATCATTTAACTCGTACAAAGATTTAAAAGATATTTTTAACAAATCAAAGACACATTTTAAATAAATAACATTAATCCGAACAAATATAGTCATATCATCAAATCCATATTTTAGCATTACCAAAAGAACATTTCAATATCCAACATTATCAAAAAGCCGAACAAGCTTCCTACTTTCAAATCCAACATTAACAAAATGCCTACATTCCATATTTTCAAAGCCAACCGAGCTCCTACAACAAAACGCATACATTTGCATATCGAATCGATAAAACAAATGTCAGACATATGTACACTGGACTGCAGATCCAAGTGTACCCTACAAATGTGCAATGGTGTGTCGGGCACAACACAACCATCCACCCTACAAATCCGACAAATCCTACAGTTCCTAGAGTCGACTCATACGCCTCCTAACAAAAATGCGCAATGCTTTGATAGCAATCCTACAAGCGGAGACGCCGTGAACACATCACACCGTCACGGTGGTGTCACACCATCGGTGCCCCCAAATGATGCGCCTATGGTACCCCCATAGGTGGTTAGCTCGGGTTTTCATATCAAATTCTCATATATCAAAACAACTTTGTACATAACTTTTCAAAAATAATCTTATCGTACAATGTTTCAAAAGCTTTCTTATTTCGAATCAAATTTCAACATATTCAAAGATCTTTCGTACATATATTTCAAAAATCAGAATTTATTTAAAACCTTCAGATCATAACTAACATATAGCATATACGAACAAAATAGTTTTGAGGCCTTAAAAGACATATCAAAATCATTTTAACAGCAGAGTAACGCAGAATGAACAAACGGAATTCAAATCAGTTTTATATATATATAATATAACTAAAAGAGGGGGTTGAGGGTACACTTGGCACCCCTAATCCCCCTCCTTTAGCCTAATCCTCCATCCTTATTAATCCTCTAATTTTTTAATATTAATCTAAATTAATTTACACTTTTTGGTTTTCCATCACCAATTTACACTTTAACCCCAATCTAAAATAATTAATTTACACTTTTTGGTTTTCCATCACCAATTTACACTTTAACCCCAATTTAAAATAATTAATTTACACTTTTTTGTTTTCCATCACCAATTTACACTTTCACCCAATTTAAAAATAATTAATTACACTTTTTGGTTTTCCATCACCAATTTACACTTTAACCCAATTTAAAAAAAATTAATATATTTATTGTAAGTTTGTCATCAATTAATAATTAGATATAAAAACTAAACTAAATTTTTTTTAACTAAAGTTAAAAAAAAGGTTAACTAGATTCAATATTTATATGGAGTTAATTTTTCATATGTTTCCTTCTTTAGTTTTTAATTATTTTAACTAAAGTTGGGGAAAAAAAGGGTTAACTAGATTCAATATTTATATGGAGTTAATTTTCATATGTTTCCTTCTTTAGTTTTATTTTTTTTAACTAAAGTTGAAAAAAAAGGGGGTTAACTAAATTCAATATTTATATGGAGTTAATTCCTTCTTTAGTTTTCGTAATTATAGTCTAAAATTGTTGTTTGTGTTTGTCTTAAGTTTAGATATAACAAAATTTGTGACGAAGATGGACGTCCAACCAATCGTACAATGAACGTAGTTTACAAAGAAGTTCTTCAAAACCTGTGACAATTTTAACTTCACATAAGTCATTTACTTTGTATAGTTCATACTACGAATTCTCTATTTTTGAATACATGTTTTCAATTAGTTTATTTCCGTTCTAATTATAAACATACTTCTTCAACTTTTTGCCTTATTTGATTCGTTTTATGTTTTATTTTTAGAGAATTTATTTTTATTCGCTATCTATTTAATATACTTGAATTCCAATTTTTTAGCTTTGATTAATATATTTTAAGACTACCCGTCCATTGGACGGGCCTGAGCACTAGTTATATATATATATATATATACAATAATTTAAAATAAAATATACTTATTGAGACAAAGTAATACAATTGGCTATGTTTGGCACAAGCTTTTCAAGAGCTTTTCATGAGCTTTAGCTTTTTATTTTAAACTAAAAGTTCCTAAAGTGTTAAAAGCTTTGTTTGGATGCAACTAGCTTTAGCTTTTATTTGAAAGAAAAAGCTCCAAAATGAAACGCTACTTGAAGTAGCGTTTCAGGAGCTTTAGCTTTTCGATGAAGCTTTTAATCTTTAAAAGCTACACAAATACCTCTTGAAGTTGCAGCTACAGCTACCATACCAAACACTTTTAAAAAATAAAAGCTACAGCTTACAGCTCCAACTAAAAGCTACAGCTACAAGCTATAGCTTATAGCTACAGCTACTTTTACCAAACATACCCTTAGTTGACCAATAATCTTGACTGTTAAAAAAATGATGTTTCATTGTCATCGCATGAACCCCCAACATCTGACCCTCGTAACCAATTCTTGTCATCTCATATTAACTAGTTTTTTTTTTTAAAAGCCTATTTGTTTAACTAGAATGAACACCAATTTTCTTTGTTGTTCTCGGCCGTCGTGAATCTCCTGCCAAGCCATCCGAAATTTTACTTTGATTTTCCTCAATTTCTATGAAGGTATAATACATACGTATTTATATATATATATACCCTTATGGTGACTTATTGTATCCTTACATATTCCTCACCCTAACGGACGTTAATCCAACTCTATTAATTCACCTGAATTGTAGTTGGTTATTAATTAAGTATATTTCATCTTTATCCTTAGGCCGGTCCTTATAGACCATCGTCTCTGCGTCTTGGCCGCGCCCGACGCACCAGAAGCACCAGACGTTATAAGCACCATCCGCGTTTTGGCTGCTTTTTGGTGCTTACTTCCATTTTTGGACGCACGAAATTGGTTTGTTTAATGTGAAAAATAAAAATGAAATAATATAATAATGGATGAATAGTGTTAGAAGTGGGTTAGAAGTGGGGGTTATAAGGAGGGGTGTGTCTTGGTGTGTCTAGAAGAGAGAGAAAATGATGAATAGTGTTAGAAGTGGGTTAGAAGTAGTTTGTTATAAGGATAGGCCTTAGTAGCCACTATTTGACTAAATTTATTTCATTCGCCCCATGTTCGTCGCATATATATATTTTTGTTACCATCATAAATTAATTAATGATTAATATAAGGGCTAGATGTAGAGTTGGATAACCACGCGTTATTAATTGAGAAACTTTAATAGTGTTTGTGTATACTATACTAGATGGGTACCCGCGCGTTGCAGCGGTATCATTTAATAAATGATGGTTAAGTGTGATGGTATCACATGTTGCGATGAATGTATGATTAAACTCAAGGGTTATATATAGTAGAATACACACGATACGACAAAAATCTTACTAAAACAAATTCAAGTAACAAATAAGTTCACTCAATCTTTAGGTCGAGTATTGTGTTTATCATGTCTGCACTTGATTGTTATATACATCCAGACCCAAAAGCACGAAGTGCTATGTTTTTTAATACTTATTTACTTATAGACATAAATTGCAAAAGTTTTGTTAATGAATATCATTCAAAAATTCAAAGCTTTTTAAAGTTATAAAGATTGTTGTAATAAAAGAAAATTCTAGGTATTCAAGTTAAACACATCACAAAAGATAAACATAATCACTCAGAAGAAACTGGTTCTTTATAAACAATTTCTGAATTGACCTAAGTAATGATTTTAAGGATTAGGATTCTCTAGGTGAAGTTGGAGTAACTTCAACCATTGGATTAAATCCAATGGTCAAGATTAAAACATCAACTTTTAATCTTAACCATTGGATTTAATCCAATGGTTGAAGTTATTCCAACTTCACCTATGAAGTTGGAATTAAGTAATGATTTTAAGGATAGAGACCCTGCTTTTCAAAAACTAATATGCAAAGTTGTGGATACCAGTTTTGAGAGAACAGTTCCCCCAGTTATGATGGTAGCTCTCTATCCCTATTAATTCAGTGATTCACTGCGAAAGCAAAGAAAAGACTTGGGTTTAATCAAACAAAAATTTTTTCTTCTTACTCAAGGACGGTCATTGTTTCATAGTCGATTCATTAACGACAAAAAAGTTAAATTGCAAGATCTTGATACACTAAATGGAAAAGAATCATAGTGAGTTTTACATCCGTGCAAAAAAAAAACAACATAGTACCCCATGCACGGGGTGTCTTCGACAACATGGATTTGAGATGAATCTTGTCTACAAAGCAAAGGCCACCGATTAACTAAACGATATATAATGACCTGAAAAGAAGTAGGTGGAGTCGTTAGAGCCCAGTATTCCAAATTGTGTTACTCACACTTGCAGAGCCATACTGTTAGTAAGATGCATTTAACCTATAGCCTTGGTACATTACTTAACAAAGTTGACCCATCCATTTTGATATCTCTAAAAGTGATAGGATGACAGCTTAATTCCATATATATGGTTTTGATATTTTAGCCGGACTTTAACTTTTGTATTATTATGCCTAAATGTGTTCAGTGGAAAACCAAAAGGTTTGATGCCGATAAACAAAGTACTTTTCAAGATTAATTACCTTAAAGAATATATGTCTTTAATCTCACTGATTTTATACCATCAATAGTAGAAACACTCATTCGTACCAAGGGGAGCATACGCAGCAAAACAACAAACTTAGCCAATAATTTTTGTGAGCTAAAGCATATATATTGAAAAGCTTCCACTTAGATGTCCCTGACGAACAAACATTACAAAACCATGTGTACAAACACTACACTACAGTACTACACAGGTTGAGCATGTTCTTGATGAATGGAAGCTGCCCAAAAATTTGTTGCTGCTCGACGAAATAACTAATCACTAAAGGAGTTGCAAAGTCACAGATGCAGGGATCGGAATCACTACTGTTTGTGGTAATGGATATGGCTATTGTTTATACATGTCGAGTGGAAAGTAATTGGAAAGAACACTAAGAGATTCTAAATTAAAAAACCCAATGTGAATAAAAATGATACTCCATGTAAACTCACAAACCTACAAACAATATCCATAAATAAATATATATAAACTATATGAAACATTGAGTTATAAGGAAAATGAGTTCTAACCTGAACAAAATAACCTGGAACGACGTCTACTCCATAGTGTAGAAATGGTCATATAGTTCGCGCCGCCCAATGAGCATCATCAGTTCCTAGAGAGTGTGGGTTAATGGGTTCGGTTTTCGATTCACGCTTGTATCAATGCAGCTCTTCCCTGCCATTGCAAGCTACACAGATTAACCTGCTTCATTTCTCTCAGAGCTTTCAATCTTGCTTCCACATTTTCCAACCAAATTATGTTTGTATTGGGAACTACAGCAAAGAAAGTCAAGCAAGTATGTCAAATATGTTTTCAAAGTCCATTTGATAATCATCCAAACCTTTTTGCATAGATATGTTTACTCCATACACTTGATTGCAATTCTCGATATCAACTAAACTCAGATACCTTATGTACAAAAAGCTTCTTGTCTAAACATGGCAGTGTCATGTGAAGAGAAAATCCACCCTTTTCGCTTGTCATTAAATTTCGGTGCAACATTGGATAAAAATGAAATCCTTCTTCGACAACTTTTTAAAGGTCATAACGGATAACAAATAACTCTAAATGATTCATAGCAACTAAAACCATGAAATGTTGGTTTCCTAAAAGTTAAAATAACAAATAATTTACCTCGAATAATAACAAAACTGAAACTATAAATCATAGTCTTGTTGACTTAAAAAACAAAAACAGTGATCAGAGTCAAACATCAAAGATTAAAAAAAAGTAATAGCTAACTTTTAAAACATAAACTACAATCTAGATTTGGTATATAGAAATACACATACCTGAGACTGAAAAGTCCAATAATTGTGAATAACGAATCAAAAGTCCTACAAATCATATATCTGATCCAAAAAAAGGGAATTAAACTTATTAAGTTGACAAATGATAATTAGATAGAGTACCACAATATCCTAAAGAAATTTAGCATTCTGGTTTTTGAGTCATGATCAATGTCTGTGGCATTATCTAATGCTTGTTGCATGTGGTGTAGCCACCTCTCTGCCGCCTTATGAGTTCACGGGAATGGGCGGTGACGGGCTATGAGAGCACGGTGACCTGATCTAAAGGTCGTAATTAAAAGTTTGAACTTATCTAACGGTCTTTTTTTTCAAAATAATAATAATAATAATAATAATAATAATAATAATAAAATAAAGATAATAATAATAATAATAATAATAATATATAAAGATAATAATAATAATAATAATAATAATAATAATAATAATAATAATAATAATAATAATAACAATAATAATAATAATGATCATTCTGATTCTGAATAATAATAATAATAATAATAATAATAATAATAATAATAATAATAATAATAATAATAATAATAATAATAATAATAATAATAATAATAATAATAATAATAATAATAATAATAATAATAATAATAATAATAATAATAATAATAATAATAATAATAATAATAATAATAATAATAATAATAATAATAATAATAATAATAATAATAATAATAATAATAATAATAATAATAATAATAATAATAATAATAATAATAATAATAATAATAATAATAATAATAATAATAATAATAATAATAATAATAATAATAATAATAATAATAATAATAATAATAATAATAATAATAATAATAATAATAATAATAATAATAATAATAATAATAATAATAATAATAATAATAATAATAATAATAATAATAATAATAATAATAATAATAATAATAATAATAATAATAATAATAATAATAATAATAATAATAATAATAATAATAATAATAATAATAATAATAATAATAATAATAATAATAATAATAATAATAATAATAATAATAATAATAATAATAATAATAATAATAATAATAATAATAATAATAATAATAATAATAATAATAATAATAATAATAATAATAATAATAATAATAATAATAATAATAATAATAATAATAATAATAATAATAATAATAATAATAATAATAATAATAATAATAATAATAATAATAATAATAATAATAATAATAATAATAATAATAATAATAATAATAATAATAATAATAATAATAATAATAATAATAATAATAATAATAATAATAATAATAATAATAATAATAATAATAATAATAATAATAATAATAATAATAATAATAATAATAATAATAATAATAATAATAATAATAATAATAATAATAATAATAATAATAATAATAATAATAATAATAATAATAATAATAATAATAATAATAATAATAATAATAATAATAATAATAATAATAATAATAATAATAATAATAATAATAATAATAATAATAATAATAATAATAATAATAATAATAATAATAATAATAATAATAATAATAATAATAATAATAATAATAATAATAATAATAATAATAATAATAATAATAATAATAATTTAATAATAATAATAATAAAATAATAATAATAATAATAATAATAATAATAATAATAATAATAATAATAATAATACAATTTGATATAAACACTTATTAAGCAATCAAAAAAACATAAAAGTATCAAGACCCCTTATTGATGGGGATGAGTCCGGCGGCTGGTGGTTTGGTGTGATGAATCACGCATGGTTGGTGGCGATTGAACGGTTCGTGGCAATGAATCCGGCACGGTGGTTGGTGGTGATGTTTAAGGCGGTGGCGAGCAGAAAAACCCCAATAGATCAACATATGAATTGGTAAGATAAATTTAAAATAAGAATTATAATAATATAGATGTACAACAATTTAATTAGAAATTAATAATAATAACAGAAGAAAAATCCACTGTTGATGGTGATGAATCCGGCGGTTGTTTCATTTGTTTGTTTAGGTTTATGAGCGTGTTTAGTAACGGGTCAATGGGTTTTTCCGATTAATTAGCTCACGTAGTGCTGAATGTCTTAAAGCCAATCTGCTTTATGAGGGGTATAGATATAGATTGTTGATGGTGATGAATCCGGCGGTGGTTCGTGGTGATGACTCCGGCGGCGGAGATTGGTTGCCAGAGAGAGAGAGACAGTCAGAAGAGTTTCTGATTAGTGTTAGAGAATGATGTTTGCGTGTTTGTTTAGGTTTTTTTTTTTTTGAACATTTGTTTGTTTAGGTTTAGCAGCGTGTTTAGTACAGGGATATTTTGGGAACATAAAAAGTGCGGAATGTCTTAAAGCCAATCTGCTTTATAAGGGGTATAGATATAGATATAGATATAGATATAGATATAGATATAGATTTGACTACGTATATATAATGAACATGTTTATCTTAATTAGGGGGTGCCTGGCAAGGGGTATTGGGGAGTAAGGAATGAGAAAGGTAATGAAACTAATGCTTGGTAGGGATAAGGAAAGGTAATCAATGCTTAGAAGTGGGTATTACAACAACAACAACAACAACAACAACAATACTCGAATCCCGTAATGATCCGGTATCCGGATCCGGGGTATGAGGGAGGTATGATGTAGACAGACCTTACCCCTACTCAAAGGTAGAGAGGCTGCTTCCAGATCCACCGAAGTGGAAGGGACCTCCGGCCCAGGGCTATAACCCTTGCAAAAATGCCCGACGGCAGAAGACGAAGCTAAGCCGACGGGGAATAGTCTCGATCTCAGATCAACACAGGATCTCGATCTAGAGACCGGAGAGAAACTCTCAACGGTCCTCTAGAGAGAGAGTATTGAAGCATTACCCAATAATTTGAGGGGTAAGGTAATCAATCCTCACAAAACTTCTTATCTCCTTCTCCTTTCTCTGACTAGGACTACCACTGCCACTCGACATCACCTCCAACAACCGCCGTCGGACATCACCTCCGACAACCGCCGACGGACATCACCTCCGACAACCGCCGTCTGACAGCCGCCACCACCAAGACTACCATCCGACATCCTTCCACAAGAACTACCACCGCTCCTTTAAAAGAAAAGAGAAGAAAAAAAAAAAAAAAAAAAGTTGTTCATGATGTTGTTGATGATAATGATGCACATTTTTGTGCTCCATTGATGGTTGTATATATATGTGTGTGTGTGTGTATGTGTGTGCCAGCCGGAGGGGATATGGTGATGGTGGCTGGAGATGACTTCTGATGGGTGGTGGTGGTTGTTGTCTTGTTGATGATATGTATATTATTAGAGAGATAGAGAGGACTTCGGAGGGGATAGAATCATATATATTGTTGAAGACTCTTGATATATGTATATTATGTACTCTGTTATTAGAGAGAGACAGAGTCTTGAAGTTTTGAGGGGATGTATTGTTGAAAACTTTTGATAGAGAGAGAAGAATACATCGGATACTTTGTTTTGTTTTTTTTATTATTTTTATTATAATATCTTGATAGTATTCCCTACTCATTCCCTTTCCCTTTCTCTTACCCTTTCCCTTTTATGAACCAAGCACCCCCTTAATTTTGAATATCTAACATATAGTTATCATCCATAGCTTTTATCCATTCATTTATATTTATTTAATTTATATATTTTTATTAGTCTAAAATAGAGATAAGAATTACTTATACAGATTAGTCCATCAACTTAACTTCTTAGCTATCATTATCGTCATTTACGGTTCACATCTAAGTATTAAAACTTATTAATTTATAAGTATTTTGCTTAAAAATTTGGGGTATTATAACTCAACCCCTCTTAATAAAATTTCGACCTCAAATTGTAATATAAATCTAATGTATCACAATCTTTATCTTTATATATATTAAAAGACAACTGATCAAACTTTAATTGACCAATTAAAACTCTTAATTTCTCTAATTTTTCAAATTACACATGTGACTTAATTCAATAAATTAAATTTAAGTCATGTTAGTCGACCAACACAATTTCAATAGATAATTACAACTACTATATAAGGTATTCTAATCTAACTCTTACTCTAGATAATAATAAATACAACAATGACGACCATTTTTTTTAAGAACCCCATCAACATTAATTATGTATATCTGTTCTACAAAACTAATTATATCTATTCTTAATACCCATACGATATACGGTAAATATAGATTATATCATAAAGAAATTCAAATATGCCTCATACATGATTTGTGAGTATGAAATAAATTGTGGTTAAAGTAAACCGATGATCGAAGCTAAATTATAACAAACAGTAATGATAAATATAATATATATTTAGCTAAAGTATTTGAAATCACATCAAAATAAAAAATTGTAAGCATAGAGGATGACGGCAAATAGCCTTGTGATTTCGGATCGTAAACTCAATTTTTGAAGTCTTTATATAGCTAATATAAGTAATATAAGTTGAAGAATTGAGAAAGAAAAGACACTACTTTATTAATTTGAAAACGATCAATCAAATAAGGTTATAATGTGTTTTGTATCTATAAGCTAAGAGTTAAAGTTTAATTCTAAATCCAATAAGGAAATTGAATTTATATACAATTAAAAAGCTAATTTAATATAATAGATGAATTAAAAGGACATGTGTCGATCAGGGATTACGCCACATGTTGTTTTTAAAACATCTCAAAAAAAATTTAGTTTATTAGTTGATATGCGTTTATTTAGTTTATTAATATAATAAACAAATACTCAACTAACTCATCCGTATATGAATCCGAGAAGAACATCTGCCAAAATTTCCCAATCTTCCCTTTTCTTCCATATACTTCAAAAATCCGTCCATCTCCCCTTACTTTCCATTCTTCAAATCCATATTAGACTCAAAATCGTATATGTATTTTTGAAGTAATGAGTATCTCAATTTTTTAAAGTATATCTTTATATTATAACCTATAAGTATTTTGTGTTGCATATAATATTTTTTATATTAACAATTTAATAAACCCGTGTATTTGACACGGGTCTAAAATCTAGTATGATTACCAAGTTACAAATAATGTGTCCATAAAAAATCAACTTAACTAAATCTATAATCTTAAATCTTATGATTTATGAAACGTAACTACTCTTACGATTTTAAACTTTTAGTCTTTCATCCCAACAAAGGTTTACCTCCAGGACAACTAATAACTATCAAAACTTCTAAAAGTCTATATCTAAGACTCTGTAGAAATATGTGTCTTCCAAAATGTGAAGTCAAATATTGTGGAAGCATAATTTATGCATGGGCTAAATAAAAGTCTAACAATGTTAGGTGAAGAAATTCCATGCAATTTTCAAATGGCTGGCAAGAAAATAAGGACATGTTCTCACCTTCCGTTCTTCTATAAATTGGAAGTGAAGCTCCATTGCAGATTGTACCATAACACATAAATATATATACATATAAGAGATACAAAATTCTCTATGTATTTTTTCTTTTCTCCAAACTCTGTAAACACTGCAAAATTATAGTGAATTGTTTCTCGGCTTCCGCCACCCGTGGTTTTTTCCCGTTTTGGGTTTCCACGTAAATCCTCGTGTCTCTATTACTTTATTTCTATTTGGTGCTTGATTACACTTGATATATTAATTCCATTCCGCATAAAAACTAATATTACTATAAACTTTCTCGGATCCTTAGACGTGTTTTTAACACACATTTACTACAATTGGCATCAGAGCATCCGGGTTTTGATATTAGTTTACTGGAATTATTTATCAAGTGGCAAATCATGTCTACAATGAAATTCGATATTCCATTGTTAGATCGAAACACCAGGTTTCCTCTATGGCAAGTAAAGATGAGAGATATTCTAATTCAGATGGATTTACACAAGGCACTTTTGGGTACCGCAAGGATGCCCACATCATGGACCCAAGAAGAAAAGGAGATGAAAGATCTAAAAGCTCTATCCCAAATTCGTTTGCACTTGTCAAACGATGTTTTGCAAGATGTTTTGAAAGAAACTTCAGCGGCTTCGTTATGGCTAAAATTGGAGCAATTGTTGATGACTAAGAGCTTACCCAACAAGTTGCATTTAAAGCAACTGTTGTTCAATCTTAAAATGATTGAAGGAGGTTCTTTAGCTGAACATATTTCCACATTCAAAGAGTTAGTTAATAACTTAGAGAATATGGATGTTCAGTATGAAGATGAAGACTTGGCTTTATTTTTGCTGTCATCGTTGCCCGAATCCTACAGCCATTCTCGTGATACTATCATCTACAGCCGTGACACACTTGTCTTAGATGAAGTTTATACAGCTTTGGATTCAAAAGAAAAGATGAAGCATATTACTAGTGGTGGTTCTAGTGATGTGAAAGCCGAAGGTTTAAATGCTAGAGGAAGAACATCAGATAGGGGTAAAAACCCTCAATCTTTCAACAGATTAAGAACCAAGTCTAAAGGCAGGCGAAAGTTTTAGTTGGCACTTCGGGTGAAGCCCGAATGTATTGGAGAACTCCTAACAGTTTATTCTGATAAACTGGATTCCATTGGAGAATGGATACTTGATTCTGGTTGTACTTTTCATATGTGTCACAACAAAAGTTGGTTTTACACATTTGAAAAGGTTAACCAGGGTTATGTCTTAATGGGCAATAATACTACATGTCAAGTTGTTGGACATGGCTCAGTCAGAATCCGTATGTTTGACGGCGTTATCTGAACCATTGGGAATGTTAGATATGTTCCTGACCTCAGAAGAAACTTGTTATCTCTTAGTTCCTTTGATCAAGAAGGATACGAGTTTGCTGGAAAAGGTGGAGTTCTCAAGGTATTCAAAGATGGATCTGAGATATTAAAAGCCAAATGAAAAACCTCAGACCTCTATTTTCTTGAAGGGCAAACAATTTCTAGTATTGCTGCTGTTGGTTCAAACTCTTTTTCTGATCAAGATCAGTCCCGTCTTTGGCATCTTCGACTCGGCCATATGAGTTTCCATGGCATGTCTGAATTGAGTCGAAGAGGATTACTTGGTGAACAAAAGATTGTTGATTTAGAGTTCTGTGAGGATTGTGTATATGGCAAGGCAAAACGGGTGAGTTTTACAAGTGGTATTCATACAACAAAAGGACCACTTGACTATGTCCACTCGGATTTATGGGGACCGACTCGAGTTGCTTCGAAAGGTGGAGCTAATTATATGCTCACTATCATTGATGATTTCTCCAGGAAGGTGTGGTCTTTCTTCTTGAAACACAAGGGAGACGTGTTTTCTACCTTCAGAAATTGGAAAGTTCAGGTTGAAAAGCAATCAGGATTGGTGGTAAAGTATCTTCGCACGGATAATGGACTTGAGTTTTGCTCAGAAGAGTTTAATGCCTATTGTCGAAAAGAAGGCATCACTCGACACCGCACGGTGGTCCATACGCCTCAACAAAATGGTGTAGCCGAAAGGATGAATCGCACCATTATGGAGAAGGTCCGTTGTATGCTTTTTAATTCCTAATTGCCAAAGTCCTTTTGGGCAGAGGCTGCTTCGACTGCATGCTATCTTATCAACTTATCACCTTCACGAGCAATTGATAAGAAAACTCCGTTTGAGTTATGGTCCGGTACACCTGCCGATTATACAAGTTTAAAACCTTTTGGATGTCCAGCATATGCACGTGTTGACAATGGGAAGTTAGAACCAAGAGCAATCAAATGTGTTTTTCTTGGTTACAATCCAGGGGTAAAAGGTTACAAGTTGTGTAGCTTTGAACTGAAGAAAGTTATTATCTCAAGAGATGTTACTTTTGATGAGTCTAAAATGATACAACCAGTTTCAGACTCTTCAAAAGGTGCAGATGCATCATCTGAAGCAAGAAAAGAGCAATCTCAAGTGGAGGTGGAGATTCCTGCTTCCATTCCTACGTTTAAACTCTTCCTTTTAATAAGGACCTTATCTAAAAGTTTGTTGTTGTTGATAACCCATATGCTTTAATCAAAAAATAAGTTTATCTCTTCAATAGCAAAGTTATACGATAGGACTGAATTCTAATCGTATATTATCATATATAAGCCATTTAAATTTAAACTTAAACTATTCTTTTTTATGAGGAAAAATGAAAAGTTTGTTGTTGTTGATAACCCATATGCTTTAATCAAAAAATAAGTTTATCTCTTCAATAGCAAAGTTATACGATAGGACTGAATTCTAATCGTATATTATCATATATAAGCCATTTAAATTTAAACTTAAACTATTCTTTTTTATGAGGAAATGTATGAACAGTTAGTTAATCATGATTTACCCATATGCTTATATATTATAGTAGAATAACGGGTCAATGGGTTTTTCCGATTAATTAGCTCACGTAGTGCTGAATGTCTTAAAGCCAATCTGCTTTATGAGGGGTATAGATATAGATTGTTGATGGTGATGAATCCGGCGGTGGTTCGTGGTGATGACTCCGGCGGCGGAGATTGGTTGCCAGAGAGAGAGAGACAGTCAGAAGAGTTTCTGATTAGTGTTAGAGAATGATGTTTGCGTGTTTGTTTAGGTTTTTTTTTTTTTGAACATTTGTTTGTTTAGGTTTAGCAGCGTGTTTAGTACAGGGATATTTTGGGAACATAAAAAGTGCGGAATGTCTTAAAGCCAATCTGCTTTATAAGGGGTATAGATATAGATATAGATATAGATATAGATATAGATTTGACTACGTATATATAATGAACATGTTTATCTTAATTAGGGGGTGCCTGGCAAGGGGTATTGGGGAGTAAGGAATGAGAAAGGTAATGAAACTAATGCTTGGTAGGGATAAGGAAAGGTAATCAATGCTTAGAAGTGGGTATTCAAGCAACAACAACAACAACAACAACAATACTCAATCCCGTAATGATCCAGTATCCGGATCCGGAGTACGAGGGAGGTATGATGTAGACAGACCTTACCCCCACACAACGGTAGAGAGGCTGCTTCCAGATCCACCGTAGTGAAAGGGACCTCCGGCCCAGGGTATTAACCTTGAAAAAATAGTCTCGACGGCGAAGACGAAGCTAAGCCGACGGGGAATAGTCTCGATCTCAGATCAACACAGGATCTCGATCTAGAGACCGGAGAGAAACTCTCAACGGTCCTCTAGAGAGAGAGTATTGAAGCATTACCCAATAATTTGAGGGGTAAGGTAATCAATCCTCACAAAACTTCTTATCTCCTTCTCCTTTCTCTGACTAGGACTACCACTGCCACTCGACATCACCTCCAACAACCGCCGTCGGACATCACCTCCGACAACCGCCGACGGACATCACCTCCGACAACCGCCGTCTGACAGCCGCCACCACCAAGCTATTTCTCCAAGTATTGCAAGAGATAGGCCGAGTAGACAAATTATTCCTTCGAAAAGGCGTGCTGCTTATGCTCTTACTGTTGCTGATGATATTGAGTCAGGAATGAAGCCTATGAATTATGATGAGGCTATCAAGTCTAAAGACTCAAGTGACTGGATGATTGCCATGCATAATGAGATGGAATCTTTGCAAAGAAATGGTACTTGGGATTTAGTTCCTATTCCGAAAGGAAAAAGACCAGTTAAATGCAAGTGGGTATACAAGCTCAAAGAACCTGTCAACCCAACTGAGAAACCAAGGTACAAAGCTCGGTTAGTAGCTAAAGGCTACAGCTAGATTCCTGGCATCGATTATACTGATATTTATTCCCCAGTCGTCAAACATACTTCCATTCGTGTATTATTGGGGTTGGTTGCTTCTAATGATTATGAGTTAGAGCAACTAGATGTTACTACAGCTTTCTTAAATGGTGAGCTTGAGGAAGAGATTTTTATGCAACAGCCTGAAGGCTTTGTAGTTCCAGGCAAGGAGAACTACGTGTGTAAACTGAATAAATCTTTATATGGCCTCAAGCAGTCTCCTAGACAATGGTATAAGAGGTTTGATTCATTTATGACCAGTCACAAATTTAAAAGGTGCACCCGTGATAGCTGCGTTTATTACAAGAAGTGTGATGATGGTTCAATGATCTACTTACTCTTATATGTGGATGACATGTTGATTGCAGCGAAAGATATGAAGGAGATTTTGAAACTAAAAGACCAGTTGAAAGCTGACTTTGAAATGAAGGACTTAGGAGCTGCCAAGAAGATTTTAGGTATGGAAATTTTTCGTGACAGGAAGTCTAGGGTCTTGCATCTTTCTCAGAAAGTTATATTGAGAAAGTCCTAAGACGCTTCAATATGCATGAAGCAAAACCTGTCAACACACCTTTTGCAGCTCATTTCAAGCTATCATCCCCTTTGAGTCCTAAAACTGAGACTGATATGGAGTATATGGCACATGTACCATACTCTAGTGCCGTTGGATCCTTGATGTATGCCATGATTTGCACGCGCCCTGATTTGGCTTATGATGTTAGCATGGTTAGTAGATATATGGCGAACCCGGGAAAAGAACATTCGAAAGCAGTACAATGGATCTTTCGTTATTTGCGAGGTACGTCTTCTATGTGTCTACACTATGGCAAATCTAACACCAGGGTGTTTGGATATGTTGATTCAGATTATGGCAAAGACTTGGATAAACGAAGATCAATTACATGGTATGTTTTACTCTAAATGGTTGTGCTATTAGTTGGAAAGCCCAGTTGCAGTCTACAGTTGCACTGTCTTCTACCAAGGCAGAGTATATGGCGATTACAGAAGCAGTTAAAGAAGATATATGGTTGAAAGGATTATTTAGAGAACTCGGTGATAGAATAAAGGTTACAACAGTTTTCTGTGATAACCAAAGTGCTATCTTTTTGAGTAAAAATCAGATGTTTCATGACCGAACAAAGCACATTGATATTCGTTATCATTTTGTGCGTGATATCATTGAGAAAGGTGATTGTGTCATAGACAAGATTGATACAGATTATAATCCCGCTGATATATTCACCAAGAGTCTTCCAATAGCCAAGTTCAAACTATGTTTGGACTTGATGGGTATCTGTGATCGCAATTGAGCCAGTGTGGCTCATGGTGGAGGAAGTATTTAAATTTTTCGGAAACAATTTTTCTCTATATGGTGATTGCAGGTTCTTATGGAGTTTTGGAATTTGGTAAGGTGTTTGTTACTTGTTGCATTTTGAAGTCAAGGTGGAGATTGTAGAAATATGTGTCTTCCAAAATGTGAAGTCAAATATTGTGGATGTACAATTTATGCATGGGCTAAATAAAAGTATAACAATTTTAGGTGAAGAAATTCCATGCAATTTTCAAATGGCTGGCAAGAAAATAAGGACATGTTCTCACCTTCCGTTCTTCTATAAATTGGAAGTGAAGCTCCATTGCAAATTTTACCATAAAATCACTAAATATATATACATATAAGAGATACAAAATTCTCTATGTATTTTTTCTTTTCTCCAAACTCTGTAAACACTGCAAAATTATAGTGAATTGTTTCTCGGCTTCCGCCACCCGTGGTTTTTTCCCGTTTTGGGTTTCCACGTAAATCCTCGTGTCTCTATTACTTTATTTCTATTTGGTGCTTGATTACACTTGATATATTAATTCCATTCCGCATAAAAACTAAGTAGTAAAATACCCGTGCGTAGCTCGGGTGACGTTTATTAAAGTAAATCTATATGTCACATTAGACAACTCAAAATTAAGAAAAAAAAAGACAAAATAAACATTAAACTAATCATAATATAGTCAAAGGAAAAAAAGTGAGAAACGAATCCAGAAAATCAAACAAAATTTAGAATTTAAACATAATTGTAATTCTATAAGGAATCGGGATGATCATCGTAGCATTTAGTGATTTAAACCAGCATACAAATTGGTGAACTGTTCCCCTTTATCGGTCATACTAAATGTTCTTTCGGCAGCAATTAACCGATTCCTGCCAATATTCATCAAGCCATCATCAAGCTACAAAAGTATTAATTACTTGTACTTTTCAAAATCATCTCTATCAAGTGTTACTCGTATTTAGAATGTCCTGTTTTGTAAACATTACATTTTCGTTTTCCAAACATAAACCAAGGCTACATATATAATCAATCGCATGACATCAAAAATGATCCCTTTTACTAATCTACGGTCAATTTAAGGGAAACTTATGTGGCTACCTGCACTTAATTCACACTCTGATTTCACCAACATTGCTCGCTCTTGTAAGCTAAATAGCCTTTTCAGTACTCCGCATTGGATTCGTACTGAAACACATGACAAACGTAACTTATATAGCAACATGTTTATGTACAAATTAAAGAGCTCAACAAACATAATGACTGGAGAAAAAATAAACGACGTACATGAGAGAATAATACATTGGGATAATCAGTTCTACCAAGTCTATATATAACAAATCAATGTGCTACGTATGTGTGTCCAACCATAGCTATAATATGTTTCTTGCATCGGCTAACAGGAACTAATGTATGTTGTAGTGTATTATGTTGAGCTTACATGGAGTGTTGAATGGCTTCGAAAGAAGTTGTACGTTGGTGATAGAAATTTAGAAATACATTCGTTAATTTCCAAATTGACAAAATGAAGAATTATATTGAACCCAAGATCAGTATCATCAAACTGATTCCATGGCTGGAATTTAGGAATTTAATTAGTTGTTGACCATGATTAAATGACAACTTAACTAACCGGTAGCAATATATATATAAAATAATAATATATAAACTATCCAAAGAAATCCACTAACCATACAATATTTTTGATAAGATTTACAGAGAAAAATTACAAAACTCCCAAGAACGTACAAAGGCAATAAGATAGAGATACGACTACAATTTCCTACGATAATTTTTACGTATTCTCAATTACAACTTAGAATGAATTTATTTATAAAAGCAACAAAGCATGGGGCATGAAGTCCACTACTTACGTCCTTAATAAAAAAATTGAAAACATGCACCACTAATTCTAAATGCAACCACTATACTTCCTAAAATGAAGACCAAAAATGACTTGATCAAACATGATAAAAAGGAAATTAATGAAACTTTTTTTTTGGCTTTTTGATAACCTTGCTTTTGTATCGGTTTGTATGGTTATATATATACACGAACAAAGTCAATCACACAAACATGAACAAAATAATTACAAAAGATGATAAAGGTGGGGAAAGTCGCACGAGCTTGGTGAAGATTATTCCCTAAAGAAACAGATGATAGACAGCAACAGTCATGTGACTGTTTTAAGCGATGGTTCATGCGCGGAATCTCTACCCGTGGCTTTTGGTGTTGGACGAACCCGCAGGGGGTGGTGGCGGTATATGTACGTAGCCGCTCGGGCTCACCATATTCGTGGCTGAACCCCTTCCACGCCTACCCTATAATAAATGTAATGTATTAGTAAACTACATGTATTAGTAAACTAATAATAACAATAATAATTAGAGATGAAGAGCGACTCCAAATTATGTCGGTATCAAAGACAAACAATGTTGCAAATTAAATTGTAAGGCCCAATTGATTTTTCTGTTGCATAGAAAGTGATGTTGAAGCTGTTATACGATGGCTATAAATAGACAAAAGGAACGCAGAAACTTCACAACTACTTGACCACTACGTGAGCTAATTAATCGGAAAAACCCATTGACCCGTTATTCTACTATAATATATAAGCATATGGGTAAATCATGATTAACTAACTGTTCATACATTTCCTCATAAAAACGAATAGTTTAAGTTTAAATTTAAATGGCTTATATATGATAATATACGATTAGAATTCAGTCCTATTGTATAACTTTGCTATTGAAGAGATAAACTTATTTTTTGATTAAAGCACATGGGTTATCAACAACAACAAACTTTTCATTTTTTTCCTCATAAAAAGGAGTAGTTTAAATGACTTGCACGTTTTTTATAATACGGTATCTATTTCAAAAGGGTATATATTAAGTACACGTTTTTTATAATTAGGCAACAAACTTTTAGATAAGGTCCTTATTAAAAGGAAGAGTTTAAACGTTGAGGCAATAGGTTAATCTAAGGGACCATATTAATTTTAAAGCCCACTCATTGGTGGCAATAGTTATATATAATATTACTATAAACTTTCTCGGATCCTTAGACGTGTTTTTAACACACATTTACTACAGACTCTAAGAGCTGACATGTATACAACTTAATATAACGCCTACGTTCAGTGGAGTTTATTGTATCATCATCTCAATTAACTTATCAATACCTCAAAAGTCTAAACAGACTAAATTTTACAACCTACTTACCACCTCGTCATAAACCTTAATGAACACAAACAACTAACTCACACGTCACACTTAAATATGTTAAAGACGAAGAAGAATCTATAGATATCACACGGTTAATTAACTATAATAACTAACTCACAGATCGAACCTAAACAAATATACTGCATTACTAATTACTAATGTAGCTAAACTAACATTCTTAATGTTGTATTTCATTTTAGCCAATACAAGTTCACGAGGTAATACTAGACCAGTTGAAGAACAAAAGCAGAGTTCCTGAAACCAAACTTGACTAATGATTGAGCAGACGACGCTTGTTCGAATCTTAGAAGCACAATGGTGGGACAATAAAACACTAAGAGCAAACATTAGAAAATAGGCAGTTCACTTCTTCGAAGGACCAACATTAGAACGTAACAACAATCAACCCGTTTTAACAGGATAGATACCGATAGTGATGAGACGGATTCTGATATAGAAGAACAAAACGGGTTTGAAGAAGAGAATAATTGGCTCTTATTGTGTGGTTTAGCCATTGAAGGCATAATAATTAGTGCAAAATTGAGTAATTCACGTATGCTTTGTCACACGTCTTCTCGCACAGGCCATGTATTCATTCAAGAAATACTTAATGGTCATCCGAGACGTTGTTATGAAGTTTTTAGGCTTCATGTACGGGTATTCAAATCATTATTAAGGAATGTCATTGAACGAACTTTTGGAGTATGGAAGGCTAGATGGGAAATATTACAAAATATGCATGTCAATTACACCTACGAGACACAAGTGAATATTGTGTTGGAATATGATCACGTAAAATGAACGTATGTCCGAAAAGTATTTAAGCCTACGGGGTCACACGTTCAACACGAATGTAACTATAATTAATTAATATATTAAATGTAATTTATTAATTAGTTTGATCACGAAATAATTAATTTAAATAAGTTAAAGGGTTAATTGTATTTAAATTAATTAGAAGGAGGATTAAAATGTGAAATATGGAAATTAGAGTTGGGCTCTAAATCCATATGAGGGGGCCGGTTTTTGAAGGCTCAAAAGAGTCCTTTGATTGCTTGGTCACCAAGCCAAAAACCCTAAGGATTTACCCTATAAATAGAGGGCTTAATCTAAGGGTTTTATATATAAATTCACACTAAAAGTTCTTCTCTTCGTCCCTTCCTTGGTTCGGCCGTAAGTTGCATTCAAAGGGTTTTGAAATTTGGTTTGTGACTTAGGTAACACATATATACATAATTAATCCTAGCATTAATTATGGGGTGAATTATTTTCTTCCATATGTTCGGCCGTAAGGTTTTAATCGAAAGAAGGGAATTATACAACGGGTTTGTTTGGTTCGTGATCAAGTACTAGCATACATACATTCCAACGTTGTGTGTGCAATCGTAGAGAGGTTAATTTAAACCTTTTTCTTGCTTTAATCTCTCCAATTTAAGGTACACGTTTTCTTCCTTGGTTAATTAATTAACTACATAGATTTATATTCCGCTGCGTGCTTTGTGATTTGATTTGATAAATTGTTATATAAACCAACAGTGGTATCACGAGCCTACTATGTATGTTTCTTGATTACCAATTAAATCAAAACTTGAAGGGGGGTTAGGGTTCTTGATTTTTATAATTTTCGAATATATATATATATATATAAATTAATTTTTGTAATTTAATTACATTATTTAAATAGGAAACAAATAATATTTATATTATATATATATATGGTTCGAAAATTCCAGAAAATAAAATAAAATTTTTTTTTTAGGGTTCCTAATCCAAGTTTTGATTAATTACATATTTATGTGATAAATTGCATGTATATATGTGTGTACCTTTAATTTTTAAATTGTTAAAAAGAAGTAAAAATCATGAATTTTCTATGCAAATTATTCATGATTCTTACTTAGATATATTGATATGAAATCTTGATCATTAGGGTTAATTATGCTAGATAATTGAATAATTAATTGTGTGACTATGTGAATTTTTCGTGTGTTTTTTCTACTTTGTGATAGTTCACTAAAAAATTCATATCTTTTAATCCGTAATGAGTTAGAGGTCGTGCTTTGAACTGTAGATTCTCAACACATAGGGATAAAACTTTGTAGTTCTGGTCGAAGTCTGAATCGGACCAGAAACAGGTCTAAACAGGTCGTGAAGCTACTGGAAATTTCCAGTCAGCAACTATGTGCTTATATGATAATTGATTGTTTTATGTATGTTTAAGGCTTACGCAATCAAGGCAACTTGATGTATGTGGTCCTCTTCTTTGAAGGGGGAGCCGACTTAGACATTATTAAACCATAGTGACATGCTTAGGTGGCCCACCATAACTTGTTGCATGCTTAATAGTTAATAGATTAGTGAGTTTATTATTTTGCGTTTTTATTGAGATATAAATTGTGATGCAAAAATAGTTTTGAGAAAACATAAACTTGACTAAGCAATATCGAAATAAAGATTTTTTAATAAAATTGGATTCTTACAACCTTGAGATACATCGGCTCACCCATTTGAACAAACTCTAAGAGAGGTATAAGTCGGAGTGCGCTAGCCTTCTAAAAGGGCGGGTTTTTAAATCGCGTTCATCGCATACCTTTGCCCTTGCGCTTCTTTGTGCGTTCAAATGGAGCTATCGAGCTCTCTTGTGTTGTCAAGACTATAAAAATGATTTTATTAAATATTATGTTATGAAGATATGCATGAGTCTTCAAACATAACTTTTTGATCACATATCAAATTGAATGACCCAATAAACTTAAGTCATTTGCCATCCAACTTGTAAGGACACATGTGGCTGTTGTTTTACTCACTGGTACACAGTGGTGAAATGGCAGTTGTATGGCAGATCCCACTCACTGGTACACAGTGGTGGACAAATTTGCGCGTTCTTGGTTGGAAGACTTAAAGCGAGTTAAGCGGTGAGACCTTAACCCGTGGCAAAAGATGGGACGAAACATGACTACAAAAAGATCACTTGATGAATCAAGTGTCAAATGTAGGTCCCATACTTACTAGGAATTGCACTAGTAATGCAATTATTGCTCGTCACTTACCTTTTGAGTGCAATCATTTCTAGCAGATCAACTGATGAAATGGTTGTATGTCAATTGGATCCTAGCCATAATGAAATTAATTGTTTATTTTATAAACATTGGGTAATTAATTTCTTAAGGATTTATTATCGAAAATACCGATAATTGAACTTGAATCTGTTTTGTAAAAGGCAACAAATCCTTCACAAAACATACACCAATCGGCTTTCAGGTCGATGCTAGAAAGAGAAAACTTTCTAAAACCAATTTCAATAACTGTTATTGTCAATAGAGAATTGTTCTAAGAGTCGAAAAGAAAACCAATGTCATTTGAAACTCAGATATCGCTATTCCTGATGCGAATGCCACTGCTTTGCAGTTGGAAGCATAAAATACTCGGTACAATAGACATATTGAGGTTGCTTATTTGATGCTAGAAGCATGTCTCCTGAGCTTCAAAAAGCAATTCGGATTGCAAAATCCGTGTGATATGATCAAATAACTCAAGTCTATGTACGGAAAACAAGTTGGAGTTGAATTACTTGAGTTAATTGAGTCACTCCATAACGTGAACATGAGTATGGGAAACCGGTGAGTGCTCATGTACTCAAGATGAAGAGTCACTTTGAGCATTATGGAAAGGTTAAAACTACGCATATCTTCTGCCGATTTTTATAGGCATAAGAGACAATTGCAAATTTGCATAGCATAGTTGGACTTCATATCATGTTGATTGAGTATGAGGAAAACCTTCCTACGAAATCTGAGATACCCCAAGTTCTTATGATCAAGGGGGGAATGGTTTAGAAAGCAAAACAACCGTAAAGCTAAAGGCAAGAACTTAGGTAAGAGAAAACAAAGTGTTTAGTCTCAAAACCTTAAAAGACCCTTTGGAAAAAGGAGCATACGGCTAAAGACCAGGCTAGTCATCACCATGCTAAGGTGAGACACTGGAAGAGGAATTGTCCTAAGTATCTAGCTGAGTTGAACAAGAAGAAGAAGCAAGTTGGTTTAACCAGTTCTTCAAGTATCTTCTTAACTGAATTATAAGTGTTGATGAGATTCAAATGATAATTCAATAGCAAAAGAGTCAAGTTAACTTGAACTCTATCTATCTTTGACATAGTCATCTTGTTTAATTTTTGTCAAGATACGCATTTAAAGACTTCAATGTGAATACGTCTTACAAATCAAATGATGAATCATTTGATAAATGCGTGTCTTCGGCATAATCATTAGCAAGAAAGCATTAAAAGACTTCAATGTGATGGGATCTTACAATCAAATGATGAATCATTTGACAAATGCATGCCTTGTGTTTTCGGCAAGATGACAAGAACACCTTTTCCGCATAAAACCGGAGAGGGCTAAGGAACTGCTTTGACTAATACATTCGGATGTATTCAGCCAATTTAGACATGTGTCAAGGAAAGGAGCTAGCTACTTCATAACTTTTACGGATGATTTCAGTCGTTATGGTTATGTTTACTTGCTTAAACATAAACATGAAGTCTTTGAAACATTCAAAGAGTTTAAAAATGAAGTAGAAAATCAACTCGGTAAAACCATCAAGATTCTTCGATCCGATCGCGGTGGTGAATACTTAAGCCAAGAGTTTAAGGATTATCTAAAAGCATGTGGAATTGTCCAACAGCTTACTCCTCCATACACTCCTCAACATAATGGAGTGTCTGAAAGGAGAAATCGAACCTTGCTAGACATGGTGAGATCTATGATGACCCTTACGACTCTCCCATTTTCATTTTGGGATTATGCTCTAGAGACTGCTGTACGCATTCTCAATATGGTTCCAACTAAGAAGGTTGACAAGACACCATATGAATTATGGCATGGGAGTGTCCCTAATCTGTCTTACTTAAGAGTCTGGGGATGTGAGGCACTCGTGAAACATGATACGCCTGACAAACTTGAACCCAGAACCACTAAGTGCATCTTTGTCGGATACCCTAAGGAAACGATGGGTTACGACTTCTATAATCCCGTCACAAACACTGTTCGCGTTGCTCGATATGCCGAATTCTTTGAAAAGAAATTAGCTCAAGAGAACAGTGGGAGGATTGTAGAACTTGATGAAACTCAAGAGGAAGATGTGTCACCTTCTGAAGCTCCTAGCAATCATCAACTTGGGGGGGGGGATGTTCAAAGTGATGAACCTCAAGTCGATGATGATGAAGCGATTCCACTTCGTAGGTCCGAAAGGACAAGACGTCCTACTGACAGACTATGTCTGATGGTAGAAGAAGACGTTTTAGGAGATCTCGATGAGCCTCCGAATTTCAAAGCTGCATTATCAGATCCGGAATCTGACAAATGGCTTGAAGCTATGAAGGTGGAAATGAAATCCATGAATGACAATCAAGTCTGGAGCTTGGTTGATCTTCCACAAAATGCTCAAACTGTTGGGTGTAAGTGGATCTTTAAGAAGAAGACGGACATGGATGGAAATATACACACCTATAAAGCTCGTCTCGTGGCGAAAGGTTATACTCAACGTTTCGGTGTTGACTATGATGAGACCTTTTCTCCAGTTGCGGACAAAAGAGCTATTAGGATTCTCTTAGCCATAGCCGCGTACTATGACTTTGAGATATGTCAAATGGATGTTAAGACTGCCTTCTTAAATGGTTACTTGGATGAAGAAGTCTATATGGATCAACCTGAAGGTTTTATTGATCCAAAACATCCCAACAAAGTATGCAAGCTTCAAAGGTCCATTTATGGACTAAAGCAAGCATCAAGAAGTTGGAACAAGATGTTTGATGAAGAAATCAAAAAGTTTGGTTTTGTTCAAAATCTCGATGAGCCTCCGAATTTCAAAGCTGCATTATCAGATCCGGAATCTGACAAATGGCTTGAAGCTATGAAGGTGGAAATGAAATCCATGAATGACAATCAAGTCTGGAGCTTGGTTGATCTTCCACAAAATGCTCAAACTGTTGGGTGTAAGTGGATCTTTAAGAAGAAGACGGACATGGATGGAAATATACACACCTATAAAGCTCGTCTCGTGGCGAAAGGTTATACTCAACGTTTCGGTGTTGACTATGATGAGACCTTTTCTCCAGTTGCGGACAAAAGAGCTATTAGGATTCTCTTAGCCATAGCCGCGTACTATGACTTTGAGATATGTCAAATGGATGTTAAGACTGCCTTCTTAAATGGTTACTTGGATGAAGAAGTCTATATGGATCAACCTGAAGGTTTTATTGATCCAAAACATCCCAACAAAGTATGCAAGCTTCAAAGGTCCATTTATGGACTAAAGCAAGCATCAAGAAGTTGGAACAAGATGTTTGATGAAGAAATCAAAAAGTTTGGTTTTGTTCAAAATCTCGATGAGCCATGTGTATATCGCAAAGCTAGTGGGAGTAATGTTACTTTCCTTGTCTTATATGTCGATGACATATTGATCATAGGAAAACACATTCCAATGTTGCAAGATGTTAAATCCCATCTTGGAAAGTGTTTTGCCATGAAAGATTTAGGAGAAATGACATTTATTCTTGGAATCAAGATCTACCGAGATAGATCAAAGCAGTTGTTTAGATTAAGTCAAAGTGCTTATATTGATAAGGTCTTGAAGCGATTCAAGATGGAGAATTGTAAGCGTGGGTCTACACTTATGCAAGAAAGACTTAACTTATCTAGCAAGAACAGTGCTTCTACACCTAATGAGGTGGAGCGCATGCAAAGAATCCCTTATGCTTCGGCTGTAGGATATATTATGTATGCGATAAGATGCACTAGACCTGATATTGCGTTCGCGCAAAATATAGTTAGCCACTATCAGCAAAATCCTGGATAGGATCATTGAATTGCTGTAAAGAACATTCTTAAGTACATGTGTGCTACTAAAGAATTATTCTTGGTGTATGGTTGAAATCCCGATCAAAATTCAAATGGTAATAGAATTTGTGATGTTGGATTTCAGACTGATAAATATGATTCAAAATATCAGTCGGGATACGTCTTCATTATTTAAATGAAGGCACGGTGGAATGCTATGAGCTAAAAACCACAGTTGCCATGTCTGCAACAGAGTCTGAGTACATTGCCGCCTTATAAGCCGCAATGGAAGCAGTCTGGATAAGGTAGTTCACTAGCGGGCTTAACGTGATCCCCTCAAGTGACTTACCCACTGATATGTACTGTGATAATACTGGTGCATTAATCATTGCCAACGAACCCGGAGTTCAGAAAGGTGCCAGACATTATGCTAAACGATATCACTATGTTCGTGAGCGATCGAACTAGGAGAGATCAATTTACTCAAAGTTCACACAGATTTTAACTTAGCTGATCCTTTCACAAAAGATTTGTCTAGGCCCAAGCTTGAAAGGCATGCCAAGGGCATAGGACTTAAATTAGTTAGTTATTTCATGTAAATCTGTTGTTTTGGTATTTGGATAAGTGTAACATCCTAAATCTTTATTTCATTTATTTGTTGACTTTGACTTACTAGTCAACCATGCTTTGACTTGTCTAGGTTTCACTTTACAAATCAATTAACGAAATGATTTAATATATATGTGTAAGTATTATGTGTAAATATAATTAGTCATATGTATATATGGGTATACATTTGATTAATTAGTTACTTATATTTGTATTATTTGTGCCTTACATACAATTGTATGCCTAAATTAGCTACGAATAAATATATATACATGTAATTGATTTATAACCAAATGGATAAAAGTGATTATAATTATATGTAACTAATTACTACACTCAATTACTCAAGTAATAATCAAAAATTCAAATGGTAATAGAATTTGTGATGTTGGATTTCAGACTGATAAATATGATTCAAAATATCAGTCGGGATACGTCTTCATTATTTAAATGAAGGCATGGTGGAATGCTATGAGCTAAAAACCACAGTTGCCATGTCTGCAACAGAGTCTGAGTACATTGCCGCCTTATAAGCCGCAATGGAAGCAGTCTGGATAAGGTAGTTCACTAGCGGGCTTAACGTGATCCCCTCAAGTGACTTACCCATTGATATGTACTGTGATAATACCGGTGCATTAATCATTACCAACGAACCCGGAGTTCAGAAAGGTGCCAGACATTATGCTAAACGATATCACTATGTTCGTGAGCAGATCGAACTAGGAGAGATCAATTTACTCAAAGTTCACACAGATTTTAACTTAGCTGATCCTTTCACAAAAGATTTGTCTAGGCCCAAGCTTGAAAGGCATGCCAAGGGCATAGGACTTAAATTAGTTAGTTATTTCATGTAAATCTGTTGTTTTGGTATTTGGATAAGTGTAACATCCTAAATCTTTATTTCATTTATTTGTTGACTTTGACTTACTAGTCAACCATGCTTTGACTTGTCTAGGTTTCACTTTACAAATCAATTAACGAAATGATTTAATATATATGTGTAAGTATTATGTGTAAATATAATTAGTCATATGTATATATGGGTATACATTTGATTAATTAGTTACTTATATTTGTATTATTTGTGCCTTACATACAATTGTATGCCTAAATTAGCTACGAATAAATATATATACATGTAATTGATTTATAACCAAATGGATAAAAGTGATTATAATTATATGTAACTAATTACTACACTCAATTACTCAAGTAATAATCAAAAATCAAACACTAGTTAACTATCAAAGTCAAATGGTCAATCTTGTGTCCTAAACTAACTACAACTTGGATTGTAGTTGTAATAATGCAATAACATGCTTAATACTTGTTATTCCTTTGTTCTCATTCAAATTGGCAGCCATGACACTCCTTAGTTGACTAAGACAAAATAAGAAAAAAAATAAAGAACATGAAAGATCAAAACAAACACAAAATCCCGTTTTTATAGCTACAGCAGCCCAGAAAATGCTCGATCCCCGGAGATCAAACCGTTGAAATTGCCTCAATTTTTGATAGTATCTTCCTGACATATAGGCCAATATTTTTGACCGTTGAATTTGTCCCTGGATGTCTAGAAGTCGAGTTATAGGGCCGGGAGTGAGCTGAAACTCTTGTTAACTTTGGTGTTGTTAAATCATCTTTGATCATCCTTTTTGATTAATTGCACAAGTAAGGTAACATTTCTTTACACTTGTTTATGTATTTTTCCAAGTTAATTGAGTATTAATGGGTCTTGATAATCTATATAAATAAGGATTAAATGATCAATGATCAAAATGGAATAATAAGAACCATACTGGTTCTGGACAGAAACTACTCTTTGATTGTGAGGTATAAAACGCATAGAATGAAAACGATCTGGTTATTGAGTGCTAAACAAAGTATTTATTTTTATGTGTCTAGTTTATCCTCCCACTGGAACCAAGTGAAAACATGGAGTAGAACTCAAGTTATGATTTTTACAAGAAACGTGGTCAAAACTGATTTCAGATCCGTCACCTTACAAAAATCATAGAAACTTCATCTGATCGATTTAAGAGATGATTCTTATATTTTTGGAAAGCTCTATGTGTCCTTAAAATTTGATAAGAACTAAGTTTCTTCTGGTTTTGCCCAGAAAAGTGACAAAAATGACGATTTCCAGAACTGGTCGGATTCTGAACGAATGTTACAAATTAATTATTGTAAAAATCATATCTCATTCGTTATATGTCTAAAAAGGTCAAACCATACATTTTTGAAAAGGTCTTTGAGTGCCTTGCAAATGTCTAGAACTGAGTTTTGTTGTATCTAATAGTCTTGGCTTCGAAAAGTCGTTGGCAAAGGAATGACGCAAACCTGGAAACATGCTGAAATTTCCCTGTTTTGCACTTATGCTTTGTTGTAACTTATAGGTTAATCTTATATTTATTCTAGGTACCCGGGAATACTTGTCAAGCACAATAATTTGTTAAATTGGTTGTGGTTGAACTCCATTAAGGTAAGATACACTACTTTGACACGCTGAGGGTTCAACAAAAACAAGGTTTTCATATAAAAACTTCCTAAATGTTATCTTGATTGCTTATGGGTATTCGGGTTACACGGGAGGTGATATGGGATATGTATATGACTATTGAGACCTGAAATGCAGTCCCTATGATATGAAATGTAATGATATGCTATGAAATGCTATGAAATGTTTTGAGATGAATTGAAATGTGATATATGTTGATGTTATGTGAAATGTGCATGATTACATGGCTTGTTCATCTAGTTACCAGACTTATTAAGTTGCCATGACACGTGCACGTTTAAGGGCCCAAACGTAAAAGATGAATATGTGATGATGTTTAGGTAATGTGGACACCTAAACTATATGTGATGTAAATCAAGCTCGTAAATGATGTGATAAGTGTTAAGCTTAACCCGTACTTGCCCTTGCCCGGCTAAGTGCGTATATGTGGTTGCTTGGGTGGCTCCTTGCAACATAATTACGTGGTTTGAGTATCTCCGGGTGGCGTGATTACCCACCAATGTCTTTGAACATACGGACTACTCCGGGATTGGCTTGCCATTCCTTAACGACATTGATGTACAGCCGTAAGGTTTGTCCATCTAGTCGGGTGTGATTTATGTCACACTTAATGAGATGTATATGTTATATGATATGCGTGACTTATGTCACATTTGCAAAGATGATATGTGAAAGGATATGTAAAGATGACTAGGCACATTTAGGATGACCCATCCTAATATGATGATGTTGATGCTATAATATGTATATGAGATGATATGATTGATGTGTTATGTGCCTTAACGATTCTAATGACTTTTCGATAATGTTTTAATCGGACAAATGTTTTATGAATGATGTGTTATCTTACTTAGCTAATTCGTTAGCTAACACTTGCTCTTTTAAAATGTGTTGTTCCCTCAGGTCCAACATTAGTGAGCAGGTAGATGTGAGAAGATGTGAGGCATGGGTAGATGATCTTGAAGCTCGCTATAGTTTACCCCTAGTGGCTGCTCGCTTTAGACATTTGCTTAATGTTTAGATAATGATGTCTTACAATGATAATGTGGTCGGTTGTTTAATGTTGGGCAACTGATGGATTTCCATTTAGACTAGTTTCAATGATATGACCAGTAACACCATTTAACGAATACACCAAACAGATTTTACTGGTTTGGACTTTTAAAGTTTATTCCGCTTTCTTTGACGCCGTTAGGCGAAAGTTTTTGGAAATCCATATTTTTAAACGACGGGTGTTACAATAAGGGATGTTAAACAATTTATATTTCCATAATGAAATAAAGTACTTGATATGTTTGATTTCATTTAATATTAAATTGTGTCCTATATTTGCATGTTTAATCCTTGAATATTTTATTAAATATTTTATTAAATATTCTAAATTGTCCATTGTCGATTAATTATATGGGAATATAATTAAACTAAGACAAATCTGAGTGATTGGTTATATTCTTGGAATATATAATGGATGGTCCCACCAAACTCAGATGATATCCATAGTTGATGCATATCGGACTACCCCACTAACGAATTATCACTTTATGGATCGACGTCATTAAGTGAAATTCGTAAATAGTTACTTTATCTATCCTTTGACTTGAGATGCAAGTAGGTCAGCATGTATGAATTGCACTTACTTGATATAGTTCTAACTCTCCTGAATAAGGGAGTACATAAAGGGCTATTTTCAGAAAGTGTATTGAAGTATGATGACTGACACGTGTAGTCAATACATGATTTGTTCCTTCAGCTTTAAAGTTGAAGTATGATACCATTTGGCGCCCTCATTAGGACTAATTAAGATGTTTGCATGGCCGTGCCCAAATAAATCCAGATTGTTCTCGATTATATTTGGTAATCTTTAATCAGTCATAAAATGAGAAACATAATCGTTAAATTATGAAATGACTTCGATCCATATTCATATTTAACAAGGTATCTGAACAAAGGGATAATAAATGCCTTAACCATTTAAATATATTTTAAGAAACTATACTTAAAATTTTTCGGGAGCATTGGCGTGTTGCTAGACGCTAACCAATGTTATTACCTTCATTCATTACGAGCTCAAGTGGGAGCTGTTGTAATATGATCACGTAAAATGAACGTATGTCCGAAAAGTATTTAAGCCTACGGGGTCACACGTTCAACACGAATGTAACTATAATTAATTAATATATTAAATGTAATTTATTAATTAGTTTGGTCACGAAATAATTAATTTAAATAAATTAAAGGGTTAATTGTATTTAAATTAATTAGAAGGAGGATTAAAATGTAAAATATGGAAATTAGAGTTGGGCTCTAAATCCATATGAGGGGGCCGGTTTTTGAAGGCTCAAAAGAGTCCTTTGATTGCTTGGTCACCAAGCCAAAAACCCTAAGGATTTACCCTATAAATAGAGGGCTTAATCTAAGGGTTTTATATATAAATTCACACTAAAAGTTCTTCTCTTCGTCCCTTCCTTGGTTCGGCCGTAAGTTGCATTCAAAGGGTTTTGAAATTTGGTTTGTGACTTAGGTAACACATATATACATAATTAATCCTAGCATTAATTATGGGGTGAATTATTTTCTTCCATATGTTCGGCCGTAAGGTTTTAATCGAAAGAAGGGAATTATACTAACGGGTTTGTTTGGTTCGTGATCAAGTACTAGCATACATACATTCCAACGTTGTGTGTGCAATCGTAGAGAGGTTAATTTAAACCTTTTTCTTGCTTTAATCTCTCCAATTTAAGGTACACGTTTTCTTCCTTGGTTAATTAATTAACTACATAGATTTATATTCCGCTGCGTGCTTTGTGATTTAATTTGATAAATTGTTATATAAACCAACATATTGTGCTTGCATCTATGGCGATTCATAATTATATTAGAAAGACAGATGCATGTGATGAAGGATTTAATAGGGCGCAACGAGAATCTTACACTCCAAATAACGGTACTCATGGTCGAGGATCTAGTAGCATTGTTGAAATAGATGAAGACACAAGTGCACAACGTAGACATGATGATTTAAATATGAGTGCGATTAGAGATATAATTGTTGGAGAACTAATCCAATCAAGATGAATGTTTTTATTGAATATTGATGTATGTTATTTAATTTTAGTACTCATCATTTGGAATATTATAAAAGTTTAAGTTATAATAAATATAAATTATCTAAAGTCATTGTTATGACTCTTAAATAAGAAGTAAATACATAGACTTATAAGTTATGTGATAATATATATATATAAGTATGTCCTTTTTGGTCATTTTATCAACATAAGCCAACTTAAAAAAAGCTAGGCCAAACACTCTAAAATGGCTTATCAGCTTATACAACATAAGCTAATCCAAACACCATAAAAAAGCTTATAAGCTTATGAAATAAAAACATAAGCAAAAAAGCATAAGCCAAAAATGAAAAGCTAGGCCAAACACCCCCTAAATATACTTAGGCTATCCACTCATTCTTCAGCTTGTTGCTATCTAAGTTACTACTTACTAGTATGTAAAAAACTAAAAACTGATCGATTACTGTATTTTACATTTCTTGTAGTATGATTTATCATGTGCATTCTCATAATCCTACAATGTGCTAAATTCTCAAGAATTCATCTTCTCTTTGGGCAAAGATTAAATATACTAATAAACAAAACCTCCAAAATGTCGATGCTAACTTCTAATCTATATAAGTTCTGTTCTTTAGTTTATTTCCATTTATAATATGGCTATTGCGCCACAACACCAATGTGATCCTCGAGAGCTTAACTTATACAACAATAGTACATCTAATATCCCTTTCATTCTGTATGTATAGGTTATAGATTACTATTACGGATGGTATTCCGATTTTTCTCATCTAATATCATAACTAACACTTTGAGAAAGTACATATATAAAATCCCTTTGATTTTGTATAGGTTATAAATTATTGAAAGCGGTTATATTTGCCCTCAATTAGCTTAATGTGTGGGGTGTAATCATGAGATCATGTATACTAAGTCCTGCCATGCATCCACTTCTGGAAAGCAAAATGCTAAAGATTACAACAACAACAACGGTACCCAATCCCAGCCTATGCCGGGTATGGGGAAGTATGATGTAGACAGACCTTACCTCTACTCAAAGGTAGAGAGGCTGCTTTCAGATCCACCGAGGTGGAAGGACCTCCTGCCCGGGGTTAAAAAAAAAAAGGTTAGATCCACTTCTGGAAAGCAAAATGCTAAAGATTATATGGCATTTTATGAATTTTGTTGTGATACCGAATACATTAAGTTATCATATATACAGTCATATACTAGATCAACATTGCTTGATATTATCTGAACTGTCAAGATATGAATCAATTTGAGTTAGTTTGGATTGTATAGGTGGAGGAGAGAGATATTAATTTTTAATTAAAAATTAGGTTGGGTTGGTTCAATGAGGATAGTCTTAAAACCTTTCGCAATCAAGATTGAAAATCATTCAAGAGATAAGTCACCCCTTCCTTCCTCTGATATATATACCTATATATATGTAATGATATTTACCTACTTATTATACATTCTCGGGCCGGAGGTCCCTCCCCACTTCGGTGGGCCTGGAAGCAGCCTCTCTACCTTTGGGTAGAGGTATGGTCTGTCTACATCATACCTCCCCATACCCCGGCTTATGCTGGGATTGGGTACTGTTGTTGTTGTTGTCTTGTTTGTTCACATTGCAAATCATGATATATAAATTATTGTTCATACTCTTTTTTGCCTTTTCTTTTGATTTTTGTTTTACATGTATTCAGAAGATGAAGATAATGATCATAGGTAAGATTATAAGATCTTTTTTTAATTTAATTTTACTGATTAAAAATGGAAATTATTATGTCAAGTTTATTATTTAGGGTTTTTGAAATTAGGGATTTTTGATGAAGATGATGACAAGAGTTAAGTTTTTATTAATTGTGTGAGTTTTATAACTAAGAAATTAAAGGTTTTTGGATATTGGGTTTCTTCATTGTTGGGTTCTAATTATGTATCGTTGTAGATGAATTGCGATGGTTTTGGCAGCCTCTTTCTTATCTTTGCCTTTCTTAATGATCCACCAGACGAAGCAGTTTTCCCCATTATTAAAGTTTTCTACCAAAGGTAAAAGTTTTCATCTTTTTTTCTTCTTTTCTTTTCTCTTATCATTTATCATCTACACGTTCTTCATATTTGGGTTTCTATATAAAAGTCATATTTATTAGGTGATGTTGCTTTATAAGCTGACAAGTTATAGTTTAAAGTCATATCTATACGTTCGCACATAATATGTTTTTTTAGGTAAAGTTAATTTGTGGATAATGTTTTTTTTAAGAAGGTGTTTGTTATTGGATTTAAATTTGAATGATTTTGATGTAGATATATATTTGTGTATGTATGTGTATATATGTCACTGTTTTGTTTTGGATTTGAAGGTGTTTTGGTGGAAAAATATTACAGAAGTATTGGTTTGATGATAAAGAGTTCAATGACAGCCGCTTCCATGAACAAAAGGTAAATGGTTTATGTTTTATTTTTTCTATCTACTCTGTCTTTCTTTTTATTATGCTTCCATTTCGTTTTGTTTAATTTGACTTACAAATTATGAAATTTCAGGGGTGTTGTGAAATTTGTGGGTCAGGTTGAAGCCCTTTACCTGGCTTCTGGTTGGAAATCAATATGATTAGTGTTTTTGGTTTATTCTTCATATGAGAAAGATTGCAATTTGATTGGAACCTTTGATGCCGGTTGAAATTGGTCACAATTTGTGATCGATTCCTTGGTGACAAATGGATCCAATTATGTTTTCTTGCTCCTTTGAAGTCTTGAACACTTGCTATTTGATGATAATTGATTAGTTGTTTTAACTTTTCAAATTTTCTCATAGATCGAAACAAAGCCCATTGATGATAATTGTCCCTTTCTATTGGCTATGATGATGTGTATAGATTCAAACAGACTTGAGTTTATGTGTTCCTTGGCGTGACATTTGAGGTGTGAATCTGATTGCTGTCACATGACAACTTTCTTTGATGCAGCCATGCTGAATCATGACTCTTACTTCAGCATGTCTGAGAATATATGATGAATTATACGCTCCTATAGAAACATTGGGTTCATTAGCTCAAAAGTTGGCAGTCAACCTATTTTATATGTAAGTGAGTTCGTGTCTTGGTTCATTAACTCAAAGTTGAAGGATGAACTTGATGGATGGCTCAAAACCTTTTTTTTTATGTAAGTGAGTTCCTGTCAAAACCACTTATTTTGTACTCTTTATATATAAAGTTTCGTATTTGTGTGTTTTTTGTAGTCTTTATGTATGGATTTTTGTTGTTCATATTCCTTGCAAGCTGCCACTTTGGGTTCATCCATAGCTCTTTCAAATCGGATTATGAGGTCATGGCATGATGAATTTGGTAGGTTTTCTTTGGTGTTTCTACTATGTCTGATATATATGTGTATAGATATATGTGAGTGTAATGGGTCCCTGTTTTTGAACAGTTTGTAAATATATATATATATATATAAAATATGTGACTGTATATAGATATATGTGTGTTAAGTGTATAGATATATGTTAGGGATATATATATTGTGTATAGATATAAAAAGATATAGAAAGATTTGGAGACCTATGTTTTGATCAAATTTAAAATAATGGGTTAGTGTGTGCAGATTCAATTGATTCTAAATTTTAAAGGTTAAACGAGAATTAGATGTAGAAGCACACCAGGAGGGGCTCCAATAATACTTCTTGCACACACAAGAATACAGTAGCATAGCAAGTGGGGGCTGTAAAATAGTTTTATGTGTAACTGAGTTCCTCTTTTGGTTCACTTTGGATTTAAACCAATTCTAAAGCCCATTTTTATCTGGTTATTGTAGCTGCTGGGTCATTTCAGGTATGTTTTTCCATGATATGTGAATGGTGTCTTATAGGTGATGAAGCAGTCCTCCTATACACAAATGGAGAGAGGTCTTCCAAGATAATGAGTTCAGCCGCTCACTGGCACTGGTCAGTTGGGTTACTCAAATGGAAATTCTGTTATTGTGAAAGTGTCAAAACTATATAAAGTTCAAGAAAGCTACACCGAGGTTTCTCTCCAGTAAACTAACTTTTTATTTTATTGGTTTTTGTACCATGTGTTTTATAATATAGAGATCACCTGGATGATTTGGCTGGGCTGGGTAATGGCCAAAGTAGTTGGTATTTTGGGTTTGCAAGTCTGACTTTTATAAGTCAATGTGAAGGTTTTGGGAGTGCAGGTTTTACTTGGTAAGACTGAACCTTAAAAGTATTATGGAAATGCAATTTAGGGTGGGAAAGTGGCTTTTATTTTGCGATTAAATTTGGGTCAGAATCATTATGACTTTGTTTGCAAGTGTGAAGAATTGATGGTTTAGTTTTGGATTAAATGATTTGAGGCTACTATAAAAAAGGTCGAAAGTTTTGGTTTAAGTTTGTATTTAGAATTTGAAAGTGGCAGGTGGTGTTTTTGAAGGTGGGGTTGGTTGTGGATATGTTTATGGGTACCAAATTAAAGAAGTAGATTGATGTTCATTTCGCTTTTGGTCTTCGTTACTTGGAATATCTTATGTCTTTGCTTGGTTGCTTTGACTATGTTGTCAAGGATATTGTAGCTTCACTTTGATGAATCTGTACTTTTTCTTTTGCGGTGTGTGGATATGTACTTTTGCTTTTGCGATGTGTTAGACTTAAGATCAGTGCGTGAATGTGTTTGAATAAAACAATTTGTCTTTTTTGGCTAATTACAGGTATTGTAGACTGAACCATATAGAGTCGTTTATGATTGTTTTCATTTGCAGATTTGTCGATGCTTAACCTTCTAAATGGTTAGTAAGGAATGAGTCATGTAGCTTTATAACCATGTGTCGAAGATAGAGGTACCTTATACTGATTTTTTGTCATAACTCTACTTCAAAGTTTTCAATCGTCATTGTTCAGTCTTTGTGTTTGTATTCTGGTAACCTAAATCCCTCTTGGTTTTGGGTTTTGTTATCTAGGGCTTTGAATCAGGGATTTTGGTGAAGACGATGATAAAAAGATATAAGTGGGGTTCTTGGGGTTTTGGTCGAATTGAAGAGCAAAAACGAGAACGGTGCAGTGGTTTCATGATAGAAGGGGGTAATATAAAGGATTGAAAAAGGTATTAGGGTACTAATTTATGTGATAACGAAAATTGAAGGATTGAAAAAGTTTCTAAGGTATATATGATTTTAATACTTGGTGTATCTTCGGATCCGTATTCATAAATAGGAAAAAATTATAAATTATATATTTTTTTTAAATACATGATTTTCGTTTGTAAAAAGTTCATAATTTAACGCATATGAGGAGGGTCATGTTAGCACTTTATATGGCAGGAGCATGAAACCAATAGTTAGATTTGCTTTATACACTTATTATATATTCTTTCTTGTGGGCAAAGAATAAGGGTGATTATATGCGTCAGTTATGCTATATCATATCCTAATGAGCATGCACTTCACATTATATTACTCTCGAAATAGATTGTTGATTCGAATGGTACAATAGTCACAATAACTATAAAATAAACAGTAATATTACTGCGGTCTCTTTCTTGAGAAAGTCTTCGGATTTTGAAGTATTTGGAAATTTGTTTGAAACAGGGTGTAAGCGTCTGAAGGTCATTAGGTCAAACAGATAAACAAATGAGTATTAGAATCTATTCCAGTTGTTCTGCCTATTGCTTATGCTACAGTTTTGGAGTAAATTTTTTTGTTTGGGAGCTGTAAAATCCTGTTTTTTGCAGGTTTTAAGCTGCTGTTTTAGCTGCATTTTGGAGGCTGTTTTGTGCAGATTTTCGTGATCATTATGTGGCTGATTTGCTGCTGTTTTGAGGCTTTTGCTGATTTTGCTGGTGTTTTGTGCAGATTTAGAGGCCATTTTGCTGCTGTTTTGGGCAGATTTTCAGGTTGTTTCCATCTTCCATTCTCATAAAAAATCATCCTGCTTTGAGGTTATGACATGTTGTAGGTAAAAAATATATATGTGTGTGTATATATATATATGAATCCCGATTTTATGCCGTATATATTTATATAAATCTGTATGTGTGTATGGTTCCCTTATATAACACACACACACACACACACACACACACACATATATATATATATAACACACAACATAAGGGGTGAGTTATTTTAGGACCCTTATTTTAGGACCAATTAGGACATGTGTTTTTTGTAACTTACACACCACCATCATCATCTACTACGATATACAAGACTTTTTTGTAAAAACACTAAGACTTTCCGGCGACGGGCCCACCGGAAAATCATGTGTAAGTTAACTTACACATGTGTAAGTTACCAACATGTGTAACTTACACATGTGTAAGTTAACTCACACATGATTTTCGGATGGTCGCCGTCGCGAAAATCATGGTGGTGGTCGCAGATGATTATGGTGGTGGTCGGAGACGATGATGATGATGTGTAAGTTACAATTTACACATGTCCTAATTGGCCCTAAAATAAGGAGTCCTAAAATAACTTTTCCCCATACATATATATATAACACACACACACATAGAGGGCAATTATTGTGAGAACCATCAAAAGGTCGAGAACAGCGAGAACTCATTTAGACCATTTGCTGCTGTTTTGAGCAGCTTTTGAGGCTGTTTTGCTGGTGTTTTGTGCAGATTTAGAGGTTGATTTTGCTGTGTTTTGAGAGCTTTTGAGGCTGTTTTGCTGGTGTTTTGTGCAGATTTAGAGGATTTTGCTGTGTTTTGAGAGCTTTTGAGGCTGTTTTGCTGGTGTTTTGTGCAGATTTAGAGGATTTTGCTGTGTTTTGAGAGCTTTTGAGGCTGTTTTGCTGGTGTTTTGTGCAGATTTAGAGGATTTTGCTGTGTTTTGAGAGCTTTTGAGGCTGTTTTGCTGGTGTTTTGTGCAGATTTAGAGGATTTTGCTGTGTTTTGAGAGCTTTTGAGGCTGTTTTGCTGGTGTTTTGTGCAGATTTAGAGGATTTTGCTGTGTTTTGAGAGCTTTTGAGGCTGTTTTGCTGGTGTTTTGTGCAGATTTAGAGGATTTTGCTGTGTTTTGAGAGCTTTTGAGGCTGTTTTGCTGGTGTTTTGTGCAGATTTAGAGGATTTTGCTGTGTTTTGAGAGCTTTTGAGGCTGTTTTGCTGGTGTTTTGTGCAGATTTAGAGGATTTTGCTGTGTTTTGAGAGCTTTTGAGGCTGTTTTGCTGGTGTTTTGTGCAGATTTAGAGGATTTTGCTGTGTTTTGAGAGCTTTTGAGGCTGTTTTGCTGGTGTTTTGTGCAGATTTAGAGGATTTTGCTGTGTTTTGAGAGCTTTTGAGGCTGTTTTGCTGGTGTTTTGTGCAGATTTAGAGGATTTTGCTGTGTTTTGAGAGCTTTTGAGGCTGTTTTGCTGGTGTTTTGTGCAGATTTAGAGGATTTTGCTGTGTTTTGAGAGCTTTTGAGGCTGTTTTGCTGGTGTTTTGTGCAGATTTAGAGGATTTTGCTGTGTTTTGAGAGCTTTTGAGGCTGTTTTGCTGGTGTTTTGTGCAGATTTAGAGGATTTTGCTGTGTTTTGAGAGCTTTTGAGGCTGTTTTGCTGGTGTTTTGTGCAGATTTAGAGGATTTTGCTGTGTTTTGAGAGCTTTTGAGGCTGTTTTGCTGGTGTTTTGTGCAGATTTAGAGGATTTTGCTGTGTTTTGAGAGCTTTTGAGGCTGTTTTGCTGGTGTTTTGTGCAGATTTAGAGGATTTTGCTGTGTTTTGAGAGCTTTTGAGGCTGTTTTGCTGGTGTTTTGTGCAGATTTAGAGGATTTTGCTGTGTTTTGAGAGCTTTTGAGGCTGTTTTGCTGGTGTTTTGTGCAGATTTAGAGGATTTTGCTGCTGTTTTGGGCTTTTGGCTGTTTTGCTGCTGTTTGCAGTTTAGAGCTGTTGTTGCTGCTGTTGGCCGTCTTCTTCCTGTGATCTGTTTCTGGGTCTGGTTTGCAGCTGTTTTGCTGTTGTTCCGCCGCTGTTTCACCACTGTTAACCGCCTGCCGCCTGCCGCCGCTGCTGTTGCAGCTGTCTTTGCTGTTATCAGCCATCACCGATTGGAATTCTGTTAGGGTTCTTGGTTTTTTGGGGTTATTTGGTGTTATTGATCGATTGGAAGATGATAAAAGCACTGTTTTGTTTCTTGTTCGAGAAGGTATTTGGCTACTGTTCTTGGTTACCATTGTCACATTCTTGTTCGTCATTGATTAGAGGTTGAGGTATTGTCTCTGTTCAGTTTATTGGTTGAGTTGTATCTCGAGTTATTTTGATTCACGATTAGGGTGTGGGTTTTTCGCGGGTGGTTGTTACTAAGTTTGTTGCTGTGATATTACCTTGATCGATTAGACAAGAAAAGAAGATAAGTACCATTGTCTGAAGTTAGTCCATTGAAACAAGGTATTAGGTTGATTAGGGTTAAACCATTGTTCGACCAGGTATATACGGATGTTTTGGAATGGATTGGATTTCCGTTGGATGTGGTACCGTTTTTTGAAGAATATAGAACTAGCAGGTTTGGAGTGCTTTGGTTTTGAGTGTTCGTGTTCCGTTGCTAGTGTCGACACAAGTGAAAAAAGTTAGTCAAGTCATGGAACTAACGCTTGTTTTCTCTACTGCTGTTATTGATCTTAAATGGTCTAGAACTATGGATGTTATTCCTTGTTCAACTTTTATCAGTGGATTGACTTTTGAGTGGATCTTTGTACTGGTATTGGGTGAAGATTTTCGCTAGTTGAATACGAGTGGAGGTTCGCCTCATGAAGTCTGGTTTAGCATGGGTTGGAATAACAGGGAAAGCGGGGAGCTGTGCGTAGTTCACTTGTGGGGTTGTATGAGGTGCTCAGGGTTTTAGAGTCGCTTGATGTTGATAAAATTCTGCTTATGGGAATGTGTCTGGGTTGATGCATTGGGACTCATTGGAAGGCAGTGAAGACTCTTGTTACAGATTTTGGTTTGCTTCATTTAATGTTACCTATTGTAGTGAAGCACTAATCTGTTGATTAGACTTTTGGAGTGTGCAAATTACTGCACTACCGGAAGACTGAACCAACTTTCGGAGAAAAGTCTTGGCTCGCGGATTCGAGAGTTATACGAGTCTGGTGCGCGGTAGGGGACTCTAGGACTTTCATGTAATCTGTTTGAGCGTATTCGGAGGTTTGAACTTGGATGGGATTTTGTAACAGTGGGAGCACGAGTAGTGTGTTGACATATGTTGAAATCGACGTTAAGTTCTGAAGACCAGGGTTCCGAATGAAATCTCTCCTGTGATGCTACCGCTAGTGGAGAGTGTTGTTATTCCTCTGGAGTCTCTGGAGCCGGTATTTGAAATCAGTAGGAGCCGGTTGAGATTGAGGATGAGTCATTGGTGGACTTTGCCATGACTGAGTCAGTTGTGTCTGACTGTATTGGAGCGGTTTACAGCTTCAATGGGCCTTTCAGGTGACTGATGAAAAGGGCCGCTGCAACTAGGTACACTTAGGATGCATGGATTGAAGTTTGGTTTGTTCTTGGGAGCTGGACCTGTGAAGACTTCTGTTCCTATCCGTTTTTATTGAAATTTTAGCTTGTTCATGGAGAACTGAAGACTTGGGAAACTTCTGTTTTGAAGTTTAAGTTTGTTCTTGGAACCGAAGGCTTGGAGGATTTCGCTTATCTGAAGATTACTGGATTACTGGAGTTACTGGATGACGGGAATGTTGCTTACTTGAATGGCGGGCTGAAATTTATCGCAAGGCCTTCAAGTGGGAGATTGTTGGGTTTGTGAAGGCCTTACGGGCCTGCTGGTTTTGTTTATTGATTAGGAAGCCCAAATTGGTTTCCTTGTTCAACAAGCAAGAAACCCTAGTTGTCCCCCTATATATATCTCCTCATTGTAATTGTAATCTTATGGTTCAGAGCATAATAAAATAACCTAGTTGCAGCCGGTGGATTAGGCCCCCCACTGGGGCCGAACCACGTTAAATTCTTGTGTCGTTTATCTATTTTCTGGTTGTTATCTTCTTGTTTAATTGCTTCCGCTGTGCTATGGCTAAGGGTTGTTCCTAACATATTCGTTCACAATAATAAACTTTGCACTACCACTAGTGTCTTCAGCAACCTCGTCAACCTCACCATCCTCTTTTTGCTCATTTACTGCCACACTATTACGCTTATGCACCCCTGAACAGCTTCCTTGTTCCATTCTCCTTGTTTCACTATTACCAAACTGTTCGTTAATCACACAATTAGTCGCAGAATCATGAGTTCCCCCTTTAGTTACATTTTTAACGTTTTTCATATTATCATTACCCATTCTATCATTTTGCCCAGAATTCACCCCTGGTCGATCATCCTTTCCTTCTTTCTCTATATCACCAATATCCTCTTGTAACACATGAAATGAGTTATAATTTTGTCTTCCCCTCCAACCCCCTATACCATTCCTTTGAAAACCATTAAATTTTCCAAACACATCTTTACCCTTTGCTTGATTTCTTCTATATGTAACTTCCTTATATTCTTCGTCATTCTTCTTCACCTCCTTGCCTCTAGTTTCCCTATTATCTTGCTCAAATATTTCAAGCTTCTCCTTTTCACTTTTGTCTCTTACATTACATCTCTCATACGAATGCCCAAAAACCTTACAATGTTTACAAACCATAGGTTTCCACATGTATTCTACTGTCACAAATTTTGTACACTTGGTGTTATTATTTGCATCCTGGTAGCTTATCTCTACCTTATCAACAAAATCTTTCTCAGCACTAACCTCCACCAACACTCTAGCAAACCCAGTCCTACCTTTCCCCTCATTACACATTCTTGTTGTTCCTGAATCCATCATAACTGGCTTACCAATTCTACTAGCAATAGCACTTAATCCTCTAGTACACCATGCTTCCAAAGGAACATTCCATAGCTTAATCCACAATGGCAATACAGTTGGTTCAGTTTTATCTATACATACCTCTGGATTCCACTTTTGAACAAGAAGTGGTTTATTATTTATCATCCATGACCCATTATCCACTATATACTCCAAGTTTTCATCCTTACCAAACTTAAAGAAGTATATTCCAAAGTTATTCATAAAGACATCAATCAACCCAAATTTTCTCCACATTCTCATAATGTGATACCTCAATTCATTAAAAGGCATTTTGAAACCAACAAAATAACCACAAATTGTCATATTCCATTTCTTACATCCCTCGCTAACCAAATTCTCATCAAAAATTAACCTGAAAGTAGTCCCTTATGCAGTAAGCAGAACGTGATATCTTCCTTTTAACTAGTCTTGGCTGCCATGGTGAACCTTCCTGCTGTTTAGTGTCTGGTAAGTGCGTTGGTTGTACATAATATTGACAGAGAACAATCCCTATTGTTTTTGGTGATTTTAAGACATACTTGGATTTTATGTTCATGCTATATGGTTGTCAAGTACTCTTGAAGTTTTTCTTTTACATTGAGTTGATGGACAAATTGCTTGATTAGTAGAAGAGAGTAAAAGTTAGAGGCTAATTGTCTATATACTTTTGGGAGGCTAATTCATCGACACGTTCTTCAGCCAAATTAGTGTCAGCCTATAAAATTGTACAACTTAGTGTTTTATACTTTTATCATATACATAGTAATTTTTTGTCATGGATCACAGGCTATATACAAATCGATGCACCTATCAAGAATCATTTTTCTTTTTTTCTTTTCCCTTTTTTTGGAGAAATGGAAATGACTCCATTTTCAGAATATATGAAAATTTACTGGGAAGTAGCCTATTTGTTTTTTAAAATGTCACTTTATCTTTTGTAGTAGTATTATTATTTTTTCTTTTGGAAGGATACATTACCGGGGCCGCAAGACTATGAACAAAGTTTGTGTCATTTGTATTTTTATAAGTAGTATGCGACATTCATACGTTTTGTTCCCTTTTATTTATAAAACAAATGTCAAATGAAATGAATGCAAGTATACGTCTGCTAAAAAAATGTACTCGTACTAAATTTTCATTAATGTTGACAATAAAATAATCATAATATTGGATTTTCAGAAAAGTAAAAAAAAAAGTTATCACAATTCAAAAAAGCGTATTTTATATGGTTCTTGTATAATTCTGTATGTTTGTATGGACTATGTAAAAATAATAATAATAATAATTGGATAGAAACCTTCTCAGTGAATCTCAATCACTTAATAATATCTTAATTATCTCAAGTTTGGCTTTGACAAAACTCGAACCAGGACCTCTCTTGAAAAGTAACGGCTGATGACCACTGGGCTATTAGTTTATGTATCGTTATATTATTTTGTATATGTTTTGATGCATTTTATGTTATCGTTTCACTGTACGTGGAATTATTAGTCTAATTTTGTGATGCATCATGCATTGACAAGAAAAGTATTATAATAGAAATGGCTATTCATATCGGTCTGAAACACGAATGTTCTTGATTAATAATCCTACAGCTAGCTTGGCACAAGATAATGGGAAATGATATTCCTACAACAAAATTTATCCATCTACAACAAATCCTGCATAATGCAGTTGTACACTGCGTAATACAGTTTGTACATTTGTTGTAGATGGCAAATTTTTGTTGTCTAAATATCACTTCCCCAAGATAATAATCTTCCAAACAAAAACTTCTTTTTTACGTATTATGACTCACTAAAGATTTACCTATTTTGACTCCTAACCCAACCTACTTAACTCTGCTTTTTCTCGACTTCTAAATCTCATCTTCACAACAGTTCAGGTTTCATTAGTGTGTCAGACTAAATTTCTATGCTAGCATTTGACCAAAATTTCTGGTCAGGGCGAGGGATTTGCTGACTTTATCATTCAGGTTTGAGGTTTCTTATTTTTGGTGTTAATATGCTATTCTCTATTCTGAGCAGGTTACATTCAGACTTCGTTGCTGATATAATTCATTTCTTCATCTGTTAAACATAAGCATTATAGACTATTTACCCCAAGATTGATTGATCACTCGTCTTTTTGGGTAAACTTTAGGATGGTAAAATTCATGCTTTTGCCACCTCGTCTGGCCAGCCAATCTGTTACCTCTAAGTCCTTATATGTCTATGTAGTCAAAAAACTCACTTATAAGTTTCCAGTTCAAAGAAGATGGGAGCAAACAATCTCTACTCGGTAAGAAAGCCCGATTAGTCTGTATCAAGCTGATTATTGGCTGAAAGATCAGTTATTTTCATATTCATAGATTTCGAAATTATGAACAAAAGTATCTCCACATTCATAGATTTAGCCAAGGGAATGAGTTGAGTAGGTTGTGACAACTATATCCACATTCATATATCGGTTGATTATAGTTTTGGTTTTTATGGATTTATAAAGAGATTTATAAAATATACTCAACAGAACAACAAACTTCCCTGCAACAGCTAATGTTTTAAAATTCATGTATGTAAGTGCAACGAAATTTACCTATTTAAGGCTTTATTGGGGAATATAAACGTGTTGGTTGTTGATTGCAGTTGTAACGTTCCTGCGTTTAGTTAAAAAATTCTGGTAAGTCTATGAATCTTTTACTGCTAAAACTCGCATTTTTCTGTTTAGTAGTTAATTTAGTTGTGTGAGCTTACTCAAGTAGCTGAGGACCTTCATTGAGGTAACTAATATGATCCCTGGTTCCTTTGCTTTTTAGATGGCGTCCGTGTCAAATATGCTCTTGGCCATTGTTATTCGTTTTGGAGAAAAGACCAAGATTCAAACCTTGGCAATGGTGTTTCTTGGTGTATTTAAGTAGGGTAGAGAACTAGAGATAGTTTAAGTTTGTTAAAAAAAAAAAGATGTTGCAAAGGGAAAACGCAGCATAAGACATCACCATAATTAATATACCAACAATATTTAGAGAAACCACAAGAAAGAAACGAATAATAAAAAGTAACAAGTTATTAATATTATCATTGATAAGAAAACTCTGATGATATCAACCGCATCAAATTACTGTGAAAAAAGGTTTTTTGTTTCCCAATAACCCAAAAATTATAGCAAAAGAAAGCCTGATGGTCATCTTTTCATAAGTAAAAATATCCCCAAAAATTAAATAACATGAAAAATACTATAAATTTTTTTTTCATAAGAAGCACTATTTGTGTTAATCGGTGACTGAGGATTCAAAATATAAAAAGATTTCATGATATTTAATTTTGATGATACTAATAATTAAAAAAATATCCTTTTTGTGTAGGTCGTTGATACGAATCAAGAGGCCCATTGGGCTGGGCCAGACAGGGAGGGCGCATATTATAATTATTATTAGTTATTATTATTATTATTTTTATAGTATCTTGTGCACCAAGTTAGGGTAAGTTGTCAGCTTGGTTAAATAAGGCCATTAGGTTATCGTTTAGAGTATGGAGAAATGTAATTAATTGTTCTTATGAACTTAGGGCCGCTGGGGCATTAATCCAGATTATCTTGTCTTGTTTCTTCCTTTATTTTCTATATTATCATTCTGTTGCTATTTCCGGGTCTGGTTCATATCAATTGGTTCCAGATTATCTATCAATTTTCTTAGTCTTTCTTTATTTTCTTATTATCATTCTGTTGCTATTTCCGGGTCTGGTTCATATCAGTCGTTAACCCAACAACCCCAAACAGTATGAAGAATTCCATAATTTTTCATCTAATGATCATAGTTTGATAGAAAAAATTACCCACAAACCAATTTTATTTTGCAAAATAAAATAATTAAAAAACATTACCTAACAATACTCCCAAGAAGATGAAAACTGAGAAGAAGACTGAACAGGTTTTGAGTAGAGAGATGCTAAGAATGATGACACTAACAATAGAACAACAGATGCCAATCAGTTGCTATTGTAATTGATTTTCTGATAAACCCAGATATAACACGTGGCAATGCACTTTATAAGTTATGAGCAGGGTAAAAAAAAAAAAAGATTTCATGATATTTAATTTTGATGATACTAATAATTAAAAAAATATCCTTTTTGTGTAGGTCGTTGATACGAATCAAGAGGCCCATTGGGCTGGGCCAGATTATAATTATTATTAGTTATTATTATTATTAATTAGTATCTTGTGCACCAAGTTAGGGTAAGTTGTCAGCTTGGTTAAATAAGGCCATTAGGTCATCGTTTAGAGTATGGAGAAATGTAATTAATTGTTCTTATGAACTTAGGGCCGCTGGGGCATTAATCCAGATTATCTTGTCTTGTTTCTTCCTTTATTTTCTGTATTATCATTCTGTTGCTATTTCCGGGTCTGGTTCATATCAGTCGTTAACCCAACAACCCCAAACAGTATGAAGAATTCCATAATTTTTCATCTAATGATCATAGTTTGATAGAAAAAATTACCCACAAACCAATTTTATTTTGCAAAATAAAATAATCAAAAAAATATCCTTTTTGTGTAGGTCGTTGATACGAATCAAGAGGCCCATTGGGTGGGCCATATTATAATTATTATTAGTTATTATTATTATTAATTAGTATCTTGTGCACCAAGTTAGGGTAAGTTGTCAGCTTGGTTAAATAAGGCCATTAGGTCATCGTTTAGAGTATGGAGAAATATAATTAATTGTTCTTATGAACTTAGGGCCGCTGGGGCATTAATCCAGATTATCTTGTCTTGTTTCTTCCTTTATTTTCTGTATTATCATTCTGTTGCTATTTCCGGGTCTGGTTCATATCAGTCGTTAACCCAACAACCCCAAACAGTATGAAGAATTCCATAATTTTTCATCTAATGATCATAGTTTGATAGAAAAAATTACCCACAAACCAATTTTATTTTGCAAAATAAAATAATCAAAAAAATATCCTTTTTGTGTAGGTCGTTGATACGAATCAAGAGGCCCATTGGGTGGGCCATATTATAATTATTATTAGTTATTATTATTATTAATTAGTATCTTGTGCACCAAGTTAGGGTAAGTTGTCAGCTTGGTTAAATAAGGCCATTAGGTCATCGTTTAGAGTATGGAGAAATGTAATTAATTGTTCTTATGAACTTAGGGCCGCTGGGGCATTAATCCAGATTATCTTGTCTTGTTTCTTCCTTTATTTTCTGTATTATCATTCTGTTGCTATTTCCGGGTCTGGTTCATATCAGTCGTTAACCCAACAACCCCAAACAGTATGAAGAATTCCATAATTTTTCATCTAATGATCATAGTTTGATAGAAAAAATTACCCACAAACCAATTTTATTTTGCAAAATAAAATAATCAAAAAAATATCCTTTTTGTGTAGGTCGTTGATACGAATCAAGAGGCCCATTGGGCTGGGCCAGACAGGGCGGGCGCATTTTATAATTATTATTAGTTATTATTATTATTATTATTATTATTAATTTAGTATCTTGTGCACCAAGTTAGGGTAAGTTGTCAGCTTGGTTAAATAAGGCCATTAGGTTATCGTTTAGAGTATGGAGAAATGTAATTAATTGTTCTTATGAACTTAGGGCCGCTGGGGCATTAATCCAGATTATCTTGTCTTGTTTCTTCCTTTATTTTCTGTATTATCATTCTGTTGCTATTTCCGGGTCTGGTTCATATCAGTCGTTAACCCAACAACCCCAAACAGTATGAAGAATTCCATAATTTTTCATCTAATGATCATAGTTTGATAGAAAAAATTACCCACAACCAGTTAGTTATCGATTTCTGCAATAAGTACTCACCACCAACTGCTTTCCCCATATTACCACTAAAAACAGCCTCCACTTCCCTGCTAACCATGCCATCATTACCATCAAAAACACCGTTGATGTCTACTTTCAAAGCAACAACCATCAAGGCCTTTGATCCGAAACATGTTACAAAAGCAGGCCCTGCTGCCCCTTTGATGTCTACCATTTGCTGGTCACGTGTGACAAAAACAACTATGACGTTTGAGCTGAAACATGTTGCAGCAGCTCTTCTTGGGAACCAGAAGAAAAAAGGGTTATTAGAGAAGCAATTCCGTTGAGAAGACATCAGAGGAGAAGTTCATTATGAAGATAACTACCCATGGGATCCGGAAATCACTTGAAGCAACCTTTGAAGCCACACCTTGAGGACAAGGTGTGTTTTGCGGGTGGGAGTAATGATACGAATCAAGAGGCCCATTGGGTTGGGCCATATTATAATTATTATTAGTTATTATTATTATTAATTAGTATCTTGTGCACCAAGTTAGGGTAAGTTGTCAGCTTGGTTAAATAAGGCCATTAGGTTATCGTTTAGAGTATGGAGAAATGTAATTAATTGTTCTTATGAACTTAGGGCCGCTGGGGCATTAATCCAGATTATCTTGTCTTGTTTCTTCCTTTATTTTCTGTATTATCATTCTGTTGCTATTTCCGGGTCTGGTTCATATCAGTCGTTAACCCAACAACCCCAAACAGTATGAAGAATTCCATATTTTTTCATCTAATGATCATAGTTTGATAGAAAAAATTACCCACAAACCAATTTTATTTTGCAAAATAAAATAATCAAAAAACATTACCTAACAATACTCCCAAGAAGATGAAAACTGAGAAGAAGACTGAACAGGTTTTGAGTAGAGAGATGCTAAGAATGATGACACGAACAATAGAACAACAGATGGCAATCAGTTGCTATTGTAATTGATTTTATGATAAACCCAAATATAACACGTGGCAATGCACTTTATAAGTTATGAGCAGGGTAAAAAAAAAATGACCGTGAGAGTCAACCCAAACATTCCAAACCAGTCCAACCAAAAGCAACTTATGCTTTGTTTTTGCAAACAACATATATATTATTACATATCATATACTGTTATATATATTACAATACTAGCACTGCTCATCTGTTCCATGACAAGAGAGCTCATTAACAATTACAATTTTGATTTCAATATAAGAAATAATTTTTATTTTTCCCATTTGACCCAACAGAGATAAAACACAATCTGAACCAACCAATTCACAATTAAATGGGTCGTGATTGCCACCTCTAAAATTTGTAACACTAATAGAACTCACAGGTAGTAGTATGAGAATGCCAATTGGAACTACTGATGCCAGATCGGTTAAAGTTCTTCGAAGAGCTTGTTTTTCTTTGTCAGTCAGTTCATCCCCTGTAACAACCCTTCTAAGTAATCCAGTAGCTGCAGCACCACCATGACCAGAAGTTGGAACCCTGCAACTCATCATGTTTATACATCTCTATAATTAGTAACCAGCATTGAGGGCGTAGACAAAATTATATGGTGCAATCCACAAAACTAACTGCTAGCACAGTTAAGGTATATTGTCTAATCAACAAGAAACATAATCAGTCTCAACTTGCTTTGGGTAAACTTGCTTATGGACCTTTCAATGATTTTGTCTTTCTCGTCAGCCTTGACCAGCTGAATCCCTTTAGCATCTTTAGAATAATTGGCAGGATCACCATTCATTTTGATATTCTCCTAGCGCAAATGCAGGGAACCAATAATTATAAATATGAAATTATAACAAACGGACACAAAAACAGATCACTTCAGAATTTGTAGGTGAACAATGATATTATTGTGAGCAAGGAAACAACCCCTAAAATGACTCAGAGAACAGGAGAGGAAATAATTGCTAAGTAAACAGATCTTATTAATCTTCTAAAACCCACAAATACCCTAAACCATAATGCGGCCGAAAACTGCACATCATCTGATCATCTCATTCTTATCCAACAACCCTTTATATACAATTATACATAGCGGTGGTGATTTAAACCTACTTCTATGAATGCGGTTATTCGGGTCGTATTTAATAACAATGAGTCAAACAGGTTAGATATTTAAAAATACTAGCTACACCTGAAACGGGATTAAATGGTTAGAAGTCAGTAAACATGTATTCAAATGTTTAAGGCGTTTAATTAACAAATATATTAGTGTGTCGGCTCTAGAGTCTAGCCAAGGTACTTTTACACACATGCGGACATTAAAGTTACCTGGTTTAACCCAATCCCATTATGACCCACCCTGAGGTCCCAAATGCGAATCCTAGGAGAAAAAAATACACCCCCTTGTGGCCACGGAGGTTCACCAGTGAGTCAGCGACGACTCCGGGCAACCCGTAAAGCAGGTGGCAGCCTTGGGATTAGTCGGCTCGCAAAACGGGTCGGATGCTTAAATTAACCAAACAAACCCTACTTTTTTGCCGCCTTACATGTATGATTTGACATTAACAGTCCATAAGCCTTCTCTTTCATGGACCATGCTTTGAGAATATGAATTTACTAAAAAGGTTTGAAGTAAAAATAACAAGAGAACCTCTTCATTCTCAGAGCATTTTGCACTTCCTTAGACTCGCCTTTCAAGTTGTTTCTTAATAAATTAAATCGCTGGATCTCATTTGAATCCAGTACACTTGTATCATCCTGCAGGAACGTGATTAATTTAGATTTTCAACTGACAGATATGTGCAATATAAAAGATAACATAATCAGGCTTGTATAAACCAAAATGGCAAAGAAATGTGGAATAAAAAACATGAGAACTTCTTTCGATGTTTGGAAATATATCTATTTGACATCTAGACCACATACCCTTAGGCCTCAACATGGGAAGAGAAAGGGTATACTTTTCATCCTTTCAAATCATCCCAAATATGGGAAGAATATTTGTTGGACAAAATCAACTAAAAAATCCACTCATTTCATTTCTTTTCTTTCTTTAAAAAAAAAAAAAAAAAAAAAACATGAGAACTTCTTTCGATGTTTGGAAATATATCTATTTGACATCTAGACCACATACCCTTAGGCCTCAACATGGGAAGAGAAAGGGTATACTTTTCATCCTTTCAAATCATCCCAAATATGGGAAGAATATTTGTTGGACAAAATCAACTAAAAAATCCACTCATTTCATTTCTTTTCTTTCTTTAAAAAAAAAACTCAAGAACACAATGTAAGAGCTGAAACAAAATGAACCTTGTCGCTAACATGAATTTATAGGACATATAGCCATATTATCACTAGTTGCCCAAAACAATGTCTTTTCATTCATTTAAATTTATTCACAAAATCCAACTCGGAAGTCAACTATCAGATAAGCTTTTTCCATCAAGAAGAAACAATCATATAACAGAAGGGATTGACCTACACAAGACGTGCAGACAAACCTTTATATGTGTATATAATCTTAAAAAGGTAATCATAAGACGTACACTTCTGTAGGCAGTTTCTGACTGGAGGTCGGCAGACGGGGTTGGACGGGGTAGCAGAAAGTTTCATAAGCCATCAGAGTTACGAACTATAGAAAATAAGAAGAAAAGGACACACTCAAAGTTTAAAAAGAGGCATGAACAGGCCAAAACATTGTCCTTGAACTTATTTGGTAAAGAACAATACCCGCTATCAGATTTCCTTTTGATCCTAACAGGAGATTCCACGCCACCATCATCAGTTCCCTAGATACAAACAAGATATAGTCAGATGCACACCAAAATATTAATTTACATTACAAACAATTTGAGTCTCAAGCATTTCATCGAACACCTCTATTATAAAGAATTCTTGCACTTTGACTTTCAAAATTTTGATATGATATAATAATAATGATAATGATGTTGATTCTTTCATTAATTTAGCATCAATAACATTAAGTGATGATGATTTTCTAGAGAGAGATGCAAGAGTGAGATAGTGTATGTGTGTTCTTGGGGAGAGAAAGAAAGATAAGGAGTAGTCGGCAAAAACCATCGGCTCAATCGGCAACCCTATAGCACATGAATCGGCAAGTTTCGGCAAGTTCAATCAGCAAGTTTTGGCAAGCCGATGCAAGTGAACGTTGGGTAAGTGCCACATCGGCAGTTTTGGCAGAAAAAACGTACGTGGGAGCTTCTTTTTTTTTCTTTTATATATATATACAAGCACACATATATATATACACATATACAAACCTGAAATCACCATTGCCGCCGGAAATCATCATCGCCGGAAAATTATCAACGCCGGAAAATCTATTAATAGACCCGATGTCTCTTTTTTTCTTCAATCGCCGTCTGTATCTTGTAAGTTTTCCAAAAAAAACCCTTTACTATAGTGGATGGCAACCTCCTTTCACCATCGTCGGAAAACCTCCATCGCCGGAAAACCATCAACTTCGTCGGCCTTCGCTGCCAGATCTGTATAATATTATATATATATATATACCTCTAACAATTCTTTCCTTTAAGGGGATAACTTATATAATGTTAGTAGTATATAGTTAGGTGATGTTAGTGAATGTTTGTGAGGGGAAATATTAAAATCAGGGGGCCCTTTTATGATTAAAATATAGGGAAAATATTTATGTATGTGTAGTATATATAATGTTAGTAGTATATAGTTAGGTGATGTTAGTGAATGTTTGTGAGGGGAAATATTAAAATCAGGGGGCCCTTTTATGATTAAAATATAGGGAAAATATTTATGTATGTGTAGTATATATAATGTTAGTAGTATATAGTTAGGTGATGTTAGTGAATGTTTGTGAGGGGAAATATTAAAATCAGGGGGCCCTTTTATGATTAAAATATAGGGAAAATATTTATGTATGTGTAGTATATATAATGTTAGTAGTATATAGTTAGGTGATGTTAGTGAATGTTTGTGAGGGGAAATATTAAAATCAGGGGGCCCTTTTATGATTAAAATATAGGGAAAATATTTATGTATGTGTAGTATATATAATGTTAGTAGTATATAGTTAGGTGATGTTAGTGAATGTTTGTGAGGGGAAATATTAAAATCAGGGGGCCCTTTTATGATTAAAATATAGGGAAAATATTTATGTATGTGTAGTATATATAATGTTAGTAGTATATAGTTAGGTGATGTTAGTGAATGTTTGTGAGGGGAAATATTAAAATCAGGGGGCCCTTTTATGATTAAAATATAGGGAAAATATTTATGTATGTGTAGTATATATAATGTTAGTAGTATATAACATTTTCCAATAAACTAAAACAGGAGTGAGACATCTTTTGCTCGACACGTGGCGTGTTTCTTAAGCGACACGTGTCAGTTTAAATCTTTATTTATATATTTTTTAGATTTTAGATACCATATACAATTAAAACTTTTAAATATTTAATTGATATATAGATATAGATTCCTAATATAATTATGACTCTTATATTAAATATAATATTTATTCATTATTACCATAAATATAGATTTCCATCACCAATCTTATTTTTTGACAGTAAAATTTATAAACTAATAAACTAAAACAGATTGAGATATTTTGAAAAGACATGTGACATAATCTTTGATCGACACGTGTCCTTTTAATTTATTTATATTATAAATTAGTTTTTTTAATAGTATATATTCAATTTCCTTATTAGACTTAAAAGTAAACTCTAATTGTTGATTTATAGATACAAAACACATTATAACCATATTTGATTGATCATTTCTCATTAATAAAATTGTCTCTTTTTCTTTCTTAATTCTTCATCTCCTATCAATTATATTACTTATAATAAGTTATTAACATAAATACTTCAAAAACTGAAGTTTACGATCCGAAATTCCAAGGTTATTTACCGTCATCCACTATGCTTACAACTTCTGATTTTGATGTGATTGTAAAAATTTAATGTAAATCCAAACTTTAGCTAAACATATATTTATCAATACCGTTTATTATAACTAATTTTTTATCATTGGTTTACTTTAATCACAATTTATTTCGTACTCACTAATCATGTATGAGCCTATGAGGCATATTCATATTTCTTTATGATACAACCCATATAACTACCGTACATCGTACGGGTATTAGGACTACTTATATCTATATATTAATGAAGGTTGAAACATGAACAGTAAACAAGGATGAATAGTTACTATTCGTCCACCACACATCCTGAACTACTAATCGGATTTTGCCACATCGCATTCCGTTCGGGTTTTCAAACATGGGTTACTTATTGGTTTTTTTGCACGCTTTTTTTCTTTTGAGTTTCCAACCAATATGTTGCAACTTTTTCCTTTTCGCACGCAAGTTTTGTTTTATTTAGTTTTTAAACTTTCATCTTTCTAACTTTTGCCACGAAAGTTTCATTCTCTTTACTTTCTATCACATAAATTTACTAAAGTTTCCTCCATTTTACTTTTTGCCGCATCATTTTCGTTTCTTTTACTTTTCGCAAGAAAATTTTGTTTTATTTAGTTTTTAAACTTTCATTTTTCTAACTTTTATCACGAATGTTTTATTATCTTACTTTTCACATAACTTTTTTTTTTTAAACTTTTGTCAACTACAAGAAACTTTTAACCTTTTTACTTTTTGTCACAAAACTTTATTTCTTTTACTTTTGGCACGAAAATTTTGTTTTATTTAGTTTTTAAACTTTCATTTTTCTAACTTTTGCCACGAAAGTTTCATTCTCTTTACTTTCTATCACATAAATTTACTAAAGTTTCCTCCATTTTACTTTTTGCCGCATCATTTTCGTTTCTTTTACTTTTCGCAAGAAAGTTTTCTTTTACTTACTTTTTATACTTTTATTTTTCTAACTTTTATCACGAATGTTTTATTATCTTACTTTCTCCGACCACCACCATCAATCATCTCCGACCACCACCATCACCATCATCTCCGACCACCACCATCACCATCATCTCCGACCACCACCATCACCATCATCTCCGACCACCACCATCACCATCATCTCCGACCACCACCATCACCATCATCTCCGACCACCACCATCACCATCATCTCCGACCACCACCATCACCATCATCTCCGACCACCACCATCACCATCATCTCCGACCACCACCATCACCATCATCTCCGACCACCACCATCACCATCATCTCCGACCACCACCATCACCATCATCTCCGACCACCACCATCACCATCATCTCCGACCACCACCATCACCATCATCTCCGACCACCACCATCACCATCATCTCCGACCACCACCATCACCATCATCTCCGACCACCACCATCACCATCATCTCCGACCACCACCATCACCATCATCTCCGACCACCACCATCACCATCATCTCCGACCACCACCATCACCATCATCTCCGACCACCACCATCACCATCATCTCCGACCACCACCATCACCATCATCTCCGACCACCACCATCACCATCATCTCCGACCACCACCATCACCATCATCTCCGACCACCACCATCACCATCATCTCCGACCACCACCATCACCATCATCTCCGACCACCACCATCACCATCATCTCCGACCACCACCATCACCATCATCTCCGACCACCACCATCACCATCATCTCCGACCACCACCATCACCATCATCTCCGACCACCACCATCACCATCATCTCCGACCACCACCATCACCATCATCTCCGACCACCACCATCACCATCATCTCCGACCACCACCATCACCATCATCTCCGACCACCACCATCACCATCATCTCCGACCACCACCATCACCATCATCTCCGACCACCACCATCACCATCATCTCCGACCACCACCATCACCATCATCTCCGACCACCACCATCACCATCATCTCCGACCACCACCATCACCATCATCTCCGACCACCACCATCACCATCATCTCCGACCACCACCATCACCATCATCTCCGACCACCACCATCACCATCATCTCCGACCACCACCATCACCATCATCTCCGACCACCACCATCACCATCATCTCCGACCACCACCATCACCATCATCTCCGACCACCACCATCACCATCATCTCCGACCACCACCATCACCATCATCTCCGACCACCACCATCACCATCATCTCCGACCACCACCATCACCATCATCTCCGACCACCACCATCACCATCATCTCCGACCACCACCATCACCATCATCTCCGACCACCACCATCACCATCATCTCCGACCACCACCATCACCATCATCTCCGACCACCACCATCACCATCATCTCCGACCACCACCATCACCATCATCTCCGACCACCACCATCACCATCATCTCCGACCACCACCATCACCATCATCTCCGACCACCACCATCACCATCATCTCCGACCACCACCATCACCATCATCTCCGACCACCACCATCACCATCATCTCCGACCACCACCATCACCATCATCTCCGACCACCACCATCACCATCATCTCCGACCACCACCATCACCATCATCTCCGACCACCACCATCACCATCATCTCCGACCACCACCATCACCATCATCTCCGACCACCACCATCACCATCATCTCCGACCACCACCATCACCATCATCTCCGACCACCACCATCACCATCATCTCCGACCACCACCATCACATCATCTCCGACCACCACCATCACCATCATCTCCGACCACCACCATCACCATCATCTCCGACCACCACCATCACCATCATCTCCGACCACCACCATCACCATCATCTCCGACCACCACCATCACCATCATCTCCGACCACCACCATCACCATCATCTCCGACCACCACCATCACCATCATCTCCGACCACCACCATCACCATCATCTCCGACCACCACCATCACCATCATCTCCGACCACCACCATCACCATCATCTCCGACCACCACCATCACCATCATCTCCGACCACCACCATCACCATCATCTCCGACCACCACCATCACCATCATCTCCGACCACCACCATCACCATCATCTCCGACCACCACCATCACCATCATCTCCGACCACCACCATCACCATCATCTCCGACCACCACCATCACCATCATCTCCGACCACCACCATCACCATCATCTCCGACCACCACCATCACCATCATCTCCGACCACCACCATCACCATCATCTCCGACCACCACCATCACCATCATCTCCGACCACCACCATCACCATCATCTCCGACCACCACCATCACCATCATCTCCGACCACCACCATCACCATCATCTCCGACCACCACCATCACCATCATCTCCGACCACCACCATCACCATCATCTCCGACCACCACCATCACCATCATCTCCGACCACCACCATCACCATCATCTCCGACCACCACCATCACCATCATCTCCGACCACCACCATCACCATCATCTCCGACCACCACCATCACCATCATCTCCGACCACCACCATCACCATCATCTCCGACCACCACCATCACCATCATCTCCGACCACCACCATCACCATCATCTCCGACCACCACCATCACCATCATCTCCGACCACCACCATCACCATCATCTCCGACCACCACCATCACCATCATCTCCGACCACCACCATCACCATCATCTCCGACCACCACCATCACCATCATCTCCGACCACCACCATCACCATCATCTCCGGCCACCACCGTCATCATCATCTCCGACCACCACCATCACCATCATCTCCGACCACCGCCATCATCCTCTGGCGATGAAGACGACGACAACCATCACCACCACGATCCAGATCTGTCTTATTTTACTTTTTTATCCACGGCGCCGGCGCCGGCAACAAGGGCGGAGCCCGTTTTTTTTTTTTAACTTTTGTCAACTACACGAAACTTTTAACCTTTTTACTTTTTGTCACAAAACTTTATTTCTTTTACTTTTGGCACGAAAATTTTGTTTTATTTAGTTTTTAAACTTTCATTTTTCTAACTTTTGACACGAAAGTTTCATTCTTTTTACTTTTTATCACATAAATTTACTAAAGTTTTCGCCCTTTTACTTTTGCCACATCACTTTCGCTTCTTTTACTTTTCGCACGAAAGTTTTGTTTTATTTACTTTTTATACTTTTATTTTTCTATTTTTGCCACGAAAGTTTCATTATCTTACTTTTCACCATATAACTTTTGTTTTTTAAAACGACAAGCTTTTTCCATTCCTGGAACGAAACTTTTAACCTTTTTACTTTTTGTCGTATAACTTTATTTCTTTTACTTTTGGCACGAAAGTTTTATTTTCTTTTCTTTTAAAATTTTCATTTTTCTAACTTTTGCCACGAAATTTTTAGTCTGTTTACTTTTTATCACATAAACTCCTTAATTACCATGAGTTGTAAATTTGGCGTGTCGTTATTTTTTTCAGGACAACGCCCAAAGACTGTGGGATGACCAGTGCTTTCTTTGTCTTCTTCTGTTTTTATTGCGTATCTATGATTATTACAGCCCGCAACGCGGGCGTTGAATTATACTAGTTATTATTAATTATGAAAATTATTCATTTACAAACTTAATTTTTTTTGAAAAATAGAAAACCAATCCTAACCATTCATTTTATTGATCTAATGGCTAGAATTACCCTCTCTCTTCTCCTTCCCCCTTCTCTCCGGCCACTAGTTTCATTTCCGGCCACCACCGTCATCATCTCCGACCACCACCATCACCATCATCTCCGACCACCGCCATCATCCTCTGGCGATGAAGACGACGACAACCATCACCACCACGATCCAGATCTGTCTTATTTTACTTTTTTATCCACGGCGCCGGCGCCGGCAACAAGGGCGGAGCCCGTACCGTAACAACCGCCACCATCTCTTGAATCGCCGCCCATCAAATCCATGCGATTCCCATATGCGTCCCTTGACGATTAAGTTTAGAACGGATAAGGGCCTTTGGCCCGTACCGTATCCACCCGAAAACGAAACTGATTCTCGCCGGAAATGTCGCCGGGAAAGTCGCCGCCGTCGCCGGAAGTCGCCGGAGCCGGAGATGTCGCCGGTTTCTGGAAAACGCGATTTGAGGAGGGAGGGAAGAGAGAGAAAGTTGATGTTGATCTTGAAAATGAATGCTTGTGATTAGTTTTCTAGTTTTCACAAATTTTGATGTTTTCAAATGAATTCAACCCTATTAATTATTATTTTATTATCAAAGATGCCAAATTGCCGATTGAACTCACACTATACCCATAGATTTAGCTAGTTTTGGCTAATTTTTGGCAAGTTTTTTCATAGCCACGTGTCACCCTTCTATTGGTTTATTTTTTGCCAAAACTTGCCAAATTGCCAATGTTTTGGCACTACACCCTTGCCCCTAATAAATGGATGGGTGAGAGGGAATTAAATAAGGGGGTGTGGGGACCAGTTTGGGAAAGTAAAATATGTGGGTTTCCATCCCACTAATGTTTGACAGATAGCTAGTTACCCTGACACGAGTATAATGTAAATGTCTAAAAGTATAAATTACACTAATGTTCTTAAATATTCATTTCCGCCACATAAATTCATCCAAGTTTAACAAACATAAAATTACGATAAGTAAGTAGCCAAAATGACAAATGATACACTGTTACCTTATGTAAATGATCTCTTTTTAGCTCCAACTAGTCCGTTTCCAACACTTATTATAGTAGGTTGTTAGTCTCTTTTGTCCACATTTTCTTGTATGTCTCTTTTAGACTGTTAGAGTAGGTACTTAGTCTCTTTTTGTCAACTTTTTCTTTTCCGTCTCTTTTAAACTATTATAGTAGGTAGTTAGTCTCTTTTTGTCCACTTCTTTTTTTTTGTCTCTTTTAGGCTATTATAGTAGGTAGTTAGTCTCTTTTTATTCACATTTTCTTTTTACCATTACATCACACACGAGTTCACTAGCGTTGACCGATCAAAGTGGCTGGTGTTACACATGGTGATTTTGAGAAGGGATTTTATAACTATTAAATGTTTCCTAAAATGATACCACATGTTTATGATAATTGCTAATAGTTCGTTAACACGTCTTCCACTGCGCATTCTGATTTAACGAAAAAAGGTTTTATGAAAATTTTGATTTGTTACTCAAACTGGGTCGATCACCCGGCCCATTTTATGTTATTCGGCTAATGAAATCCCATCAAATGCGTGCCCTTACTGTCATACCAATGATTTGTCTAAATAGATCACTAATACGTCTCATGACCATTAGGTTAACCGAGCAGTGGTAGCACACACAGGAATAGGCATAAAGCACTATCCACCACTATATGCACACACCTGGATAGGCACATGGCACTATCAATAAAGCACACACAGGGATAGACACACGACACTATCGATAAGGCACAAACAGGGTATCATGCAGTACAATATACAATTGACAAAACAATAGAGCATCTATAGTATAATCGAATATAAAGTCAAATATGTATACAAAATGTGAAATTGCATATGTATTGATATGCCTTATTTTGTACCTCTTTTCTACGACGATAATAGCTGTTTTTAAGTGTCTTTAGATTCATTTCGTATACATTTGGTGCGTTTATGGTATTTGTTAGTGTTTTAGGATATTAACAGGTAGTATGACATAAATTTGAAGAAAACGACGTTTAGAGGCGAAAAGTGTGCTCACGGATGATTTACATGGCATGAAATTAAGTCAAGAGCCTGAACAGCATTCCATTGCACCGTAACCCTCCGTCGCGTCCCAACGTATCATACAGAGAATTTCATTGCGTGCGATGAACCTAGATGTGTTCAACCTGATGAGACTTGAGGTCATTGCTTCGCAGCCATCAGTTGCGTCGGAACCAATTATGCAGAGGTTTTCATTATGCCTCAACTACTTCATCGCAACACAATAAGGGAAAGACCCGAAGATCCATTACGCCGCAACGCGAGTCCGGAAAAGTCAATATTTTTTTTACAAGTATAAATAGCTAGCCTTCTTAAACCAAAACCCTATCTCATAATTCCAGCCGATTTTAGCATCTTTTAAAGGGTTTTTCATCAGATTAATCATCTTGGAAGATTAAGAATATGATTGGATCATTCACGTTGTTTTCTTTCAATTCCTTGTATTCGGTAACGATGAACTCTTCTATTTTGATTTGTTCTTTCATATTTAATATGCGTGGCTAATCACTTTATCATCCATCTTGATGAAGTGAGACAATATGTATAAATTGCAGTCTTTTATTAATTCAAAGTTGATTTCAATTATCGTTGTGTCGAAATCTTGATGATTTGATTCTTTATTAATTATTTTTATGACATTGGTGATATGTATGTTTTTCGTTAGTGTACTAGTTGATCATATATGTGATTTCAATTAATTATATTTAATCAATTGTCACTAGTTCATGGTATGATAGTGAATGTCATTTTGATAAAAAGAATCATTTTGTCAACGTGTTGATTAACGGTTGGTGGTACCACGTTGTGTCCACATAGATGCAATGTTAATTTGCTAATCAGGCAAACTAGCTGGTTAGAGAAATTGTTTTAAGCATTGGTGGTACCGGATTTTACAAAGGAACTGATTAATTAGGATTGAAATGATTTTACAAACGTTGGTGGTACCAGTTTGTGTCTTTATTTTGTCACGATTATCATTGTCAATTTAATTGAATTTGAACTTCATTTATGTGAAATCTGAACATTTTGTTGAGCGGATTCGAGATGGATGCCTTTTAAATTATTGTTTTCAATTCAAAACTCTATTTGCGATTAATTCTGCGGGATTACTAACTTGTTTAATTTCTTGCATTCTAACTGATTTCAAAATCCCCACTTTTACTTGAATTGCATTATTTGAACAATTACTTTTATTTAGTCCTCGTGATCGACCTCAGATTTACCATTTAACTATATTGCATACGAACAGGTTCACTGCTTATTTTGGTAGTTTGTGTTTATAGATTTTATTACTCGATTTCACACATCATGTATCAAAGATATGTAATCATAAGTGTATCCAAAAGATATAATCATAAGCGTGTCCAAAATTAGTAATCATACGTGTATCCCTCAATATGTAATCACAAATGTATCCAAGGCATGTAACCATTAGTGTATTGATGAGCGAGATTTTCTTAACTAAATTCCTAACAAGTTTTAAATTTATATTACAAGGTTAACTTCTTTACTACACTCACTCACGGGCAGTGGACCCTTTCGTTTATAGTATAGCAAATCGGTAAGACCAGGATTGTTCTCAGGGACTATGTTCTAAGAATGCAGCTAGGTGTAATTCTAAGATTGTTGGGGGGGTTTTATCACTACTTAATTAACTAAAACTAAAAGAAAAAGTTTCCAACCGCTTGGTCTAGCGAGAAAACACTGAAATGATTTGATTTGAAAAGATTATAATAATAATGAAAACGATACATCTACTTGGAAACAGTTCACATGTCACATAGATCATCTACTAAACTACTTATAACTGTTGAACGACTAATCACGACCAAGCTTCCTATCAAGTTCCCCGGTCTAAATGGTCAAGATTCCTGTCAAGTCACCTAACCCTTTAATTAAGCTTCCTGTTAAGTCTCCTAATTAAGATTATAAACTAAGCCTGTTTTTATGACCTAACCTTTATAGTTTAACGGGATTCCTGTTAAGTCACCCAAGCAGTTTGGCTTCCGATCAAGTCCCCAACCTACTTTAACTATAGTATCATATTCATTCAAGTAATTAAACATAAACAATTATGGATCGACGGTCAAGCATAAAACAGTTCAACAATCATAAATAAACAATATCACTATACCGGCATGGTCACATTATCCAAGCAGATGTAAACTAACTTAGCTACTCATGGCAAAAAAAATACTACTAACAATCATTGATATAAATTAATCTATAATAATAAATGTACGGTAATTGATAAGTCTTGCAACAGTAACGATAATAAAAGTAAAAAAAAAAAGATCAAACAAAAGAAGTGATGCGGTTGATGTCAACGACCACGGCTGTTCTTCTCGTCCGATCCACTCACGAACCAAAAACCCACACCTTCTTGATTGATTATTGATGATGTTGTTGTTATGGATTGATGTTTGATTATCGGATGATTTTAAGGTGTTAGGAGGGTTTAGATCTGGTGAAAATACCCTTGAAACGACCTACAAGTCGCCTGGAGAAAGTGTGTTGCGGCCCTAGGGTTTTAGAGGGGTATTTAATTATTTATAGGTTTTCTGATAAACCCTAGCTAAACCGACCTTGGGAGCGGCGCTGGTAGAAGTCTCAGCGGCGCTGGTAAGGCTTTCTGGGTAAGGAGCGGCGCTGGTAGTGCCACCAGCGGCGCTGGTTAGCTTCAGGATGACTTCCAGCGGCGCTAGAGAGAAATGAGCGGCGCTGGAGGCTTTAGGCTCAACACGAAAGTTGTAGATCTTTCTTCTTACCTTTCCGTAGATAGCTTACTCGTCCTAAACGGAGTCCGTATGAAGAAGTTATGCCTGAAATACTAACACATGTTCGTATGCTTCATGTTGGCCTCAAATTCTTCATGTTCCGCTTGCTAGTCTGCGTCCAAGAGTCTTGTGGCTTCGTGTTAAGCTGAGTAGAGACGTTTGCCTTCACTTACACGCCTTGTGAACCTATAATAACATGTCATTCCATTAAGTACCAAAAGTTCACATTTCTAAACTCATTTAGACATCAAAACACGGCCTAAAGATATAGGAAATAATCACAAAATGGACGCTCATCATGTATCCAAAATATGTAATCATAAGCGTGTCCAAAATAAGTAATCATACGTGTATCCCAAAATATGTAATCACAAATTTATCCAAATTAGGTTGCTACAATACCATACGTTTTACCAGGTAACAGTTTGTATCCTTTCAGTCCCATGAAAACATGTGAAAAGGGGACTACGAAACTCACCTGATGCTCGTCTGATAGCTAAACAGGTAATAAAGGCGAGTAAAGTATCCAAAGTATCCACAAGTATCAACGAGTCTGATGTGCAAAATCGAGCTTTATATTTTTAAAACTAGAATCACCTAAAAACTCACTACTACGCACTCACGGGCAGTGGACCCGATCGTTTGTAATATAGTTAACAGGTAAGACCGTGTTCGTTCGCAGGGATTGGTTTGAATCAATTGCTAAGTAAAATGGTTTGTAAAAATGGGTGTTGCTTTAAATCTCCTTTTAACAGAAAAATAAACTTGTATTGAACCAAGAACATAAAATGAAAAGAAACTTCAAACAATGATATTAAAAGTCATCCACCTTGACTTCCCTCGACTTCAAATGTGATTGCATTTAATTAAGACCAAATTCACAAGAACTGACAAGATAATCGTGACTAGTTAAATGCTCATGTGGTACCACCAACCATGAACACATCACCGAATCACCTAGATTACTAGATAAGCTACCCAAACCGGTACCACCAGTGCTTAAGACAACTTTTCCAATAACTAGTTTATTTGACTATCAATTTACCAATTGAACCTATGTAAAAATAACGTGGTACCACCAACCGTTACAAATTACGTTGACAAAATAATTCTTTTGTTAAAATAACATTCACTATCATACCATGAACTAGTGACAATTGCTTATACACAAACAATTCTTTTCAAATCATATATCAATCCAACTAGTACCACTAACGAAGAATTAATACACAACCAATATTGTAACACCCCGCTTTATAAAAATGTGGATTTCAAAAAAATTTCAACTTTAAACATAACACCGTTAACAAAATGCGGAAGCGGCGTTTAAAAATCCCATTTGGTTCCTAACGGAATCAATAAAAACATAATAAATTACTCAAAAGGTGTTACCAACAAGTATCATCACAATAATCTAAATGAAACCCACAAAATAAACCAACAAAATAACGGCCAAACGGCTAATTAATAAGTCTACTTAAATAAATGCAACTATGGGCAACTAAAGCCAACATCCATAAGCTCCAGTAAAAACTACCCATCTCACAAGCATGCTACCAAGTCGCCAATCAATGCCTAACCTGATGGCACAACACATTTCCACAAAAACAAGTGTCAGCTATTAAAGCTGAGTAAGATAACAGGTTAGTTTAATAACAAGGATTGCCGATTAAATCAATTTATAAAATGACTCATGCATATATATATGAAGGCACAACACATTTCCACAAAAACAAGTGTCAGCTATTAAAGCTGAGTAAGATAACAGGTTAGTTTAATAACAAGGATTGCCGATTAAATCAATTTATAAAATGACTCATGCATATATATATGAAGGCACAACAACAATATCAACACAATCTGCATAATAGGAATATCAATCCTATAATGTGCCTAGCAATCCTCCAATAGCAACACTAGCCACTTAACTGCACAAGCAACACAATCAACGCAAAGGTTATGCCAAATAAAACTACACAAATAAGTTGTGTGAGGCGGCCACATATCCAAACAGGAAACCTCACACCCGACTAGATGGGTAAGCCTTACGGGGTCCATCATTGTCGTTATGGATAGGCATAACCAAATCCATGAGTAACCCGTTACTACACTGGTGGTTAATCACTTCACCCGGAATTACTCTACCAACGCTAATTGGGTCAAACGGGAAACATGTACAGTGCCCCCGAGTGATCAACGCAGCACAACTAGCCTAAATAGGCTAACTGTGGGTTAAGCTTAACTCTTTCAACACAATGCTCGAGACTTATCAACACTAGTGGTTTTCATCCACCCAACTCATCAACACAATTAGGTTGCAACCATTTCTACTCAACAACACTTATTCAATACTAAAAGATTTTACTCATTAGTACTCATCAACACTAGGGCCCTTATCGTGCACGTGACATGGCAACTTAAATCATGTCTAGTGTTCTATGTCAACAAGTCCACACAAAACATTCACAACTCAAACAACAAGCTACATAAGTAAATCATGCAATAAACATCTCATTACTACATAAACATGCATGAATAATACCCCAATCAACCTCCCTCATATATTCCACACCCAACATATGTATGAGATACTTTAAGAAACATAAAATGGGGTTTAATTATCGAAACTAAGTTTTGTTGTGTCCCTCATGTGTCAAAAGTAAGTTATCTTACCTCCTGTGGGATAATTAAGCAACTTAACCCGTTATTCTCCAATGTCCGAATACCTAAACATTTAATTAAAATAAAAACACTACTATTAATTAAGACAACTAAGAATGCAAATATCGTTATTTAGTAGACCAAAATTAAGAGAACAATCAAATTCTAAGCAGTTCATTATTAGCCCTTGCTTACTTACATAGACATATATATTAAAATGTGACACTTTCTAATTAATTTACAATCATATTGATATGAAGATCCATTTAAAACAAACTATAATTTCATCCTTCAAATCTCACGTGCATATGTGGTTCTGCAAATTAAACTCCATCAAATTCTTTCTACTTAGACTCTCGTGTGTATACATATATAGTATACGACCAACCATTCGTCAACCGTATGATTGACATCAAACAATCAACAATGATATTAAATCATGTTATCAACAGACTTGCAAGGCATATGCATGACTTGCCATAAAATTAGGACTAATCCATATAGTGAAAACACGTTAATTAATACTAAACCACTTGCTAGGTAATTAATATAGTTCCTCCATGGCTTCCTCATAATAAAACTATTAGCATAAACAAGTCCAACCATCTGATGACCATTGTTTCATCTTTAAAGAAAAGCTATTGCAAGGTTTTATGATTTCATTTATCATATTCTTCTTTTGACTATACTGGCGGATGACTCGAACCCGACCGATATACAACTCCGCATGCTTAAAAAGAATGTTTAAGAATACACAACCATCTCTCATAAGTCATAACAATTCTAATTGACCATAAGTAAACGGTAAAGGTACTTATCACGTGAGAGAAGATTAGACGCGTTTACAAATCCATAAAACAAACCTTGTGACGACACACAAAAACTCAACTCAGATTAACCCCTACGTTTCAGACCATTCTAATGATGTACAAAACAATTGAAAATTGAATGTTACCTTATGGCGTAAGCAACAAAACAAACGCGATAACTACGGTAATGGAACTGAATCGTGACGTCTAAATCGATTACTAGTCTAGCTTGCTCCCCTTGCTTGCCTCCTCAACCTCTTGTTAGCGTGACACAAAACAGAATAATAATTTAGTCTCTTTCGCTCGCTCCACTAATAAAACCCCCCACCAAGTGTTTTGTTTCTTCTTCTGTTGCTCGCCCGAGATCACGAAAACAACGAAAACAAAGTGCGAAGGACTCTTGTCGGCCACATTTAATGGAGAACAACCACAATTCTTTTTATTCTAATTGCTATGAGGTGAATATATATGTTGCTATGCACTAGGATTAAAAGTGAGGCGATGGCTTGTGCTCCTTGAATCGGCGACTAGTTGAAGGACCCAACCAATTAGGTTTCTTTTGCTTTTTGTTCGGCAGTTTGCACCAAAGGAATGAGTAATAATTTTTAGGGTTTTGTCATATATGTTTGGATACAAATAAAGATTTGATTAGGTTTATCTTAATCACTAGCTAAAACCGATGGGAGTTTTAAAATCATACATTTTGGCCCCTCAAGTTACATAACTACATTTTAACCTCATTTAGTGATTATCATAAATTTGATACTATAGGGTATACGCACAACCTTAACAAGCTTTAAGGTAAACGTTCATCTACATGGCACACTAGATGGGAATACAAACCCAAAATTATCCACTTAATGACACACATTATTATACTAATTTAGTACCTAATGACACAAATAAAACACATGCAAATAGTTATATATCCATACAAAATATTGCGTCAGTTAACGATCGGTGAACATTAGCTACGCTAAAGTCAACAAAATGATCTACATAGTTCTGGATGTTACAATTATTACCTCCTTAAAAGGATTCTGTCCTCAGAATCCACTCAACAACAAATAAATACGGGTAACGATCTATCATTACTCAATTGGTCTTCCACCTATAGCTCTCTCCTTTTTTAAATAAAAATAACAACATTTGTATCAATATCATCAAACAAACTTGACAAAATGTTTGTGTCTATTCGACATCACCACACTAAGTAACCACAACCTTTTTGGCGATCTCTAGCAACCGTAAGTGCCTTTTTGACAACTTTCACCTTAATGAATTATATTGCCTAACAAACTAAATTAATGATGCTTATATGATATGTCAACCAAAATGCTACACATTTCATTATTAGAATTTGATGCTCACGTACACTTGCAAATTTATTAATAATCCTTACATTGACATATATAAAATTTAATTAGTTCATCAGTACAGTATCTCTAATTAAATAAATGATTCATTTTGTAAATTTGCAAACCAACCGACCTTTAACAAAACAAAAGAAAGTTAGTATCACGTATGTTTAATTTAAAGTAACCATATAAAATCACTATAAGCTTGCAACCCATATTTTAAAATAATGGTCCATGATTTTTTTTTATAGAAACGACATGAAAGTATGCAAGTATATATTTTGTAAAAATTATACTAACACTTTATTGTAAAATATACAGTACTCCATAAAACAACAAATTAAACATGATGCGCTCCCTTATATTTAAGGGGATAACTTATATAATGTTAGCAGTATATAGTTAGGTGATGTTTATGAATGTTTGTGAGGGGAAATGGGAAAATCAGGGGGGCCTTTATCATTAAAATATTTGTTTGTGAATGTATGTGTGTGCAGTATATATAATGTTAACAGTATATAAGCTTTTCCCTATATTTAATTACAACTATACCACAACTCCACAAGATTCATCGATTAAATGAAAAAAACTAAAAATAAAAAAATAAAAAAATTCATATTTAGTTTCCTCTTTGATGACTCGACCAAAACCAAGAAAGATAAAAGGCTTTTGCCATCCTCTTATTACACAAGCACCACCATTTTTGACCAAAAAAAAGCTATAGTGTAATGTATATTTTCGGCTCATAATACTAGCTAATACTCATATTTATGTTCTAAAGCACGTTAGTATGACAGAAGCTCGACCATCCCGGACCCACCTCTGGTGTTAAAAATAATAACGATATCAATATTGGACCTATAAACAAGGTATGTCTTAAAATAGGATTCAACTCCAACCCATATGACACACCACATAAATTCCAAGGAAAACTTGCCTTCAACTCATTGGTAGTACTATAACGATACTCACAATACACTGCCTTCATATATTCTTAATTAAATCTATCCCGTATACACAATGGTGAAACCAAAAGGGCAACATCAATGTTTTCTGAAGCTCTTTAATTTTCTTAAAAATTTCTTACATCATACCCTGTTAACCTAAACATAGCCACTCAAGTTTTTTTTTTTTATAAGTATTATGTATATTTCCTTCTTTTTTTTTCCGCACAACACAGCGAAGACAAGCTGCTTCTCTTTTGCTTTGCTCGACAAACACAAGAAAGACCACAAGGATAATTTTCATTCTTATGTTCCTTTAAATTGCAGCTACACCCTTTTGGAAAAAAAAAAAAAAAAAGTAAATCAAGTTTCCCTCTTTTTAAATAACTCAACCTAAAATCTTGTGAAACGGATTTTAATTTACACACACTCTTTTATGTTGAATTATACTAGCCCATGGTAATAACTTATTCATCCATGTTAGATACTAAAATGGTGTTAGATTTGATATTGATACTTTGTGTCTATATGACAACTTATAATAGAAGAAGACGTTTAATGAACATTAGTTCCCCTATAGATACCCCCTCCCTTCCTCACACATGTAACCTTTGGAAACCTTTGTCACTAATTAATACCAAACACCCTTTTATCCTTTCACCCTCTAAAACACACACTTACAAAGGTTCATACATATTTATTTACATATCTATTCGTATCGATCATGGATTTCTATGTATTACAATCTATCATATAACCTCAATGAATGATATTAGTCACAACTCACCCCAATATCGTATTCACACTCTCCTTTAAATTAGAGTATACCAATCCATGACGACAATTTATTAATCATCAAAGCGTAGCCCTCTAGAAATGACATCGGTTACCTCTTTCCCAAAAGTCATATTTAAACCCTCAACGCTACTATGTGTATGACTATTATATAGTACTCAAGGTTTAACGCCGCATCCAGAAATAACCTGCCTGTGATGCATCTAGCTTGGGATAACTCTCTTCAATTTAGCATCATGTGGTGTGGTAGTCAATACACCATTATATTCTTCTATTTTAGAAAATAATTTTTTATTTTTATTTTTACATAACATATATTTTAATCTCCATAATTATTACATAATAACCCATATATTCACTAAATAATTTAACGTCACCTTAAATATTCACATTATAGTTAATCACAATTAACTACATAAAGTTATAAACACTAAATAAATCTCATCAACTCAAATTCATCTCACACCGGTCAACACAAACATGGCCACAAACACACTTGCGTCATGATACACTTGCAATTATGTTCCGGACCATAATTGTAATTGTATCCTTTCGTACGCGCATTTATAACTTCACTTGTGTATCACAGATTAGACTCCTCAAATCTACTCATTCGCTCTACTTCCACACATACCTCTATTGATCATTGTCACTAACTCAATGGCCTCGACTATAGTGACCATCTCATGCGTCATATTTTATCAAACTTCATTCATCAGCCACCATCTTTATTACTACATAAAATATCAAGTTCAAGACTCGATCTTCCTACTTAATTACTTCTTTCCTCTACCAAACTCCCATACACTTATCAACTTTTGACAAAGTAAGTTTTAAACATCTTAAAAGGAACCACCAAATAATAGCACAAATGATTCAGCAAAGGAGTAAGAAATATCAGAAATATGGCTAATCCACAAAATCTTACATATTAACAATTAAATACATAATATCTTAATACCACTCTCACACTCAACCCAAACCCGTTCTAAAAGCAATCTCCTTAAGGTTGGGGTAGGATCACCTAAGCTCAAATGCGCAACAACACTACTAGTTTAAGTCCATGACCTACACCTATGGCCAATGGTTCACTTAAACTACGGCTCTGATACCACTTGTAACACCCCGCTTTATAAAAATGTGGATTTCAAAAAATTTTCAACTTTAAACATAACACCGTTAACAAAATGCAGAAGCGACGTTTAAAAATCCCATTTGGTTCCTAACGGAATCAATAAAAACATAATAAATTTCTCAAAAGGTGTTACCAACAAGTATCATCACAATAATCTAAATGAAACCCACAAAATAAACCAACAAAATAACGGCCAAACGGCTAATTAATAAGTCTACTTAAATAAATGCAACTATGGGCAACTAAAGCCAACATCCATAAGCTCCAGTAAAAACTACCCATCTCACAAGCATGCTACCAAGTCGCCAATCAATGCCTAACCTGATGGCACAACACATTTCCACAAAAACAAGTGTCAGCTATTAAAGCTGAGTAAGATAACAGGTTAGTTTAATAACAAGGATTGCCGATTAAATCAATTTATAAAATGACTCATGCATATATATATATGAAGGCACAACAACAATATCAACACAATCTGCATAATAGGAATATCAATCCTATAATGTGCCTAGCAATCCTCCAATAGCAACACTAGCCACTTAACTGCACAAGCAACACAATCAACGCAAAGGTTATGCCAAATAAAACTACACAAATAAGTTGTGTGAGGCGGCCACATATCCAAACAGGAAACCTCACACCCGACTAGATGGGTAAGCCTTACGGGGTCCATCATTGTCGTTATGGATAGGCATAACCAAATCCATGAGTAACCCGTTACTACACTGGTGGTCAATCACTTCACCCGGAATTACTCTACCAACACTAATTGGGTCAAACGGGAAACATGTACAGTGCCCCCGAGTGATCAAAGCAGCACAACTAGCCTAAATAGGCTAACTGTGGGTTAAGCTTAACTCTTTCAACACAATGCTCGAGACTTATCAACACTAGTGGTTTTCATCCACCCAACTCATCAACACAATTAGGTTGCAACCATTTCTACTCAACAACACTTATTCAATACTAAAAGATTTTACTCATTAGTACTCATCAACACTAGGGCCCTTATCGTGCACGTGACATGGCAACTTAAATCATGTCTAGTGTTCTATGTCAACAAGTCCACACAAAACATTCACAACTCAAACAACAAGCTACATAAGTAAATCATGCAATAAACATCTCATTACTACATAAACATGCATGAATAATACCCCAATCAACCTCCCTCATATATTCCACACCCAACATATGTATGAGATACTTTAAGAAACATAAAATGGGGTTTAATGTGCTATATGTGTGATGCTTTAATGCCTTAACTATGTATATGTTAATGTGTTTATATGATTAAGGAGACATAATAATAATGATACAAATAAGACAAAGGCCGACACAATTATATGAAAAGTATGAATAACCGTGAATTTATCACAGACCATATTTGGTTCATTAGCTGAATAATGCTACCAGTGGACACCCGACATAACTTTATGTAAAGAAATAATACCCGTGATCCTTTTTTATTGTTTACTTGACTATGAATCAACAATACATCTTTACTTTATAAATTTGATAAAAGACGACTAATATGATGATGTTGATGCAATGATATGTATGTGAGATAATATGATTGATGTGTTATGTGCCTTAACGATTCTAATGACTTTTCGATAATGTTTTAATCGGACAAATGTTTTATGAATGATGTGTTATCTTACTTAGCTAATTCGTTAGCTAACACTTGCTCTTTTAAAAATGTGTTGTTCCCTCAGGTCCAACATTAGTGAGCAGGTAGATGTGAGAAGATGTGAGGCATGGGTAGATGATCTTGAAGCTCGCTATAGTTTACCCCTAGTGGCTGCTCGCTTTAGACATTTGCTTAATGTTTAGATAATGATGTCTTACAATAATAATGTGGTCGGTTGTTTAATGTTGGGCAACCGATGGATTTCCATTTAGACTAGTTTCAATGATATGACCAGTAACACCATTTAACGAATACACCAAACAGATTTTACTGGTTTGGACTTTTAAAGTTTATTCCGCTTTGTTTGACGCCATTAGGCGAAAGTTTTTGGAAATCCATATTTTTAAAACGACGGGTGTTACAAGTTGGTATCAGAGCAATGGTTTAAGTGAACCAATGACTATAAGACCATAGGATTTGGACTTAAACCGTAAGATCAGACATGCTAGGCTTAAGTAGTTGAGCTTTAGCCTTAAGATGAGATATTGTTAGAACGGGTTGGGATGAGTGAGAGTGTAGGATTAAGGCTATATGATGATTGAATGATGATATGTTATTGTGTTTTTTTAGCCTATAATCTTTCGTTTCTCGTTTCTCGCTTCTCCGTCACTAGATTATTCTATTGCTACGATAGACGGTTCTCGAGGTGATGTGCTATTTCCCTAACTGAATTTGATAAATGTGCGCTGTAAATTATGTGTGAAGTGGTTGAAATGAAAGGGAAATTTGTTAGATTAGGTGAAATGATGTCACGTCAATGGTGTCCAACCCACGAGGTTAATGACAAGGACCACAACGGAAATGAGATGTTTTATGGATGATAAGGATTATGTGAATGGAATTGGTGAAGAGAAGACGATACACAAATATGGTAACGAACATGCAAGTGAAAGGATACAATTACAATTATGGTCCGGAACATAATTGCAAGCGTATCACGACACGAGCGTGTTTGTGTGGCAATGCTTGTGTTGACCAGTATAGAAAGTAACGAAGTGGTAAGATCTCTATGAAGTGTTGTATTGTGGTGGAGCTCACGGGCTTAAAGGACATGGACTTGAAGTTTGACGAGTAGAGCTGATGCTAAATACTTGAAGGGTTGTAAGTAGGTGACGCATAGAAGGGTGACCAGGCACACGTAATTGCAAATGTATCAAGACACAAGTGTGTGTGGCTACGCTTGTATTGACCGGTGTGGGGTATGATTGAGTTAGTGATAATTATATGAAGTAATATACTATTATGCATTGAAAGTAGTTAGTGTATTATAACGTAAGCAATGACGTCAAAGGTTAAATTTTCAAAAGTTCCGACAACGAATCAATTCTACAACAATAAAGTCTTATAATATTAGAGCTTGATTGGACGAGATAAAGTAGACTAGCTTTATCAGAATATCTAGATATATACAATAAAGGAGGATTGACTACAAACAGGGATTTGATAGAGGGTGGAGCAGTTACTTTAAGATTTTTGTATTTATTTAATCACTGTATAATTGTTAGTCCCAAGTTTAACCCAATGATCCTTTAGGTCAATTGGATAATCGAGATCGTACCCTTCTAACAACAATTCTTCTATGACCCTTGTGAATGTACCGCCACCCATCCTTCTCCCCGGCAACCTTAACATACGATTTCTTCCGACATATGTTGGCAAAGGATACATGGAAAGAGAAGCTGTACAACAAACGGAGGTCCATCCCTCTGTAGTCCACCCGCGACAGGCCCTAGGTATCCCAGTGCATGAGCATACCGGTGTTGGCAGCTCTGATAGGTTCATTTCTTCCCCAAATACTACCAAAGTAGTATTTTGTTTCACAAACTGGTAAGATCTTTTCGACCTTACATTTCTTTGGGCTTTTGAGGGCGATACCTCTGCGGATTTTTTCTTACGACTATAAAGTTTGCTAATATAAGCCCATGAATCTTCAACATGCTTCTCAAACTCTGGGCCGCTATCTGTTGTTGTATCAATCAACTCCACTGCTTTCGAAGTGGAAGCCCGATTATGTACTGGACCAACATGATTTTCGAACTGTAAATGAGCATCTAACAATGGCCGTTTGCCTAGTGCCCTGTTATCTTGCTCAAAGGTTTCGGGTTGAAATGATGGTTCTAGATGGAATGTCGGTTCAGGTGTGCTAAGAAGCCGGTCTTGATAAAAGGAATTTATAGGATTTGAGGATGAAGCTCCAGGATATGCTGCCCCAAAAGGAATTGGGAACAATGCACTAGCAGTTTCTTTGGGAAATTCTAGTTGTGATGCTGGTAGTGTATTATGAAGAAGCCATTCTTGGAAAAAGTCATCAAACGTTCTGTCACATTCGTTGGATTCAAACATTGGATTTTGAAATGCGTCCATAGTGGTCTTGAATTTTTACCTATAGTAAAGAATGACCAGATAATTAACATGTCAAATAATCAAGGAACAATTGCAACTATGATATGTTGTTAAAAGAGATATTTTGAACAACTCGAGATTTTTTTAAAAGAAAGACATAATTATTTGGGATCTTGACATATCCCGAATAATTTATACAAAATATCTAATGATTTCACGAGTTGGAAGTTCCGTCGGAGCCCGATTCAGGCACGTTGCTTCCTCCGGCACCATCTCTTTTCCTTCTTTTCAAGGGTGGAACATCAGGATCTTCTTTTTCATCCACAGATGACATAGCAAAGATGGATTTCTTCCTTTGTGAGAGATCGTCTTCTTCTTGTTTTGCTAAGACATTAGCAAACTCCTCGTCTTCTTTTATTTGACGATTAGCACGGATAGATTCCTCTTCTTCTAAAAACTTAGACAAAAGTTTTGCTAACTTTTCGTCCTCAGAAGTTTGTTTCTCAAATAGATGGACATCTTCATCGACCATTGCTTTGTACTCTTCAAAAGAGATACCTAACATTACGGCCTCCTCCTTGATCCGTTTGATCCTATTTGTTTCAAGATCTTCAAGATCCTCATGAGACATAGGTCTTTTGCCTTTAGGATCACTCGATGAAGCACCAGAATTTTTCATGGTCTTATGATAAACAAACAATATTAACTTTGGCGTAACGATAATGATTTATGAATTAAAAAGATAAATGAGTTAAATAGATAGCATATAAAGTAAGATGAGTAAAAGATGAGAGAAAGATAGCTTACCGGAAAGAAAGTCGGAGATCTTTTAAGAACACAAAAGGCTTGTGAGAGGAATAGTTTATAACAATATTTCTAAAAGGAGAACTAAGCAAATAAAGGAGATAGAGGAAAGAAGATTTGGTGTGCATTCTCCTTAACAAAACGCGTTATTATATAGAGGATAAAAAGCAAGCGTGACTTGGAAGAACGGACAGGTGTCCGTAAACTACAGTAATCTGTAATTATTGCTTCAATATTCTAGAAGTATGGATAGGTGTCCAGAAGCTACAGTGAAATAATATTTTAAACCCTAAATCACGTTAAACATTATTCATAATGTGTAAATTTGTTAGTCGACAATAATCCCAAATGAAATTAAAGAGAGTTGTATTTCATTATTGCACAATACGAGTAAAACTCGTTACATTTATTAAACGGAAATACAACAATTAGAACTACAACATATTTAAAATCCATACAAAGAAACCCAGGTGGTCACGAAGAGCAGAGGAACCACACCGAGGGCAAATAAGATCAACCATGGATAAGCTTCGTTCCATGGAAGTTGAGCCACCAGAAACAGCCAAACAAAGATGATTATGTAAATCATAGTCATGAAAGGGTTTAACATTTTTGGATAAGTGTTTGGATTAATTTTGAGAAAAAGGTGAATGATAAATTGTATGGAGAGGTGTATGCTACGGTGTCATTTATATAGACTAAATGAGCCATTGTAACGGTCGAAATGGAAAGAGGGGGAAAAGATGAATTCGAATTTTGAAATTTTAAAATTTGAAATCTAACCAGTAATTGGTGGATTAAGTGCGGATTTATTGTCAAAGTCGTTGGAAAGGCAATTAGTGTGGTTAGACATAAGCTGATAAGCAAATGAGACATAATTCTTTTGACGAGAGATCCATACCTACCTTTATTTTGAGTAGATTCTGGGGACAGAATCCATTTAAGGAGGAGAGAATTGTAACATCCCAAACTTTTTATTTAACGGTTGACTTGAGTTGTTAAGTCAACATCTCGTGTCCGTTAAGTCTCTATGAGATTTAATGCTTATATGTGTTTAATGTGCTATATGTGTGATGTTTTAATGCCTTAACTATGTATATGTTAATGTGTTTATATGATTAAGGAGACATAATAATAATGATACAAATAAGACAAAGGCCGACACAATTATATGAAAAGTATGAATAACCGTGAATTTATCACAGACCATATTTGGTTCATTAGCTGAATAATGCTACCAGTGGACACCCAACATAACTTTATGTAAAGAAATAATACCCGTGATCCTTTTTGATTGTTTACTTGACTATGAATCAACAATACATCTTTACTTTATAAATTTGATAAAAGACGACTAATGAAGAATATAAAAATCATAAGGTATTATGTCTAAAGCCTTAGTAAGATCACATTTAAAGTTTGACAATATAACGTCAACTTTTTAGATTAAATCACGGGTTAAACATTTAACGAACAATGATTATTAATCAATCATTCAGATTCTTTGGACAAAATAATTATTCTGCTTTTCCTTTTTAATTTAGACCTCGGCCCCTCCACGTTATTCCTTCTGTAAAGTTCCCTCTACTTTCTATATTATATACATATATAGAATATAAATGATAGATATGCATCATCTTCCACCCCTACGGTTTTACTTCAAGCAAGCCACGACCACCATCACCTTACCACCTTATATATATATACATATTCAAATATAGATAGCACACATATATACATATATGCTTAAGACATAAGAGGTGTTGGGCACATCGAGCTCGCACCATCTCAACACCCACGACATACACCACCTTTTAAACACCACCATAACCACCGAACTGCCACTGCCACTATTATTGCTGCTGCTGCACGCTACTGTTGCTGATCGAACTAGCCATCACTGAACCACCTTTATACTCCTGCTGCTCGTAAATTGCTACTACCTTTGAACTGGTGCTGCTACTTGTTGTTCGCAGCCAAGGTTTGTTGCTGCTATCTAACAAACACCACCATCAACCTCCAACACCCTAGCTACGGCTTCATGCACCACGTACAACCACCACGTACGACCATCACCATGTTTACAACCACCTTTCCCACGGTTTCACCACTACAAACTCGCCACCACCCTTCATCATCACCATGAACCAACGAAAGCCAAGAAAGAAAGAAAAGAAACGGGTTTTGGGGAAACTTTAGATCCATGTTACGTAAAAGTTACACGTTAGTTTTCAATTCTAAAAGTTGCTGGTAGTTCGTTATTGACTCCTCTAGTTGTGTGGTGAATTTCGTTACAATTGGTGATCGTTTATTTCTGAAAGATTTTGTTAGTTCATAAGTTCTCGCAAGGTTTTCGGGTTAGATTTAAGGATAATGGTTAAGACTTCCAAGTTGTTATTATGGTGATATGGATAGAATGGGGTACGGAGAATCTAGACAAGAAAACGGATTCGTTATATCTCGTTTCGTTTACAAGTTATTCGCATCGCGAAATGCCCCGTGGAAGCATTTTACATCGTTTTATTTACATAAAACGTCAACTGGGTCTCGATACGAAGCAGCCAGAATCATCGTTTAAACAGGTTATTTATCACTTATAAGTTTCCTATGTTGAATTAGAAACAAGAAATACAAAGTTATAATCTGACCGTTAAAGACCGTTAGATTTTCTGACACTTTCAGTCCTAATCGTTAGATTTTCTGACAGTTTTGGTCCTAACCGTTAAAACTGTTTACAGTTTTAGTCCTTCGTCCGTTAGTTTATTTCTAAACTGATAACTCTATAAAAATGGGTTATTCTATACAGTTTCCTTTACTGAAGGCTAATACGTTTTGACTATTCAAGTACATTTGGAGCATAATAAAGTATTTTGCAAAGAGTAGTGGACTGTATTAAGGTAAGATACACTACTTTGACACGCTGAGGGTTCAACAAAAAACAAGGTTTTCATATAAAAACTTCCTAAATGTTATCTTGATTGCTTATGGGTATTCGGGTTACACGGGAGGTGATATGGGATATGTATATGACTATTGAGGCCTGAAATGCAGTCCCTATGATATGAAATGTAATGATATGCTATGTAATGTTATGCAATGATATGAGACGTAATGATATGTTATGAAATGCTATGAAATGTTTTGAGATGAATTGAAATGTGATATATGTTGATGTTATGTGAAATGTGCATGATTACATGGCTTGTTCATCTAGTTCACTAGACTTATTAAGTTGCCATGACACGTGCACGTTTAAGGGCCCAAACGTAAAAGATGAATATGTGATGATGTTTAGGTAACGTGGACACCTATACTATATGTGATGTAAATCGAGCTCGTAAATGATGTAAAAGTGTTAAGCTTAACCCGTACTTGCCCTTGCCCGGCTAAGTGCGTATATGTGGTTGCTTGGGTGGCTCCTTGCAACATAATTACGTGGTTTGAGTATCTCCGGGTGGCGTGATTACCCACCAATGTCTTTGAACATACGGACTACTCCGGGATTGGCTTGCCATTCCTTAACGACATTGATGTACAGCCGTAAGGTTTGTCCATCTAGTCGGGTGTGATTTATGTCACACTTAATGAGATGTATATGTTATATGATATGCGTGACTTATGTCACATTTGCAAAGATGATATGTAAAGATGACTAGGCACATTTAGGATGACCCATCCTAATATGATGATGTTGATGCAATGATATGTATGTGAGATGATATGATTGATGTGTTATGTGCCTTAACGATTCTAATGACTTTTCGATAATGTTTTAATCGGACAAATGTTTTATGAATGATGTGTTATCTTACTTAGCTAATTCGTTAGCTAACACTTGCTCTTTTAAAAATGTGTTGTTCCCTCAGGTCCAACATTAGTGAGCAGGTAGATGTGAGAAGATGTGAGGCATGGGTAGATGATCTTGAAGCTCGCTATAGTTTACCCCTAGTGGCTGCTCGCTTTAGACATTTGCTTAATGTTTAGATAATGATGTCTTACAATAATAATGTGGTCGGTTGTTTAATGTTGGGCAACCGATGGATTTTCATTTAGACTAGTTTCAATGATATGACCAGTAACACCATTTAACGAATACACCAAACAGATTTTACTGGTTTGGACTTTTAAAGTTTATTCCGCTTTGTTTGACGCCGTTAGGCGAAAGTTTTTGGAAATCCATATTTTTAAAACGACGGGTGTTACAGAGCTTTTTCCCTAATTTTAAAAGCTTCCAGCTTAATCAAACAAACAAGACTTTTAATTAAATATGAGCTTTTTGTTAAAAGCTTGAAGCTTGAAGCTCCTAAAAGCTTCTAAAAGCTCCATGCCAAACCTTAGACTCTCGTGTGTACATTATAGTATACGACCAACCATTCGTCAACCGTATGATTGACATCAAACAATCAACAATGATATTAAATCATGTTATCAACAGACTTGCAAGGCATATGCATGACTTGCCATAAAATTAGGACTAATCCATATAGTGAAAACACGTTAATTAATACTAAACCACTTGCTAGGTAATTAATATAGTTCCTCCATGGCTTCCTCATAATAAAACTATTAGCATAAACAAGTCCAACCATCTGATGACCATTGTTTCATCTTTAAAGAAAAGCTATTGCAAGGTTTTATGATTTCATTTATCATATTCTTCTTTTGACTATACTGGCGGATGACTCGAACCCGACCGATATACAACTCCGCATGCTTAAAAAGAATGTTTAAGAATACACAACCATCTCTCATAAGTCATAACAATTCTAATTGACCATAAGTAAACGGTAAAGGTACTTATCACGTGAGAGAAGATTAGACGCGTTTACAAATCCATAAAACAAACCTTGTGACGACACACAAAAACTCAACTCAGATTAACCCCTACGTTTCAGACCATTCTAATGATGTACAAAACAATTGAAAATTGAATGTTACCTTATGGCGTAAGCAACAAAACAAACGCGATAACTACGGTAATGGAACTGAATCGTGACGTCTAAATCGATTACTAGTCTAGCTTGCTCCCCTTGCTTGCCTCCTCAACCTCTTGTTAGCGTGACACAAAACAGAATAATAATTTAGTCTCTTTCGCTCGCTCCACTAATAAAACCCCCACTAAATATAATGAAACAAACCAAACCAAGTGTTTTGTTTCTTATTTTGTTGCTCGCCCGGGATCATGAAAACAACGAAAACAAAGTGCGAAGGACTTTTGTCGGCCACATTTAATGGAGAACAACCACAATTCTTTTTATGCTAATTGCTATGAGGTGAATATATATGTTGCTATGCACTAGGATTAAAAGTGAGGCGATGGCTTGTGCTCCTTGAATCGGCGACTAGTTGAAGGACCCAACCAATTAGGTTTCTTTTGCTTTTTGTTCGGCAGTTTGCACCAAAGGAATGAGTAATAATTTTTAGGGTTTTGTCATATATGTTTGGATACAAATAAAGATTTGATTAGGTTTATCTTAATCACTAGCTAAAACCGATGGGAGTTTTAAAATCATACATTTTGGCCCCTCAAGTTACATAACTACATTTTAACCTCATTTAGTGATTATCATAAATTTGATACTATAGGGTATACGCACAACCTTAACAAGCTTTAAGGTAAACGTTCATCTACATGGCACACTAGATGGGAATACAAACCCAAAATTATCCACTTAATGACACACATTATTATACTAATTTAGTACCTAATGACACAAATAAAACACATGCAAATAGTTATATATCCATACAAAATATTGCGTCAGTTAACGATCGGTGAACATTAGCTACGCTAAAGTCAACAAAATGATCTACATAGTTCTGGATGTTACAATTATTACCTCCTTAAAAGGATTCTGTCCTCAGAATCCACTCAACAACAAATAAATACGGGTAACGATCTATCATTACTCAATTGGTCTTCCACCTATAGTCTGTAACATCCCCAACTTTTCTTTACTAGTTGACTAATGTCGTTAAGTCAATATTGTGTGTGTCGTTAAGTCTATTTTAGATTTAATGCTTATACGTAGTTAATGTGTGTTATGTGTGAGGCTTGTAAGCCTAAATGTTAATGTAGTATAAATGTGTGTAATATGAAGGTTAATGTCCATGTAGTGACATTTAATGAAGATTAATGATGTATATGGTCAATAAAGTAGTTTGTGACCAATAATGAAGGATATTGGAAGCTTAGGGACTAGTTTTGACATATGTGCAAAGTCAAAAACGGGATTTGTAGTATGGGGGCTGTCATTAGGAAGTTTATTTTCAGATTTGTGCCTCCTAAGAAAACCCTAATCACCCCATAGCAAGTTCCCATCAATTTCAAGCCGAAAAGTCCCTTTGCGTGTGTTTATGGAGTGATTGATCAAGTATTGTGCATTCCCATTGTGATCTACATGTATTAAAGGTAATATCCTCTTTGAAATCTGATCTTATGAGTCATAGATGAGTATTCAATCCAGGCCATAGGGTTTGGGTTGGGTTAATTGATTAAACGATTACCGATTTCATGTTATTTGGGTGATTCAATGATTGATTTAGGTTGTAAAGGATTAAAGGGTTGATTGATGATTAAAGTCATCAAAAGTGTTGTCAAAGAGGTCAATTTTATGTCTCCAGGTCGGGCTAAGGGTTTGAGATCGAATGAGAATCGTTTAGAACAAGTTTTAAAATTGAGTTGCTGGTCTGCACCCCAGGTGCGGCGCACCAAGGGCGTGGTGCGGCGCACCACTGGCCAGTTTAAGTTTGATGGGGGCCGTTATGCGACGCACCAAAGGATAGGTGCGGCGCACCTATGTTGATAGGAATTTCCCTGGAGGATTGGTGCGACGCACCATGTGGGAGGTGCGGCGCACCACATGGCCAGATTTCACAAAATGTGTTATTTAGCTTATATTTCGATCTTATACTTGTTCTAGGTTATTGGAGACACCTAGTCATCGTTGTATTGTGCTTGTAGCTTGTTGTTAAACCGTATCGAGGTAAGATACACTACTTTTGTCACGCTGAGGGTTCAACAAGCAAAGGTTTCATACTTATAACTTCCTTAACGGTAACTTATGATATATGTGGGTATCTCGGGATTACACGGGAGGTATTATGGGTTATGTAGTTGACCATGAGACCTGAAATGCAGTCCCTAATGTAGTGAAATGAAGTATTGCTTAATGTAGTGTCTTGTTATGCAGTTTATGTAAGTATTACGAAGTCTCTTATTATGCAGGAAATGTAGAATGAAGTATAATGTAGTATGTGTTATGAAATGAAGTATAATGTAGCATGTGTTATGAAATGAAGTATAATGTAGTATGTGTTATGAAATGAAGTATAAAGTAGTATGTGTTGTGGTAAGAAGGGTAACGTAGTGTTTTTATATGAAGTCGCATGTAGAATCTTGAAATGCAGTATGACGTGGTTTATGTTATTGTGTGCATGTATTAATGGCTTGCTCATCTAGTTCACTAGACTTGTTAAAGTTGCCATGACACGTGCACGTTTAAGGGCCCAAACGTAAAAGCAGTAAACGTAGTAAATGTTTAGGTAATGCAGTCACCTAAACTAAATAATGCAGGATCGAGCTCGTTAAACTTTGATGCAGGAAAGTGTTAAGCTTAACCCGTACTTTCCCTAGCCCGGCTAAGTGCGTTGACGTAGTTGTTGCTTGGGTGGCTCCTTGCAACATGGTCTTTATAATGAAGGGCGAGTAATACGAGGGGTTTGACCAACCTCCACATACGGATTACTCTTGGATTGGCTTGCCATTCCTTAACGACGCTTGATGTACAACCGTGTGGGGTTTGTCATCTAGTCGGGTGTAACTTATGTTACACATTAACGCAGTTAATAACGTAGTAAAGCAGTTAATGTAATAAAGCAGTTAATGTAATAAAGCAGTTAAAACGTAGTAAAGCAGTCAATGTAGAAAGCAGTTATGTGGTTAATCGTGTGTAATGAAGTAATGCAGGATAGGCACATTTAGGATGATATCCTATTTGATATGAAGTTGATATGCAGTTTTGTGTGTTGTGTGTGGTGCCTAATGAGCTTGTCTAATAATGAAGAAATGTTTTAATTGGACAAATGCTTTTAAATTAAGTGTGATCTTACTTAACTATTCTTATAGCTAACACTTGTTTCTTTAATGTGGTTGTTCCCTCAGGTTTAGCTTGATGGACTAGTGACGCAGGACTTGTGAGCTTGGGTAGATGCAATGAAGGAGCCTTAGCTACCCATAGACGATTCTTTCTTAGACATTTAGTTACATTTCATACTTAATGTCGAATTTATGTAGTGTCGTGTGAACGGTTGTTTTATGTTGGGCAACCGTTGGGTTTTCATTTGAACTATTGTTTGATATGGCGTGTAACACCAACTAAATGCAGATACCGAAATGTTTTTATCGGTTTTGACTTTTACAGTCTTTTCTTCCGCAAATTGACACCGTTAGGTGAAAGTTTTTGAAAACTCATATTTTTAAACGTCGGGTGTTACAAGCTCTCTCCTTTTTTAAATAAAAATAACAACACTTGTATCAATATCATCAAACAAACTTGACAAAATGTTTGTGTCTATTCGACATCACCACACTAAGTAACCACAACCTTTTTGGCGATCTCTAGCAACCGTAAGTGCCTTTTTGACAACTTTCACCTTAATGAATTATATTGCCTAACAAACTAAATTAATGATGCTTATATGATATGTCAACCAAAATGCTACACATTTCATTATTAGAATTTGATGCTCACGTACACTTGCAAATTTATTAATAATCCTTACATTGACATATATAAAATTTAATTAGTTCATCAGTACAGTATCTCTAATTAAATAAATGATTCATTTTGTAAATTTGCAAACCAACCGACCTTTAACAAAACAAAAGAAAGTTAGTATCACATATGTTTAATTTAAAGTAACCATATAAAATCACTATAAGCTTGCAACCCATATTTTAAAATAATGGTCCAGAATCCGTTTTCTTCATCTTTCACTTGATTTTGATCGAATCCTTCTCCCGTTTCTTCCATATATCATCAAAATCAACCAATTCATCCGTATAGTTATTTTCCAACCTGAAAACACTTAACATACCTCAAAGCATCGAAAGTTGGATATAAAATTATATAAATAACGAATAAATGATCCTAAATTCACGTGGGAAATGGTATAAAATATGACACATCAGAGTCTCCAAGTTTGCGAGGGTTGTCTAGTGTTGACCAGCTTTGTGAGTTTGACCATTTTGTGGGTTTTGACCATTTGAGTATTCTGACGATTTGAGTATTATGGTCATTTGAGAGTTTCTGACGATTTGAGTGTTCTAGTGATTTGAGAGTTTCGACGATTTGAGTGTTCTGGTCATTTGAATGTTTATGAGGATTTGAGTTTTTGTGGCCATTTGAGTGTTTATAAGAATTTGAGTGTTTTGTGGCCATTTGAGAGTTTCTGACGATTTGAGTGTTTATGGTCATTTGAGAGTTTATGACGATTTGAGTGTTTCTAAGGATTTGAGTGTTTTGGGCCAGATTTGTGTGTTCTTCCATAAGAACTATCAAAACTTTTATCAATAAAATCGTTGTTAGTTTTTGAATCAGGTTGTACTTTCACATTCCCCATTATAGTATAGAAAAACAATATTAAGGTTTCGGACTCTAAAATGGATTGTAAGCACGTGACCCATTTGGTAAGAAAGTTTGAGAATAGTCACTAAATCATCAAAATTGTTTAAGAAAATACAAACAACTTTGGATCTAGATAAAATAGATGCATTTACAACTTTTTGTAGTAACAAGTTAGAACTTGACAAAAACTTTGTAGATCTTGTTAAAATCACAAATTTTATAAGAAAAGAAAATACAAAAGTTTTGTACTTTGACTCAAGAATATGGAATGGATGATGAATATAGTGATGTTTTGTTGCTAGATTTATAGAATACAAGGAAAAAAGATGATTTTTAGACAATGATATATTTGTGTATTCTTGTGAGATTTGAGAGTTTTTTAAAGGATATTTTGTGATTTGAGTGTTTGGGTTTCTTTCTTGACATTATTAATATTATTATTATTATTATTATTATTGAACTTTTATTAGTTGACCATTTTAAGAAGGGATTAGTGTCTCTGAATGTAATGAACTTTGTTCAATTGTCTATGTTATGTAATGTAACATCCTAAATATTTTATGTTGACCTTCCGTTAGTCAAACGTTAACCATTTGTTGTGTCGTTAATTTCTTTAAGCGTTAACTAATATTTGTGTTGTTAAGAGATGATTAATGCGCCTATATGTGATTATGTTATTGAGTTATGAGATGTTAATATGGTGTGTCGGTTCACCATTATGTTCCTAAGACGTTATTTGGTCATCCGTTAGTGTACATATTAGCTTCGGGCCTTAGTTTTTAGGTTAATATGACTTTTTGGACTTGCTTGGGTGGACTTTAGCCAAGCCCAACCCTTATGGACGAAACTTATACATTAAATCTGCCTCATTAGGGTTTCTAAGTCTTGTAAACTCCATAATTTAGTTACCATAAACTCACAATTAACATATATCACATTATAAGATCCCTTACGTGAGTTTTTACTATTTCTTTCTTATCTCTTCATCTTTTTCTCTCAAAATTCGTGGCTATATTCTGGAATAACAGTAAGTATGTATTTTCTTTCAATACATGATTTATTACAATTATCTTTGCTTGTGTCTAGAGATTTTCATACCGAAAATTAACGTTTTCGAGCATAATTTGAGATCTCAATGATGACTATCATACAAGCAGAGATGAGTTCTGTAAAATAGATTATTTTTGATGTATTATAACGTTGTGTAATTATTTGGAAGTATCTTGATTCACACCCATCAATTTCGATAGGATCCGTAAAGTTTTTAATACGTTTTTCATGAAATCTGGTGATGGCAGTGAATTAAACGAAATTTATTTTCTGTAGTATATTCGTTTCTGGAAATAATGAATTTTGCAAAAAGAATCACTTGATTTGGTTGAATAACGAATCGGGAATCTCGTTTTAAAGATTTATATATGTATTTTAACGTTTCTGTCGTTTTATCACTATACAGAGACTTTAAATAAAATCTGTTCTGTAGTTATATTCTTTGATGAAAAACGAACGTTTTGCAAAAAGAATCGCTTAAATCCGTTGAGTAACGAAGTAGAAACCACGTTTTGAAGTGTTAGCTTTTGATGAAAGAAAATTAAGAAAAAAAAAAAGAAAAGCAGCAGGTGTGTTCTTGTTTTGCAAAGCCCGTCGACAGCCAATGTTCCATCCGATGACGTCATGATGACGTCAGCATGCTGATGTCAGCGTCTAGCAGAAAATTACACTTTTAGTCCCTATAGTTTCAAAGTTAACAATTTCAGTCCCTATTGTTTCAGAAAGTATATTTTTGGTCCCTGATTTTTTGATACTTGCTGCTGATGGTCCCCGAAGTTTTAAAAATGACATTTTTGGTCCCTGACGTTTCAAAACTTGTTACTGTTGGTCCTTATAGTTTCAAATCTGACAGTTATGGTCCCTATAGTTTCAGATTTTACATTTCTGGTCCTTATGTTTTAAAAATCAGAATTTTCATTTTGTTCCTCATAGTTTAATATATGATAAAACTATTATATTGTACTTTTATCTTCTTAAACTATTATAGCAAGAATTATAGTTGTATTTTGAGATAATAAGATGTATTAATAAGACATGAACCTGAGTTCTCATTAAGAAGACAATGATAAAAGTTAATTAGGTTCTTTGTATATCGTAGGTTTTGGAGGTTTGAACATTCATTGTTGCGTGTTGACGAGAGTTTGTTTTTGCGTGCTTATTGAGGTAAGATAACTACCTTTTGACACGAGGGACACAACGAAAACTTAGCTTTCATAATAAATGTTTGTTAAAGCCCTTTCGTACGTATGTTGGGTATGGGAACTCACGGGAGGTTACTTGGGTGTTGTTTATGCATGCTAATGATCTCTTTATTTGTCGTTATACTTGATGTGCATGCTTAGATGTTGGAAATGATTGAGATTGATGTTTAGTTGAATACATGTTGGCTTGTACATCTAGTACACTAGACTTGGTAGGATTGTCATGTCACAAGCACGTTGAGGGCCCTAAAAGTTGTTGTTGTTGTTATTGTTGATGATACTCGAGTATAATTATTGTCGAAGTGTTAAGCTTAACCCATGCTAGCCTTGGCTAGTATGCTATCGTCGCTGTCGTTTGGGGTAATCATGATAACCCCCATTCGACTCAGTCTGTTGTTGGGGTTTGCCGGATGGCGTGGGCTGGCCATTTTTGTCGATGCCGGTTTACTCGTGGATTGGTTATGCCATCCGTAACGACGCCGATGGACCACCGAATGGTCTACCCATCATGTCGGGTGTGAGGCTCCCTAAAGATCAATTGATCGCCTTCACACAAATTATATTGTCGATAACAAGTGACATTAGTTACTTGGCTTTGTTGTGGCATAACCTGATGTTGATTTGTTGAGATGCTTATTGTCGATTGATGAGGTTGCTAGGCACATTTAGGGATATGATATTCCTAATGCTTGTTGTTGTTGTTGTTGTTGTTGTTGTTGTTGTTGTTGTTGTTGTTGTTGTTGTTGTTGTTGTTGTTGTTGTTGTTGTTGTTGTTGTTGTTGTTGTTGTTGTTGTTGTTGTTGTTGTTGTTGTTGTTGTTGTTGTTGTTGTTGTTGTTGTTGTTGTTGTTGCTGTGTGTTACTTAACATGCGTATGATAGTTTTAAAAGATGTTTGAATTGGCAACCATTTTATAAAACCTGTGGTTATCTTACTCAGCTTTTAAAGCTGACACTTGTTTGTTGAAAATGTTGTGTTTCCTCAGGTTGGTCATTGAAGATTGCTTAGAGTGAGGCATGGGTAGATGGTTGCTTTTATGAAGACTTTATATTGCCATAGCTTTGCCTCATTTATTTAGACTTTTAATTATTATGTCGTTGGATATTTAGTTTGGTTGTTTGAATGTGGATTTCTTGGATTGTCGTTATGATGCAATAAGTAACACCAAAACCTTTATCGACATTTCCGTTAGGAAATGGTTAAGTTTTTAATGGGACGTTTCCGCATTTAATTGTCGTTTTATTTAAAAAAATTTGAAATCCATATTTTTAAAAGTCGGGTGTTACATGTAATGATATACTCGGGTGTCTATGTAATGTAATGAACTCGTTATTATGTCTAAACGATGTAAGCTATCGGGTAACCGCTTACGTGTAATAGGTGAATGTCATGTCAGATGCCACATAATGCCACGTATGTTACATACAATAGACATTAAGCCATAGGTCATTACATTATATAGACTTCCGACAAATTCCAATCTCCGGTCTCCTTCTCCAGCGAATTTCCGACCAACGTCTAAAGAACATCATTAACTACCAAATTAACAGCATCTCCCGGCAACACCATTTTCTCGACTTAATGATTGTCACTTTCTAATTTTTGTACAAAAATGTTAATTAATGCTACTATAAGAAAGAGGTTAACAAAATAACAATACTGAAAACTATTACTCAAAATTATCAGTAATTATTTGTAGTTTTTTAACAAAAAAATAAAGATAAAACAAACATTAATTCTACCACTCATATCTCTTAAAGATATTACAATATCTATCTATGTTTATCACATTCCTTCTTTCTTTTTTATCTTCCACACAATCCTACCTGCAAAAACTACAGAGCCACCAACGCTCTATTTTTTAGCAAAAATATTATTGACAACAAGGGTGAACCCCTGGGCCGGAGGTCCCTTCCACTTCGGTGGATCTGTAAGCAGCCTCTCTACGTTTGAGTAGGGGTAAGGTCTGTCTACATCATACCTCCCTCATAGCCCGACTTATGTCGGGATTGAGTATCTTGTTGTTGTTGTTGTTGTATTATTGACAACAAAATTAACAAATAAGTACTATTATATATCTAACAAATCCAGTGTATGGAGAAAGGATTACTTGAATAACAAATCAAGATCGAATATAGGGGATATCTAATATTCACAAGATACTAATTGAAGCCATCATCATCGCCATCCAAGCCATAATTCACAATGATGTCTGACGCAACAGTTTCTTGATGGAAAACATAATCAGTGTAAAGACTTTGATTTAAGTAGCTCGTCTTCCATACACTGGATTAATAAGAGCGTGGTTCACTTCCGATGAATTTCAGTCCGGCACACAGTTTCTTGCTCTTGAATAAAACTCGATTTTTAATCCAGGTTTGGTTATGTGTAAAGATTTTGACTTAAACATTGATTTTTAGATCCAGATGGTGTGGGGTGGTTAGATATAACTTATATCATATAAGTGTGGTTGTATAGGTGGTGTAGGAAGGTGGTGTGGTCCGGCGAGTGATATGGTGGTAATGTCTGATGAGTGAAGTCTCTGATGGCTAGGCAAAATAATTAATGTTCAAATCCATGTAAGTAATGACTAGGCATTTGACATAACCTTTTATTTAAACTTGTGTGTACATTATCTTCGTGTATTCACTGAGTTCCCAGGGTTCAATCGTTACGACACCTTGAAATTCGAATATTCGGAATGTGTAATGTACTAAGATGAAATTCAATCGTCACGACATTTCATTTATGCATAAGTTTGTATTCATTGAGAATATATTTAAGTTGATCATGATTTTTAATAATCCATTTTAGTGATATCCATGATCAACTTAAATATATTCTCAATGAATACAAACTTATGCATAAATGAAATGTCGTGACGATTGAATTTCATCTTAGTACATTACACATTCCGAATATTCGAATTTCAGGATTGTATCTGGATTTTTGACACATAATAGAGTTAAATGTATGGATCGTCCATGTGGTTTACACACAACATCACGTGTCGTCCCCGAACTTCAGTAATATTGGTCCTCGTCCTTTATAGGCGAATAAAGGATGACGACTGTTAATATTCAAGGGAAAATTATAAATCTCTGATTAGCCTAAAGATCCCCCTAAAACTATATTAGATATTTTTGGTAGTATGCACTCGATATGTATGTAATAAAACTAAACCAACAATCACACACACAATTTTTGTGTTTTTATTCTAGTTCTTAAGTTGGTTTTTTCTCTCGAAGTTGGATCATTTTAAAAGATGTCAGTATTGTATAATTGTATGGGTCAACATTTTGAATCAAAATAGCCTCATGTGGTCAAGTGTAGGATTTAACGGAATTTAGTTGACGGCCGTCAAAATAAAGGAAGAACCTTGACTATAATCCGCTTGTAAAGAACGACGGCCGATAAAATTAAAGTTGAAGGACGAAAAACGACGTTGTGTGTAAACTACTGGGACGATTATGCTAGTGTAATGTGTCTATATACACCCCTTTTCCACCCTTATAATCATTATCATCGGCTAGGGTTTCATTGCCGAAAAAAAAACAAAAAAAAAACAAATCCGCTTTATTGTTTTTGTTCGTTGGCTTTCTACAATTAATCAATCGGTATGTGGTTTTATCATCAATTAGTATTCGATTCGATTCGATGGCCGACAAATTGTTGATTTCATTCGTTAATTTCTTTTTTTTTTTTGAACGGCAATTTCATTCGTTAATTTCTTGCAGAGATATTGTAGGTTGATCTTGAATCGCTGATCCCCAATTCGTGTTTGCTCACTGTAATTTTTTTATACATAAATATCTTTCTATAAAATTGATCTCATCTTGATTTTTTCGCTTTCTAAATCGTGTTTTCATCTGTTTGTGGTTATTTATCCTGCAGAATCATCTCGATGGCGAATGGCGAGGTATCTATCTATTTATATTGTTTTGTTTATTTTTTTAAAAAAGTTATTGTCTTCCTGTATTAAATCTCGCATATATATATATATATATATAGAATTTTCTTATTCTGAAAACCATTTTTTTCAAGAATCATAGAACTCTCGAATTATATATTGGATCACATGTTTTTTTTGTTCGATCACTGCCTGGAAGCAGCCTCTCTACCTTTGGTAGAGGCATGGTCTGTCTACGTCATACCTCCCCATACCCCGGCTTATGCTGGGATTGGGTACTGTTGTTGTTGTTGTACATGTGAAATGATATGAAAAAGTATGTTGTAGAAGAAACTTCTGAAAAAAGCTTCAAAATAGCCTTTTGTAAACTTGTCACGTTTTCGTTCACATGTAAATAAACCGATTATATAGAAGGTTTTGAATTTTTTTTTTCTTTTTTCACATGTGAATGAACAAAAGAAACATGATATGCAATACATAATTTTCTCAAATTAAGGGTCCCCTATATGTATATTATATATCAATTTCTCAATAACTAATTTTTATTTGATTTGATTTGATGACATACAGTATATAGTTGCCTGTATCGACAATTCAACGGAGGCATATCTTCGTGGTACCTATGAGGCTCAAATTGTTGCTCTTAAACATTATTGCGAAACTAAATTGGCTGTATGTGCTTTTTTCCCCATAAAAATTAAATATTATTTTTATTTTTACAGCTCTATCAGTATACTCAATGTAATGTGTTACTGCAGGGTAAGCCTAACACTGTGGTTACCGTTTTATCTATGGCTTCACATACTTTCACTAAGATGCTGATTCCTGAAACTAATTATGAAGCAATCGAGCTTTACATATCAAGTATGTATTCTATATATGTTGCCTTCTTTCTCATTAGTTAGTTTGATATATATATATATATGTGTGTGTGTGTTGCTTTTTTTCTGATTAGTTAGTTTGCTATATAAATTTTATAGCATATTATTCTTTCATTATATATATTTGTACATGATTTTTTTTTATGTTTATTTTAGGGCACAATTTAACTATTAAAATTTGGGTATATGCTTGTTTTCCAGATATCCGACACAGTGCAGGCGTCTTGCTTTTTAAAGATACAATACACTCTGCCGGTGCCTTGTGTAATGCCGAATGTCCCCCACATATGCAAAAAAGGATACTTTTTCTTGTTGGAAGGTATGTAATAATTCTATGCTTAAAATGTGTGTATGTGTGTATTATATGTATATGCTTATATATGTATTTGTTCCCTCGAGTTTTTCAACTTTAAGTAATTGAAAACCCCAAAATACTCATGTCATTTATTCATAATACCCTTGGTTTAAAATAGCGTGTGGCGACCCGTTGCGATAAGGTCCCAAAGGCAATAAGTGTTGCGTTGCGAGCGCGGAGAGCGCAACACGTATTCGCGGCGACAGTTCTACTAATATGCTAATACTCTACATGTAACAATTGAATACCAAAAGATAACATTCCATACCATATGAAAAGAAAATACTTTGTGATTTCAAATCACCAAATCATAATAGGTTGCGATTCTACTACTCCAAATGTATAATAAGTAGAAAACAAATTATAAAAGTAGACTACTAGACTTGAAATTGAAAGTTGAAATCAAAACATAAAGAAAATACTTTGTGATTTCAAATCACCAAATCATAATAGGTTGCGATTCTACTACTCCAAATGTATAATAAGTAGAAAACAAATTATAAAAGTAGACTACTAGACTTGAAATTGAAAGTTGAAATCAAAACATAAAGAAAATAAGTGCCTCAAAAAAGTGAAAACATAACTTTGTACATGTTGCAACGCAATCGAGCTTACATATCAAGTATGTATTCTATATATGTTGCCTTCTTTCTCATTAGTTAGTTTGATAT